>JANAVB010043419.1:6686205-6888691 GCA_029216955.1 Iris pallida | reverse complement strand
GACATAGGATATTTAGGACAAGACCTAACAGGTTTTCTAACTGCTATGGGATCATCTATATCAGGATACATGATACGACTCTCAGAAACAGAGATAAACTTACTTTTTCTTTTCTGAGGAGGTTGATTATTCTCCGGTTCAGATTCATGGCAGTGTTGAGATGTGGACACATCCTCTTCTTTATGGTTCTTTCTCACAAACATCTTTCCTTTCCAAGTCTTGTTTCCTACTTCGAACCTGTCCTCTTTAGATGACAATTCATTTTGTGGCATTTCAATTAGTTCATCATTATTATCATCTTCAAAATTCTCATTATTTTTTTCGTGAGAAAGTGTAGGCTCGGATTCATCGAGTTCCTTACTCATAGTAGGAGTATGTTCAGATAATGAATCATGACAATTTTCTGTTGGTGCAGAATTACAAGTCTTAGAATTTTGTGATATAGGCAAGGACAAGTTATTTAAAAAAACTTATGTTCTCAGTTTCAAATGAGTCTTCCTTTAAGTTCTCCCCGAAGATAAGTATCATCAAAAAAGATTTGTTTTCAAAGAATTTGACGTCCATAGTGACAAACATTTTTTTGTTTTTTGGATCAAAGCATTTATATCACTTCTGGGTTGGAGAGTATCCTACAAAAACACATTTTATAGCACGTGATTCGAGTTTGCTAATATTCTTATGTTCATGAATAAATGTTGTGCAACCAAATTTTTTTAATGTCAAATCAGTTGAAACACGGGTAAAAGGAAAACATTCTTTGAAAACATGAATTGGAGTTTGAAAATTGAGAACTTTAGAGGACATTCTGTTAATTAAATATGCAGCAGTTAAAATTGCTTCACCCCACAAATAATTTGGTACTTTATTTGAGAAGAGTAAAACTCTAGACACCTCCAATAAGTGTCTATTTTTTTTCTGCAACTCCATTTTGTTGAGGAGTATTAGGACATGAACTTTGATGCACAATTCCATTTTGAAGAAAAAAATCATCCAAAATTGTGTTAAAGTATTCCCTGCCATTGTCACTTCTAAAGACTTGAATAGTGGTCTGAAATTGAGTTTGCACCATTTTAAAAAAAAATTTTACAGTCTGACAAACATCGGATTTCCCCTTTAACAAGCACACCCAACATACTCTTGAATGGTCATCTACAACTGTGATAAACCATTTTTTGTGAGAAAGTGTACTTGTACGATTAGGACCCCAAACATCACTGTGAATAACAGAAAAAGGTTTTGATGGTTTATAAGGCTATATTGGAAAATGGAAACGATAATGTTTTGCAAATTCACATGCCTCACATTTAAACAAAGACAAATCTTAATCACGAAATAACTTAGTAAACAAGTGTTTTAAATAGCGAAAAGTAGGATGGCCTAATCGTATATGCCATAATATAATGTTGTCATCATTATTTGAAACACGAAAAGACTCAAAGCAGGAACTTATCGGTTTGGAAGGTAGTTGTGATTTAGATCCAATATCGAAGTAGTAGAGTCCTCCATTCTCCTTAGCACTGCCAATCATCTTTCCCGAGTTCAAATCCTGAAAGACACAGTGAGAACCGAAAAAGTTAGTTTGACATTTTTTTCTTCGGCTAATTTACTGACAGACATTAGACTACAAGATAGGTTTGGAACGTGAAAGACATCTTTAAGAGTCAACATCGGGGACAACACAACTGAACCTTTACGTGCAATGGCTGAAAAGGAGCCCTCTGCGACTTTTATTTTTGATTCCCTGCAGAGGGACTATATGAAGAAAACAGAGTAGATTCAGTTGTCATGTGATCGGTTGCACCTGAATCTACTATCCAAGTGTGGTTGGGACTGACACTAAGAAGAGCATAATTACCTTTTTGTGCTATAAAGCAAGAAGGAGTTTGAGATTCGAGAAGTTTGAACAGTTTATCTAGTTGTTCCGTCGTGAGTGAAAGCTGAGTTGAAGAAGATTGCTGCCCTTGATCTGAATTACTAGATTGGAATGCACGACCCTCATTACCACCTTTCTTCTTCCAGTTCGGAGGTTTACCATGGAGCTTCCAACATGTTTCACGCGTATGCCATACGCGTTTGCAGTGATCACACCAAGATTTGTCTGACTTCTTACTTACGTTGAAGTTGCCGTCTCCGAAAGGACTTTCGTCTCCATTGTCGCCGTCATCGCCACGTCCAGTACTGCTGCTAGCACCGCGACCAGCGCCTCCACCGTTGCCACGACCAGCACCTCCGTCGTTGCTAGTGCCGCGACCAGGACCACCACCATCGCCATGGCCTATTACGCCGTTCCCGCGGCCTGCTCCGCCTTCTGTCGTGGAGGAGTTATCGTTGTTTGTTGAGCCGGTGAGGGCTTGCTGCCATCTATTGGAATCGGCCATTGAGAGCCTAATTGGGTTGGAGAAACGGGTTTAAAAAAACTTTACAAATCCTAGGTTAGGAAACATGGCTCTGATACCATATTAGAAGACAAGTGGTGGAGAACTTTATTACAATCAATATTCATCCATGAATAAATGAGAACTTTATGGAAAGAAAACTAAATGAAAATAGAAACATCTCTCTAATAATAACTAATAATAAGAGGAGAGAGATTCAAGGGATTCTCCAACAGATTATATGTTGAGTTGGAATAAATTTTACCCTTTTTACAAAAAAAATAAAAAATATATATATTTGTGTCCTTTTCTCCAAGCCGGACCATGGCTATATAAGCCACGTAGCCGAGCGCGAGGGAGGAGGGGGGGGGGGGGAATTTCGAACTCAAGACCTGTGCTTGGGTGGCCCCCACACTACCACTAGGCTAGTGCCTTATATATATATATATATATATATATATATATATAAGGAGGGATCGGGATCCCTGTACTTAAGCATCTTGCATGTTCTCCGGAATAACAACCGTTAGATTGTCTTCATGGACCGTTCAATAAGATTAATATCTCATGAGAAATTTAATAGTTTAAGGATCTAATTTGAACGGTCCAAAAAGACAATCCAACAGCTGCTATTCCGGAGAACACATGGGAATGCTTTAGTGCGGAGATATTCATGCTGGAAGACTGGGGGAGAGAGAGAGAGAGAGAGAATATATATATAAAGTTGTGATCAGCACATTGAAGCCAAAAGATTGGAAGACCTGTCAGAGGTTTGTTTCCCCCTGGACGCGTTATACCTTCAATTATAAAGGGGCATGAACGAAGATATTCATGCTGGACGCGTTATACCTTCAATTATAAAGGGGAACATGAACGGAGATATCCATGCAGTGGGCTGATTGAGAGACGAATCTTGAGAAACACTCTACCCAGATAGAGAATCATGTGCTGATGCTCCTACGGTATACTCATCTATTCTTGATAAGGTTACCCTAGTGGATTACGATTCTGATATGATGGTCAGATTGTTATCAGTTTGACTTCCTTATGAATTTGCTTTTCAATTTTTTTTTTTTTTTTTTTGGGGGTTGGGGGGGGGGGGGGGGGGGGGGGGGGGGGAGGAATTTCGAACTCAAGTGTCGTATTTCATACATACTCCTTAAATCTACTGTTATCAGTTTGACTTCCTTTTCAATTTGAGCCAGAATTCAAGAGGACAGAGGAAGAATCTACGACACTTCAACTTTAGCTTGCATTGTTATGAATTTGCTATTTTCTATTAACGAGATGTATTAGAAAAAGAGTGTGGTTGTGTTTGCCGGACTTTATTATGTAGTCATCTCTATCTATTTATACTGTGCAAAGAAAAAGATACACATGCTTAATTGCTTAGTCGTACGGCTACATTCTTATACCTGTCAAAGAAGACAGTTATAGTATTGAAATAAGTCCTAAGTTGCAATTTCTGTCATAATAAGTGTCAAAAAGATGGTCAGATTGTTTTTTATGGATGACCAAATCAAATGAGTGAGCATAGGTTGATTTAACTAAACATCACCGAATAAATTTATACTCATCGGAAAGATATTGACTGTCTTGTGAGACAATTTACCTTGTTTTGACTTGATAGATAGCTTTCTCCCCAACCACCTGAAGCTAACTGTTTGGACAAAAGAAAATCACATGCTTTTCGGATACTAGCACTGTCCCGGTAGCTCTTCCCACTAGTAACCAATGCCCTTATTCCAAACCATGTGCCATAGGTGAAACAAACACCCCAAAGGCCATACCTGTTTCCAATGATTTATTAGGAGCCAGTTTTACAGCCATAACAACAATAAGTTCATGTCCTACCGTCAACGAATTTCAATGAAAATGGACTGGAATGGCAACAAACCAAAGGTCTAGCCAAAACATGGGAAAGAACTAAATACCATGAACCATCAGGTTCCTGCATATTTTCAATGGCATGAACTGCTTTCCTGATACAGTTATTTATCTCTTTACTTCGGTATCCAGGGTATAGTTTTCTAAATGCTGCAAGTGCCTGAACTGCTGATGAAGTACATTCAACATATCTGGAACCAAGCGTAAATTGTGGCAATACTTTAGCGCAACAATATTAACTAGAATGAACAAACATGAACTGAAGAATGACTTCAATAAAATCTTACGCATGTTCAGTAATAATGTCTCCAACTGTCTCGCAAGGATTAAGAAGCTGAAAACAGACAACATTGTAATACCACAAAATCTTCAATCATAATATGATCATTCACAAAAGAATTTATTTTCTTATAGAAATTACAAATTTTGATTAAATAAGAGTGTAATTATAACTTTTGAAGCAAAATGCATCATTTTACCACTTTGTCTAGCCTATTTATAGCCTAGGGGAAACTTCACTTTGAAGCCTAGGCAAACTTGGAGGGTCCTCCTGGGATGCATAGGCTTAATCGAATAGCCAAAAGGCCTACCCACCCATCAACCACCTCTAGCTTTATAGAATGACATCTCATGCTCATAGGTACCTTGGCTAAGAAATTGGCACCAGCTGAGAGGGATGACATTAATCCGACATTCAATCATTAAAGGTTATGTTAATTCCCTTATGAAGTTTTTGTTGTTGTTTTGGCCTTAGAAACTAAAGAATAGTCCCATATTGCCTAGGCCAAATGACTTGTATCTCTATATATAAACTTGCTTGTGTTTAGAGATGCACATGCTGTGTAGAGTGGCACATGGGTGCCATGTGGGGTGCTTTTCTAGAAGAAAGAAGGCTAACTCAACAATGAAGCATTAATGCTTTTTGTCATGCTCTTTGAATTTATTCCATTGGAGGGCCTAGCGACTCAGACTCGGACTCATGGGCTCATGAGGCATAATGCAGCGTTTTGTTGGCGCACTTAGCACGTCGTTAGGCACATAGTGCGCTTAAGTTGCGCTCGTTACGCGAGCCTCTGCGTTGCCGATCGCGCGAGCCGTTCGCGCGGCCGATCGTGCGAGCCGTTCGCGCGAACCGTTCGCACTGCCATTCACGCGCCAGTTTGCGCTGTCGTTCGTGCGCCAGTTCGCGCAATAAGTTGGCGCGGTGTGGGTGTTTTGCACAATTCGTGCGGTGTGCGCGTTTGGTGCGTTTGGCGCGGTGTGCGTGTTTGGTGCAGTTGGCACTGTCGTGTCTGTGTACGATCTGAACGGTTACGAAACGTTCAGATTCTGACTATCCGAGGAGTCAGAAGAGCAGAGTGTTCCAAAAGTTCATCTCTGAACTTGCTGGTTCCTGAAAGCTATTCGTGTGTGACGAATCTAGCTTTGAGCGCCGGTGATCAGTCAACCCAGCATGACTTTTCTCATTCTTCAGTTCATTTCTTCTTCTGTTCATCTTCTCCACTGGTATCTCGCTCGAAATGAGATCGTTTCTGATCAAATCAGAAACTGTTTGTAGAATTTTATAGACGCTGCTATGACAAAATCTTTTGTGCCTTCTTCGAAGTGCTGCATCTGATTTCGTTTCTCAAAATCCTCCGGGATCTCTTTTGTGTACCTTCCTCGAAGTGTTGCGCTAAATTCCGTTTTTCATCTTAAATTACGCCCTAAACAATATAAATCTAAAAGCGGTATTTTAAAAAGATGGAAAACTGTCGTGCTTCACTCATCGATCCTAACTTCAACAAGTTAGAAAATTTTGATGGAGAGCACTACCAAGTATGGAAGAGGAGGTTAGCCTCAATCTCCAACTCGTAAACGTCGATCACGTGCTAACTGAGGAAGAACCAAAGATTCCAGAAACTGGGACTGCAGTCGCAATTGCTGCTGCTAATGCTAACAGACCAAATGGAAGATGGAGAATAGCCTCTGTAGGCTTCTGATTCTAAATACTATGGAGGACTCTCTGGCAGAATCTGACACTAAAAAATCATTGCCAGAAAAATATGGGAATCGTTGGAGAAATTGTATAAAGATGACAAAAAACAGGAACAAGATATTCATCGTCGAGAAATATCATATATAGCTCTTTAAACACGAGAAGACGATGCTGCCTTAGGTGAAGAAATTCCTGAAACTGCGTCAGAAATTAGAAGATGAGGGGATGCCCGTCAACGACAAGTTTGTTGTTGGAGGGATCATCTCCAAGCTCCCCGCTGGATGGAGAAAATTTTATGCGAATATGCATAGGAAGAAACTAGAGATCAGTCTAGAAGATCTCCTACAAAAAATTTATGTTGAGGACCAGATTAGGGCTCAACTGAAGGTGGACGAAGGAATTCAAGGAAAAGCAGACGGCTTCCCACAACAAGAAGGACATCACTAATCTGAAAGTGAAGGAGACTTCTTTCAAGCAACAGAAGCCAAAGTCCCATGTAACTTGCTTCAAAAGTGGCAAGAAGGGCCACTACAATAGTGAATGCAAATCCAAGTCCAAGCAATCAGAGCAATGTAAGCCTAGTATGATTTTCATGGTTACTGACGTAATTGCTATGATTGCTCATGTCACTGCGGTAGGGGCTAACTCTGACTGGTGGGTAGACACTGGTGCCACCTGCCATGTCTGCTCAAGCAAGAAAAGGTTCATCACATATATACCAACTTCTGAAAGTGTTATGGTGGTGAATCAGGCACAAGCTGAAGTGCAAGGGATCGGGACGGTGGTGTTGAAGCTGACTTCAGGAAAGTCTCTGACGCTTCAAGACGTGAAGCATGTACCTGCTATCGCAAAGAACCTGATCTCTAGAGGCCTACTCTGTAACGTAGGCCTAAGGATGGACATCAATGCTGGCCAGATTGTGATGTCCATAGGAACATACTTGGGGAAAGCATTTTATTCCGAATGAATATTTAAACTTAGCTTGTAAATCAGTTTAATGTAATTAATGCAACTGCTCGTCCTGATTATACTCTTGAGTTGTGGCATAATAGCCTAGGACATGTTCATTGTAAAAGAATAAACAGAATATCTAGTCTAGGACTTATCTCCAAATGTGAGGGTAAGATAGAGAAATGTGAAGTATGTACTCAAATGAAGATCACAAGGAAACTCTTTCATCGGTTTAATCGAAGCACAGATCTTCTGGAGTTGGTACACTCCGATATATGTGACTTCAAACAATTCTCTACAAAAGCCAGGATAAAGTATTTTATAACCTTCATCGATGACTTCTCAAAATACGCGTTCATCTACTTGTTGAAGTCTAAAGACGAAGCGTTTGAGAAGTTCAAGAGTTCAGGGCCGAGGCTGAACAACAAATTGGACAACTCAAGAGAATAAAAAGTGATCGAGGCGGAGAGTATCGGTCTCATGAATTCGCATCATTCTGCAAAGAACATGGAATCATCAACGAAACTACTATTCCGTATTCTCCTCAATCTAATAGAGTAGCAAAAAGGAAGAACAGAAGGTCGACAGAAATGATTAACTCAATGATGTTGACTGTGAGTCTTCCAAAATACTACTAGGAGAAGCTGCATTGACGACCACTTTTATTCTGAATAGAGTGCCGCATGCAACTTCGAATATCGCTCCTCATGAACACTGATTCAAAGTCAGACCTAACTTGAATATCATTCGAGTGTGGGGGTGTCTGGCATATGTAAAGCTCCCAGATCTGAAGGTTCAGAAGCTCGAAACAAGGACTACGAAGACGATCTTCTTAGGATATGCCGAGAAGAATGATGCTCGGAGATTTCTTGATATTGAATCAAATCATATCATTGAATCTCGCGATGCAGACTACTTTGAAGATAAATTTGCAAGGCACAAGAACATTATTCTTGCGGATATTCCGAAGAATAATGAGGGTGCGGTGGAAATTAAAGTTTCCAATGAGAACATAGTCCAAGAATTAGATGTTGCAGAGACAACACTTGAAACAGAACTCGCTGAGCCGTCAACTAAGCGAGTGAGGAGACCGGAGGACTTCGGAGATAACTTTGTCACCTATCATGTGAAAGCAGATCCGCTTACCTATGATGAGGCAATGAAGACCAGAGATGTTTTCTGGAAAGAGTCGATAGACAATAAAATTGATTCAATCACCTCTAATAACACTTGGGTGTTGGTTGATATTCCTGAATGAACGAAGCCCATCAGATGCAAATGGATCTTCAAGAAAAAGATGAAAGCAGATGGAACTATTGACAAGTTTAAGACTAGGCTAGTAGCCAAGGGTTATCTCAAAAACAGGGGATTGACTACTTTGACACGTATGCTCCAGTAGCCCGGATGACCACCATCAGAATGTTAATTGCTCTCGCAGCAATACATAAGTTTGTGATACATCAGATGGATGTAAAGACAGATTTCCTGAATGGCGAGCTGACCGAAGAGATTTACATGCAACAGCCAAAGGAATTTGTTGTCAAGGGTCTTAAAGACAAAGTGTGCAAGTTGGTGAAATCCTTGTACGATCTTAAACAGGCTCCCAAAATGTGGTATGAGAAGTTTGACAAAGTCATAAAGTCAAATGGCTACAAGGTCAGCGAGATGGACAAGTGTGCTTACACGAAGTTCGCTGATGGAAGAGGTGTAATCGTTTGTCTGTACATGGACGACATGTTGATCCTAGGTACGGATATGGGCTGTGTCGGGAGACAAAGAAGTTCATCTCGACTAAGTTCAGTATGAAGGACTTGGGAGAAGCTGATGTGATCTTAGGCATTAAGATCATCAGGACGGACACTGGACTGGCCCTGTTACAGTCTCATTATATTAAGATGATCACACGTCACGGGTATCAGGAACTTCCAGTGATCGATACGCCTCAGGTATGACCTGAAACTGAAGCCTAATTCGAAGGAAAGCGTCAGGCAGCTGGAGTATGCAAACGTCATCGGGAGTTTGATGTACGCTACTACTGCCACGCCTGACATAACTTTCGCCGTAGAAATTCTGAGTCGATTCACGAGCAACCCAGGCATTGAGCACTGGAAAGCAGTGAAACGGATAATAAGATATCTCAAAAAGACTCAGACATATGCACTGCACTATAACGGAAATCTGTCAATAGTAGAAGGCTTCAGTGATGCCAGCTGGTGCTCAGAGGTAGAGAGCGAGAGATCCACAGGTGGATTCATTTTTATCATAGGTGGAGCTGCTATATCGTGGAAGTCGAAGAAGCAGACTATGCTCCCTCGTTCCTCCATGGAATCTGAGTTCTTTCCACTTGATTCCGCAGCAGAAGAAACAGAATAGCTTCGGGAGCAAGAACCAGGCGACTGCGGCGGTGGCATCAAATGACCTCTTCAACGGGAAGAAGAGAACTGTGAGACTAAAGCACAGAGCAGTGCACGATCTCATCAAGAGAGGTGTCATTGCAGTGATTGATGTTCGGAGTCAGGAGAACCTGGCGGATCCGTTCACAAAGGGCCTCGAGCGCCAGCTGGTCAAAAACACGGCTTGTAAAATGGGCTTGAAGACAATCTGATATTGTGTTATTGTAATCCTACCATAAAGTTTTATGCTATTAGTTCAAAGAGAAATCTACTAAGCATCTAGCTTTTGGTTCAAGGGAGAATCACTAACTGGAAAATATCAGGAATAGTGGGTATATTTCCTCTAGGACATGAAAAGGATACGTACCTACAACCATTGTTGTCTACTATATGTTTTCTGCGAAAAACAGATCCTGTGGTGAGAATGGTTTAAACGACTTAATGAGTTCTCAGGCAGAGTGAATGTCTGGTGTGTTTTACAGGAAACACGGTAGCACAGCACTACAAGGAGTGATACAACTCCATGCTACAGTGAGGTGACTCCACCATAACTTTTCCAGGTAGGGGTAATGTCTCGGCGTTAGGAGCCAAGTCACAGCGGCGTAGCACCGCAAATAGGCAAGTATCCTAATGTTGTATGATAAAATTAAAGAGTTGTAGACAACAGTACAAAGGGGACGATGTCCTCATGTTACAGTGGCACGACACCACAAAGAGGTAACCAGGTAGGGGTAAGCCTCGATCTCACAAGCCATGTCGTTGCGGGATAACACCGCGAGGAAGCACAAGGCTTCAAACTGGATAGTTTGGCACTACAGAGAGACTTGTGACCTCATGCTACAGTAATATAACACTACGATGAGGTTCCCCGGTAGGGGTAATGCCTCGGCTTTAAGCCATGTCATAGCGACGTAGCACCGCAAGGAAGCACAAGACTTCATGCCATGTCTCTTTAATAAAAAACTCACCTAGATTGTATGGACAGAGATAGCAGGCCGTGTCTTGAAGGTAAACTTGTAGACGCCCAAAATACATACACCGAAACTAGGCTAACACAAGGCCTTTAATATGCAGCCAGAAGCATAAGTGACTACATTGTGTGAGTGGAAAAAATTGCAGCTATGATGCAGAATTCAAGGCTTAGTACATTCTTATATCATGCTGTTATTTAACTCATGCAGGAAGATTCAAGTTTTCAGCGATACTATCCTAATCCATAATGGACAGTCACTGTGGAGAACACTCAAACCCAAATATAAAGATATATTGGGGATTGTTGTTTTTTTGGCCTTAGAAACTAAAGAACAGTCCCACTGTCACGACCCGATCCCAAATTATTGGGTCGAACCGGATCATGCCCAGCCTGTACCGTTGTGAGACGGCGGCAGTAAGCTGTTCTATATGCAGGTATTCGCAACAACATCTATACATTTGTCACAACTTGAATATACGAAAATTTTAAAACTTTTTATTCAACAATTGAAAAGTACAATTGGAAATGGAAGAACTGAAATAAAGTACTGAATTCAAATTAACAAACACCAAAACAATAAAACTAGAAAGCTGGAACAACTAGCTAGGCGGTCGGCTCATCGGCCTCAGGTTCTGTGTCCTCCAAGGGGGACTCTGGCAAAACCACATGATACAATACCGGGTCATAGTAGCTATTGTACAATAGCTCCGCATCCTCAATGTCACCTAAAAAATGTGGGTCTCCAGTCAGGAGGGAGCAAGTACGAATATGTATCTCACATTTCAAATAATAACGAAAAAGTGCAAGCTAAACAGTTGAAACATATTTTCCAGCAATTTAACAATTCAATACTTGAAACAATGTGATTTGAATATGTAACATCTACGACCGGCTTGGGTTGTACAATAGCATCTTAGCGACGCGATACGGCTTATCCCCGTGTGTAAGAGGGGTAAGCTCGTACAATAACAATATGCAATATGAGGGATATTTGTCATAAACGCTACACTATTCCTCCAATATCCCTACAATCAATATCAATCAATATTTGAACTCTAAGAGAGGGTTCCGTGTAGCAATGTGGTTTAAACATACAACTTGACAATTACTAAATAAAATGCAAGAAAACATAACCGTAACTTGCCTTTGTTAATGACTGGAACATGATGTCGGTACCGGGGAGGAAGTCAAATACGTCCTCAAAATCCTACAGTTGAGAACCCTGACTTAGAACCATAATGAAACCATTCTAGGTGTGCTAGTTACAATCTCTAGAAGCAGACCCTAGTCAGGTTTTAAGTTTATTTAATTAATCGACCGAAAATTGTCTAACGTCGCAAACTACGTTCGTTATCATTTTAATTGAATAAGTCGGTTACTGATTAATTGAAAAAAATAGCAATTATCGGTTAATTTAGCAAAACTTTGTATTTTAAATATATATATATATATATAAAACTAGACTTTTCTTTAAATGAGGAAAAATGTGAATTGTTATTTTACCAGATTATTTATTGTGAGAAAACTTATTAATTTTCTTTATAAAATATATATCCATTTTATATTATACGCGTTTAACGGCGAAATCAACATTCCAGAAAAATACGTCGCGACGTAACCGTTAATCTACGTATCACCCAAAAGCAACAATATTTCAAAATACCGATTCCCGGAACGGGATCGGAACCTCGTCATCACAGACTATCTACGAGAGGGACACGGGGACATGAAGTTATACCTCAAATGCTCGGCTAGAGCTCTCAGATGAATATATTAGAAGAAAGAAATCCGCGGACAGCGGAAAAATGGCTCGGAAAAGCGTTGCAGAACTTCGGGGCAACGCTGGGGCGGAGCCGACAGGGCTCGGGGTCGACCGACAGCTCGGGACACGCCGGGAAGGCGCTGCCGGGCGGGCACGGCGGGACTCGGGGTCGCCGGAGAGAAGCTGGTCGGCGAGACAGTGCGCAGGGGGTTCGCCGGGGGCGGATCTGGCCGTCGGGAGGCGCTGCTGCCTCGGGAGGCGGGCGCGCGGCTGGTTCGGGGTCGCCGGGGAAGTGCTGGCCGGCGGACGGCCACAGGGGCAGCGCACGGGCGGCGCTCGGGTCGGTGGCGGGCGCCGGGAGGTCGCGGACGAGCTGGGCACGGCCGGGAGGCGGGCGCGCGGACGGATCTGGCCGGAGCTGGCCGACGGGAGATGCTGGCTGGGCGGCGGAGCGCTGCTGGGGGTCGGCCGGGCACGGGAGGCGGCCGGATCGGAGGTGGGCGCAGCCTCGGTGAACAGCGTGCGGCTAGGGCACGGGAGGGGTTTTGGTGAGTGGGGAATGGGGTTTGAGAGAGATGAGAGGGAGTGGTTTTTAAAAGATATGGAGAAGAAGAAGTAGAGGGAGTAGTTTTTGTGGAGGAGAGGGAAAGGAGGAAGAGAGTGGGAGAGAGTTTTTGTGGAGAAGTCGGGGAACAGGTCGTGGGAAAGGAAAAAGGGTTTTTGTTTTATTTTTTTTTCTTTTCTTTCTTAACCAAAAAATAAAAATAGGTTTACATATATATCTAAGGCCATAATTTAATTAAAAGATTTTAAGGATGGATTCGGGACTGGAAACGAAATTGGGTTCGGGAAACGGAAGTCGGACTTCGAGTTCGGGGTCGGATCCCTGGGCACGGGATCGGGACAGGGTACAAACAAAGATCCAATGATCATTTTTAAAAAAAAATAGAATTTTCCTAACCGACTAATAATAATAATAATAATAATACTAAGATTATGCTACAAATCCAACAATTTATAATTTCAAACCTTCGGGTTTCACAACCTTCCCGCCTTAGAAAATTTCGTCCTCGAAATTAAAGGATAAGGGCCGGGGTACGATCAAAATCACTTAACCTTGATCAAAAAAATGAAATTTAAATCATCAGGCACGATAGGATTCTAGGCATGATCACTAGGTACAATGATAAAATATCGGCACGATCAGAATTATCTAAATGTGATCTAAGATAGGGTTGGAATATAGGCACGATAAAAAAAATCTAAGTACAATTATGATAAAAAAATAGGAGAAAATGAGGTCTCGTGAAACAGAAAAGGCAAGAAAGAAACGAACGTCAACAGTTTGTTGAAAATGCAAAAGTGATAAAATCTTCTGAGTTAAGGGACTAAAATGTCAGATCAAATTGGAATGGGGTACAAGGGTTTGTGACTCTGGAAAGATAAAAAGCTGTATGATGGTAGGATAGCAAAGATGATTAGAATAATATAACTATGATAGGAATGTAATCGAGTAAGATATTTCCACTGAGGACTGAGTGATAAATCAAAGGGGATAGAAAATATCGTATCACTATTTCAAGGATCAAAGATAGGATATGTGGGGAAAAAAAATAACTTACAAAATAACAATCTTATTAATACCCCATGCAAAAATCCAATATCTAACTTGCTAAACTAGTTGAACTCTAAGTATCTACAGAAAACTAAGGCAGCCGCCAAGGTATTAGAACTACTCTATTTGGAATCATAAATCACCTAAAACAAATTTTTTTCCGTCGTTGTATGTAACTCGTATGCCAAATGTATTTCAATTTCAAGTATGCCTCTCGATCAAAACATTTTACAGACATCAACATCCAATTGTCAGCCATTCTTCCAAAACTGACTACATCAAAATTACAATCTTCCCTTGCCATAGTAAATCCTTAGAAAATTCTCTAAGTTGATCCATGACCTATATTCGAGAATTTTCAATTCTTGAAGTCAATTGACAGAATTACAATCATTAATCAATTTTAATCTTTAACTATGCACCTATCAATCGTTCTCATCCAAACGCATTAGCAAAATACCACAAAATCTCAATCGTTCTTACCATAACCAATATGAGCCCCCAATGTTTGGTAGAAATTGTAAATTCAATTGCTCCTTTCCAAAGATGTATGCCAATGGTCTTATCTCAATTCCTCTATGCTTATTCCTTCTCTAAAACCTATCATTCCATTGCTCGTGTTATTCCTTCCATGGCTATATTTGTCCCTTCTAGGTATAGTAGTCATCTAATCATAAAAGTTGATCCTCGTCAAGTGTTCCTTTACTTGATCATTATATTCACATGTTTTTTTTACATATTATCCAAATCCACTTCCTCCATGGAGAACATTACCAAATCCTATACTTTTCTCGCTGACTCTACCTACGTCTTCCTTTATCTTCAATAACTCTTCCTTTAGGCATAAAATTCAAAATCGTCAAATACCATCATTTGTTTAAATGAGGTTTATACACTAGTGAGCACCACCAACGGTTCTAACCCAAATAAGTCACAAGCTAAGATGTACCACTCTCTCAAGACTAGCTTACTCAAAGGTATTCTTCCACATTTTCTACCATTTAGCTATCTAATCTCATTAGAATAATACTGATCCTCTAAGGATGCTCTTACCAGAATAATATAATAAGGTTGGTAGGTAACTGTCTAGGTTTTCCCCACATATAACTATCAATCTGCTTTATATATAGCAACAAAATATATAACTATCCACGAAATATATGCAACATACTAAAATTGAACCTTGGAAGGAATTGAGGCAATACAGATTGATATGGTCCTGATAAGTTCTAGAAAAAATCAAGTAGAATTTCATAGGAAAACTATTCTTTCTGGTTGTGATAAGATGTTTCTGAAAATGGAGACAACCGCTAGAAATACAAATCCTCTAATCGGCAAAAATCAAAAAATTTGATGGTACAGAAAAGACAACCATATTATGGAATATATCCGAAGTCACTTTGCCTCAAATTCATGCCTCGCCAGAGTGCACCTGACTGCAGTGAAATTTTGGCTCCATAACTTGAATAGTAATAGGTTTCCGAGTAGTCTATCAACTTTATCCATTTCTTGGCTGAACAACATAGGAGACAAATTTGATGCATTTAGGACGTAGTCTCAATAATATCCAAAAACCTATCAACACCTGAATCACTTTAACTTAGAGTCTATGCCCCGCCAGTGCGCAACTGGCTGCAGTATACTCGCAGTTTCTATAATTCAAATAGATGGTTGCGACGCATATGTACGAAGCCATATTAGGTCACTGAATATTTTCTTAACTTTGTCCATGGGAATTTCAAAGGGATAATTCAACAATTCAAAAAGTTTTTCAATAACTAAAGGAAATTCAATATTAGGATGAAATCAATTCTCTGACCGTTCGTGCTTCATGATACTCAAGCATTGAGTTTAAAAGCTTTCTAGACCTTGAACTGATCAAGAAGTTCTTAGAGAGAGTAGGGTTTCAAGTTGAGTGGAGGAAGTCAACAAATGAAAATATTCTTTGTCTTAGAGTAACTTAGGAAATATCAATCAATATTGGAATTATTTTTAGAAAATAATTTCCTTGGAAAATTTGTAAACAAGCTAAGTTGAACCAATTCTTTTGGTAATAATTAACCTTGGAACTTTATGGTTCCAGAAGAATTTGGTTCGGGATTGGTCCCAGGAAAGTCAATTGAAAATAATGTCAAGATAAATGGTTGGATACACTAGTCGTAAAAATACTCTGGATAGATAAAAGTTTACCAAGTTTGCTAAAGGAGAATTTGAAACTCTAAATAGTGAAAAAGATCTAGATTCTAAATAAAGATAGAGAAGTATGATTTGATCAACTAATTGAAAATTTTGAAATTGGTTTGTTGAAGAAGGAGATTGGGAAAAATCTAATCCTAATCCATAAATAACAAAAGAGTATGGATGCTAAGGAATGCTGGAGTATGATAAGGATATGGAGGAAAATAACCTCTGAAAGCCAAGAGACACTAAAAGATATATAAAATCTAGAAACTAAAGTAGATAGTAAAATAGACCACCATACAATCGGCCTATGCTGGATAAGGTTTAGGATGCAAAACATAAGAAAGGTAGCCTACCAGTCTATAACAAACAAAAATATTTACTTATAATATATTTCGGTCCTATGTTGTGACAAATTAATGTTCTAGTGTTCTAATTGTTTCTAGATATATTCTCCTAAGTTGTTGATCGGACCTGCATGGGCCACCACTAAAAACATGTCACGATCCGATCCCAAATTATTGGGTCGAACCGGATCATGTCCAGCCTGCACCGTTGTGAGACGGCGGCAGTAAGCTGTTCTATATGCAGGTATTCACAACATCTATACATTTGTCACAACTTGAATATACGAAAATTTTAAAACTTTTTATTCAACAATTGAAAAGTACAACTGGAAATGGAAGAACTGAAATAAAGTACTGAATTCAAATTAACAAACTCCAAAACAATAAAACTAGAAAGCTGGAACAACTAGCTAGGCGGTCGGCTCATCGGCCTCAGGTTCTGCGTCCTCCAAGGGGGACTCTGGCAACACCACATGATAAAATACCGGGTCATAGTAGCTATTGTACAATAGCTCAGCATCCTCAATGTCACCTAAAAAAATGTGAGTCTCCAGTCAGGAGGAAGTACGAATATGTATCTCAAATAATAACGAAAAAGTGGAAGCTAAACAGTTGAAACAATATTTTCCAGCAATTTAACAATTCAATACTTGAAACAATGTGATTTGAATATGTAACGTCTATGACCGACTTGGGTTGTACAATAGCATCTTAGCGACGCGATACGGCTTATCCCCATGTGTAAGAGGGGTAAGCTCGCACAATAACAATATGCAATATGATGGGTATTGGTCATAAACGCTACACTATTCCCCCAATATCCCCACAATCAATATCAATCAATATTTGAACCCTAGGAGAGGGTTCCGTGTAGCAATGTGGTTTAAACATGCAACTTGACAATTACTAAATAAAATGCAAGAAAACATAACCGTAACTTGCCTTTGTTAATGACTGGAACATGATGTCGGTACCGGAGAGGAAGTCAAATACGTCCTCAAAATCCTACAGTTGAGAACCCTGACTTAGAACCATAATGAAACCATTCTAGGTGTGCTAGTTACAATCTCTAGAAGCAGACCCTAGTCAGGTTTTAAGTTTATTTAATTAATCTACCGAAAATTGTCTAACGTCGCAAACTACGTTCGTTATCATTTTAATTGAATAAGTCGGTTGCTGATTAATTGAAAAAAATAGCAATTACCGGTTAATTTAGCAAAACTTTGTATTTTAAATATATATATATATATAAAACTAGACTTTTCTTTAAATGAGGAAAAATGTGAATTGCTAATTTACCAGATTATTTATTGTGAGAAAACTTATTAATTTTCTTTATAAAATATATATCCATTTTATATTATACGCGTTTAACGGCGAAATCAACATTCCAGAAAAATAATAAAAAAGCTACGCTACACAATACATGGTCATAGAGAAATAAAGGAAAAACTGGACTTATGCCCTTACAAATTATTTACATAAATTAATTAATCCTAAGGCGAGCTATGAGTGCCGCGAACGGTCCAAACAGTAGGCCGAGGCCCTGCACCATAAATACTAAAAGCAGTACCAGTTCTAAAATAAATTATAATTAATTTAAAAATTAAAGAGTCTCAGACTTGGTCATGCAATCTCATGTTGCTGGCAAACGCCTCAATGTACAGGAAAACCCTGTAGCGTTTGCGTTTCGCCGAGGCTCATCCGACCGATGCGGTCGTCGTCTAACAGGGGATACAACTCACAAAAATCCACGTTTAAAACCAACAAAAATTTGTAAATCATTTTCAAGGACCGGATTTAAAAAATAGATTTTTATTTACCAATTTACTAAATTTAATTAATATTTTTATTTTGAAAACATTTCCGAAAATTTCGGCAGCACCTCCTCTGTAACTGGGACAACCCAATCCTGGGAGGATGCCAATCCGCAACACAAATAAATATCCCAAACCAGGGATCACTAATTACCAACCCAAAAATGAATATCCAACCCAAAAGCCAACCACAGCACAATATATCCAAAATAGAAAATACGTCGCGACGTAACCGATAATCTACGTATCACCCAAAAGCAACAATATTTCAAAATATTGATTCCCGAAACGGGATCGGGACCGCGTCATCACAGACTATCTACGAGAGGGACACGGGGACACGAAGTTATACCTCAAATGCTCGGCTAGAGCTCTCAGATGATTATATTAGAAGAAAGAAATCCGCAGACAGTGGGAAAATGGCTCGAAAAAGCGTTGCGGAACTCGGGGCAGCGCTGGGGCGGAGCCGACAGGGCTCGGGGTCGACCGACAGCTCGGGACACGCCGGGAAGGTGCTGGCCGGGTGGGCACAACGGGACTCGGGGTCGCCGGAGAGATGCTGGTCGGCGAGACAGCGCGCAGGGGGTTCGCCGGAGGCGGATCTGGCCGTCGGGAGGCGGGCGCGCGGCTGGTTCGGGGTCGCCGGGGAAGTGCTGGCCGGCGGGCGGCTACAGGGGCAGCGCACGGGTGGCGCTCGGGTCGGTGGCGGGCGCCGGGAGGGCTGGGCGCGGACGGGCTGGGCGCGGCCGGGAGGCGGGCGCGCGGACGGATCTGGCCGGAGCTGTCCGGCTGGAGATGCTGGCCGGGCGGCGGAGCGCTGCTGGGGGTCGACCGGGCACGGGAGGCGGCCGGATCGGAGGTGGGCGCGGCCTCGGTGAACAGCGCGCGGCTAGGGCACGGGAGGGGTTTTGGTGAGTGGAAAATGGGGTTTGAGAGAGAGTGAGAGGGAGTGGTTTTTAAAAGAAATGGAGAAGTAGAGGGAGTAGTTTTGTGGAGGAGAGGGAAAGGAGGAAGAGAGTGGGAGAGAGTGCTGAGGAGGAGTGTTAGGAGAAATAAGGGGGCTTCGGCCAGGTCGTGGGGAGAAGTCGGGGAACAGGTCGTGTGAAAGGAAAAAGGGTTTTTGTTTTATTATTTTTTTTTCTTTTCTTTCTTAACCAAAAAATAAAAATAGGTTTACATATACATCTAAGGTCATAATTTAATTAAAAGATTTTAAGGATGGATTCGAGACTAGAAACGAAATTGGGTTCGGGAAACGGAAGTCGGACTTCGAGTTCGGGGTCGGATCCCTGGGCACGGGATCGGGACAGGGTACAAACAAAGATCCAATGATCATTTTTTTTAAAATAGAATTTTCCTAACCTAATAATAATAATAATAATAATAATAATAATAATAACAATAATAATAAGATTATGCTACAAATCCAACAATTTATAATTCCAAAATTTCGGGTTTCACACCCACATTGCCTAGGCCAAATGACTTGTATCTCTATATATAAGCTTGCTTGTGTTTAGAGATGCACATGTGGTGTGGAGTGGCACATGATTGCCATACGGGGGTGTTTTTCTAGTAGAAAGAAGGCTAACTCAACAATAAAGCATTAATGCTTTTTGGCATGCTCTTGGAATTTATTCCATTGGAGCTAAGCCCCGTAGGTGTTTAGTGACTCGGACTCGGGCTCGGGCTCATGAGGCGTAATGTGACATTTTGTTAGCTCACTTTGCACTTAGCACGTCAGCATCGTCGCTAGGCGCATAGTGTGCTTAAGTTGCGCTCGTTGCGCAAGCCTCTACGTTGTCGATCGTGCACCCATTCGCACTGCCGATCGCGCGAACCGTTCGCGTGCCAGTTCGCGCTGCCATTCGTGTGCCAGTTCGTGCTGCCGTTCGCGTGCCAGTTCACGTTGCTGTTCGTGCTGCCGTTCATGCGCCAGTTCGCGCAATCAGTTGGCACGCAGTGCGTGCAGCGCGCACTGTGCGCGTTTGGCGCAGTAAGCGCGTTTGGTGTATTTGGCGCGGTGTGCGCGTTAGGTGTAATTGGTACGGTGTATGCGGTTAGCGCAATTGGCGCGATCGTGTCTATGCACGATCTGAACGATTACAAAACGTTCGGAAACGGTTCCGTCCACTTCCCGAACGTTTCGTATACTGGACGGTTACTGCGCACGCCTATATAAGCTTCTCTCCTCTCTCTCTCATGAAGTTAGTTCATTCAGAGAAATTCCTTACAAATTTCAAAGACCACAGAAGAGAGTGCAGCTGTGCGCGAATTCTGTCTGTCCGAGGAGTCAGAAGAGCAGTGTTCCAAAAGTTCGTCTCTGAACTTGCTGGTTCCTGAAAGCTACTCGTGTGGGGCGAATCTAGCTTTGAGCGCCGATGATCAGTCACCCCAGCAGGACTTTTCTCATTCTTCTGTTCATTTCTTGTTCCGTTCATCTTCTCCATTTGTATCTCGCTCGGAACAAGATCGTTTCTAATCTAATCAGAAACTGTTTGTGGAATTTTATAGACGCTGCTATGACGAAATATTTTGTGCCTTCTTCGAAGTGTTGCATCGGATTTCGTTTCTTAGAATCCTTCGGGATCTCTTTTGTGCACCTTCCTCGAAGTATTGCGCTAAATTCAGTTTTTTATCTTAAAATCACGCCCAAGTAACAACAGTTTTCTTATGCTCTGTTGGGGAATCTACCCTCGATTCGAGGAGGTTAGGACAATATGGAAAATCTTGGAGTGTCTAGCGAAGGTGCGGCGAAGATGGGAGTATCGGTGGTTGAAAGCTCATATCAAAGCCAGAACACTGGTACCCGGCATACCGACTTTATGCTTCAAATTGCAAAAACTTGTTGCAGTTTTTGGAGTGAATTGTATGCTCACAAAGCATAAAGTCGGCATAAAACCGGTATACCGACGGTATACTAGCGGTCAGGATTGGCACAAATTTGGTAATTCATCATTGCGTTTTAGGCCGTCGTATTCGTTTGGACAACCAATATTCGGGCTAGGACTAATTTAGGGGCTGTTTGGTAAACCGTAAGTGAAAACATATTTGGATTTCGGCTTTCGTTGCTGGAAAATGGATAGGAATTCATTTCATCCCCTAGTAGTAGACAAAGTTGTTTGTTTGAATAGAAAATTGAGAAGTGGAAAGTAAGAGAATGTATTATAGTAATAAAAATTATGATTATTATTGTAATAAAAAATAGTTGTAATTAATCTAATAATTGTGATAATTATTTTACTTAATCTAATAATACTTAGTTATCTAAATTTGGTTTATATCTTTCTATAATTACAACCAACAGCAATTAATTACATTATATTAATTATCTAAATTTGGTCTATATTTTTCTATAATTAATGGGTTACAGCCAAGAGCCATTATAACATAATCAATAAAAAATGATTAATTAACCCCCTTAAATATTGTTCTGTCTTCTCCACAAAAAAATCCTAACCCAAAAAAATCCCCTCCTCTACCAACTCCGACCTCGACTCCTCTTGCTACGACCAGAACACCGCCGTTGTAGCCACCTACCCCCATAGCGCCACAACTATATCTCCACCGCGCCACTCCTTCAGATCCGACCTTCTCCGTTGGATCTGCGTCGCCGACCTCCGCGTAGCCCGAACATCTCTGCAGCGCAGCCGATCCTTGTCCCCGCGGTCAACGACCTCGAACCGGACGCTCCAGCGACTGTTGTGACTTTGGTCCAACTAATAATGTAATTAATGAAAAAATTGATGTGGAAAGTTGGAGGTGACTTTTCCTTCCAATTCCAGCCACATCCTAAAGAAAAAATTAGATAGAGAAAGTTGGTTTTATGAGGGAATAAGAGGGAGATAGGAACTGCAGTTTTCTTTTTGGGGGACAAGAGGGGTTCTTAGTCTTATATAAAGAGACTAAGGGGGTTATTTTCTATGACACATTAAGGAGATTCAAGGAGACGTCCGCCAAAATCTACGAGGAATCCGTATTCATTCATAGGATCGCAGTTCAAGATATTTGAAGAAGGAAGATCTGTTAGGGAGAATCATCTGCTCCTTTTAGGGAGACTGATCACAGTGTGGTGAGCGATCTCATTATTGTAGTATTCTTTTCTTCTTCTTGAGTTTTGTGACGGTTGAATCATGGGACAAATGATTCAACATAATTGTAATCAATATTTCTTAGTGAATACGAATTGGGATTTGTCTTGGAGATGAAGTCACCACATATAGTCGTGTGATCTATCTTGGCTCTCGGAGTCGGTGTTTTGTTGGTTCATTATCTTTTGTAGGATTGCATTGGTCTCGAGGCTTCTCAATTTCCGCTACGCAACGTCTCACCTGTGGGGTTCGGTGTGTCCCAATTCCTACATGCTTCATAGACAGTGTCGCATCCCGGTTCCGCAGAACTGATCGTCCTCACATAGGCGTGATGTTGTGCGAGCCTAAGTTGTGCTCGTACAAAGCGAATACTGAAACGGCTGATTGAACAGCTAAGTGACAGAGTCGTACAGAAGTCCCAAGCAGAAAAGTTGAATAACACGATGATCTGTACAAAACAGTTCTCTTTATTGATATTGAATAGAAGATTACAAGAACGCGAAACCAAGATTACAATCACACAAACTCTCTCTCCCTCTCTCTCTCTCTCTCTCTCTCTCTCTCTCTCTCTCTCTTTCAATACAATAACTCATGCCATGAGGCTTACAACTTGAGAATGATTACAATAGGTGACATCCATACATTATGTCATGTATACGAGTGAAGAGTTCAACGCAGACGCACGTCTCGAATCGCCAAGGAACTCCACGTCTTGACACGTCCAAGCTTGTTCCGTGCCGAACGATTTACTACCTGCATCCTACATACAAACTGGTGGAGTATCAGTACACAAGAATGCACTAGTCGGGAGGCCTCTCACCCACCCAAACAAAACAAACATGATATTTTAGTGAGTGCACACTATCATTATGTGGTATTTATAATCTTGCCTTAGGATCAGTTTCATGGCATATACTAACAAAGCCTACTTGTGTCTCCAAACCATAATTATGCCACGCAACAGAATGGAACTTACCCATACTTACCGTTCGTCCTTCCATGTTCATCGCAACGATATAGTTTATAACACAGAAATCTAGTGCCAAACTACTAAACCATAACGTCACGTACTGTGTCGAAGCACGTGTCTCTGCTGAAGCCAAATTTTAGGTTCAATAATTCCGTTGTGTGCTGTGCATCCCTTTCCTTACTCAACTCACGACCTGCACGTAGATTGCCGCTAGCACGCCAACTTAATCTATATGAGGGTCACTGGCATGACAAGCCATCCACGCACTATATAGCATACGGGATCAGTTCGAGTGCGAGGCGCAAACTCCACCGAAGGTCCCGCAGCTTGTATTGTGACGCACACTTGAGATTCGGTCGCACCCCCAGTGAAGGATGCGTAATACCTGCCATTCCTCCTAGGCCGATACGATCTCAGTACCTCGATGGTCGTTCGAGGAACAAAATATTGTGCACAAGTTGTCCAATGATCATGTAAGAAGCTCCACTCAACTTACCATACTCCTAAAACCATTTCCTCATCTCAACCTTCCATATTTTTATGCAACTCCCAAATCAGGGACTGTCTCACAATCAATAGTTCATGTTTCTATATTTTCCATCTCAACTCGGAAATGACTATTTGATTGCCCTCCTTCCTACTTTGAACAAACCGTGATCCACAAAGTACCCCAAACAGTGTCATACTCTATGTGACAAGCATTGAAACCGTAGGAATGTGTATGCAATTGCAGCAAATCGATAGTCTATATGACAGCATAGAAAACTTCCATTTTACCCAAGACGTGAACTCGATAAGGCGAGTGCCAATTTGAAAATACAACGTGAAGTACTATCTAGGCAAGAAGTTTAACATTTCCATGTTCTACACAATTCTGATACAGAATGAGATTATTTCCTTAGCTATGTGGGTTCATCTCATTTATTAGCATGCAACAAGCCTATTGACTAGAACAAACACAATATCCATTTTATTGAGTGTGAAGGCAAAGCATAGATGAGTTCACCGAAGCCACCCACCTAAACGAGGACTTGTCTCGACCGAACGGGACTCCGAGCAAGTTGCTGTATAGCCAAGTCTGAACAGCGTTTTACCAATGATACATCTTGTTGAATTAAGCGGAGCGGGACACTACATCCAGCTTATTCTAATGGAGAAGGCTTGGGAGATGATGCAAGATTGGCATTTTTCAGTTCCAACAGAGGAGCCTATGAGAGGGCCATCCAGGTGCATGTTGGCCAAATGTGCCCCTGTTGACTATGTAGGAATACGGAAAACTTAAACTAACTAGGGAAGCATAACATAACCATGGTGTACCTATATGGAAATCGATAATGAAACTGTGGAAACTACCAAAGTTGACCAATTTTAAACCACTGAAACCCTCCAAAATTGCTGATACTGATACTCGTAAGAAAGTTCCAATACTTCCAACATTGATCAGGAATTGAGCTAGGATCGATGTAACTTTCATTTGATTTTTCTTTTCCGTTTATGTAAATTAGAATTGCCATATCTTCTAATTGGCATTAACTTACATTAAGATGAATTTTATTGGCTCAACCCTTTTCAACCCTCCTATGAGTCTGAACGGATGTTCTAGGCCTGTAAGTAAAAGTAGGCTAAAAGAAGCAGTTTAACAAATTGTTAAACAAACTATCAAGACCACCAAGATAGATAATCAAATTTCTTTAACTTTTCGCATAAGAACAAACTGATGTCCAACCTTTTCTTTACTGAATTAACTTGATTAAGATCACCTATTTTAATGTCTATTAAAGTTAATTTTAATGTATATTAGTATATTTTAATGTAAGATCAACTTAAAGTCTATTTTAATGTCTATTAAAGTCAACTCAATGTAGATTTCTTTACTAATAGATTTTAGTAGATTTCTTTATTTTAATGTAAGGTCAAGTCATTAAAGTCAACTCAATGTAGATTTCTTTACTAATAGATTTTAGTAGATTTCTTTATTTTAATGTAAGGTCAACTCATTAAAGTCAACTCAATGTAGATTTATTTTTATTTTAATGTATGGTCAACTCATTAAAGTCTATTTTAATGTGTTCATCAAGTAATTCAATGTAGATTTATCCTGTTGTAACTGTACATTTTTAGATTATATTATTTTCAACTAAAATATTCAAGTGTCAACCTTTACAAGAGAGCATATGAAATTACAGGTGTCCATTTTGCACTTGGTTATAGATATTGTTTTAAGCTAGAAAGAGAACAATGGGATACTTTATTGAAGGGGTATGGACAACGAGGGGTGGACGGGCTTGTAGAGGAAGGAATCAGGAGAGAGGGTACTCCGGCATTGGTGAACGGTTTTAGGAAAGGGTGTGAAGGGGATCGGGTTGGTGGAGAAGGTACAAGGGGGCTATAGGTTGGTGGAAGCTTGGGTTAGGGTCAGGCAAGGAGGTGGCAGGCAGAGAGGATTTAGGTGGAGGGAAGTAGGGGTGAGCGTTCGGTTTATTCGGTTTCAACCGAACCAAAATAGTCAAAACCGAATAAACCTAAATTCTAAAAATCCAAAACCGAAACCGAACCAAAATTAGCCAAAACCGAAACCGAAACCGAACCGAATAACGATTCGATTTGTTCGGTTGGACTATTTCTATTGTATAATGGGAAGGGTCCAAAGTTAAAATCGTGGTTAAATGATATTAAAAATTATAATTTTTATACATACATTTGTTATATTTGCGTCCAAATTTAGACTAGTTGTTAAATAACCAAAGTTCGGTTTCAAAACACATAAATAGAATTGTTGCTTTCAGATATACACATTTTAATTATAACATATTCATAGAACTGAGGGTATTTACATAATTCCACAAGACTTATTCAGTTTTCGGTTTTGGACCGAAACCGAATGACAACTTTTAGTATTTTCAAAACCGAAAGTGAACCTAATTTTTTTCAAACCGCACCGAATCTCTCATTCGGTTCAGTTCGATTTTCGGCCCAAAACCGAATAATGCTCACCCCTAGAGGGAAGAAGACATAGGAAGGAGGTTAAAATTAAAAAGAGGGGAGAAGAGATTTTAGGTCCAGAGGAGAACTGATTTGATACCATGTATTAAATGATGGGGTTTGAGGTCCCCGTATTATATTAACTCGATGTGGAACTAATATAAATTAACCGACTAATAAAAGACCAATTAAGAAAATATAATAATACTCTCTTACAAATATTATAGATACTTTTCCAATTCTAAGAAATTGATGATCAATGAGAGGACGCTAAATCCCACAGAAAAAAAATCATGCACTTAATAGAAAAAAATATGAACAGATAAACAGATTATAAAAGAATGCTAAGGAACTTGTAGAACACATATATGCGACAAGAGTACTAACCTTCAACCATGAATATGATCTTATTAATTCATAAGCTCCAAAACTACCATCCTTGTTCTGCAATAGAACCAAAGATACATAAATAGAACGAAAACAGTTATCCTCTGAAATTACAGATGAACACATAAAACCAATTGGGTGCACTAGCATGCAACGCCCACAAGTGGTTTCGAGCCCAATTAATTTCCTAATATTTTGGAATTAATTTAAATTAAATTCTAGGAGATTCATTTATATTTATATTTAAATGAATAAATATGAATTTGATTATGATAAGAACCAAATCAATTCAAATAGGATCTATGAATAGAGGGGCATAAAGCAGCTACAAATCCTATTTAAAACCCTATAAGTTTCGTAAAAGCTATTAGAAAAAAAAAATTACATTATCTTCCTCCCTGCGGTTGATCTTATTTGCATGAGTCATGATAATATCTGTATATGGTAGAAATATAGTGTTTAGTACTTACCACATAGAAATACAATCATATATGGTAGTACAATTTGTATATAGTAATATATATTGTGTTACATCATATAGGGTTTGTTGATATATTTAGTAAGAGAATATGTTATATTTAGTATGGGAATATCCTGAGGACATATTTGGGATGCCAGAATATGCCACAGGATATACCATTGGATATTCCATAATGTAAAGGCTATATAAAGCCTATGAGATTATCAATAAAACATATCAATCAATCTCTACATGGTATCAGAGTCACCTTTCCATAAATCCTAGCCGCCACCAAAACCCTAACACAAACCCTAACCCCTCTTCTTTCCTCTCCTTCCCCGCTCCCGCTGCCGCTCCACCGGCCGCTCCCGTTGCCGCTCCCGCTGCTGCTGCTGCCGCTCCAGCGGCCGCTCCCACTGCCGCGGCACCACTGTTGCCGCTGCCGCTGCCGACTGCTGCTGCCGCGGCTGGCTGTTGTTGCTGCCGTTGTGGTTACCGCTGTGCGCGCCTCCATCGGAGGACGAAGAAGACGACGAGGACGAAGGAGATGTCGATGCCTAGATCCGATAAAATCAGACATGTTCGGATCTAGAAGAGGACGACGAGGACGAGCGTGAGTCGTAGAGCAAGCGTGACGTGATCGAAGAAGAAGTATCGATGGAGGCGATCCTCAAGAAGCTGGATGCTAACGATGTGGCGACGTTGATGAAGTTGATGAAGGTGTCGGCTGGTGAGAGCACGACACGAACGCCGCCAAAGTTGGAACTACCCTCCATCGATCTGAAGCTGGACGGACCAGCCACCTATCTGAGTTGGTCACGGCGGGTGAGAAGAACCCTTGCAGGAAAGAACCTGGAGGGATTCTTGACGGGCGAGAAGACAGAGCCAGACGAGGGCTCGACAGGACGCGACGAGTGGAAATCCACTCATATGGTGATTTACATCTGGCTTCTCAATTCCTTAGTCCAGTCTATTGCCTCCACAGTAGATGGAATTGCGATGGTAAAAGACGTGTGGGAGAAGCTGAGGAAAACCAATGATGGTGTGGGGAACAACTTACGGATCTTCTAGATAAAAGGAGAGATCGACGACACTATACAAGGAGAGAAGACGGTGCAGGAGTACACCACAGAGTTGGAGCATCTCTGGCTGGATTATGATCACTCCTCAAAATGGGCAAGCTGCGGGGACCCAAAGTGCAAGGAGAGACATGTGTGTCTGCAGGAGAGGACGATAAAATTCCTCAAAGGGCTGAATACTGCATTCGCACAGAGGACAGCCATACTCCTCGCACAACCAAAGATTCCTAGTCTCGAGGAGGCTATCTCAGCCATGATCCAGGAGGAGACGCGCATCAGACTATAGGCGGGGACAGGTGGTCCCCCCGAAGCAAAGTCAGCACTAGCGGTTACTAGTTCGGGCGACATAGGACCCAAGGGAGAGCTCTGGCAACACAATCGACAGTGCTACAACTGCGGAGAGATGGGCCATCATCGGTATGCTTGTACCAAACCACCTAAGGAGGAAGACTCAAGTGGTGGATATGGACGAGGATATGGTGGACGTAGTCGTGGTCGAGGATGCCGACGAGACGGCCGAGGAGGTTATCGGGCAAACCTGCTGGTAGCCGAAGCGAATGGAGGAGCTGGTAGCACATTTACTAAGGAGAATCAGGCACTGCTGGACCTGCTGGAGAAAAAGTAGAGAGCGTCCACCGAAGGAGAGACATCCACCCCATTCTTCGTTGGAGGCAACGGCGCCGCTATGTATGCCCACCCATCAGAAGATACTGACGAGTCGCTCGCTCTTGCATCTATGTCTTCCCTTAAAACGTCAGACTGGATTATCGACTCAGGAGCATCTCGGCATGTGACTGGGAACGCTAATGAGTTTTCTTTATACACTCACCTAGCATCAGCAGACACCATTCAGACTGCAGATGGCACTTTCCAACCAGTGGTCGGTAAGGGTACTATTAATTGTACAGGTTCAGTAAGATTATCCAATGTGTTACATGCTCCATCCTTTCAAGTCAGTCTCTTGTCTATTAGTTCTATAATTCTCAAACTGAAATGTATTGTTTCTTTTGATATTCCTAAGGTGATCTTCCAGGAGAAAGGGACGGGACGAAGACTTGGGACTAGCACCTGGCATGAGGGACTGTGGTACCTACATCGAGAAGGGCTGGACTCAGCATTGGTATATATGGCAGAGAAGGCTGGAATGGAAGAGCTGCAGCAGAGGACTGAAGATATTTTGATACTTCATCGTAGGAGGATGGGACATTCTTCCTTTGATACTCTAAGTAAGTTGTATCCAGAGATGTATGCAAAATCAAATAAACAGAAATTAGTATGAGATGCATGCGAGTTAGGAAAACTTACTAGGAGCTCATATGTTGGTACTGGTCATAAGAGCTCTTTTGTTTTTGAGGTAGTACATTCTGATGTTTGGGGTCCATGTGCTACTAACACTATGAATGGGTATAAGTACTTTGTTTCCTTTATTGATTATGCATCTCATGTCACCTGGCAGTATTTGATGAAAAACAAGAGTGATGTATTTGCTTGTTTTCGAGACTTTCATAAGCATGTCCAGACTCGGTACAATGCAGTTGTGAAGGTACTGAGGTCTGACAATGGCACGGAGTATACCAACAGGACGCTTGCAGAGTACTTGTCAGCACACGGCATACAGCATCAAACTACTTGTGCATACACACCAGCACAAAATGGAGTAGCAGAAAGGAAGAACCGACACCTTCTGGAGACCGCAAGAAGTATGATGATCGACATGAATGTCCCACAAAATCTATGGGGACATGCAGTGTTGACAGCAGCTCAACTTATCAACAGGATGCCTTCAAAAGTCCTGAGATGGAAGTCTCCATGTGAAGTATTACAAGGCAATAATAGTAGGATACTTCTACTGAAGGTGTTCGGGTGTGCGTGTTTTGTGAAGGATAACAGACCATCAGTTGGAAAACTTGACCCTAGAGCGGTCAAGTGCATCTTCCTGGGTTACTCAGCGACTCAGAAGAGATATGTGTGCTGGAGTCCAGTAGAGAAGAAGAAATTTGTTAGTATGGATGTCCACTTCCGGGAGCATGAGCCATATTACCGCTAGGAGGGAACTTCGCACAATACACCTAATACTACCAGTATAAGGCGAGGGGGGAGATGGACTTGGTGGTAACCGATTTAGAAGTTTGGCATAGAGACATAGTTGAGGAGGAACATGAAGGTGAAGCGGAACAGGAGGAGGAGATGAGAAGTGTTAGGCCTACGGCTCAGGGGGAGTTACTTACCTACAGCAGGAGAGAGAAGTAAACTACAGGACCAGTACCCACAGTGCCAGTGATAAGTCCCTTGCCTGCGTTTGTCCCTTCTCCTGAGACACCTACACCACCATCCTCCTCATCTACACCACCATCCTCCTCAGGTGATATCATTCCTCCTACTTCTTCCACACCACTATCTATACGAAGGACTACTCGCAGTAATGCGAAAAATCCTCCGGACAGATATGGTTGGGATCTTGCTAAGTTTGTTTCTTATGATCATATCTCTTCTTCTCATGGAGCATTTATAGTATCTTTGGATAGTATTACTGTACCTAATAATTGGCAGGTTACCAAGAACGATCCAAAGTGGAATGCGGCGATGCACGAGGAGTTGGAAGCTCTTGAGAAGAACCACACTTGGGAGCTGGTGAGCCTGCCAAAAGGAAAAAGAGCAGTCGGATGCAAATTGTTTTCACTGTGAAGCAGAACCCAGATGGACAGGTTGAGCGCTACAAAGCTCGACTGGTGGCAAAAGGATACTGTCAGACGTACGGCATCGACTATGACGAGACCTTTGCACCAGTGGCGAAGATGAGCACTATCAGGACCTTGATCTCCCTGGCAGCCAATGGAGGGTGGAAGCTACACCAACTGGATGTGAAGAATGCATTTCTTCATGGGGATCTAGTGGAGGAGGTGTACATGAAGATACCACCAGGATTCGGCACCACATAGACAGAAGGCAAGGTCTGCAGACTGAAGAAGTCACTCTATGGACTGAAGCAGTCTCCTCGAGCATGGTTTGACAGGTTTAGGAGAGCAATGCCATGGAGAGGATATCAGCAGATCAATGCTGATCATACTGTCTTCTTCAGACGAAGTGGAGGCCACATCACCATGCTTGCTGTATATGTAGATGATATGATTATCACAGGCGATGATGAGCAGGAGATCGCCCAACTCAAAGGAAAACTTGGCAAGGAGTTCGAGGTGAAGGATCTTGGCCCTCTTCGATACTTCCTTGAGATTGAGATTGCTCGAGATGCAGAGGGAATTGTTCTTTCTCAAAGGAAGTACGTACTGGACCTGCTTACGGAAACAGGGATGACGGGATGCAAACCATCTACGAAACCGATAGACCAGAAGTTCAAACTGGATGCTGAAGCTGGAGAACCAGTTGACCGGGATAGATTCAGAGATTGGTGGACAATTTGATCTACTTGAGCCAAACTCGACCTGATATTAGCTTTGCGGTCAGCTTAGTGAGCCGCTACATGCATGACCCCCGGAAGGGTCATATGGACGCAGTGTACCAGATTCTGAGGTACTTGAAGGAAGCCCCCGGGAATGGACTGATTTTCAGAAGAAATAATCACGTGAGCATCGAGGGGTATTGTGATTCTGACTGGGCTAGCTGTGCTGACGACAGGAGATCCACGTTGGGGTACTGCATATTTGTAGGAGGCAACTTGGTCTCTTGGAGGAGTAAGAAGCAGTCAGTGGCGGCTAGATCAACAACTGAAGCAGAGTATAGAGCTATAGACTTGGAAGTCACAGAGCTATTGTGGTTGAAGAATATGCTGACGGAGCTAAAGCTGGACCAGGGAGCCAAGATGAAGCTTTGGTGTGACAACCAGTTAGCTATTAGTATTGCCAACAATCCAGTGCAGCATGACAGGACCAAGCATATCGAGATTGACAGATTTTCATCAAAGACAAGCTTGATAAAGGACTATTAGAGCTGGACTACGTTCCAACCAAAGATCATGTAGCAGACGGACTGATCAAGGGGCTTAGCTCTATCAGCATGATGAGAGGATGTGACAAGATGGGCTTAGTGAATATCTTTCGCCCATCTTGAGGGGGAGTGTTGGTATATTTAGTAAGAGAATATGTTATATTTAGTATGGGAATATCCTGAGGACATATTTGGGATGCCAGAATATGCCACAGGATATTCCATTGGATATTCCATGATGTAAAGGCTATATAAAACCTATGAGATTATCAATAAAACATATCAATCAATCTCTACAGGGTTATCATATAGGAATACAATCATATATGATAGTAGTACTAGAATACAATTATATATGATAGTAGTAATGGATGTAACCCATATATATAGTCTCCATTGTGAGATGAATAAACATCAAAGAATTCATTCTCTAAAATACATCTCCAAGCTCTATATTTGAGTCGGTATCAGAGAAAAGATCCATGAGGACTTTGTCTCTCTTTTCAATTTCATTGTTTCTTAGATCAGTTTCTGGTCAAAAATTTCTTTCCTAGATCAGGAAATATTGATTCGATCCATTATGTGTTTCCTTCGACTTGTCGAAATATGTCTAGTTGATTTCGCTACAATTTTTTAATAGATAATGCAAAAGAAGGCTTTTCTAAGATCAATGAAGTCCAGAAGGTTGAGATCTCTGTCAATACCTCAAATTCAGGTTCTAGATTATTTGGACTTACCAAGCTTAATGGTACTAACTTATGGACATGGAAGAAGATCATGCCTTCCTATCTCTGCGGTATGCACAAGATAGAACATTTGACTGGAGCAATCAAAGCTCTGAATGAAGCTAATGAGGAAGCATAAGCACATTGGAAGGTAAGATGGGTATGGCCTTACATATTTCTGGCTTTGTTGGTTTTGATACTTGGATTATTTGATTTGGGTACCTTAGAGCATATAACTTACGATACATCTTATTTTATAGAATTGTCTCCTTCATCAGTGTCTCGTGTTACTAATGTCAATGGTGAAGCTTTTCATGTATTAGGAACATTGGTCAATTCGTATTACCCCTACCTTACATATCCATAATGTTTTATATGTTTATGACATGCCTCACCATTTAATATATTTTCCACAGTTGAATATTGAATCTCAATACATCTTAACCTTTTACCCTATGTATGTGATTTCCCAAGATCTTCTAACCAGGAAGATAATCGATTGAGGGTATCTGAGGAAGAGGTTGTTCCATCTGGATCGGTTGTATGCGGAGGAGAAACCAGGATCCGAACCCCGAGCTACTTTGACTTTGAGTTTTGACAAGTTGAGTAATATTTGGTTGTGGCATCGTCGTTTAGGGCATCCACCCTTTAGTGTCATGAAAAATCCATGCCTACTATGTTTATCAATGTGGATAAGTTTTCCTTTCATTGTGAGACTTGTGTTTTGAAAAAAGGTTATCGTGCTACTTATTCCCCGAGCTGCTTTAACAGTTTCATTTATTTTGAGTCAATTCATTATGATATTTGGGGACCTTCTAAAGAGCCTATTGTGTCAGGTATGAGATACTTTGTGTTGTTTATTGATGATTGTACAAGATTTGCATGGATAGTCCTTCCTAAAACCAAAGTTCTGATCTTCTAGACTTTTCGTACACTTGTCCAAACACAATACAATAACATCATAAAAGTTCTTCGTTTCGATAATAGGAGAGAATATGTGAATCACCTTTTTAGACAATTTTTCCAAACACATGGAATTGTCCACCAAACTACTTGTGCACAAACACCAGAACAAAATGGGGCATCTTAAAGAAGAAGAAAAAACGTATATTCTAGATATGGCTCGTTCCATTCCTTTTAGTGCTTATATGCCTAAGTAACTAGGGGATGTTGTACAAGCCTCCTCCCATCTTATTAGTCATCTCCTACCTAGTATTCACTAGGGTAAATTTTCTTTTGAGGTCCTTGTGTCTCATGTTTCCATACCATCATTCCACAATCTTCATATCCGTATCTTTGGTTGTGTTATTTTTTTCCATGGACCCAAAAACCAAAGGTCTAAGTTGGATGCTCAATCGATTAAGTGTCTTTGTTGGCTACGAATATCAGAAGGGGTACAAATGCTTCCATCTACCAACTTGGAAGTATTATGTTACAATGGATGTAACATTCTACGAAGACATGAACTATTTTTCATCTACTGACACTACTTTTCAGGGGGAAAATTCATATTTTGAAGAGTTGTATGACGGTAAAGAAGAAGTGCGGAAAGATGAAGGAGGAACGCGGGCAGAAGATATTTCAACGGGTCATATGGAAGTTCTCAACCTGTCGAACCGAGACACAGAAGCTACAGGAACCCAAACGTCAGTTTTGACCCATCGAATATAGTGATCGACCCGTTGAACTTGAGTCTAAAAGGAATAGAAGCAAGATCAACTTTCCAGGAGGATTTTTTGACGGGTCGAAATGAAAACTTTGACTCGTCAAATCTAGTTATAGCCAAAATGAAGAAAATTCGACCAATCAAATTGCTAGTCATGACCAGTCAAATGTTGTTGAAGATACTACTGCCCCTTTATGGATCACTCCTACCTTGATCCCCAGCTCTTTGGTACTAAAGATCGTCCCACTGAGGTATGTACACACGTTGATGCTAGTAATAACGAGTCTAGGATTGAAAAATATATGTTGCCTAGTAGGTCTACTCGTGGTCAGGCACCAAAAAGTATGAACCCACTGATTATGGAAAGTCAAAATACCTAGTAGCCAACCATGTGTCAACCCAGAGATTGTCTAAGTCATATAAATCATCTGTGAATCAGATATATGTTGTATTATAACAAAGTGGAGGATGCATTGGGAGATCCAAAATGATCAAAGGCGATGAAGAGATGGATGTATTACAGAAGAATAATACTTAGAAACATATACCTCTTCCTTGGGGAAAGAAAGCAGTTGGTGGTTGTTGGGTGTTTACAATGAAGCATAATACAGATGGGTCGGTAAACAAGTATAAGGAGGGGCTTGTTGAAAAAGGATTCACTCAAACATATGGCATAGGCTATGATGAGACGTTTGTACCGGTTGCCAAGATGAACACTATTCGTGTTTTGCTATCGATTGTTGCTAGTTTGAATTGGCCCCTCCGACAGGTTGATGTGAAGAATGCATCTAACGAGTTTCATGAAGAGGTGTATATGAGTCTGCTACCTGGATATGTAACTTTATCCTCTGGTGACTTTGAGTGCAGACTGCACAAATTATTGTATGGCCTTTAGCAGTCACCTCGTGCTTAATTTATGAGTTTTATACAGTCCATGTGCAGGTTCGTGTATAAACAAAGTAATTTAGATCATACTATGTTTCTTAAGCATCAACAACGGAAGGTAATTATTCTGATTATCTATGTTGATGATATAGTAATTACTGGTAATGATATTGTTGAGATTGACAAGCTACACTTATAGTTAGCTTCTGAGTTTGAGATGAAGGACTTGGGTGATCTCAAATACTTATTAGGGATTGAAGTAGCCAGGGGAGAGAGAAGGGATCTTCTTGTGCTAACGGAAGTACATACTTAATTTGCTAGCTGAGACAGGTATGCTGGACTGTAAACCTATTGATACTCCTATTGAGCAGAATCATCGCCTAGCAGAGTACCCAGATTAGGTTCCTACTGATTGAGCTCGTTATAAAAGGTTAGTTGGACACTTGATTTATTTAGCTTATACTAGACCAGATGTTGTATATGTAGTGAGTGTTGTCAGTCAGTTTATGTATAATCCTAGTGAGAGCCATAAAGATGTTATTGTGATAATTTTGTGATATTTAAAGTCAGCTCCAGAAAGAGGTGTGATGTTTTCTAAGTACAATAGTATTTTAGAGGTATATGGTTTTACAGATACAGACTGGGCTGGTTGTATCACAGATAGGAGGTCGTCATCTGGTTATTTCACCTTTGTCAAGGTAATATGGTGACGTTTAAGAGTAAGAAGCAGAAGGTTGTGGTAAGGTCGTGCTAAGGCTGGGTACAGAGGAATGGCTTATAGGATTTGTGAGCTTTTGTGGTTGAGAAATCTTTTACGAGATTTGAAATTTAAACTTAAAATTACAGTGAAGTTGTACTGTGACAATCAGAAAGTGCACTAAACATGTGGAGGTTGATCGTCATTTCCTAAAGGAACAATTAGATGAAAAGTTTATTAGCTTTTCTTTTGTTCCTATTAAAGAGGAGCTGACAGATGTTCTTACAAAAGGTGTTTTTAAGAAAGTCTTTTTCGACTCTGGGCAAGTTAGACATGGTCGATGTTTATGCTACAACTTGAGGGGAAGTATTAACTTGAGTCATGGTAACATTTGTATATGGTAGAAATGTATTATGTTTGGTACTTATCATGTAGGAATACAATCATATATGGTGGAACAACTTGTATATGGTAAGAATATATTATGTTACCATATAGGAATCCAATCATATATGGTAGTGGTACTGGATGTAATCCCTATACATAGCCTCCACTGTGAGATCAATAAACATCAAAGAATTCATTCTCTCAAATACATCTCTTCAAGCTCTATATTTGAGCGGTCTGACTTGGTTCATGACAACAAGGGCTATTGTCATTGCATAGAACGAAATAGTTTTTGTGTCCAAATAGTCTGACAACTGATCGATTAATGTATTCAATCTTATCACCAAGGTCAGTCCAATGATCGAATTGGTAAACACCGCCCGGGTAGACATATGAAGGGTTAACATGTTGACTAGCTGGCATATCGGAGTAAAAAATTTATTATCCGCTGCATACCGGGACATTGTTTACTTACATGATTTCCGTTGATATGACACTTTTATCATCATTTTCTATTTTGATTTTCATAACGGTTTTTTGTGTTATTATTTGACAATCCCATCAACCAGAAAATGATTTATCGACTTCCAGGTGAAATGTTAAATAAGTTTGAACAATCTCCAACTTACCATTAGGGATAGTATAACACCTACAGCTGTATACAATTGTTCCACAGCTAGTGGATCACCGACAGTTTCTGAAGAAATCCTTGATAATAAGAGGGCAGCCTGTACAAAAAGAGAGTTAATACAAACTAATTAATCTTGTAATGCTATATAATGAGTTGTTAATGTAATCCAATCAAGTTTTTTTGGTCTATATAGCTCAACGTTGAATTCATTCCATGTAGTAAATCATATCATATCTTTCATCATTGAGATTTAAATTACTCAATGACAAGTACTAATTTTGTATGTAACTTTATGCCCATCAATCTGGATTCATGACTGATAACAAAGGCTTTGACAATGGTGACCATCTTGCATTATGTGGTGCATGCCTACCTTAAGTGTTTCAGCTGTGCAATCCGAAACGGTATATGAATTGTCAGTAGTTGAGACAGCCCATGCACCTTTTGTGATATGGCGATAACAAAGATCAGCAGGCCTGTCTTTTACCATCTTAAGAAGTAGGAGAAAATGTTGAACAAGTCAATAGATATCAATTAAATTGGTAAGAAAATTCAGAATGTTTTGATTTACAACTCAAATAACCTGTGAGTCCTTAATGAATTTGTGAGCACTCTTAAGTGTTGGGCCAAACTCTTCTGAAAGGCCAGTTGAGATAATTGCTTGGACAGCTAATGCCAGTTCCCAAATTTGGCATCCATCAATTGTCTGCAACTAAAAAGTAAGCCAATAAAATATTGAACTTTCCTATATCTAATGATCTAAACAATTATTTAAGACTGGCGAATATAAAAAAATAAACTACATAAAATCTTTATAATATTTTGTAATTTCAGACTAGAATGCAGAATATTGAACCTATAACTTATGGCACTAGTATTAAAGGCCACAACTAAGTTAAATTTCAAAGTTTAGTTAGTTCACATGGATATAAACATGTTTGTTGTGCATAAACATGACTAGAAATTTAATAGAAGTTATGAACCTTCAATTTCATGCCATCTTCAGCTAGCCATATATAGTCGTAGACTCTTGGGAGGTGGAATTTAAATGCTTCTGATTTTGGATCTTCAGCCCAACAACAAATCATATTTAGTGGCTGCACATTCATATCAAACTTTAGGCAAGTCACATCCTTTCTATCCATATAAAACCATGTGGAGGAAATCATGTGTACCTTGCTTATACCACTACTGCTGATATATTGAGTATTCTCGTCATCATTATGAATAAGTTGAATGACATGGTTTAGAGCTTTCTCACGTAACTTTTTACCGGGCCAGTGCATTAACATAGGTTCAACAAACTTATTGACAGAAGCCCAAACAATATTTTGTATCAGTGGATGGGGGTTGCACAAATCTTCCTGTATACAATAGAGCAATACAACTTCAATCTTCTAAATAAAATTTTAAAAAAAATTATGGGAACGACTTTATATGCTGAACTGTCATGGAAATTTATGTGAATTTCTCATAGAAACAACTAAAAAATATAGTAAAAGAAGGCTTTTTCTAAGGGCACCACACAAATTACTAGGGGCTATCACTTACTAGGGTACAACCCAGGTTTGAGGAACTTTTACTGGGGACATCCCGAAAATTACTTGGGGCTATCCCACCCCCCCAAACCCTCTTTCATTTCATTTTCATTAAAAAATTCTCTCTTCAAAACCCTCTCTCCAAAACCCTCTACTCTCCAAAACCTACTCTTCAAAACCCTCTCTCCAAAATCCTCTCTCCAAAATCCTACTCTTCCAAGCTCATCAATGGCACCGAAGAAGAAACCCTCATCACAAGCTAGGTATGTTTCCTAATTATTGTAAAATTTATTTTACATTTCAAAGAATCTTTGAGAAATCTCTTAAATGTTATTATAAATTAGGTTAGAACAATTCCAAGTACATTTCGAAATCGAAAATCTCCTCTTTTTTTCGTTTAAACGTAACCTAGAACACGAAATTGTTGTTCGACTGGTCGTCATCCCTAAGGACTGCCGAAGAACGGGCAGTCCTACTGCCAAAGTGGACTGCCATGCATTAGGCAGTCCTGTTATAAAACAGGACTGCGGGAAGCCTGGCAGTCCTGTTATAAAACAGGACTGCCATCTCTCTGGCAGTCCTGAAAGAATGATGGACTGCCAGGATCATGGCAGTCCTGAAGGCCAACTTCACAATTTCATTTACATCCATCATTTAATGACTCTAACCCTATAATACTAACCCTATGTTGTCCTGCAGTCCTGTGGCCGCTCCCAAAAGGAAGCGACCCCCCACCGCATCCTTGCGCAGGGAACGTAGTGAGCGGCCTCGTCCTCTTGAGAGACCAATCAGAATTTCATAACCGCAGCGACAAGGGGAACAACCACACCCCCATTCTCGTTCGAAGCAACGAGGTCCTCCTAGTCCTCCGTCTTCTTCCGATGACGACGACGACGTACCTATCAGCCAAATTCTAGGACGAGGTGGTTCTGGTGCCGGTCCTTATGAGAATCTTGTCCGTACGCCCGGTGCCGGTCCTTCTGAGGATTCTGTTCGTTCGGCCGATGTCGATCCTTCTGAGGAGGAGGAGCCTGTCCGTCCGCCGGGTTGCTCAATGTTGTTGTCGTTCGACAACCACATTGCTTATGAAATATGGAAGAACCCGGTATGTATATTATGTTTGTAAGTTTCCGTTTATATATATATATATATATATATATATATATATATATATATATATATATATTTCATAATCGTATTTTTATTATCTTGTACGACATACAGGAGAGCTGTCGTATTCTTAGGGCCGTAAGCCACGAAAGGAAGTGCGTTGCCTGGTCTCTTAACTATTTACCCGAGGACGTCCAGAGCAAAATATTTTCTACCGGTCTACAAAATTTGGCTAGATATGCCTACAAGACGCAGGACAGTGCTCTCATATCGGCCTTTGTGGAGAGATGGCATCCGGAGACCAACACATTTCATCTCCCAGCCGGGGAGTTGACCATTACCCTGGACGACGTCTATCAGATACTGGAGTTGCCGGTGGAGGGGCGCGCCATGACAAATGAATATTTATGTACTGAGAAGGATCTCGAGTGGTACGATCGTATAGTTGATTTTGTAGAAGAGAACCTTGGGGTGGAGGCTACTATCTTTACAACCCTGCCGGGCTTCAAGAAGTCCTACGGAATTCCTCTGTCATGGTTGGTGGAGAATTTTAAAGGCCCGCATGAGGCGAATGATGAAACCGTTGAGAGGGTGGCCCGAACATACATGCTTTTCATACTTGGATCGGTCGCCATTCCAGACAAGTCGGGAACCTCTATACATGCTAGGTAACTTGCGAACCTATCTGTTATAGACGACGTAGGAGCCATATCCTGGGGCAGCGGTATACTTGCCAATCTTTACCGCGAGCTTGGTATAGCATCCCGTGTCGGAACCAAGACCATGGTGGGATGCCAGACTCTACTCCATGTAAGAAAATTTCTAACATTTTAAACTAATATACTAGCTAGATTTTGTTTTTAATTTACTGACTATTCATTTACAAATTGTATAGGCATGGATATACGAGCACTTTCCGATGCTCAAGCGGGATGAGCTGAACCCACGCTATCAGGAGCACCTTCCTAGAGAGTGTCAATGGAAGCCAACGCAGCTGGAAACTAAAAATCATGAAACGCTGGTTTCCATTCGTGATGCTCTGGATAATTTGGTGCCAGAAGAGGTTAGTAGATTGCGCGTAGATAGCGTAGACTATTTATTTGGTATGTTTATTTGTTGACTATTTTCTTTTAACTTTTGTCCTACAGATAGTTTGGCACCCATACCGGGATCTCCGGCAGTTAAATCGCCATCTGCAACCATTATCTCTATTTCATGGTATGATCACATGCTATGATATTACGGAGCCTTACATGCCTGATAGAGTACTTCGTCAGTTTGGCCTCGTACAAACTGTGCCGAAGCGCACATTAAGGTTATTGGAGCCTCCGTGCGGTACCCAACCTTTGAACTACAAGCCGCCCTATTTCGACTGGGTGATCGACTGCTACTCCGAGTGGCAACGACATTTGCTGGAGGAAGAACTTCGGCAACCGGTGGAGGAGATGCACGACTGCAGCGACGACTACATGTCGTACTACTTGGCACTCGGGCATCCTAAGTTGTCGAACCCTAGAAATCCAGGGCCCGTTGCCGTTGGAGCTCTAGGACCTCTGCCTTCAAAAAATGTCTTGTATGCTTCATTGGTCAATATGGTAAGTTTACAAATTATAATTTGTAAATACTTTCAAATTTAACTCTCTTAATTGACGTTTTGTCATTTACAGGCTACTCGGGTGAAGGCTTTGGCGAAATCCCTCCGATCGGGCTGCCAGAACGATGAATGTGTCAATATTGCGAACCAGTTGGAGCATATCGACGACACTGTCGAATTTACTTTCATGCAAAATCGGGAGGCGCGTACGAAGACCCGGCATGATCACACGTAGATTATGTTTTGTATTATGATGGATGTTTAACTTGGATACATGGATGTTTTGTATTATGATATATGCACTATTATGATGGATGTTTAACTTGTTGGCAATATGTTAAACTTGTTTGAATTGTATTTTGTGATGTTTAAATTGTGATGTTTACTTGTTGGCAATATGTTTAACTTGTTTAAATTGTATTTTGTGATGTTTAAATTGTGAATGAGTTTTGATCACAGTGACTTTTGTATGTAATATGTGAGAAAACTTGTTGGATCACAGTGAGTTTTGATTAGGACTGCCAGACCAATGGCAGTCCTGATTCACATTAGGACTGCCAGACTCCCGGCAGTCCTGATCAAAACTCACACACAGTGAGTTTTGATCAGGACTGCCAGACCCCTGGTAGTCCTAATGTGAATCAGGACTGCCAGTGGTCTGGCAGTCCTGATCAAAACTCACTGTGTGTGATCAAAACTCACACACAATGAGTTTTGATCAGGACTGCCAGACCAATGACAGTCCTAGTGTGAAAGAGGACTGCCAGTGGTCTGGTAGTCCTGATCAAACTCACACAAAGTGAGTTTTGATCAGGACTGCCAGACCAGTGGCAGTCCTAATGTGAATCAGGACTGCCAGTGGTCTGACAGCCCTGATCAAAACTCACTGTGTGAGAGTTTAAAACTCACACACAGTGAGTTTTGATCAGAACTACCAGACCAATGGCAGTCCTAGTGTGAAAGAGGACTGCCAGTGGTCTGGCAGTCCTGATCAAACTCACACAGTGAGTTTTGAACAGGACTGCCAGACCAGTGGCAGTCCTAATGTGAATCAGGACTGCCAGTGGTCTGGCAGTCCTGCTCAAAACTCACTGTGTGAGAGTCCAAAACTCACACACAGTAAGTTTTGATCAGGACTTGCAGACCAATGGCAGTCCTAGTGTGAAAGAGGACTGCCAGTGGTCTGGCAGTCCTGATCAAACTCACACACTGTGAGTTTTGATCAGGACAGCCAGAACACTGGCAGTCCTAATGTGAATCAGGACTGCCAGTGGTCTGGCAGTTGTAGTGTCCCGTCCCGCTCAGTCAATCGGAGGAATCGAAACGCCGATGGCGTTCGGACTTAGCCTTGCAACAGCTGTTCGAAGACATCGCTCGGTCAAGGCGACCGCTCGCTCAGGTATGATAGTTTCGGTGAACTTGCCTCATCTTAGCCTTCACATAATAAATCGCATGTTTTCAACTTGCACAAGTAGGCTTGATAATAAAAGAGACGAATTCACATAGCTAAAGGGAATCATCCCGACGGGTCGAATTGAGTTAGAACATAGAAAGATCTAACGGTCGGCTTAGAGTTGGTGCACGACGTGCTTTGAAAATGACACTCGGTCCTTCGTCCCGTGGCTTGAGAGAAGGAAAGTTGGTTGAGTAAGCGAAGTCATGAATCGTAGCCTAAGTCATAGGCGTCGTCCGCATGAATGCTTCATAAAGCATGCACGGTCCCATCGTCCAAGGCTTGGCATAGCCTTGACCCGCCCTATGAGTTAAGTTGCGTCGCACGGCTGCTGGCGTAAGTCTTGGCGCCCAAATGACTTGGTCGTTCAGAAGTCGAACGCATGCGCGGCACATTTCCGTAATGCAAGGCTTGACGTAGCCTTTGCTCATCGAGTCGTTGTGCGTTTAAGTCAGGCAAGTTATGTTAGGCTATCAGAGTGGTAGCAAGCACGGTCCTACGAGTTCTACGGTTGGGTATAACCACAGTCTTACGGTCTCAAGGCCCGTCTACTTGGGTAGGAGTGTCGCGTAGAGCACGATTGGCTTAAGGCACGATGCACGGACTTAGTGTTTAAGGCATGAACCACGGTTGATTTAATGAGTTATCGAGGAAGGACTATCGAATAGGCATTGAGTTGAATGAAATGATATGATAACAGGGAGAAGGCTCGCGGCCGTGGGTCGTCGAGGGATCTCAAGAAGCATCAAGGGAGAAGGCTCGCGACCGTAGGTCGTCGAGGGATCTCAAGGATAGAAGTCTTGATATTGGTTTGAAAGAGATGGTAACATTGGAAGAGGAATGACTGTGTGAGACGTCAGTTTGTGTCGAGTCTTGCATGGTCATTGGACAACTTGTCGACAAGAAAAAGTTTCCACGAGCGACAACCCTGGGCGCCGAGGGACCGCGTCGTTCCGGAGGGAAACACGGTATAGTCGTAGCTGGACGAACCGCTCGGGTCATTCGGGAACTTTCAGCGGGGCTAGCTACTTGCGTTGAAAGGGTCGCCGAATGGCAAGGCTATAAGTCCACGATAGCTTGTGGTGTTAGTGACCAATTCATATAGATGGGTCGGCACGAGCGGCAATCCGCGTGTGTGCCTTTGGATTTAGTCTAGTTGAATGTGTGTATGGTTGGAACACAAGTGTTTGGGCCTAAGAATGGCTACAACATAGGCGACGTGCTTCGACACGAGAGGTGGCGTCGAGTCTTAAGTTGTCGGCATATAAGTTGCATAAGTTGGTTTTGAGTTGTCTTGAGTTTAAGTCAAGAAATGCCGCAAGGCAAAGTTGGTCGAGTGACACTTAGTTCACAAGATGGATGGGTCAGTTGGTGATTTAGTAGCAAAACGGGCCGCGAGGCGGCGATATGATTGAGTCTCATTGAGTTGCGAGGCACGGCCTTAACAAGGACTTATAGCACGGTCACACGGGAATGGAGTCTTATCGTGTAGTTGCGTCTCTGATTTTGGGCCGTAAGGCAAACACGACTTGATAGGTTAACGTTGTTGGCACGATAAGGGTCTAGAGGCAAAGTATGAGTTAACATCATTGTTGCAAGCACGAGATGGTCTAGAGACACAAAATAGGCCAAGGCGTCGGTCCTAAAACTGATCCTAAGACAAGAGTAGAAAGACAATCATAAAGGGGACTATGTTGCACAAAAGTAAATCTAACGTGTAGGTTTGTATGGGTGGACGAGGAGCTCATTCCACCAGTACAGTTGAGTACTGACACCCACATAGTTTTCATGTGCAGGTACAGGTAGAAGCTCGTGGCGCGGAGCTCGCTTGGATGCGTCGAGGCACGGAGTTCCTTGGCGATTCGAAGCGTGCGGCCGCATGGAGTCAAGACTTATACAGGACATAATGTATGGACGTCGCCTTCCAAAGCTTCCGCTGGCTCAAGACTTGTATTGAGATATGAGAGAGAGCTGAGTGACTTGTAATGTGAGATGAGTGAGCTTGAGAGACTTGTAATCTTGGCCTTGCGCCCCATTGTAACCTTTGTTTCAATATCACTAAAGAGCTTCTTTTGCATAACTTGTGTTTTGTTCTAATTTCCGCTGCTATTATTCAATGTCTCTGCATGGGACTTCTGTACGACGACCCCGTCGCAGCCGCTGAAATCGGCCGTTATGGAACCCGCCTTGCACGAGCGCAATCTAGGCTCGTGCGGCATCACGCCTTAGCGAGGACGATCGCTCCTACGGGAGCGGGGCGTGACATAATGGTATCAGAGCACGGCTTTACGTCCTTGGACTATCAATTAAATTCTTTAACTTCGTTGTTTCCGCAAACTCTGAGTTGTTGCTTCCGCAAAGTTGAAATCGTTGTTGCGCTCTCTCTCAAATGTCCCACGGGATGTCCATACAATAAGTCTATCTATTTTGCAAAACATAGGAGAACAGTTTTTGATAAAACGAAAAGATGGTTTGCGTATGCACGGTTGGCTAAGTCGGACTGGACATATACACCAAGGATTGTGTCAACCTTAGCAAAGTCGAGTGCGGGATTCGTAGTGTTCGAGCTAGAATGAGTTGAACTCGATTGAGTAAATGTGGGATGACTGTCGATAGGGGTGCTATCGAGCGACGGTATCGTCGATGCGATATAGATGAGCGTCCTTGGAATTAGAGGAACGATTCGAACGGGATTCGAAGAAGTCGATTGTGAATCGAATGATAAGTTGAGGATTTGTTGAATGACTTCATCCCTGAGTGGTGTATGCGATAGCCTCAGGAATGTTGATCGATCGATTGAGGATGTGGAGTGTCAATGAGTCTATCAGCAAGCGTCGCGTGGATGCAAAGCCTTAGATTGAATATGATTGAGCAAAATATAGTCTTGAGGATTTGGACGAGTTGGTTCGAACGACCTAGAAATTGATGCGCACGAAACATGCACGGGATTGAGGATTATGCGAAGTATGAAACACGAAAACGATTGAGTAGATGAAATCGAATCGAGAAAAAAGTTAGGGAGTACGAATGGATGACTTGATCGAGGAAATTAATACGGATCATATATGAAAAGTTAGCACGACAGATAGATAGCGTGCATGAAAAGTTGAATTTTGAAGTTACGCAATGACTCTGAGGATTGGATTGAATGTTGCTCGATGATTTGAGTTAGCAAGGAATGTTGCGAATTGAGGAAACACGTTGGTCGATGACTTAAGATAAACGGATGAACAATACGTGAAATTGGTTTGAGAAAAATTGATGTTGTGAATGATTCGAGGGATAATGATCGAACTTGAATTTGAATGTCGAGGAGATTATCCAGTCGGATGATAGCATCATTCACACGACTCGAAATTGGTTGCAAAGGAAGATCGTCAGGTTACGCATATCGTCGATGGTATTGAGGCGTATCAAAGATCGATATGCAATAACTCGGGAGTACTATGACTCGGCGAATGACGATCGTGCAAGTGTTAATGTTCGATTGGATGCTATACTTAGGATTTTGATTGAGATGGATGAAAACGATCGTGTATTGATGGTTACGTTGATAACCACTACGTCGACGATCTTGTCTTGTGCGAGCACAACTCTAGCCTCGCACATGCGTTACGTCGGATTTGGGGCGATCGTTCCGCATGAGCGCTGACATGGTGATTCATGTCGCGGGAATGATCGAACTCGAAAAATCAGGACGCGGCAACGTTGATTGTCTCGACTTGTCGGTTTGATGTGAAGGAGAATTCGAGGATGTTAGGACTTGCGATTGATGAATGAATAAAACTTGAGGATTGAGTAGGTCCAATCCGCGCATCGAGAATGAATTAGTCTAGACACAAAACAAGAGTTACGTCCCGATGAGAATGATTATCTTGCGGGAGCGTGCATGGTGATTCGTGCCCACCGTGGATAATCTGACTCGCGTGAGATCTGGACGCAACATATTGTTAAGTCGGACGACCTTGTGATCGATTACGTGAATTGGGATGAATGACTTAGGGAGTATAAAATGTGAATTATGGTCTAGCGATGAATTGTGTCGTAGCGTGCTTGACTTGAGAAAGATTGATAGGCGATCTACGTCGAACGTGTTCAAAGAGATAGACTATATGAAATGGCTTGATGAATGAGCGATTTTGATACGTCGTGAAATTCGTTGAACGTGAGTTGTCGTAGGATGGCTTTGCTGAATGACTCGGACCCCGTGAGACGAAATGTTGGGATGTGTGTAGGGAATCGATGCTCGATGTTTAGAAATCAGAGTGATGCGAGCTTGGGTAGAAAATCCTGTACTATCAACTTGGTTTGACCTTAGGATGGGGTCAGTGTTGATATCGTTGTTTGGGAACTGTGATTCCAATACTGACAATTGACTTTAGCCTAAAGAGATTGCCTAGCGGCTAGGCGAGATGTCCATGTTGCGGGAGTTAGCATCGGTAGGATTGATTTTCAGGATTGAGTGGATGGATCGATAGGTGGAATTGGATTCACTATCACAAGGCTTGGTTGAAATGCATGTATTTCGGGGACGCCTGGAATGTGTGCACGATCCAAACTAAGTGATACGCTGAATCGAGTGAGACTTGAGGAACGGGAAAGTGTCGAGGATTTTGAGATCGTGAGTTTTGAAGAAAGGGTTGAGAGTAGCACGAGCGTGGCTCGGATTTGAGAAATGCGAAATGTGTATGAGAAACATAAGATGTTGAATAAGTGATAAGTCGATAAGTGTACTCAGTTAGTTTCGAGGACGAAACTTTTTCTGAGTGGTGTATGATGTAGTGTCCCGTCCCGCTCAGTCAATCGGAGGAATCGAAACGCCGATGGCGTTCGGACTTAGCCTTGCTACGGCTGCTCGAAGATATCGCTCGGTCAAGGCGACCGCTCGCTCAGGTGGGGTAGTTTCGGAGAACTTGTCTCATCTTAGCCTTCACATAATAAATCGCATGTTTTCAACTTGCACAAGTAGGCTTGATAATAAAAGAGACGAAATCACATAGCTAAAGGGAATAATCCCGACGGGTCGAATTGAGTTAGAACATGAAAAGGTCCAACGGTCGGCTTAGAGTTGGTGCACGGCATGCTTTGAAAATAACACTCGGTCCTTCGTCCCGTGGCTTGGGAGAAGAAAAGTTGGTTGAGTAGGCGAAGTCATGAATCGTAGCCTAAGTCATAGGCGTCGCCCGCATGAATGCTTCATAAAGCATGTACGGTCCCATTGTCCAAGGCTTGGCATAGCCTTGACCCGTCCTATGAGTTAAGTTGCGTCGCACGGCTGCTGGCGTAAGTCTAGGCGTCCAAATGACTTGGTCGTTCAGAAGTCGAACGCATGCGCGGCACGTTTCCGCAATGCGAGGCTTGACGTAGCCTTTGCTCGTCGAGTCGTTGTGCGTTTAAGTCAGGCAAGTTATGTTAGGCTATCAGAGTGGTAGCAAGCACGGTCCTACGAGTTCTACGGTTGGGTATAACCACATAGTCTTACGGTCTCAAGGCCCGTCGACTTGGGTAGGAGTGTCACGTAGAGCACGATTGGCTTAAGGCACAATGTACGGACTTAGTGTTTAAGGCATGAACCACGGTTGATTTAATGAGTTTTGGAGGAAGGACTATCGAATAGGCATTGAGTTGAATGAAATGATATGGTAACAGGGAGAAGGCTCGCGGCCGTGGGTCGTCGAGGGATCTCAAGAAGCATCAAGGGAGAAGGCTCGCGACCGTGGGTCGTCGAGGGATCTCAAGGATAGAAGTCTTGATATTGGTTTGAAAGAGATGGTAACATTGGAAGAGGAATGACTGTGTGAGACGTCAGTTTGTGTCGAGTCTTGCATGGTCATTGGACAACTTGTCGATAAGGAAAAGTTTCCACGAGCGGCAACCCAGGGCGCCGAGGGACCGCGTCGTTCCGGAGGGAAACACGGTATAGCCGTAGCTGGACGAACCGCTCGGGTCATTCCGGAACTTTCAGCGGGGCTATCTACTTGCGTTGAAAGGGTCGCCGAATGGCAAGGCTATAAGTCCATGATAGCTTGTGGTGTTAGTGACCAATTCATATAGATGGGTCGGCACGAGCGGCAATCCGCGTGTGTGCCTTTGGATTTAGTCTAGTTGAATGTGTGTATGGTTGGAACACAAGTGTTTGGGCCTAAGAATGGCTACAACATAGGCGACGTGCTTCGACACGAGAGGTGGCGTCGAGTCTTAAGTTGTCGGCATATAAGTTGCATAAGTTGGTTTTGAGTTGTCTTGAGTTTAAGTCAGGAAATGCCGCAAGGCAAAGTTGGTCGAGTGACACTTAGTTCACAAGTTGGATGGGTCAGTTGGTGATTTAGTAACAAAAAGGGCCGCGAGGCGGCGATATGATTGAGTCTCATTGAGTTGCGAGGCACGGCCTCAACAAGGACTTATAGCACGGTGACACGGGAATGGAGTCTTATCGCGTAGTTGCGTCTCTGATTTTGGGCCGTAAGGCAAACACGACTTGATAGGTTAACGTTGTTGGCACGATAAGGGTCTAGAGGCAAAGTATGAGTTAACATCGTTGTTGCAAGCACGAGATGGTCTAGAGACACAAAATAGGCCAAGGCGTCGGTCCTAAAACTGATCCTAAGACGAGAGTAGAAAGACAATCATAAAGGGGACTATGTTGCACAAAAGTAAATCTAACGTGTTGGTTTGTATGGGTGGGCGAGGAGCTCATTCCACCAGTACAGTTGAGTACTGACACCCACATAGTTTTTATGTGCAGGCACAAGTAGAAGCTCGTGGCGCGGAGCTCGCTTGGATGCGTCGAGGCACGGAGTTCCTTGGCGATTCGAAGCGTGCGGCCGCATGGAGTCAAGACTTATACAGGACATAATGTATGGACGTCGCCTTCCAAAGCTTCCGCTGGCTCAAGACTGTATTGAGAGATGAGAGAGAGCTGAGTGACTTGTAATGTGAGATGAGTGAGCTTGAGAGACTTGTAATCTTGGCCTTGCGCCCCATTGTAACCTTTGTTTCAATATCAATAAAGAGCTTCTTTTGCATAACTTGTGTTTTGTTCTAATTTTCGCTGCTATTATTCAATGTCTCTGCATGGGACTTCTGTGCGACGACCCCGTCGCAGCCGCTGAAATCGGTCGTTATGGAACCCGCCTTGCACGAGCGCAATCTAGGCTCGTGCGGCATCATGCCTTAGCGAGGACGATCGCTCCTACGGAAGCGGGGCGTGACAGCAGTCCTGCTCAAAACTCACTGTGTGAGAGTTCAAAACTCACACACAGTGAGTTTTGATCAGGACTGCCAGAACACTGGCAGTCCTAATGTGAATCAGGACTGCCAGTGGTCTGGCAGTCCTGCTCAAAACTCACTGTGAGTGAGTTTGATCAGGTAATGCATACAAGTAGAGTGACTATGAGTGAGTTTTTTCACATATTGCACACAAATATGGACACAAGTAGATATTTTACACATATTGCACACATAATGCACACAAGTAGATATTTTTCCACACGTATAGCAAGGAGAAAAAAGTAAAAAAACAAAAAACATATATTTGACTTCACATTTCAAAATAATTTACTTTAATGTTTACAAAATGGGTCATCTATATATAAAATGTGAAAACTTCATTCAGTCGATTTCGACGTCGTAGTGGCCAACCGGTAAGTCTCTTGGCTCCTCCATCTTCAACAGCTTCCTATAATGATTGATTTGATGATCAAAAGGTTCGGTCCAGGACTTCGCTTCTCCCGGTGCTATTTTGTACCAAACTGTTGTAGGTGGAGGAATCGGAGAATGACCGATCATCCTTAGCATGACAAAGTGATCTTTGATTTGACCTATAGTACATAGATTAGTTTATCTGTGCTCCGCCAGAGGAGTGCACATCGGAAAAAAAAGTACTGCAAATCCCCGTCGAATAAAGTACAACAGGGATCCGGTACCGATTAGCAAATAAATACAAGGCAGACGGGACGGACATGTAGTGGTCTGGCCCGGTAACACTGTCAGTGTAAGGAATACTTGTCAACAAACTTGCAACTGTTTCTTCGCTTAGGATGCGGGAGTATAATGGAAGACGACTCTCTAATTCCTCATACAGCTCCTGCCTCACTTGCCTCCATCTGCCTTTGTCAGAATAACCGAGATGTATTGCAAGCACATGAAATCTGCAATGGCCATCCCCCGGGACATCAACAATAGACCAGATGTAACTGCGAATCTCAGGATGAAAACTGTGGATATACAAACCAACGTTTGTCTATCCACAGTATCTTCATTTGCAATATCTGTTTTCTCCTTTTTCAGGCGAATGATAAGCTCGCTCTTCCGTGCAGGCGGAGCTTGCTCTAAGCTTCGTTCAATATACTCAAAGGATGATGGATCTCTCTTAGTTGACTCAAGCCTTCTCTTCTGTGAACTACTCATTTTTGTTTGAGGCCTGCCCTTAGGATTGGAAATAACGGACGGCTCATGCATTCTAGTAGTCACCGGACATGCAAGTTCTTGGATTTTAACCTCAATGCACTCCCGCTCTGCTCCTACTGAGGCACACCACCGCGTGTGGAGAAGTTTCACTTGTAGCAAAGAGAAGAAATCACCGTCTGTCTTTACCATGGGCATTATAGACAACTGTCTCCAACGTTCATCGACAGCAACTACTGGAATAGGAATGGACTGACGACGATATGAATTAATCTCATGGGCACAAGGAGGCCCAGTGTATGTCGATGTACACACCCGCAAACCTGAGGATCAAAGTCGACAAACTTTGACCTATCAATCTCTTCAAATATGAAATCAAACGCCTTGTGAAAAATGACACGCATTAAAGAATCCAAGAGGATTTCCTTTCTATGCTCATGCTTGACAATATTTAAGCTCATCTCAAATGATGCCTTAATTTCGTTCACCGTCTGATCTATTGATAGATGTATCGCTTGCCAAACCGAAACAAAGTTGCCTTGGGATGACTTTAAATGCCTCTTTAATACCGAGTGTGCTCCTTCGACACGGTTGGTAGTTGTCATACCGTAATGCTTCACCACATTCGTCCATGCTAAGACGAATTGTTCTTTGTGCGGTTCAAGCCATGTCTCTTTGATGTAAGAAATGCATGCCGGCTCCCTCCCCTCCCACTTCTCCTTGAACAAGTACTATGCAGCGTCGTAACGGTCTATCGTACTGGCTCGCCATACACAATTCCAGTCATGGTTGAATTCGTCAAAAACTTGCATGTCAAGTTTACCATCCACTTTCCCGAACTTCAACTTACATTGGGATTGTATATTACGATTTACATGAAAAGTGCATAGCAATGTATCCGCTTGAGGAAACACAATCCGAATAGCATTAATTAGAGCATACTCTCTGTCGGTAACAAAAACAGAGGGCTCTCTCTGACCGGTGTAAAGTGTTTTCAGTTTCTCTAACGCCCATGTGTAATCTTCAACTTTCTCACTCTTCATGAAGTAAAAAGCAACTGAAAATATTTTCCATGTAGAGGTGAAGCCGACAACATGAAAGAGAGGCATCTTGAACTTATTGGTCTTGTACGTGCAATCAAGAACTAACACGTCGGAGAAAGACCGAGTCAAATGTGTACAATCAGGATGAGCCCAAAAGATTGAAATGACTTCATTGCTCTGGGATGTCTTCTATGGTGCTCAACATAATGATTATCTCCAAGCAACTTCAGCACTTCTTGCATTGCCATTCTCGATTTCGACCGAATGGCGTTAGAAGAAGATAGGGCGTTATATATTGACTTCATTGTAGATTTGTTCTTCTCATCTTCATGTCGTATGACGGAATATATTTGTCTCGGTGCAACTCCGGAAGTGGACAAGTCTTCGACTATCTTCTTCTCTGTATTGTTCAACCGTCCGACATACGGATGACCCAATAGTGTTTCGGCAATCTCGTGGTTGTGGATTCCATTCATGACTTGGACTGTCCACTTCGCTTCTTCATCCTTTCTAATATAGATTTTGAACGGACAACCACATTTTCTCGTTCCAACATTTCTCGTTGAAACTTTACTTTGGATAACTTTATCTTTCTTATGGCTTCTGAACACACCACCTCGTTCACATGAAACCACCGTAGTTTGTTGTCCCGGACGGTTTCGGGCCGATCTAGATATTACAAGAACTATATTGTTTGCCCGTCCAACTTCTCGGCACCAATTTAGTGCACCTTCGTATGATTCAAAACACATATCGGTCCAGAATAAATGGCCTACATCGACGCCAATTGGAGCAGCTACCTCGATACCGGAAGATGATAAGTCCTACAATATAACTTAAAGTTAATAAAAGTAAATAACACAACACCAAAAATGTGCAAACTACTGCCAAAATATAGGACTGCAGAGGGCAAGGCAGTCCTTGCAATAATCAGGACTGTCACCACTCTGGCAGTCCTTATGTTTTAAGGACTGCAGATATTTGGGCAGTCCAATATGTAGAGGTGGACTGCCAGAGTAGTATTAGTCCTGTCTGTCACAACCCCGAATTCCACCCGACATGAATGTTAAAATTTGCTTACCAAGAGTGCATCCGAAGCAAGAATGTGTTCTTCGGACATATCGGGACGAGAGTCTACTACATTCGATGATCCGGGTTCTTCTATGTTCCTTTTTTCTAAATTAAACCCATAAATCATTATTTATAGGTGAAATTATTGTGAGAAAGTCTACAAATATATTAATTACATGACATACCCATTAACGGAAGAAGTCGATGACACTATAACAAAAATTTGCACCGTAAATCTTCACAATGTCTTGGTTGGGAGAAAATTTGGGTTATGGTTTACAATTTTATGACCTAGAAATTATTAGGAGAAGAAAAGAGTAGAGGAGAAGGAAAGAGTAGAGAGAGAGAGAAGAAGAGTAGAGAAATAAAATGAAGTTGCTATTTATATGATTTCTTGGGCTAGCCCCAAGTAAAAAAAATGATGGCAAACTTGTAATTTTTTCCAAAATTTTTGGAATAGCCCCAAGTAATTTGTGTGGTGCCCTTAGAAAAAGCCTAAAAGAATACAATGTACATACAATCACCAAATTCCTTTTAAAGAGTAAACATGTGACTTTATGGTTGATTGTCAGTCTTACTGTTGTGTTGGGCGGGGTTCCCAACTTATGTGGAGAAAACCCCGGAGTGCGGCGAATACCATCCGTGTGTCGGAGAAGCTCAAGAAGTCGAAGGCTGAAAAGGTGGCTTGATTGGAGAACTTGTCACGTGTCAGAAGCTTTGTAAGTTTGGTATCAGTGTCAGCGGATACCGTTGCAGGTTTAGGTACACCTCCAGTATATTGGTCTGATTCATTTTTTGTTCTAGAAAGGTTCTGTCATACAACGTCGGTATACCGATGTCGGACTGAAGCCGAAAATTGATGTTTTATCGACATGGCAGATCAAAGGAGAGTTCTCAAAAGGAGAAAGATCAAAGGAGAGTTCTCAAAAGCTTGCAATTTTCAAAAAAGAGAACAAAGATATTTTCGGCTATTTCGAAGAGAGATCGGTTCGGGAAGATCATACGTGATTCGTTCTTGTTATCTCTGTCATCGGTAACCTCTTGTAATTTGTTTTCATTGCTTTGAGTAGTTGTGGTGATCCGGTTGGATCCGTGGAGAAGTTTGTAAAGGGTAAAATCTTCTATTAAATTAGGGAAGGCTTTTCCAGGTATGAACTCTGATCTTTCCGTGGTTTTTTCCTCTGGATTTCCATGTCAAAAAGTGATTGTGTTTGCATTTGACATTCTGTGTGATTTTGGCAAGTTGATTTTGTACGTTTTTCTTCGATTCTCTGTGTGTTTCCTTCCCAAACTTACTGTTACTCTATCCTTGGACAAAGTTTGTGATAAAACATGTAAAACAATCTGATTCTAACAGTATGAGGTGGTTTTGGTAGAGGAATGCAAGGTGTTGTAAGCTTTTACATTGTTGTTTCTTTAGAAAACTTTATAACTTGGTTTCTTATATCCTTATATATGACGAGTTGGCTTTTGGTTTCAAATGAGCAATTTGGTTCTTGAACTTCATGCAACAATTGATCAGATGGAACTTGGTGGAAAAGGTTTTAATCTTCATGATAAACAATCAAAATTCACAACACTACACAAAATCAAGGTTTTCCTAACGCATGATTTTTTTCAAATCCTAACGAATTTTTACCGTTACAATTTTCTAACGGTGATAGATCATTGGGAACAGGAAAAAACCATTAATAATATAAATACCAAAAAATTGTCTTGTGGGGGAAGAGATGCTCTTTTCCTACGCACGTATAACAACAAAATATAACTAGTTGGTAATATATGTACTAATCTACTTACTGAAAATGGCAAGCAATTCTTATCTGAGAGGTAGAAAGATCGTTCAAGGAGCATTTGGAGTAGTAACTAAAGTGTAGGACACATTTAAGTAATTGCATAGTTTTTTGTCAGTAGCTCTCAAGGTTAATGTATTTCAAAAAATTTCAATAGTTGTGGAACATTTTTTAATGTTATTATATAGTTTTGATGTGAGAACTTTTCTAGGTCTAAGGCACGCTTTGGGTTTGTAGTAACTTTCTACAGTCTATTAATATAATAAAGGGTTTGGTCAAGACCTTACATAAGTTTGGTATTTAGAAAGAGTTTACTTAGAAATATGTATTGTACGTATATGCCGTGTTTTAAAAGTATCTAGGCGCTTCCAGGCGAGACAGGTATCTAGGCGCTCATAGGCGAGCTGCCTCGCCTGGGAGCACCTAGTCACCTGAGAAACTTCTCAAAGTCTCTTTTTATAACATATTTTGTCACTTTTGTATCTCATCTTAGGTTATCCAAATCTACCTTATATTCCTGAAAACTCATCAAACTTGAATTTTTTGACAATAAAGTAAAGAAAAAGAGTAAAAAAAAAAAAAAAAAACTTAACAAGATTACAAAATAGCCCATGAAACACACCATTAAGTCTAAAAACAATATCATCACACATAAGTCATTATGATAGAAGACAAATTGTTCAAATGTAAACCAAACATAACATAATCAACGAGTCAATGTTCCACATTCCTATTGACTTAACGAATCCTTCTTCTTCCTACTCAATTATCTATAATTCATCTTCATCATGTAAGTCTAAGAGATCATCATGAATATTATCATCAATATAATCATCGAAAATAAAATCTTCGTCCTCATTGATTGATAGATTTTGTTCATGAATATTCTCCTCTTTCTTCTTTCTTTTTTGATTTATGTCTATTTTGTTAGTAACTTATAGTATTAAAACTTAAAAAAGACTCTATTTGAACCTTTACCCATTCACCTAATTCGCCTTTGGCACATTTCTCGACTTTGCTTAGAGAAAATGCCTCGACTGTCTTTGGATTGGGCTATGAAATATTGCCTTTTGCCTTTTTGGCACCTTTAACAACACTGTGTATGTGTGTATACATATGCATGACAGATATAGAGAAAGCTTTTGGCAGTAACTTCGTGTAAAATACATGTCAGTGAGATCAATTTCACCAACCTTTGCACAATTATTCCGAGCCATATCCCAATATATTTGATCATAGGGAAGAGCATATAACTCCCTTCTCAATGACAAAATTGTATCTGTGATTGGTCCCACAAACCTTCTCCCGTAAAGATATGACATTGCTAGAAAGATCTGTCGTGCAAGAGCAAAAAATCGACCTGTAAGGCATCAAATGGGAACTCAAAATTCCAAACTTGAAAACTCGTGAAATAAAGTAGTAAATTCACTTGAATGATCATATCCAAATGCTTATTGTGAAGTAGTAGGACTTTGGGCATATGTTTTGCAAGTTATTAATGGAAATTGCATGTCTACATAGCTATACATGCAAAAGAATATATATATATATATATATATATATATATATATATATATATTCCGATTGGCATTCTCCATAACATTGAGTTTGATGTAAATGCTATGGAGAATTGATGAGTGGGAGTCCCACTCTGATTGTATGTTGTAAGATTATGACTTTTTCTTTGGAATAAAATTTACCTTTTTCCAATATATATATATATATATATATATATATATATATATATATATATATATATATATTTATTTATTTTTTTATATATATATATATATATATATATATATATATATATATATAAAGAGAGAGAGAGAGAGAGAGAGATGTAAGATCCCCATGATTGAATTTAAGGAAACGAGAAAGATTAAGAGAAAAATAGTACATGGCATGTGAGAGAATAGCGAATCTAGGTCATAAGTATCTATTAGAATTAAATTAATTAATAGATTTAGAACCATGTACATAATGTTATATTATTTATCCTTATATACTGATTGTACTTACTTGATGTTATATATGCTTAAAAATTCTTTTAAGAGATGATATTCTAAAGATTGTACTTTCCAAAGATTTAAAACGGAGTAGGATATAATGCTGACATGTGAAGCATTGTAGGCGAATGATCTTGTACTGTTATTATATGATATATACTGATATATAGATTATACAGATGATAAACAAGTATGGAGAAAATAATTTTATTGATTTTACTATTGTTTTGAATTACAAGTAGAACTCTCATGACCTCAAAGTACATGATATTTTAAGTAGAAATATAATATTTGAGAGAAGATTTTACAAAAGGCTAATTTGCAACTAAATATATATCCTGAACTATCATTTATTGCAACTAAAAATTATTTTAAAAAAATTATTGGCAACTTGCTACCCTAAAAAAAATTTTGTGCAACTTAATATTTTAAAATGTTGCCTAATTACAAATAGGGGATGTCAAATATGATTTTGCCCTACCCTTGCAAACAAGGGTAAAGGGTGAAAGTGATATGCCCTACTAATGAATTTGAAAAGATGTTTCAGTTGTTCAAATATCACTTGATGTATCTTACATTTTGGTTATTATTTGATTGAAAATATTTATCATGTTTAGTTTATTTGTATGTTAACGTGATAAAGTCCCAAGAGTTATAGCAATGGTTTTGTATTGTCACGAGATAACTTGGATGTGATACCAAAGCTTTAATAAACTTTACTGCAAAACATGTTTCTGATCGTAGGTACACAAAGAGGGATATTGGTGGAACCAGAAAGATCGGTACACTCTGTGCGAACTCATATGATGAGTAATAACTAGTATTATAAGTTATTTGTGTAGTGGACCATAGCAAGAGTGTAGGTGCTTTATTAGTTGAATGAGTTCAATAACCCATTTGCACAAGGAACCTCTAATGGATAAAAGTATGCTACTGTCAAGAGAGTCTTTCATATCATCGATGCAAGTGCAGGTCTTCGGACTTGAGGTCATTCTGGTACCTTATGAGTGTACTATTTGTACCTCCTACATCCTGAAGCAAAAACAAGGGTTGCCTAAGGTCATATATTTGATATGGTGAATAACCCACGACGGTAAATGACCAACAAAAATGTATCACTCATATCAAATATATGTTGAGGAGAGTAACATCTTATGTGGTCCAACATATTATACCTAAGAAAGTCCTTGCTCAAGGTGATATGAAAGCAGAATGAACTATACTTGTCATGTAAGTCGTTAACAAATAAGATCGTGACACATATACTAAGACGATATACAAATTTAATTAGCGTTCCATGTCATGGGGCTATTTGGGATGTAGTTTGACATAATACTAAATTGAACATTAAGTAAGCATGGATAGGTTATTGAGTGGATGCTGTAACATCCTCATACCATATGGGAGCTATGACATACTGCTAAGTGTCAATCATTGTTAGAAAGTTAATGTCCCACATGAAGGAGTTCTGGGTGGGGCATTCGAAAATCCATCCAAAAATTTGGTCGGATATCTGAACGAATTTTGTTATTGATAATTCCTGCTAGCTTGAGATTGAGTATGATCCATGCAACTATTGTGATATTGAGCCTAATGTGGCACACACTAAGATCATAGTTTGCAATGGCTGCCGATACCGATATGATACGGACAATACCGATATGGTATGGTATGTCACCCAATCTGATACCGACTGCTATTGATACTGATCGGTATCGACGTTCGGGGTCCCTTTCCTAGTCAATTCAGCAAAGAAAATTAAACGAAAAATACCAATCAACAAGGGTGTAAAAGTATAGTAAGGTTGTAAAAACATGTAAATTAAGAAAACTTATTTGTTAAAGGTAATAAATCAACAAGGTGACAATTATTTCATCCAATTCCTAAACTACTAAGAAACAACACAGTAAATAATTAAAAGTATGCCTAAATGTGTAAAATATTTTTCTAAATTTTTATTAATTTACTAATAGTTATTTGCTTTCTTATACCAAAAAATTTGATACTCTAATCCAATATCGTCAACCCTGCCAATATTGTCGATCCCGCCAATATCATCGATCCCTATAGTCATAAAGAGGGTTCGATATCGATTTCAACATTGATACCGCAAACCTTGACTAAGAGTTTTCGATCATTCAGAACGTGGTATGAATTGCATAGGCCCAATAAAGATTGGGTTCATGAGCAATTGATCAAAGTCATCCATATGACTTCTACTATCACATGTAAGGGTGAGCACAATCCGGTATTGGTTCAATTTTTAGGGCAATACTAAACCGAACTGTCACAGTTCAAAAATTAAGAACCGGACCATCTAAACTTATGGAACCACACCAGACCAACCCGTTTATCTCGATTCGATCTGGTTCTTCTACTTTGTTCTACATATTAAATAAATCACGCTAAAAATATATCAAACATCTTATAATATGTATTCAATACATAAATAGGAAACATATCAATAAATTTGTTAAGACATGTCTCGATCCACTACGGTGTTCTAAATGTTGGTCAAGACGGTCGCCTAGGCGGCCGCTCTCCGCATCGCTTTTGCTGTAAGGGTGAAGTAGGCATCCAATAGAGATTTGGTGGCATAGGCGGAGGTAAGGCAGTGTAGGCGAAGGTAAGGAAGGGTAGGCGGGCGCCTAGACGGAGCAATACCTGACTAAATGTTTTGGCAAAACAATTTTGCGAGCATTATGGACCTATGGTTCACTTTTACGAGATTGAAATTTCACAAATATTTGTTCTACAACTTAGTCATGCATAGAACACCTTTAAAATATACATATTATGCACAAAAAAAGTAGTAAAATAGTAAAAATACCCAAAATGTATCAAGCTGTAGGTAGACCCTCTCCATCGCGCACCTACCTACTGTAGTTTAGAACTTTGATCCACTATCAATTCAATATAAATTTTTAAAAATTTAATCATCATTATCCAATCATAATTTTAAATCCATAAAGTCATTTTAGTACACTCAGTCCGACTCAGCTCAAAACAGATTTTATAGCTTCTCAACTCCAAAACGGACAAGAAAATAAGAATCTAAGAAAGAACCGGACCAAACCAAACCGGGAGCCTAAAAGAACCAATCCAAACCCAACCCACAATTTTTTTTTGTTTAATTCGATTTTTTTTCCTTTTGCTAACAGCTTAGCACATGGGTCATTAAAATGTTGACTTGCTCAGCTCCTAAATGATTAAATTTGAAAGAAAAAAAATAGTTAATTCGATATGTATATGGAAGGAATCTCAATGTGATTGAGAGTTAGCATAAATAGAGATTTGAGTAGGATTCCAATCAAATCCTAATAAGGATACCTACCATATGCCAAGTTCACAATGATCTCGCTAGACACGAAGGAGTTCACACTTGGCTTGTTCAATGGTCATCGTGCTCATATTGATACCATTAGAGACCAAACATGTGCACTGAAAAGATCGACATGTATACCGACAATCATAGTAGAATGGATCTCTATTCTTATTAGAAAATTCGTGATTATAATCATTACTTGTGTATATATTCGCACTCATTTTAATTTCATGGCCGATGGAACATCAACGAACTTTTTAGGCTTGGGTATTAGAGAAAGCGATCCTACGCAATCCCAATAGGCCTACTTAGCCTAAACAAGGTGGCCTAGGACAAGTCACCATGTCCATTCGTACCGATGATGGGTCATGAATCCACCTCCACATATAACTGCCATGACCTTCGATAACGACAAGGAGTAGCCACAAAAATTGGGAAGACCCCTACCGATGTAAGTACTTGTGAGTTCTGCATAAATACGAAGATTGGAACACATCATGGATGTAGAAATGAAAAATGGGATGATTTTATTGATGGGCTACTACTTGCTACTTATAGAGGTTCCAACTCCTCTTCATACTACATATTCCAATGTGGGACTAAAGTCCCTTATTGGTTCTCAACACTTCCCCTCAAGATGGGCGATAGATATTAATCACCCCCATCTTTACATAGCTTTGACAGACTCAATGAATTAAGACCTTTAGTCAGACAGTCTGCAACTTGTTCTTCTGAGCGAACATGGTCAATCTTCAATATTCCTTGTTCCAGCTTCTCCTTGATGAAGAATCGATCGATCTCGATGTGATTCGTTCTGTCGTGCGGAACTGGATTGTTGGCTATACTTATTGTAGCTTGGCTATCGCTCAGAAGATGTAACGGTGCTCCCTTATCCAGCTTCAACTCTGTCAGCAGTGCTTTCACCCACAGTAACTCTGACACTCCCAGAGTCATTGCTCCGTATTCTGCTTCAGTTGACGACCGTGCTACCACTGACTGTTTCTTGCTTCTCCATGAGACCAGGTGTCCTCCTACAAAGACACAGTATCCCGTGGTAGACCATATGTCGTCTATGCAACTCGCCCAGTCTGCATCGCAGTACCCCTCAACTTTTATGCGTCCATTCTTCTTGAACCATAGCCCTTTTTCCGACGTCCCTTTCAGATATCTCAAGATCTGAAACACTGCTTCCATATGACCCGTTCTTGGATCATGCATGTAGCGACTCACTACACTCACCGCAAATGAGATATCAGAGCGAATGTGTCCCAGATAAATCAATCTTCCTACAAGTCTTTGATACCTTTCACGATCGACTTGCTCTCCTGCTTCTGCTCCCAACTTGCACTTCTGGTCAATTGGAGTGACTGATGCTTTACATCCCAGCATCCCTGTCTCCTTTAGCAGATCTAGTACGTATTTTCTTTGTGAGAGAACAATTCCTTGTTCGCCGTCACACACCTCGATACCCAGAAAGTACCTCATCGCTCCTAAATCCTTCACCTCAAACTCCTTCGCGAGTTTTGATTTCAGCATAGTGATCTCGACCTCATCATCACCTGTGATTACTATATCATCCACATATACAGCAAGTATAGTAATGTGGCCTCTTACATGCTGAAAAAAAATTGTATGATCTGCATTTGTTTGATGGTATCCCATGCCAGTAACAGCCTTTCTGAATCTGTCGAACCAGGCTCGAGAAGATTGCTTGAGCCCGTATAGCGACTTCTTTAGTTTACACACTTTTCCACGTGACGTCCCTCTGTCTGATTCTGTCGCGTAGCATCCTGGCGGGAGCTCCATGTACACTTCTTCTTGCAGGTCCCCGTGGAGAAAGACATTCTTCACATGTAATTGGTATAGCTTCCGCCCATAGTTTGCTGCAATGGAGACCAGAGTTCTTACCGTGCTCATTTTTACTACTGGGGCAAACGTCTCATCATAGTCGATGCCATATGATTGTGTGTATCCTTTTGCAACCAACCTCGCCTTGTACCGCTCTACTTTTCCTTCTGGCTTCTCCTTCACTGTGTACACCCATTTGCATCCCACAGTTTTCTTCCCTTTGGGTAATGGAACCAGCTCCCATGTCTTATTTTTCTCTAGTGCCCCAAGTTCTTCCATCATTGCAGCTTTCCACCTTGGATCTTTCTTTGCTTCCTGCCAACACTTAGGCAAAGAAGTAGAGTCTAAAGATGCAATGAAGGCTCGATAATTCGGAGAAATGTTAGAATAATGTCATGTTCATAATCATCATAACGACTAGGAGCCTTACCTGCATTGATGCGAGAAGATCTCCTTAAGGGAGCAATAGGTAGTGGAGAGATCATACCATCCAAGTCAGAGAGATCCGTATCAGAATCAGAGTGATTCAGTGCGGGGGCAACATCTTCAAGAGTTGGGACAGGAGTAGACGAGGGACTTGGTACCGTAGGCAATGGGCACGGCACAGTACTGGACTTCTATTGTCTCCTTCTGTAGACTGGAGCCCCTTTTCCCTTGTCTCCCCCTGCGTAACATATGTATCTTCTTCTTCATTCTCCGTATCAGAGTCACTGCTATCTCCCCCTTTCGTCCAATTTTTCACGACCGGACACGAGACCGATCCGACTACCACGTTTGGACTTATTATCTCCCCCTCACATCAAACACCCTCTGTGTTAGGTGTGTCACCAAACGCTGAACCTGCATCCAAACCATAGTATGGTTCCAGTTCTCTGAATGTAACGTCCATGCTAACAAACATCTTCCGCTCAACTGGGCTCCAACATGCGTATCCTTTTTGAGTCGCTGTGCACCCGACAAATACACACTTAACCGCTCTAGGATCCAGCTTGCCAACTCCTGGCCTATTATCACCCAAATACTTTTGGGGGAATAGTGTATGTAGTTGCACCAGTAAGCATCTCCAACGGTGTCTTCCAATCCAATACCTGAGAAGGCATTCGGTTGATGAGATAAGAGACCGTCAATACAACCTGCCCCCATAAGTGTTTTGGGACATTCATAGCAAGCATAATCGTCCGTGCGACCTCCAGCAGGTGTCTGTTCTTCTGTTCGGCCACACCATTTTGTGCCGGTGTATAGGCACATGAGGTTTGATGTAGTATTCCATGAGTGGATAAATACTCAACAAACCGCCTATTTGTGTACTCCGTCCCATTGTCAGACCGGAAACACTTAATTTTAGCCCTATATTGTGTTATCACCCGGCGATGAAAATCCTGAAAAGCCTCAAATACGTCGCTTTTATTCTTCATAAGGTAGACCCATGTCACGCGGGTATAACATTCAATAAAAGTAATGAACCATCGAAATCCGTTAATACTTGTTGTAGGACAAGGACCCCATACGTCCGAATGTATCATATCAAAAATAGCAGAACTTTTATTTCCAGAGCTCACATAAGAACTTCTGGTATATTTGCCCAGCTCACATGCATTACAAACTAACTTCTCTTTATTAGCCCTTTGATATAAGGACGGGTACATTCGACTAATAACTTTAAAGGAAGAATGTCCGACACGCTGGTGGTGGAGTAACAATTCGTTTTCTACACTGCGACGTGAAGCGTCCGGCTGTACGCTTGCGACCAGAGATGCCAGTGCTGTGTCCAGTCCGGTCCTGTCCAAGTACCATAGCCCCTTATGCCATGTGTCAGTCCCTAGTCGTCGTCCTGTCCCCTTCTCCTGAAAAATTACCGTAGGAATGTCAAAGGAAACAGTACAGTTAAGATCAAGGATAATGGCACTAATAGAGATAAGATTGACAGGAAAAGACGGAACATGTAAGACATTTGTGAGAGTGAGGGAAGGGGTGCATGCAACAGTACCTGTACCCATTACAGGTCAGGAGGTACCATCAGCAGTCTGAATGCTCTCCGGCGTCGGTAGGTGAGTATAATCCTGGAACTCAACGCGGGACCCCGTGACATGGCGAGATGCTCCAGAGTCCATAATCCAACCTAGCTGATGGTCAGATATAAGAGCATGTGCAGGTATACCTGTGCTAGTTTGGACAAAGCAAATGATGTGATTCCCCGAGGTAGATGATGCCGTAGGAGGGTCGAAACTGTCGTCTGATCCCTGCTTCGAGCCGCGTAACCTCGCGAGGAACTCCCTCTCAAGAGGGGTTATTTCAGCCAGCTGCTTTTCTCCCCCTTCTTCCGCCAGATTCACTTTGTGTCCTTCAGAAGAATTTCCCCTTCGACCAACATATCCTCCGCTACCACCACGACGTACTCCACGGCCCCGTCCGCGATCACTCGACTGACTTCGCAGGAGTTTTGGACAAAATCTGATGTAATGCCCGGAGTCACCACAGTTGTGACAAACACCGCCCGCAGAGGGAGGCAGATTGAAGGCGGTAAGAGCAGATTTTTCAATAACGGCTTGCTCCCCCTGGAAGTAGTCCTTGTTGGGCATCAACTTTAACCGAGCTTCTTCCTGTGCCATGGCGGCTAAAGCCCTTTCTAAGTTTAGAAGCTGGGGTTGTCACGTCCCGCTCCCGTAGGAGCGATCGTACTCGCTAAGGCGTGATGCCGCACGAGCCTAGATTGAGCTCGTGCAAGGCGGGTTCCATAACGGCCAATTTTAGCGGCCACGACGGGGTCGTCGCACAGAAGTCCCATGCAGAGACATTGAATAACAGCAGCGGAAATTTTAAAGCAAAACACAAGTTATCCAAAAAAGCTCTTTATTGATATTGAAACAAAGATTACAAAGGGCTCAAGGCCAAGATTACAAGTCTCTCAAGCTCACTCATCTCACATTACAAGTCACTCAGCTCTCTCTCATCTCTCAATACATGTCTTGAACCAGCGGATGCTTCGGAAGGCGACGTCCATACATTATGTCCTGTATAAGTCTTGAATACATGCGGCCGCACGCTTCGAATCGCCAAGGAACTCCGTGCCTCGACGCATCCAAGCGAGCTCCGCGCCACGAGCTTCTACCTGTGCCTGCACATGAAAACTATGTGGGTGTCAGTACTCAACTGTACTGGTGGAATGAGCTCCTAGCCCTATTTAAACCCTTCCTTTCTTCTTCTTTTTCATTCATCCAACTCAAGCAAAACCCTCTACTACACCTTAGACTACTTCCTCCTCCTTCCTTTCAAGATTCTTCGGAGTTTCAGTGGGCTGTTCCTTCCATCTTCTTCCTTCTTTCTAAGGTACTCCATTTTTTTCTCTCATCTATGGCACCCAAGCGTCAGAGAAGACAGGTTGATTCCTCACATGCAGGATCTTCCTCTTCTGATTACGTCCCCACTAATGTTTTCAGTCCAGCCAGACCCATAGGTTCAGATGATTTTGATTCTGGTCTATTTCCTGATAAGAATTTTCTGACCTTTGGTTTGATTCCTTTTCCGGTCGAAGAATATGTGCTGGAGCTTGTGTGAACTTTAATGTATTTTCTGAATATGTTCCCACATTTGACCGTCTCGGCTATCGTGACTTCTTCGAAGTAGCCGAGAATATTTATGGCAACGATGTCCGTATGTTTTACTGCAACTTGCAGGTAAAACCCAACGAAAACTTCTATTCTTGCGTTGCTGGACAAGAATTAGAATTCAGCGCCACCGACATCAGCGAATATTTTCATGTTCCTGATGTGGGTGAAGCATTAGTGGATATCCATCACATCCAATTCCCTGAAGGTGTCACTCTCGACTCCTTCAAACAACTGCTTTGCCATCCTAGACCAGTTCCTAGAAGAGTCTTTTCTAAAAATCTGAACAAAGTCTTCTATGAACTACATAGGTTTATTTTCTCAGTTCTTCTTCCGAAGAAAGGATCCTCTGATGAGATCACTTTCTTGGAGTTGTCCGCCATGTATCATATCCACTTTGGCATTCCTTTTTCTATTCCCAAGACCATGATGGCCTGGATACTGAACTACAAAAATGCAGGACGCAACCTGGTCTATCCCATGCATTTGGCCTCCATCTTTCGAAGGTTTGAAATTGATCTTCAAACCTGTGCCTACTCCTCCACAGCCATAGAGCTCAGCCGATCTCGTCTATACCCTACTCCTCCTCTGCCTCCTGGAGCTCAGCCGATCTCGTTTATACCCTACTCCTCCTCTGCTTCCTGGAGCTCAGCCTACTCCAGATGATGACGCTGAGGCTCCTCCTCCTGATGCTCCTGCTCCAGCCCCTACTCCGGGTTTTGACCCTGGATTTTATCAGCGGTTTGATGACTTTGTTGCTCTCTCTGCGCAACGTCATCAGAGCTACCTCGACTCAGAGTTCTGCCACATCACCCAGGCTCAGGTTTTGCGGAATGACATTGTTGATCTCCACTGGAGTCTCTCCCAGGACCAATCACATCCAGTGACTATCCTTCCTCACCCCGGCTTCCCAGGACCTAGGTTCAGAGATGAGGCGACTTTCCCTTACTTCGATCCTACTGCTACTTACTTTCCTCCGGATGCTCCTGACGGTGACGATCCTACTATGTGATGCGGACTTGAGCTGGTGGATAGTGGATAGGACTGTTAGATGATGATCTTTTTGATGTAGTTTTTTTATGTTGTCTAAACTTTTCAGTTAGACATTTTATTAGCACTTTTATGATGATGATGATTGTATTCCTTTCAGTTAGACATTTTTATGCATGATATTTTCAGTCTTTTTCAGTACTAGTTTTTTTTCATGCACTTTGTGTGGAACTGTTGTTATTTGGTTCTCTTTAGTATCACTGTCTATTGAACATTGTTGGCTTCACACATTACGGGGGAGCCAAAGCCATTTTTATATTGACAAAGGGGGAGAAAAGAGTACAATACCAATCAAAGGGGAAAGACAACCAAAACAAAAACAAATTTTTCAGGTAATTTATTTGTTCTATTTTTTTAGATATATTTTGGTATAGACTCAAGTTTATCAATTATCAAAATGGGGGAGATTGTTGGCCCATTCCATGGTCACACCCGATTTTAATAATCGATATGAACTTAAGTCAGTACACAAATATACGAACTGCTGCTAATCATTTCAGGACGTGTGAAATCAATATCAACAAGCATCATACAACTGCATCATCAAGCACATACATCATCAACCTGAAGCTTATCTTCATTGGAATCCAGTCCGAGTCATTTTACAATTTATTATGTATTTTATCTTTACTAAGTCTAGGACATAAATTGTAAGATCGACTAGGTAATACTAGCTTAGGTTAATCTCAGTCCACTTTTCCATAAAGCCTACCTATTCATATTCCATACACCAAAAAGTTCAATTTTATTTTTGCAACAGAATTTGACAAATGTTATACATTTTTCTAGACATAACTCAAACCGAGTTCGGTCCGAACTCTGCCCGAGTTCGGTCTGTTTGAATTCAAATATTCGTTGCCTCCAAATCTGCATGCCACGTTCATATGCGAAATCTTTGCATCAGAACTCTGCCCGAATTCGGTCCCAGAAAACACCTATAAATAGGAGAGAGTTTTTCATTTCAAATCACTCATTCATTCTTCATCTTCTCTTCTCTATTCAATAAGTGTTTTCACCCGATCAAAAGTTTTCATATCACACCTACACTCCTCTTAGCCAAAAGCCAGTAATATCTATTTCGATCTAGAGTCTTTTGGTTCTCAAGAGTTGTAAAGAGGTTATTCAAAGTACAGCAATTATCTTTGTTGTGGAGCCGGTCGTGCGCTCGTCACCAAGCACGGTGTTGTGAAGTTGGTCGTGCACTTGTCACCAAGCACGGTGTTGTAAGAGACTGCAAGCTCTCAATTAGCTTGTGCCTTAGTGGATTAACATCGAGCAAGAGTACTCGAGACTGGATTAGTCCTCTAAGAGGGATACCAGTATACATCGCTGTGTCACTGAATTTGATCTCTCTATCTCTTGCTACATATATTTACTGTCTCTTATTTACTGCCATATTATAGCTTTAATTTTTTAATTGGTGATTATTTTTCGCTGCACTCGCACTCACTCTATTCACCCCCTCTAGAGGTGCTCAACGGTCCTACAGGAATAATTGATTTTGTTAAGTAGTTAGGAATCTGTTAGAATTTATAGTGAAATCTTTTGAAAACTGTTGGAAGAAATATTTGAATTTTCGAAATCTGTTAATTTTTGAAATATTTAAAATTCTGTTACAAATTTATATTCCAAGCCCCCAGATCTACTTTTTATTACAGCTGTGCCACACAGAATATTTTATTATAAATACTGTACAAATCTTTAATTTTTTATTATTACTTTTTCTGACACATTTCTGACACTCTCTCACATCACTCTTTCTCTCTCCTCTCTGGCCTCTCGGCCGAGCACCGCCGTGCGCCGCCGCGAGTTCGCCGTGCCCTCGCCGGAGTCCAACGCTCCCCCACCACTTCGAGCTACTGACTTCGCACTCGCCGTCGAGCCCCGCCACCAGTCTATCGCCGCTTCCTCGTGAGTCGAGACTGCCACCTCAACTGCAAAGTTCCTCGACGCGCGTGCCGCGTCACAGACCGCGCCAGTCTCGAAGACCTCGCCGCCAGTTCGAGCCGCGCTATTCTCAAAGACTGTGCGTGCCCCATCGGTCCCCGTGCTGCTCCTTCGGGAACCGAGAAGCCGCTTCGAGTTTCGTGCGCCACTTCGAGTCTCGCGCCAACTCCTCGAAGGTCGAAGAGTCACTGTCTCTTCGTGACTTGTGCCACCGTCGTAGCTCGGAGCGCCGCCGAGGCCTTGCAGTCGGGACCACCGTCAGTAGCCAGATCCGGCCATTGATCGACTAGATCCGGGAGCTTCGCCGTCCAGACAACCGTTGCTTAACCAGATCCAACTGGATCTGGACCGTTGGAGTCAGATCCGGAGTTTGCTCGAGCTCGCCGTCACGATCAGTCTCCTTCGCCGCAAGCTAGACTGCACAGGTGAGCGCCCGCCTCGATCTCTCGACCCCCCTTTCTTCATCTTGTTTTCTTGTTCTCTACGGTTTAGGGTTTGTAAGTTGGGGATTTAGGGTTCCGGTTGGGAACTGCAGGGAGGAAGAAGAAGAACCTAGGGTTAAGGTTTGGGGCATTAGGGTTCCTGAGCGGCTAAGGGAGAAGTATAGAGAGGTGGGCTCGTTTCTGAGCGTGGAGTTGAGGAAGTAGAGAGTGGATAGGAAAGGTTGAAGAAGAAGATGTTCAGGGTTTAGGGTTTCCTTCCAAGTAGATGGAGTCGGCTGAGAGGAATTGTGAGGAATATGAGAGGTTGAAGAAGAAGTTGGGATTTTTTTTGGGGGGGTTCTGTCGGCTAAACTAAAATGAAGAGAGAGAAGGGAAGAAGGAATTTATGTTAGGGTTTGGTTGGAGTGGGCCGGGTTAGCTCTCCAAACCCCTGGGCTAGGCCGGGTTGTAGTATTAGTTGTGGGCTCAGTTTATTAGGATTTGAATTATGGGTTTGAAACTGGATGATAGGCTGGGTTCTGGTCCTTATTTTTAAGTAAAGTATGTATTTAGTTGTATGGGTTGTGAGTATAGGCAGGATTAAATGTTTTGTTACTGAATTAGCTTTGGGCTGGGCTGAGAGACTTTGGGCCATATTGCTGTATTGAAGAGAATATTTGGAAATCAAATATAGGGAGTGTTGGGCCCGGGAAAGAGTTTTGGTTCTATTTGTTGAAGTAACGTTAGATTAATTCTTAAGTTTCATTCAAACAGAGTTGGGCTTGTAGGCTAGACTGATAGTTAATGTATTATCAATTTATTTTATTTAATTCTAATTAGCGTATATATTTTATTAGTAAATTCTAAATAGTATTTAGTTATACATTGTTCTGTGATATTGACTAGATTTAATGTTTAGATTTGTTAAAATAAATAGTATCTTTTAGCTAATATTTTAATTAACAAATAATTGAACTCTTGATTAATATTTTTAAATAATAATAGATTTCATAAAAATGTTGTCTATAATTATTTCCAAAAAGTATATGTAAGATAGCAATTATTTTCTAATAAATGATTTTGTAGCTACAATATAGTTTAAAAGTATGTTACTAGTCATTATTCTTAAAGCCAGTATATATGTTCTAAATATAATAATATTGTCATCTAATTTTTGCTATAAAGTATATATTGCATATTTTGTTATAAAAATCTAAACCCCTTTCTTATTTAGTACAAATGGCAAGTGATTAGTCAGTAATATTTAAAATATTTGGATAAAGTTATATATATAGTTTTTAAAATATTGTTAGTACTAGAGATAGTTATCTAGTTAGCAATAGCTGGCTAATAATCATTATTTCAAAACCCTAACAAAAAATTGTACCAACTACCAGGTGATCCTTTACGTCCATACAGTACTACTCTCGTGCTTCCAAGGCGAGGCAAGTACACCGACTCGGACTTTTACTTTGTTTTATGTCTTACATTCATGTGCCATGTTCTCATATCGGACACGAGATATACATGATTGCCTTGTACCTTGTTCATTGTATTGTGAGTCATTATTATTGCGGGAATTGGAAAAAATATTAACTTTAGTGTGACCACACCCAACATAAGTATTGTGGATAGCCTAATCGTACACCTCACGTACGATTAAGCCGCACCTTGTAGAATTGATTAATTGTGGATTGATTGTGGATTGTGGTCCTAAGCCGGTCACACATTAGTTTAATATTTTAAAAATGTCATACTTGCATTGATTGTCGTGTTCATTGTCTTGTTCATTGATAGTCGTGTTCATTGTCTTTGCATATTGATTGTCGCGTCCATTGCCTGCAGTTTTACATTTTATTTCTGGTACCATAGTTTTATTTTCAGTTCTCGTACTCTAGTTTCACCTTGTACTCTGTAGTTCAGATTACAATGTATATTATTTTTGTCGGGGTTGTACTTTGCTCTTTTTCTGACAGGATACGTTGCAGGTGAGCTTGAGGCCACATGGAGCATGTGATTGCATTAGATACTGCGGGATTTATTTCTTTTAGTTTTTCTGGATATTGTATTTTATGATTCATCATTGTATATTTTATTTTACCGGATTTGTCTCCGGATAACATTGTATAATTTGATTGATGGATATTGGTGATCTTTCTGGGAACGTTATATATAAAAACTGTGGATGTTTACATTACATTGTGACTTGGAGTTTTTCTAGCATTGTACAGCTTACTTCGTCGTGTCCATCGACGAAGGCTGGGCGTGTCCGACTCGTGTTCGATTATTCGGGAACGGGTCGTGACAGTGTTCATCTACCCGACATTCAGTTCAACCTTCTACCGGTTGGAAAGCTGGATGATAAAGGGTTCTTCAGTTTTTTTGAGAATGACTCGGTAGAACTTACTAAGGGTTCAATGGTTAGTGTCAAGGGATGGAAGAGGTTCAATCTATACTATATGGAAGGGAGTGTCAACAAAGTCAGTGATGCGTCTAACAATTTATGATACATGCGGTTTGGTCATATTAGTGAGAGAAGGGAATAGACTATCTTGCAAATTGGACGGTGCTTCCAAGTTTAAAGATTACGAAGGAAGTTGGAGAGATGCTTGCATCGTATGGCTGGAAAGAAACACAAGGTATCTTTCAGAGTCAGCCATCTTCAAGGAAGCTGACGTTGCTTGAGTTGATTCACTCGAACATCTGCAGTCAGCAAAAGATAAAAAAATTTAGGCCTTCTTATTTCATAATCTTTATCGATGATTGTTCCAAAAATGTTTAGGTCTTTGTCATAAAGACCAAGAATCAGGTGCTTGACACTTTCAAGAAGTTTTAGGTCTCATTAAAAAGGAAACCAGGGCGAAGGCGAAGTGTATTCGTTCGGATAAACATAGGTCCCTTAGATACTTATTGTAAAAAGCAAGAGGTACGACTGTTTTCCATGAACAAAAGGTTTAAGAACTTTTGTATTTCAAACGTTAAAAAGAGTACAAAAGATATCCTAAACATGAGATCTAAGTACAAAGGTTTCTGGAAAAGTGTGACGGTGGAGATCGAGCACTGCAGCGGCTCCTTTACTCTGCTGACGATCTGACGATGAACTGAACTTGCTCTGACTTTCTGATGCCTGTGAGTGGTAGTCTGTGTTGCCAATCAAGAAGACGTCGAAGATCCTGAATGAAGGAAGACTTCTTCTATTTATAGGTTGCACATATACGATGTGCGAAGGGATATTTGGCGCACAGGAGCGCTGCTTGCACGAGATTTCGGAGAAATCTATTGTAACTGCTCCATGAGGGCTGCTGCTGAGCTGACACGTGGCGGTTGTTGGAATTTCCCATTATCGAAATCTTGGTCAATTAGCATCCTCCATCAACATGATTGAGTAACTGATGCGTAGCATGTGCTCATCGCTCGACGATCTTGCTCGGATGAAAACGAATAGATTTCACTCATATCGAAGAATGGCAGTTTAAACAAACTAAATCCCGATCATATCTTAGGGGCAGCGGTTTAAACAAATCGGATTTGACAGTATCTAAAAAGAAACAACTGTTTAAACAAACTAAATCCGATTGTATCTAAGGAGATACAACCGTTTGAACAAACTGGATGCGATTGTATCTGAAGAGATATGGATGCCATACTGGCCATGTGGCATGATGCCACGTTGTGGAGTAGCTACGTGCTATATGAGCTGCACTTTTGGGAGTGTCGGAGAGACTGCGCTTTTGGACGACGAGGAGTGTGCTTCGGAGGTCAAGACGAAGTCATTGCGCTTTTGGACGACGAGGACTGTGCTTCTGAGGCGACGAAGTCACTGCGCTTTTGGGCGACGAGTGACTCTGCTCTTGAGACGACGAAGTCACTGCGCTTTTGGGCTCGACTAAAGGAGCTGTGCTTTTACGAAGCGACGGAGTCATTGCGCTTCTAGAAAGATTTAATGACTGCCTTTGAGCGGCTGAGTCAACATCTTCTTAATTGATGCCACTTTAGGGGGCTTGAGAAGCGGTGGTTAATAACTTAGTCAAATGAACTCATTAAATGAGATTCATTGTGCTGAGTTCAAGGTTCGTCCTATTACTTAGGAGTCCTTTGACCGACTGTCACGTGGTGTGTGGGTTGGACCACTCACAGCCTATATAAAGAGGAGCTTTTTTTGGGAAGTCTTTGTCACTGTCCCTTAGCATTCTCTCTGTCATGCCTGATCCTGACTTAACTTCGAGCGGCCATAGGCCTTGCATAAGTCGACTGTTGGTTGTGGATCTCTTCGTTCAAAGAAATCGGAGCCTTTGTGGAGAACAACTTCAAAGATTCGAGATGCACTTGAACGTTTGGCATGAGGGGTTCGAACCTGAACAACATCTTGAAAGGCGGGGGAGATGCGCTTCTGACGAGGAAGTGATTCGCTCTGACGCTGCTACGCTTTTGTGGACTGAAAACTTTTGAAGAGTGCGCACTCGTAGGTTGTTATGTTGTGTGCTTTAGGTTTTAGTCTTCATATATAATTACGAAGAGTCTGTAATAGATCTTTGTAAACATGATTTTAATAAAGAATTTCCTTTTATGCACCGTCTTTTGGTGGCCTGAGTTCTGGTGTGCGCAGCAATGCCTTCTGCGCTTCTGTGAAGCAATTGATGTCTTCTGCGCTTTTGTAGATGTTGCGCTTTTTCATGCTTCAAAAAAACCTCCTTCAAAGTTTTCAAACTTGAACAAGTTTGGAACACTTTGAACAGAAGCATGAAATAACACGTGGCACAGGGAGCGCACAATGTACTGCTGACAGACTGTCATCAACAATGACTGACAGCATTAATGCTTCGAGCCGTCGTTCCATTAAAATTAATGATAACTCCTCGTTTTTAGAAAAAAAAGATTCGTCATGATTTTGTTTTATCTCCACATTGTTCAAAGCGTTTCTTCAAATACGAAAGGTCTCTTTTGGCTGTATCTGCTGACATGGCTTCGTCCTATAAGTAGGGCTTTGTTAGGAGAGGAAAAGAAGTTCTGCCATTGTTGTTCTCCTTCAAGCTTTTTCAGAGAGAAATTTATTCTTCTTCCTTAAACCAAAAACCCTAGTTTCCTGCTATGGCCCCCAAGAGATCGAGAGCGCACAGAGCTCCCAAGGCGCCTGCTGCAAGCACGAGAAAGGCCAGAGGGAAGCGGCCGGCGTCGGAGGCTGTCGACGTTGACGACTCTCCGATCGTTGATGCTGGAACGCACGGAGACGTGCGACCGCCTGTTGCAAGTAGGTGTTCGATAAACATCGACGTCTTATTCTGCTGATGCACATGCGCGTTTACTTTTTCGGAGTAGCGTCTCGAAGATGTGCTAAAGCTCTTTCCGCTAATGCGCATGGCCATTACTCTTTGAAGTAGTGTCTATAAGATGCGTTGAAGCTCCATTTGCCGATGCGCATGGTCGTTACTTTTCAAAGTAACGACTGTAAGATGTGCTAAAGCTTCGACTGATGCGCAGAGTCACTAATCTGTGCCTGCGCAGATGCTTTGCTTGCTGATGCGTTGTGCCACTAAACAGTGCCTGCACAGATGCTTGCTTTATTGAAACGCAGTGTCACTGAATAGTTCCTGCACGGATGTTAACTCTGTTGAATCACAGCATCACTAAATGGTGCCTGCGCAGATGCTTTCTTTGCTAAAGCGCAGTGTCACTTTGAACGGTACATGCGCGGAAGCTGTTGGCAGAAAATACTTAGCATGTTTTTCTGACTCTTATCTTGTTTTATATGCAGTTATTAGGGAGGATTGGTACTTTGAGAACGATGGTCTCGCCTTGTATGTTCCATCAACCGATCAGCACCTTCCGCTCTCGGTTTTCTTCTGCTTCGTCGAAAAGCGGCATATGGAATAGGAATTAACCCCGGAGCAAGGGAGATTAATGACGGGCCATTTCAAGATGGACAAGCACTCTAAGAGAAAGGATACTTTCAAGAGTATACGTGATGGTCCGTTGCACACTATGCGGGTGCTGCTCCCTGGTCACCTGCTCCGCGATTTTACCTCGAATGTACATCTGTTCTCTTTTCGCCAACCGGCTTCTAGCGACGGGATGTACATATCCGAAGGGAGCCTTCCGAGTCGAAGACTAGATTCATCCTGAGACTAAATGGCGCGAATTAACCCAATAGGTATTGGGTAGGTTCAAGACATAGCTGAAACGTATTGGCTTGCATCGTGCCATCAGGGCTACTGAACATGGTATAGAGATCAATCAGCACCAGTTCGCGGCTCTACTAGAGATGTATAATCACCACACCAAGACTTTCTATACTCCGTGTGGAGAGATGGGGATGGCCCTCCATGAGATGTACGCTATCTCGAAGTTGCCTTGGGGTGGAGAGCCGTATGAGGAATATACTCTTAGGAAAGAGGAGTTTTTGGGACTGGAGAACAAGTACCCTGAAATGATGGCAGTGTACAAAGAACTACTTTGCCATCATCAAGTATGTGTACGTCAGGATTCTGCAAAGACTCATCCCCACATTTCTGCTTGGAAGGACCATATCTTCATGCAAGAACCGTCGGAGCCGGGGAAGGTCCACTTTACCATACTAGGAAACATACCACTGATGAAATAGAAGCTATGATGGTCAAAACGAGGGTATCCGCTCCTTCAGTAGATGTTGAGGGAAATCCCACTTCCATTGTTTATAACTACTTCTGCCAGAACTTGACCGCCTTGAGTCTGAAAGTGGCGTTGGTTGCTTTCTTGATGATATGGCTGTGTAAGGCCATGGTGCCTGGAGGTTCTGGCTCGGTGGGACAGATTAATCGGGAACTCATTATGCAGGCTGTGAAGCTGATCTTTGGGCATCTACTGGCTTTGCTCCCCGCCATGGTGTGTAATACCTCGAGAGGCTTGCGGGAGCTCTCGAGAAAAATAATAGAGCATCGTGGGGGAGTCACTGAATTCCCTCGAGCTGAAATCCCTTACCATAATTTGATACCTTGGTTGGCATTACACTGCCCAGGTTTGATAGCCCCTGATACCATTGATGGTTATGAGGAGGAAGATGCGACACTGTACTACTATTACCGAGCAAAATGGCTCCACCAGGATGTCCCCCTCTGTAGGTGGGTGTTAAGCCGCTTGGATGGCTATGATTTCAACAGGGTTTCGCCCTCCTACCAAGGTTATCTCTCAGACGAAGAGCTAGTAGACCTGGGCAGGGAAAAGAGCGGCTTGACTCTCGGTGCTTTACATTGGCTGCAGTCCATTCGTCCCTCACACTTAGTGTACCGGAATCAGAATCAGGTGTATCTGGAGCCCTATCTGCCAAGTCGATTTGCGCGACAGTTCAGCTATAGTCAGACGATGATGAACAACCCAAGCCTTTGCCTTGGCTACGAGGGGAATCTGCTGGATGGCCCCCGTGCGTGGTATTATAACAATGCCAGGGGCACTGGAGCAAAATTTACGATCCCTATAATGCGAGGGGAGACCCACATCTCGTATTCCGCCGTAAAGTTTTACTATAAGGCGAACAACTTCTTGTCTGGCTATGATCGAAAACGGAGTCTGATTGAGGGGACGAAGTTGGAGGCGCCTCAGTCGGTCCTTGCGCGTCTCCGAGAGCTTGCGTCATCAGGTGGTAGGTCCTCAGATGGTTCTAGTACTTCCCGGGAAAGAAGAGATGACGCAGCGCCCTTGAATACTTCGTCGAAACGTCGGGCTCCTTCAGCGGTAAGTTCTCCTCCTACCAAGAGAACCAAGCGGGCTGTACCCAGGCAATGCGGATCCACGCGACGGTCTTCACCACGGCAGAATACTCCGCCTGTTGAATCTTCTTCACAGGTACACCTCAATCTTTTTATTCTGGTTTTTATCCCAGGCTTTCTGCTTATTATTGTTTCGTTTGTACAGGCGAAGAGGAAGTCTGGGTGGTCGGAGATACTCAGAAAACTTCCTGAGGAGCCCGTCCCTGAGGTGCCCCTTCGGGCGTGAGTTGTTTCATGTGAATGCCGTCCGTTCCAACCTTACTGTTCTTGTTAGGGCGTGAGTTGTTTCATGTGACTGCGGAGTCATAGTTACCAAAGTTCCGTACCAGATCTCCGGAGTACACCGTGACAGCAAGCGTGTTCGAGTGATGTTTCTTAAATTGCATGTTCATACTAGTTGGTTATGTTAGATTCACCCACTTTATCAATCTTACTATACATTATTTATTCATTACTGTCGTACAATTGGCATGTATATTATATATCTTGTTGCATCCCTCTGAGGACCTAATTTTCTCTCCGGATTTAGCCGTGTGGTCTACAGAGAACTTTGTTGGATTGTTGATGGGCTCCCGTTATATTTCATGTATGTACTTCTTGCAGGTATTTATTCTTTTGTTGTTTCTATGTTTTATTTCATGTTGTTTTGATCGCCTAGTAGCATAGTATTTATAGACTCATATTATTCATTTTCGAGTCTATTTCGGACAATATAATTATTAGGCTGCAGACTGATTCTCATATTCTCCATTCTTTATGATTTTGTCCGTGGATTGAGATATAAACATGTTATAGAGGTAGTTACACCAATCTAGGACAGCTTTGCGTATTCGACTTGGACTGGAGTCCACTTGGGTACATAGCTGGCCATTGCCACGTGGCCTAGACCCGTGTATTTTGGGACTGGAGCGTGACAATACGGATATAGATTTCTTCTCCTATACGGATTCCTTCTCCTATACAAATTCAAATTTGTTCTCCATCTTTGTAAATACATAGTTGTATGGCTCTTTTGATTATTCATCGATACAATTAATATTGTTTATCTGTTTCATATATGAAAGTCAGTATCCAGTAGATCGATTGATATGAGAAAATGGATGAGTAAGTTTACTGCTTGGCGTCTATGCATTGTGAAAAATATGTGCATTGGTACTTTCAGCGCCTCTACCACGTGTATGTCCATATGCTGGTGGATTTGTGATTATGGCATCTTCCTTAATGGGAATACTGGAATCCATATTAGGGTCCTTGCATGCTAGAAGTAAAGAAAATACGATTTTTTTTTTATTTTTTATTTTCGTTGAACAAGTATCTTAGAAGGTACAGAAGGTAAGAACCCCTTATTCTTGACCATATTGTCAGCAATAATTTTGGGCCTCTTGAGAACATAGGAGGATCGGCTGTCCTCTTGTATTCAAGAATTGAACCGTAATGAATCTTTGACGAGCTTTGTTTAAGGTTCTTATTGTCTTCAAAATTTCTTATAATAGTCTCTTCAAGATTGTCATCCTAAAATAGCTTCTTCAGAATGGTAGATTTTGTAGTAAAACCGACTTGGGTTTGAAGCTTTAGAAACATCATTATTAACAACTCGGAAATTAATGTGTTTTGCGGCAGAAGCATAGGTGATTTTTGGATCGGTGAGATAAAGATCTTTGGAAGAGTCAGTGATTTTGTTTTAATCATCACTATAGTCTTGCAAGAAGAAGCTTCCATGGGTTGTTTTTGAAGATTCATACATTAGAACAACCTGTATCATCTTCTTTAGCTCTCCTATACTTGTGTTGAGCTCACCATACATGCATCATGTTTTGTAGAATTTTCGAAGATAAGTTTCTCTCAAGGTTCACAGTATCGGTATCGGAATCGGTATCGGACTATTCCTATGAGTATTGGTATCGGCGATATCGGTAGTATCGGCGGTATCGTATCGGAGTATCGTTTTTTTTGGTATCGGAAAAAAAAATATTAAAATTATTTACATTTAAAAACATATATTTTATACATTTAGGCATAATTTTAAGTATTTTCAGTGTTATTTCTTACTAGTTTTGAAATTAAATGAAATAGTAGTCACCCTTACCGATTGGTTTATATACAATAGATTGAATTTTCTTTTTTGCATGCTTTTACAACCTTATTATGCTTTAAATCCTTGCTAATTTGTCTTTTTCGTTTAATTTTCTTTGCCGAATTGACCGAAAGGGGGACCCCCAATGTCGGTATCGGTGAGTATCGGGTATCGGTCGGTATCGGATCGGGACATGCCAAACCATATCGGTTGGCCATATCGCATCGGTATCGGCCAATACTTTAAACCATTTCTCTCTAGTTTATCCAAACCTTCTTGAGTCGAAGGATCGGTGAGAGCCATAGATTAGGATCGTTTGCTCTCATACCACTTGATGTATTCTAAATTAAAGTAGAACGAAAAGGATGCATAGATCCTTGATTAGAACAAGAAAAGAAGAAGACATTGGGTAACAAGAAGAAGAAAAGAGAAGTCTAAGAGTTCTAAAATAAATTATATTAAAAATAATAATTAGACGATTCTTACAAAACGAGGGTGGAGAAATCTTAAAAGAGGAAGTTTCTATTAAAGGAGTTACCATGGAAATAAAAGGCATACTAAAAAGAATCACTAAATAGGAGTCCTACTAAAAATAAAATAACCATATACGAGCCCTACTAAAAATAGAATCAACACTTAAATAGGAAACCTCTCATTAAACATGAAGTGATTTGGTTACTTCTCTTGTTCGATGTCCTATATCATTTCTTTACCAACAAATATACACAAATCACAGACCTGGATGAAATGGAAGAGAATATGGGAGTAGCCACATTTCTGGGGGCAGTGCGTTCATACCACTCCACTCGTAAACGCCAAGTACCTGCAAACATCAAAGTGAGAGCTTCTTTCAAAGTAGTTGTATGCCTTCTATTGTATTTATAGCAACCTATAACCCTATAACAAAACCCGATTACTTTATAACTATAGGGTTCCAGAAGTAATCCCGAAATACTTAATGGGTACATAGAGTTTGGATATGGCCTCGACAAAACATGAAACCCGATAAGAAACCAAAACCATTTTACATATAACAAATAAAAGTTTACCAAACATGCTTACTGAAAAAGTTCAAATGTTTTATGATATTTAAGATAAGCAAGACTCAACAATATATCATAATTATATATCACAAGAGAAAACCATCTAAGATATTGTTGAAGAATAAGAAAATATTAAATAATTTCAAGGAAATGATAGTGAAGTATCTTAAATCTAAACTTGTAGGGGGCTTTTTCCCAACTTAATTATAGTCCCAAAAGAAGCAAGTGTATGTGTTAAACAAGGTATACATAACTACATTATATAAACCAAAGGACAGGAATTTGACCTGAACCAGAACAGCTTATAGAGTTCGGGACAGATACCCAATAAACCCGACTCCAACCCAATCCAATCTGTTGATAACCCTAATTCTATTATATTCCATTCGATTCGGAAAAAAAAGAAAACTAGGTTATGGTACATCACCGCAAGCCAAACTTTTCCCCATAATGGTGTAGCAACTGCACCACCATGATCTATGATCCACTTTCGACCTTTCTCCATTGCACCATCTCCTCCATCAACTCCTTCACCAAGCAACCTTAAAATGACATATTGCATGACTGTACTAAACATGGTGCTATGACCCTCGATATGCAAGGGCCAACCACCATCTTCATTCTGTAATATATCATGTGAACATCAAATATTAGATAGCTTCTAATTTGAACAAATATAGAAATCACGTGGTGAAATTATATGAACCTGATGGTTATATTCATAACGACAAATCTCCCGTTTATGTTCTCCCGATAGAACAATATCCAATACTCCAGTAACATATAATGCGATAATCTGTCCACAGGACGAAATATAAAACATTAACACAATTATAAAACCAAGAACAAAATGTAAAATTTGCAATTTGCTGCTTTCATGATCCACGGGCCAATTAATTCAAGGATCAAAATTACGATAGTATGATAGGAACTTTATGAAAGCATCATCCACAGAAACATGTTTTGATCAATTGATTATTGCTCAAAGACGATGGGGAAGAGAGAGACATGGAGATTATAAGTTCAAGTAGGCAAGTAGGGAGGGTAACAAACCCTACTTGAGCATAAACTTAAGGATGGATCCATGATTTGAAATTGGGATCGGCTACAATTTGACCTATATGGAGGTGGATTACAATTTCACCTATATTGTGGTTGTGGTTAAATTTCCCACTTCACACCCTCCAGATAATCTAGGGTTGCCCCTATGAGGTCTTACTTAGTAGTTAGCTCCCTTACGTGAATCCACACGAGAGTGTCTTGGGGATTTTAATTAGTAACTATTAGCATTTGTCCGTGGGATCAAACCCACCCAACGAGGGAACATAAGAATATAAACAACAAAAATGTCTAATATAATCATGTGTCACAAATGTGACCGTTAAGTGAATGACATAATAACGAAGATAGTAAGTTGCAAAAGGATGATATGTCATCAATCACCAAAATAAACTGAGGTGTTATCAGTGTATCCATAGAATCGACACTATGTAAAGGCAAACTTGACAAAAATATCTTGTTCACCAAATGCTTATCCCTACAATCAATTCCTATATCCTTCGAACACTTGTAACAGTTCGTAATAAAATAACTATTATAATAATAATTGTTCACAAGTTTATTCGTGTGGACCGTTAATGATTGATCTATTGGTACAGGGGATCGGCTTAATTAATTAGTAGTTTTTGTAACTATACCTATTGAGTTCTCCAACGATGGGATATATCAATCTAGAGACTCACACGTGTTTTAGTTCTAAGAATATTACATGGAACGGACTCAACAAGCTCAATTATTAGTGATTCCACGGGTACAGACTGAAGAATTATTGGTTGATCCTTAGGGGTTGTTTGGTTCAAGTTTTAGAGACTTGGGAATGGTTTAGATTTCTTACCTATGTTTGTTAAGTCTGAGAGTGGAAATTGGGAGGGAATATTGGGGGCTTTAGTTTCCCACCAATGTGGGAAAATAAAACCCAAGGTCCTTCCTTGGAAATATTTTTGCTTTCCTGGGAATGTTGGTTGCATCAATTACATTTTCTCGGACGCTAATACCCTCAATGACACCAACTGAATTTAGATAATAATAGCATCATGAAATTAATGAAAGGGTATTTATGGAAAACTAAACAAATTAAGATTTATATTCCTGTCTGAACCACACATGGGAATAGAGAAATTGAATTTTTTGGGCTACATATTTCTAACATAACCAAACATGGGTATGGAATGTTGAATTCCTTTCCCATGGGAAAGGAATGGGAAGTGGATTCCTAGGAATACAAAACCTTTATCCAAACATCACCTTGGGGTTTTAACTAACTTGTACCCTAGGGCTATGGGGCTATGGTCCTAAAATATGTCTCGTTTGTCGGCACGAATGCCTTCAATAAATTTATTTGTCGAATTCAGCATATAATGGGTCACTAAACTTTTTTCAATTAGTTTTCATAATCTATATTTTATTTTGATTAACGAGGAATTTAACATAGTTCAGGTTGTTTAAATACAAAATTAGGTTGTTCCTCCAAGAATAGGGTATATAAATGATGATTTGTAAACTGGATCTTTTGTGGTTAAAAGCATGCAATTCTTGCCAACAATGTGAACTAAAACAAAAGAATAAAAAAAAAATTGATAATTCTTTGGGAAAGAGAAAGGAAGAGCAGTAAATTACCATTCCAGGCATAAATGTCATGGCACCAGCGAAGTCGCCAGGCCAATGCCCATCTTGGGCTTGGAAAGTGGAAAAACGAGCGAGGGCTCTCTTCAAAGAAGTCGACACAATCTCCTCGGTCACATCCTCGTCGTCCCCTAGCTTGGTCTGGGGAGGAAGAACTGTCTCGACTGGTTTCTCCTTCGCACACTGTATAGGTAAGCATCGGTAACAAAAAATAGTAAGATTAAGTCTGAAATTTAATAGTAGTGTGTGTGTGTGTGTGTGTGTGTTGGGGGGGGAGGGGGGGGGGGGGGCAGTCCGAGCACAGATCTCGGGCTCGAATCTTTCCCTGGAGGCTGTGTGGCTTTGGACCACAGCTCGGAAGTCTAAAATTTAATGAAATAGTATTCGAACAACTGCCAATCACCTCTAAGTGGCTGAGTTGGGAAACAGGGATGGACACAAGAATTCAAGAAAAGGACCAATGACCTCTAGTCTGGTGGTAGTGGTGAGACATGTGGTCCGAGTGGTCAGAAGTTTGAATCCCAGTGGAAGCAATTCCAGAAACTAATTACCATTCCCAATATATATAGTGGTGAGACATGTGACCCGAGTGGTCAGGAGTTCGAAGCGATCCCGGAAACTAATTACCATTTCCAATATATATATATATATATATATATATATATATATATATATATATATATATATATATATATATATATATATATATATATATATATATGCCAATGACCCCTAGCCTAGTGGTAGCGGTGAGGCATGCGGCCTGGGTGGGCAAGAGACCGATTCCCAGTGGAGGCCGTTGTTGGAAAATTTTACCTTTATTCTTGTAAACAAAATAACAAAAGATTAGAGTTACTGGTCTACGAAAAAATCATGCACGAAGCATTGTCCTAATAGAATATTCGAGGTCTATGTACAGACTTTCTACCCCCTTGCTACCGGCTTCTCGTTGTTGCACACAACTCCGAAAAAATGACCCGAACTTAACTTTGCCCGGAGTGGAAGAGATTGGATTGGATTGGAAAGGAAAGAAGGAAGGAGGATGAATAGATGGAGAAGTTTGTTGCTCATTTTCATATCTCTTCCCTAACAATACTACTTCAAGAAGAATATATGGACAGCCCTCAACCATTGGTTTGGTTTAATAGGTCTTAATGTGGTGTTAATAAGATTTATAGATGATTAAGCAAAAAAATTGATAGGCGATATCAATGATGAAAACGGCCATGAATTAAGAAGCTATTAAACCTAGCTTGAAGAAACAAATTACCGTTTGTAAAATGAACGTCCAACGAATGAAAAATTCAGGGTCTTAAATGTCATCAAATAGGAGTAATGAAGAGCTTAATTTTTTTCCAAACAAATATACAACAATCCTCCCAAAAAAAACAAGTTCTGAAACAACAGAGAGGAAAAAGTAATATTATGCAGGGTTGGTGGTTGGAGTCAACCATGCATAATCATGTTTGGACCTATTAAGAGTTTAAAACGCATCCTAACCAAATCACACTGGAACACTGTTACCATAGGAATGGGGTATCTATGTACAACATTGTACAGCCTCTTGGGCATTAGTTTAAGAGAATTCAATCTCAGAGTCAGTGCTTCATAATAGTCACCTAAGTTCAGCCTGTTTCTACCCATTGAACCGGCTTCTTGGGATCTTCAGTCAGACTCGGTTGGGTTGCAATTGCTGATAATTTACTTATGGACGTTTTTTTAGCGACGAGCTGATTGCCGACGAATTATTTTGATCAAAATCCGTCAGTGATCCGTCGCTAATTTGTATCAGCGACGGATGGGTGACGGATGTGGCCGTCGCTAAAACAACAAATTTTGGTAGTGTTCTTTAAGAGCAAACAGACTATTCGCCATGAGATTTGTAAAGTTATTTTATGACTTTTATAGTCAAGAACCATATTTGTGCCTTTTAGCCTTTTTTTAATGTCTTGAAACGCAGGTGCATGTACCTGTTCATCTTAGAATTAACAAGATCGTATTTTTAGCATAATTTATACAAATGACGGGTACAAAAATATATAGATCATGTAAAGTATAAAATGTCTGGGCCATACAGCTTTCGTATAAGATGTGACTGAAGATAACATTTCGGAGTATATAATACTCTTAGCTATGACAGATTTGTTACCATAAATCTTAAGATATGACAACTCCTCATAGAGTAAACGATATATCCATAAATGGGTTAGATGTCATATGAGTCAGTTACCCAGTTTGTATTTGAAAGACCTTCTATGACATAAGAGTATCTAATATGATACAATTTATAGTATAGAATACCCTTAAAAAATTTCTTTCTAATATTATATAGAATAGAATAACTGGTTTGACTGATGTAGAAATCATACTTAGTGACATCAAACGCATTCAATATATGTGTGATTTAACTAATTACCGATATAAGTCCTAAAATAATGAGCCAATACTCATCTGACTATGTCACCTCTTAAAGCAAGATACATTAACGTTCAGTCTTGGCTCTAAAGATTTATCTTTACAAGCCATATTTACAAAAAAAAAGATAGTTTAAAGTACTTGAATAATAGTTTAAGTGATTTTTGTTGATTGACCTTAATAAATCTTTAGTTTATCAAGTTTTGATCAACTTAGGTTAGTTATTGGGGCCGGTTCCCAGCTAGCGGAGGTCCACAGGGGGGCGATTGAGTACCTTGTCGCATAGGCTATTTACGTACGGTTGACAGAAGTGTTGGCCCATTGGCCATGGTCAAACCTGATTTTAATAATTGATCAAACTCTGTCTCGATATAAATGTAAGGCAATTAAGATGTTTACCTACGACATTTTGGACACTGCTCAACGATGGATATCTACTATGTTCAAGACTGAAGCTGTTTGTCATTCAGAATATATTTCCTTCAAAGCAATGTAATTTTTTATTTTATTTAGTCTAGAAATATATTGTACACCAAGTCGTACTGGCAAATAGGCTGTCCAGAATTATTTTTCAAAATCACCCTATCCTTTTAAAAATGACCTATGCTTTTTAAAAACATCATATTTTACAAAAAGCTTCTGAAGGATTTTTTTTCAAAAAGCCAAAATGATTTTTCTTAAAATCAACTGGCAGAACCCTAGCAGAGTTCGGCCAGAGTTCGACCAAATTGAACGTTATGTGAACGTTTGATTTTGAACTTGGTCACCCTTCAGTTGCGGTTTGTTACAAAGAGTTCTGTCCGAATTCTGCCCGAATTCTGTCAGAATTCTGTCTTTGGAAAAACTATAAATAGAGAAGGATTTCGATCATTTCAAATCACCAATTCACTTTCAATCTCTTCTCTTCTAAAGCTTACAATTTTTCCAAAGAGTTCTCAAAAGCTTTTATTTTCAAATCCCAAGTCAGTTACAATCCTCTAGTCGATTTGCCAGTGCGGTACGGTCTTGAAGTTTCAGAGCGGTTGTAATCAGAGGCTTGATTGAAGATACAACTCTTCACAATTGAAGTTGGTCGAGTTCTTCGTATCAAAGCTCGCGTCTGTAGAAGTTGCAAGGACTTCGTATGAAAACTTGCGAGATTTTCTAATAGTGGATTCAACTGGAAGCTACAGTTCTTCCGACTGGACTAGTCCTTACAAGAGGGAAACTAGTATAAATCTTGGTGTTTGCGTTTGCCTTCTGATCACTTTTTTATTACTGTCATTTACTTTGTGATTATTTTTATATCTGTAATCTAACTGCTAACGAGTTTTTTAATTAGCAATATTCCGCTGCCTACTCTATTCAACCCCCCTCTAGAGTATTCTGCTTTACGATTTCGTTCCTACAATTGGTATCAGAGCAGGCTCTCCATCTAGAGGTATTATATTCTGATCCCAATTGTTCCTACAATTGGTATCAAAGTGGGATATACAGGTAAAATTGCAGTTACATTCAATTGTTATTTAGATCACAGCATTACACATGGCAACTATGAAATTCACAAGTGAAGGCCAAGCCACAAACAGACTTCCACTATTTTTTACACTTATTGGAAAACACGTATGAGTTTCTTTCTGAAATCTCTTGATTTTGACTTATGGTCTGTAGTTATTGATGGCTATAAAAAGTCCCCTCGTATTAATGTTGATGGAGTTTTAGTTGAAAAATCCCATGACAAATATACAGAGGAGGAAAAGAAAAAGGCCAGTCTTGACGCACGTGCTATTAATGCTTTATTTTGTACTTTAGACAGAACTAAATTCAACAGGGTATCTACTTGCACAACATCAAACGAAGTGTAGAAACTTCTCGAAGTAACCTACGAAGGAACAACACAAGTCAAGGAGTCAAAGATCAGCAGACTTACTCAAGAGTACGAGGAATTCAAAATGAAGTCAAGTGAATCAGTCACTCAGATGTTTATAAGATTTTTGGATATTGTAAATCCTGTCTTCACTAGGCAAGGATTACAGAAACCATGAGAAGATTCGCAAACTTCTACGAGCCCTTACAAAGAACTGGATTCCAAAGGCTACAGCAATCATTGAAGGGAACGACCTCTCAACAATGTCTCTGGAAACACTCATGGGTAAGCTACTCACTCACGAGTTAGAACTTCAAGACTTTGAAGATGCTACACCAAAGGAGAAGTCAGAAAAGTCGATCGCTCTCAAGGCTCAACATAGAAGAACTGTCGAAGACGACTCTGATGATAGCGACTCCGACTCTGAAGATCAAGATCTTCTGGTAAAAAAATTCAAGAAGTTCATGAGATTTAACAGGAGAACAAAAGACGACAACAACAACAACGAGAAAGATCCTATTTTCTACGGATGCAAGAAGAAAGGACACATGAAGAAAGACTGTCCAACAGCATCATCATCAAAGAAAAACAGCAAATATGATAAAGGCTACCTGAAGAAATCTACATCAAGAAAGTACGCCAACACAAGCATATGGGATGAAAGTGAAGCCAGTGACTCAGAAGACGAACAATCAGATGACGCTGCAAATGTATGCTTGATGGATTGCGATCAGGTAATCACTAATCCTCTATTTGACCCTTATGATGATTTCACCTTTGAGCAACTAGGAGAGGCTTTCAGTGACCTGCTAAATGATTACAGAAAACTGCATAGTAAATATGAAACCTCTAAGAAGGTACTCAAAGAGTACAAAGGTGAAATAGGAAGACTTACCGACCTACTAGATCATGTTAGAGATAATGACTCTTCAAATGAGTCTGGTGAGCTTTCTTCTATTAAGTTGTTGTTACACGAGACTATTAAGCAATCCAAAGCAAAAGACCAAATTATTATCCAGTTAAAGGAAGACCTATCTAAAGAGAAAAAGAGTCTCCAGTGTGCACAGGTCAGATTAGAATCACTCACATCTGACTATACTAGATTATATGACACTTCTAAAAGGTTGAAAATTAGTTTAGAAAAACGGCCTGAAGTTGCTGCTTCCTATTATAACACGTGTCAATTACCGAATCATCGGAACACGCCCAATACTGTCAGACCAAACCATACCAAAACTATGCCCAAGAAGACAAATAGGCATGCATTCTTCTATACTAGAAAACCAAAACCTACCAATCATGCACCTCACACTACTTTCAACACTCAACATGCTAAATGTCGTTATTGTGGCCTCATTGGTCATATATCTTCTGCATGTAGAATCAAAAAGTTAGTAGATTTAAATGTTTATGCATGGATACCAAAAACTAACCAGTCAGGACCCTACAAGAAATGGGTACCAAGAGTTTCATCTGCAAATTATTTTGTATGTGGGACCCCCTTCACATGCTAGGAACAAATGGATCCTCGACAGCGGTTGCTCACGGCACATGACCGGTGATGCTTCATTATTCGCAACACTGTCGAAGAGAAATAAAGAAGGATACGTCTCCTTCGATAATAATCTAAGAGGGTACATAATCGGTATCGGAGATATTGGTAAGGCTCCCTATCCAGTGATTAAAGATGTTTGTCTAGTTACCGAGTTAAAACATAATCTGCTCAGCATAAGCCATTTAGCTGATCACGGTTATGGTATTAATTTCATAAAAGATAAATGTACTATAGTTGATAGTTCAACTGGTAGTACTATATTTGAAGGTATTAGGGAAGACAACATATATGTTTTCTATTTGTTGGAAGATGCTAACAAAGCAGGTAGATGTTTGATGGCCAAAAGCGTTGAGAGTCAACTATGGCATATGAGACTCGGTCATGCAAATATGGATACAATTTTAAGACTATCTACAAAGAAGTTGGTATGCGGCTTACCGGATATTTCTTTCAAGAAGGATACGGTATGTAGTGAATGTGAAAAGAACAAAGCTACCAAATCCGCATTCAAATCCAAGAATGCTGTAAGTACCACTAGACCTTTACAAATGTTGCATATGGACTTATTTGGACCAAGTAGAATTGCTAGTCTATGTGGTAAGTTATATGCATTTGTGATTGTAGATGATTTTTCTAGATATACTTGCACGCAAGAATGATGCATTATCAGAATTCGTCACCTTTTGCAAGAAAGTACAGAATGAAAAAGGGTTCATGATTACTCGTATTCGTAGTGATCATGGCGACGAATTTGAGAATACAAAATTCAAGCAATTTTGTGACACACACGGTTATTTGCATGAATTCTCTTGCCCTAGGACTCCGCAACAAAATGGAGTTGTGGAACGTAAGAACAGAACTCTATCTGAAATGGCTAGAGTAATGTTAAACCAGTTTAGTCTACCTAGTTACTTATGGGCTGAAGCTGTAAATACAACATGCTATATTCTCAATAGGGTTCTAATTCGACCTATATCGAAGAAGACTCCCTATGAACTATGGTTTGATAGAACACCAAATGTTTCATATTTCACGATCTTTGGTTGTAAATGTTTTATTCTTAATACTAAAGATAATTTGAGTAAATTTGATGAAAAGGCCGATGAAGGTATATTTTTAGGTTATGCAGCAAAGAGCAAAGGATACAGAGTCTTCAACAAAAAAATCATGATCATCGAAAAATCTATCAATGTCAAGTTTGATGAGTAAATCAATACTTAGACGATGATGACAATGAAGACATAATCACACCAAGTATAGCTACTGCAAAACCTTCACACAAAGATGCAGAACCATCACATTAGGCATCAGATGAACCTCTAAGCAAAAAAGTCGGAACTAGCAATTTTGAGACTACACCAAAAGAGATGATATTCTTGGCTAATCATCCAAAGGACTTGGTAATTGGTGAGATTACCAAGGGTGTAAGTACTCGTTCCTCGAATAAAGATATAGCTTCTTGTGTTGCTTTTGTCTTGCAGTTTGAACCCAAAAATATTGATGAAGCATGTAGTAATAATTTTTGGATAGATGCTATGCAAGAGGAATTAAACCAATTTGAACAGAATCAAGTTTGGAAACTTGTTCCCAAGTCCATTGATCATCCGATCATTGGCACCCGATGGGTATTCCGAAATAAATTGAACGAGAATGGTTTAGTGACTCGTAATAAGGCTCGACTCGTAGCTCAAGGATACAATCAAGAAAAAGGTATCGACTACAATGAGACTTACGTCCCAATTGCTAGATTAGAATCCATTCGCATGTTATGTGCATTTTGCATGTTTTTATAATTTTAAGTTATTTCAAATGGATGTCAAAAGCGTATTTTTAAATGGTTTTATAAAAGAAGAAGTTTATGTAGCTCAACCTCCCGGTTTTACTGATTTCAATTTTTTTGAATATGTTTTAAAGTTGAAGAAAGCCTTATACGGTTTGAAACAAGCCCCTCGTGCTTGGTACGATCTTCTAAGCTCTTTTCTACTTGATAACGATTTTTCAAAGGGAAAGGTTGACACTACATTATTTATAAAATCTTTGAATAATAATATTCTTTTGATTCAAGTCTATGTAGATGATATTATTTTTGGATCTACTGATGAATCTCTTTGTCAAGAATTTTCAAAGTGTATGCAGAATGAGTTTGAGATGAACATGATGAAAGAACTAAAATTCTTTCTCAGACTGTAAATCAAACAAACCAATAATGGGACGTTCATAAATCAAGCAAAGTACACAAAGGATCGGTTAAAGAAGTTCGACATGGAAGCAACAAAGCCACTTAGCACTTTAATGGCGACCTCAACCAAGCTTGATATTGATGAACAAGGCAAACCCGTCGACATACGTAAGTATCGAGGTATGATCGGTAGCTTGCTATATTTAACTGCTAGTCGACCAGACATTATGTTTAGTGTTTGCTTATGTGCACTCTTTCAAGCTAATCCTAGGGAATCACATTTGTGCGCAGTTAAGCGTATCTTTCGATACCTTAAAAGCACTTTTTCTGTCGGCTTATGGTATCCTAAAACCACGTCGTTTGACCTGACCGGTTATTCTGATGCTGATTTTGTCGGATGCAAAATAGATAGAAAAAGCCCTAGCGGCACATGTCATTTTTCTAGGAAAAGCTCTAGTCTCTTGGTTTAGTGAGAAGCAAAATTCTATTGCATTATCAACAACTGAGGCTGAGTATATCGTCGCAGGACGTTGTTGTGCTCAAATTTTGTGGATGAAGTAAACTTTAGAAGACTATGGATTGTATTTTACACACATACCCATTTTTTGTGACAATACTAGTTCTATTAATTTGACTAAGAATCCAGTATGTCACTCTCGTACTAAACATATCGAGATTAGACATCACTTTCTTAGAGATCATCAACAAAATGGAGATATAGACCTTGTATACATAGACACACAGAATCAATTAGCTGACATACTCACAAAACCTCTAGCGGAAGATCGTTTCAATTATTTACGTCGAGAATTAGGAATTTTAGATATCAATAATATTAATTAATGTTGTTTTATTAATTAATTTATTCGATACTCAAAAACTATTTTTGAGATAAGCCTAAAAAGAGTGTATGTCACCACGACTACGGTCGAAGCGAAGCGGTACTTAAGAGTTCCCCGGTGAAGTACTCCTACAGCTAATCTGAGACAGATGCTGAGTAAAGAATATTAATTTATAAAATAATATTAATTATATTATGATTGAGATTTAAAATTACTAAACTCTGAATTAAACATTTGAAACGAATTAATGAAAAAGATGTGGCCCATTGTTATTTTTTTCTTACACATATATAGCCAGGCAACCCTTGGCGAATTCGGCCCGAGTTCGGTCCGAATTTGGCCAGAGTTCGGCTGGGTATATATATGTACCAGTCAGAACCCGAGGCCCCCTCTTCTTTATTCTTCCAAATATTATCAACACAACAACAGCCGTGCCCCCTAAACCCTAGTTCGTCTCCACCTTTCTTCTTTTAATCCGCGTGGAGATCTTCATCCAAACTTTGGATTCGTGCGGAGAATTTTGTCCTCTACAGCATATCCAACTCTCGGAAGGTATAATTCCTTCTCTCTTCCACTTTCCAATTGTTAGGGTTTCTAGATTTTGGGATAGAATTATAAAACCCCTATTTTTTAATTATTATTTGAATTATTTTATAGACTTAAAAATTATTATTATTTTGTAAATTATGATTTTTATTTCATTAGAAATGACCTTAGCCATTGTTGAATTTTGGAACACAAGACTACCATGAATTTTGGCACGGAAGATGTAGCAGTGTGCCTTGACTAGTACATTAGCCATGCCGGGGGAAGCCTAGCCATGGTGATGTCCAAGCTAGGAAAACCAGACCAAATTGTGAATTAACTTATTTAAAGTATTTTAATTAAATATTATTTTATATATTGATTTTTTAGATGACCCGGTTTGTCTAATTCAGTCCGAATTGGGCTCGAACCGAATTTAAGTCCAGATAGGAATATGGTGGGACCAAAGTGGCCATGTAGACATATTTTATGTACGTAAAAATAATTTCTAAATTATTATAGAATTTTATGTACAATTTAAAATCATTTAATTATTTGTGAAATTATTGGTATTTTATTATTTAAATAATATTTTACAAAATAGTACATTTTGTGGACCCGAAAAAGGGTGTGCAGTGTAAGTGCACTCATTGGGACGATCTTATTAATTTATTATTATTAAAGTTATTTTGTGGAGATTTAATAAATATGTTTTTCTATTTAAATATTATTATTATTTTGAGTCGATTTATTAAGGATTGAATTTATATATATATATATATATATATATATATATATATATATATATATATATATATATATATATATATATATATATATATATATATATATATATATATATATATATGTAGATATGCTCAAATATATTAAATAAATGGATAGTTGACTTTTAAATGGTATTTGGTTTTAAATAGATTTTAAAAAAAAAAAATATATATATATATATATATATATATATATATATATATATATATATATATATATATATATATATATATATATATATATATATAAGTAGATAAGTAAGAAAAAGAAAAGAAAAAAAATACTAGTGGTGGTCGGCCCTACCATGGGCAACCGACCACCCATGCCCTCTAATAAGGAGCAGCAGCTATAGCATGCTATAGCACGCGCCCCACCAGCAATGAAGCAGCAAGTAGCGGCAACTAATGGAGGCCGACCCCCCTCCCTAATATATACCATATATATATATATATATATATATATATATATATATATATATATATATATATATATATATATATATATATATATATATATATATATATATATATATATATATATATTCGGAGCACAAGACAGTTATGTAATTGGTTTAGGTTGTACATGATTATTCTACGATAACTCTATTATACGTGAGGGTATAATCGACATATACATGAGTATACTAGGTGATTTAATCACATAACCACTTCTACTCTCCCACCCATTCAATACACAAGGATCCGATCACGTTATGTTACGTACATGATTGTTAGTTTGAACATGAGGAACATGTGAGCACATGAAAGTACATGAAAGCACATGAGAGTATATGAATAATACGAATACAAGGAGTACATGATGTACATGATAAAGTACATGAACATGAAAGTGAAGACCTAAGGGATTGTTAGGGTTTCTAGATTGTTAGGGTTTCTAGATTTTGGGATAGAATGCCTAAGGGATTCAATCCTTTCAAGAGGAAGAAGACCAATGCCAGTGAAGAGGCATCGTCTTCGGATCCGCATACGGATGTTCTCTTTTCTCTGGTCCCATCTGGACATGCTGGCGCTGCAGCCGATGACGATGATGATGAGGATGATGATTTTTGAGATGTTATTCTTATTGAGACTGATATTTTGTCTTATGTTTACTTGGAAATGCTCCGACATTCCAAGATTTTATCAGTACTCTTATTTTAGTTATTATCTGTGACTCTTCATAGACATGTTTTATTATGCCTCAGTTTGGCATATGTTTCTTTTCGTTCACTTATTCAGCTCAGAATTTTATTTGTTTCAACTTTATTATAGCATTATCTCTCTTTTTATGCTTTCATATTGACTGCCTGTGACAAATACCATACATGTGTTCTTTATTTAATATTTTTTCTAACTGTTTATACCATGCTTGTGATGAATGTTTTATATATATTTCTTGTGTTTCTTCATTGTTTGTTACTTATGCATTTATTGCGAGGGAGCTTTCTCTTTTGCAATTATTTTGCTAAGTGACAACGGAGGAGAAATAGGATCTAACATCATCATGAATACAGGTTATGAACAATTTTTTTGATATATTTTTTATTTGATCCAAACTTAGATGTTATATCGCAAGGTTTGTCAATTATCAAAATGGAGGAGATTGTTGGCCCATTGGTCATGGTCAAACCTGATTTTAATAATTGATCAAACTCTGTCTCGATATAAATGCAAGGCAATTCAGATGTTTACCTACGACGTTTTGGACACTGCTCAACGATGGATATCTACTATGTTCAAGACTGAAGCTGTTTGTCATTCAGAATGTATTTCCTTCAAAGCAATGTAATTTTTTATTTTATTGAGTTTAGGAATACATTGTACACCAAGTCGTACTGGCAAACAGGCTGTCCGGAATTATTTTTCAAAATCACCCTATCCTTTTAAAAATGACCTATGTTTTTAAAAAACATCATATTTTACAAAAAGCTTCTGAAGGATTTTTTTTTTCAAAAAGCCAAAATAATTTTTCTCAAAATCAACTGGCAGAACCTTAGCAGAACTCGGCCAGAGTTCGGCCAGAGTTCGGCCAAGTTGAATGTTATGTGAACGTTTGATTTTGAACTTGGTCACCCTTCAGTTGCAGTTTGTTATAAAGAGTTCTATCCGAATTCTGTCCGAATTCTGTCAGAATTTTGTCTTTGGAAAAACTATAAATAGAGAAGGATTTCGATCATTTCAAATCACCGATTCACTTTCAATCTCTTCTCTTCTAAAGCTTACATTTTCTCCAAAGAGTTCTCAAAAGTTTTCATTTTCAAATCCCAAGCCAGTTACAATCCTCTAGTCGATTTGCCAGTGCGGTACGGTCTAGAAGTTTCAGAGCGGTTGTAATCAGAGGCTTGCTTGAAGATACGACTCTTCACAATTGAAGTTGGTCGAGTTCTTCGTATCAAAGCTCGCGTCTGTAGAAGTTGCAAGGACTTCGTATGAAAACTTGCAGGATTTTCCAATAGTGGATTCAACTAGAAGCTAGAGTTCTTCCGACTAGACTAGTCCTCAGTATAAATCTCGGTGTTTGTGTTTGCCTTCTGATCACTTTTTTATTACTGTCATTTACTTTGTAGTTATTTTTATATCTGTGATCTGACTGCTAACGAGTTTTTTTAATTAGCAATATTCCGCTGTCTACTCTATTCACCCCCCCCCCTCTAGAGTATTCTGTTTTATGATTTCGTTCCTACAAGAAGAACCCTTTCGGCTTATACCCAAAATAATCTCAACTTTTAAAAATTTATATTTAAATGAATTTGCTATATCACAAAACTATTTTTTTTTACTAAATTTTTTAAATGAATCAAAAGAATTATAATATGATAAATTATACGCAAAACAAAGTTTGTTTAACACAATCTAAATAGTATGGCAATACAATATTATGATTTCTTTCTCTGACTAGTCATTCTAATATTGTGACACTATGGTCATCTAAAGTCAAACATACAAAAAAACAAGAAAAATTTATCATTCAACATCACCATAATCTATATACAGAAATCAAAAAAATTGGCTCACAAACTTCAACATATATTTGTTCAACAAAACTTAGGAATAAAAAAATGAACAGAATTTGACAATTAAAAATATAAAAAATTACCATTCCGCAGGATCAGGATAATTTTGTACTTGTTGATTTCGGCTTAGTCATAGCACTTCAGAAGAAATGTCATTTGTAAATTATTTAGATATAATTCTATTATTTTCGCTAAACATCCATTAGCTTCCAAGAATTTTGAATGAAATTTATAAACTTCAAGTCTAGAATAATAAAGTGAAGAACTTTATATTACATTCATTCACCCTTAGAAAGTTTGCGTCTTTTCTAATAAATAACAATTTCTAATGCTTCTGACTTGAAGAGATAACATTACAAGGACTGTGTTTAGAATGAGTGAGTACAAAATATTTTAAAAAAATTTACCATCATCGATAACATGTTTTATAGGTTCAACTAATGTGTGACCTGCTATCATTTGCAAATTAAAAAAAAAACATTATCAAGGATAGTACATAAAATAAACAGCTTTATTTTACTCTATCAAAAAAATTATGATGATGGAAAAGGAACTACTCATTAATCACCAAGGTTTTTTTAAAGAAGATTTTACTTAATTGTATTGAATAATTCTTACCAGCTCATGGCACAAGATGTAAAACAATTGCAAATCATGATGTCTACTAGCAGGCAACAGTACTTAGAAACCGATATATGGTGATTAGTGCCTCGTACTTCAGGGTTCAATTGCAAAATAAAACATGATACAAAGATAACACTATTATTGCTTAATTGTACTAAATAATCACATAAATATTCTCTTAGACCATTGGAAAATTTTACCTTGATTCCTGTAAACAAAATAACAAAATATTAGAGTACCGGTCTACAGGAAAGTCATGTATGAAGCATTGTCCTAAGAGAATATTCGGGATCTATGTGCATACTTCCTCTTGAATCCTTCTAGTCGTAAAATTTCCTTGCTACCCGGCTTCCCATTGTTGCACACAATTCCGGAAGAATGACCTCTAGTCTAGTGGTTAAGAGAGATGCATGCTGCCTGAGTAGTCAAGAGATCGATTCCCGGTTGGAGCGTTCGCCACAATTACCCTCTTTCAAATATATATATATATATATATATATATATATATATATATATATATATATATATATATATATATATATATATATATCACTACAAAAATACTATATTTTACCGACGGAACTTACCGACGGAAAATAAAACGTCGCTATTTACCGACGGATGAGGGACTAGCTAGCGACTGATTTTTTTTGTAAAATATACTGAAAATAATTGTCGCTAGATTCTTCGGTAGTTATTCGCTAATAAGTAGTGACTACTTAGCGACGGAAATTTCCGTCGCTGAGCTGCTGTAAAAGTTAAACGACAGTACTTTTTTTTCCATTCTCAAATTTTTTACCAAATCCAAAATTTTCTCCCAAACTTCTTCCCTCCTTCTCTAACCTCCTCCTCTACAAACCCCCTCCTTAGCGGCGACCTCCCCCTCCGATCCCCTCCTCCTCGGCGGCGACCTCCCCCTCCGACCTCCTCCTCCTCCTCCTCCTCCTCCCCCTCCTCCTCGGCGGTGACCTCCCCCTACTTCTCGGTGACCTCCTTCGACCTCCTCCTCCCCACCTCTGATCCCGTCCTCCCCCGACCCCCTCACCCCCTCCCCCTCGGCCCCCTCCTCGTCCTCGGGTAATTTTTTTTAATTTGTTACTTCTTTTCATATTTATATTATGTGTTTAATTAACCTATACATGGACACAAAAATTATGACACAATATAGTAGCTAGGGTTTTGGACACTGACACTGACACAATGTAGTAGCTAGGGTTTTGGGTATTCATAAATTATTCAAAATTTGTAAAATTGGACGTTGGGCTTGGACATTTGACTTGGATACGATATATTGGTCAACTTGGACACGAGCATATGTTGTTTACATGAATTTGGTTCGCTATTTTGTAGTGAATAGGCATATGTTGTTTATATGAATTAGGTTCATGTATGTATTCCTTTTCGATAAGATATGCTGATACCGATAGGATATTCGATTCAAATACCGACACGAGCATATGCCGATACCGATAGGATATACGATTCCAATACCAATCTGATACGGCCGATACCAAATTGATAGGCCGATACCAAGTTAACTATTCGTGGGTGTGTGTTTTTACGTATACTTAAGTACCGATACCGAACCGATAGGCCGATACTAAGTTACAATTAGGTACTAAATTAATTTGGGGGATGTATAACATATATGGTACTTGGTGCAGAATTGGTTTGAGCAATGAGTCGATACTTAGTTGACCGTTCATGGATGTACAATCGGCGACATGGGAGCAAGATTGGTTTGACGGATAATTTCAAGGTGGACGTTGAGAAATTTTTGAGATACGCCAGTAGTCAACCTTATTTTATGGACGGAAGGCTCATAAAGTGCCCTTGTGTCAATTGTCGTAATATACCATTCAGAGAGGTAGATCTCGTGAGAGAGCACCTCTACAAGAAGGGTTTCATACCGAACAACAACGAGTGGACGACTCAAGGAGAACCTTTGGTTCAGCAATACCAGTACTCCTTCAATACGGAGGTGGGAGACCCCACTCTTGGAGACCACTTCCAATATTGCCATCGAAACTTGGCACGTGAGTTGGTATTTGATGCAGCGTGTGCCGGTCCAAGTTTTGATCCGGAGGATCCGAATCCTGTTGCAAAGGAGTTCTATGATATGTTCAACCATGCCGATACTCCGTTATATCCGGGTTGTGATTCTCATTCTGTCCTGTCGGTGGTGATGCAGTTGTTGAACATCAAGTCTGATTTTAACTTACCGCAAGAATACTACGACCGGATAATTCAGTTTGTTAGAGAGTTGCTGCCAAAAGGAGCGAAAGACTTGCCAGAAAACTTTTACAAGTCGAAGATGATGATACGAAAACTCGGATTAGGCTACAAAAAGATAGATTGTTGTCGAAACGGCTGTATGTTGTACTACAAGGAGAACAATGATAAAGATAAATGTATTTTCTGTCACGAGGACCGGTACAAGCCCATTCGGGGCAAAGGAAAATCAACTGCACGAGCAAGGTTGCGCCCCTACAAATACATACAGTTTTTACCGATCACAAAGAGGATACAAAGGATGTATATGTCCTCGAATACTACAAAACACATGACATGGCATGGTAAAGAGCGGAAGATGAATGAAGGTGAATTATCTCATCCATCCGATGGAGAGACATGGAAGCATTTTGATCGATGTCATCCTAGATTTGCTGCGGAGCCTAGAAATGTTCGGCTGGTTTTATATTCTGATGGATTCACTCCTTTCGGATAGTCGGGGGCTCAGTACTCTTGCTGGCCGATAATTTTGACCCCTTACAATCTACCACCATGGATGTGCATGAAGACTTCTTATATATTCTTGACACTTATCATACCTGGTCCAAAAAATCCAAAGAAGAACATCGATATCTACTTGCAGTCGTTAGTGGACGAGTTGAAACAATTGTGGCAGTTCGGCGTTCAAACGTATGATATATCGATGGAGCAGAACTTTTATATGAGAGCGATGTTGATGTGGACCATCAATAATTTCCCAGCATACGAAATATTATTTGGGTGGATTACTCATGGTATTATGTCTTGTCCGACATGTATGGAAAAGTGTAAGGCATTTCGCCTTCAGAATGGAGGAAAAGCTTATTTTTTTGATTGCCATCTCCAGTTCCTTCTAATGTCGCATCCATGGAGAAGGAACTGGGATGCCTTTAGAGCTGGTAAACGGGAACTAAATCCTCCCCCGTTGAGATTGACTGGAGATATCGTTTGGACAGAGGTAGAAGATTTGTCGACTGTAAAGGAAGATCCGAGTTCGGGCCATCACTTAGAAGGATTCGGACATAGCCACAACTAGACGAAGCGGATTATCTTTTGGGACTTACCTTATTGGAAGGACAATCTTATAAGACACAATCTTGATGTCATGCATATTGAGAAAAATGTATTCGACAATATCTTCAATACAATGATGGATATCAAGAAAAAAACGAAAGACAATCCCAAAGCAAGAAAGGACATGAAAATTATTTGCAGGCGTCCAGAGTTGCATCTAACACGAAGATCTAATAGTAACTGGGTCAAGCCCTCAGCACCATTTACACTGAGTAGGGATGATAAATTGATAATATGCAATTAGATTACAAAGTTGAGATTCTCTGATGGTTACGTATCGAATTTGGCAAGATGTGTCGATCTCAACGAACGCAAGCTGATAGGGATGAAGAGTCATGATTGCCACGTGTTCATAGAGCGTTTACTTCCTATCGCTCTGAGAGAGATGCTGCCTTCTCAAGTATGGGGTTCGCTGGCCGAGTTATCTATATTCTGTAGAGATTTGTGTTCAAATAAGTTGAAGGTGCAACATATGTTTGAACTTGAGAAGAAGATTGTATTGACATTGTGCAAGTTAGAAAAGGTGTTTCCCCCCGGCTTTTTTGATAGTATGAAACATTTGCCGATTTATCTTGCATACGAAGCACGTATCAGTGCTCCCGTCCATTATCGATGGATGTATCCATTTGAGAGGTATAAAATATTTAATTATCTAGCACTAATAATTATTTATTCAAACAGATCTAATATTGAATATATTATTTATAGATATCTACATCACCTGATGAAGAAGGTGGGCAATAAGGTCCACGTAGAAGCTTCGATATACAAATCATATATTATTGAGGAGGTCTCAAACTTCTGCTCAATTTACTTCGACACTCATGTCGGAACAAACTGGAATAGAGCACCAAGAAATGATGAAGGTGAGGTCGATGAACCGAATCATGGAATCCGTACTATCTTCAATGTTGGTGGCAAGATTACAAGTTCTTCTAAGTTACGGTGGTTAGAGGACGATGAGTTTAAAGCCGCTCGTCGGTATATCTGCCTAACTAGTGGTATAGAGGAGATGAAAGATATAGAGAAGTAAGAGACATAATTTTGCTACATTATACTCCAATTTTTTGATATACTTGTAAAAATTTCTCTAACTTTTCTCGTTTTTATCATAGTATTTTTAGAGCTGAGATAAAAATGGAGAGACCTAGCATTGATGATGATGATTTTGCTAGAGAGGTTGACATAAAATTTCCGTCGTGGTTCCATAACTATGTAAGGATTATTAAGTTTTAGTTATTCTAAATTCAATTGACCGACGAAAGGGCTTTTGTCCTAATAACGTTATGATACGTGATGTTTTAGGTTTTTCGTCCTGGCACACAATTGACCGACGAAAGACTTCGAGCACTAGCTATCGGACCAAGCAAGAGGGCAAAATATTGGGATGAATATACCATTAATGGCTTCAAATATAGAACCACTGATAAGCCTATCAATCACTTATTTGTCGATGAGGAGGCTAATTACACAAAGAATTTCGGAGTTTGTGTAAGGGGTTCAGTCTACGACGTCGATCCAGAATTTAACTATTACGGTGTTCTAAGAGATATTGAAGAGCTGGATTACTCTTTTGATACCCAAATTGTGATGTTCAAATGTGATTGGTTCGACACAACACCCAAGCAAGGAAGGAGAATTGACAAACAGTTTGGATTTATTTATATAAAATACGAAAAAAGATATGTAGGTTTCGAACCATTTGTGTTGGCTAGTCAAACGGTCCAAGTGTACTACACGAGTTATCCTAGTCGACCACGCACTACTCGTGATTGGTGGGTTGTATGCAAAACTAAAGCAAAAAATACATATAATATTGGAGATCAAGCATACCAAAAGGATAAGGTAGTCATGCCTCAACCAACGTATATGAGTTTAGCCGGCGTTGATGACATGGAGGTTGATGTTATTATAGAGGATGATATAGTTGACGAAGAGCTTGAAATAGAGGACTTACCTCATGTAGAGGAGGAGTCTGAAATGGGCGTATCGGATGGGGAAGAAGAATTTGAAGATGAAGGTAAAAGTGGAAGTAATAGTAAAAATGAAGAAGATGAAGATGAAGAAGATTCGGATTACAAAGAATATGAAGAAGATTAGTACGTATTACCTATTAGATTTGCATTGATTATTTGTATCAACACACCTTTATTTAATTTCTATTAGATTTGTATTGATTATTTGTATCATCACATCATTTTTTATTTCTTTCAGATTTACATATGGCGGGACGAGGCCGTACACGTCGACTTCGAGGATCTGGGTCGACCTGCCCCCCTGCTCCTACTCCTCCTAGTACTTCGGCTGTAGATCGCAGAGGAGTTAGCGAGGACGATTTGGTTGATGAGGAGGATGGCTTATCTTCGTTGTTCACTCGTTCTTCGGTCGGCGAAGCTAGCCCTGATATTCCTTCAGCATCTACTCCTACCGGTGTTGGTGCCCCGTCTTCTACGCCGGAGACTATACCTGTCACTCCTACTGCGGCGAACCCATATTCTGGCATTTTGGTCGACCGTGGAGTGTACATACGTCGACCAGGATTTGTAGATCCTCCTACTCTGCCAGAACAGCCAGCCAACATCACTCGTCCCGAGCTGTGGGCCGATGGAACGACGTAAGTATATAAGTGTTAGTAGACACATTTATTCATACTCTATTTATTATCTAATTATATATTGTTTTGTTTATTCTAGGTTCTTTCCGGTCTAGGCTGGTAGAGATTTGGGAGAGTTGATGTGTCGTCAATTCCATGGTCCCTATCTAAACTTCAGGGACATCCTACTTGATAGACGATTTATTTGGCTCGAGATGCTTGAAGTATGTCTAAATAATATCGTCTTTGTTTACAACATATACTCCAATATTTGCTCATTTCTTTTTATTTGTCCTTATTTGCAGAAGTTGTACTAGTGGCCGGCACACAGAGATCAGGAGATACGGAAGTGCTATAAGTCCGTCGCCAGCAAGAGGTTGAGGGATATGGTCAACGACCAGAAGGCGTTGGCTCTACTAAATAGTGCTCTTCTTAAGGAGTGGTGGAAGAAGGAATTCTGGAAGGAGATGAAGAAAAAGATGGACACTCTGGCCTATAAGGCCAAGTGTGAGAAGGCAAAGGCTTCCCGTGCTAAAGGTGGTCACCACATGGGTGGATCCATCCTAATTTCAGAGCATTATCGACGGCTGGTGAGTATTATTATTTGTTATTTCTTCGATTGTTTAATTTTAATGTTTAGTTATAAATTGATGTTTAATTGTTACAGTGCGAGGAGGTCGCCAGGGGAGGCGGAGACCCGAATGCCATGGACTTTCCTAAAGTTTTTGAGCGTACCCATAAGCGAAAGAAGGATAAAAAGCTCGTAGATGATCAGGAGACCAAAGCCTATGTAAGTTTTTCAAGTCCTATATCTAATTAAATTTTTTCTTTGTCTTTACGTACTTAACTATATTTATGAATCATAACCCTAAGTAGCGTTGTAAATCAAAGATTAGTTTAGGAGACGTATTAGAACGCAACCATAACAATACGTATGAGAACGACTGCTCCTCTGACCACAACACCTACTACAATGGCCCCTCCGCCGAACACATTGTCTCTTGTCGTGCCGTCGACTCTTCCAAAAGTTCCTGCCCAGGACGTACAACGGATCATCACTTTGGTCATGGGGCAGTTATACGCATGCGGACGGCCGACTATGCCTCTGCCACCTCCTCCACCTCCTGCACCGTTAATTTGATTTTTGTTTTTTTGTTGTATTTGACGATGAGTTTGTATGAACTTTAGGGGTTTGATCGATAAGTTTATTTACTGTTGAACATATTTGTGTATATGTACTATATTGCGACTGCTGGACGAGTTTGTATCTGTTTGAGTTGTTTGGATAGGCAATTGGAGTTCAATGTAATGTATATATTGGTGCTTGGGTTAATTTGTATATATTGGGGTTATATTTAATGTATATCATTTGAGTAATGTATATCTATATTCACAGGTTTGAGCAAAGCTGGAACAATTTAGTTTGGCAATAATGAGAAATTTAGCAACTAACCAGCGACGTATTAGCAACGAAAGTCTGAAAATTTTGCAAGTTAGCGACTGACTACCGACTAATTAGCGACGAAAATCTAGAAATATTTTCAGGTTAGCGACGGTTTAGTGACAAAAATTTTCGTCACTGACTTTCTATCTGACACCAAAAGCGTATCAGACGAGTCAGCGACGAAAATTTCTGTCGCTGAGCTTATGGAAAATTTGGTATTTTGACTCACTAAAAAATGTCGGTAATCCGTCTCTAATATGTCGCTGTGTTTGCCAACGTTTATAGTTCGTTGCTAATCCATCGCTATATTTAGTCGGTGATTCCGTCGATAATCCATCGCTATAGCGACGGATTATCGACGTATTTGTTGTAGCGAGGTCATGTTTATCGACGTCCAGTTTTCGTCGGTAATCCGTCGGTAAACATATTTAGCGACGGAAAATACGTATTTAGCGACAAAAATTTCTGTCGCTAAATACCATATTTTTGTAGTGTATATATGGAAAAACGGGATATGAGCCATAGACAAATGAGCCATGCCATGTGGACTCTTACATGAACCAATAGGAATTAGTGATTTGGAACACACACACACACATACTAGTAGTTAGCAATAGTACGGGTTGGGCCAGGCGGGCTGCGTGTGGGCGCAGGCTGGCAAATCTGGGTGCATGGACGGACCTCTGGGTCGGGTGCGAGCTTCTAAGCCGGAATGAGGCCTTCAGACCGTGATGTGGCCTTCAGGCCAGGATGTAACCTCTGGAATGAGTATGTATAATAATTATACACACACACACACATTAGTGGTCATTCGTCGAAGACATAGCACATCGTGATTGGGTGGGAGTTCGTACAATTGCTGCAGAGTTATATTTTAATTAAGGCATGGAGGGTTGTCCTAAGCAGTGAGGGGTTACTCAAATCTGAAGTCTTGTTTGACTTGCTTCTAGACCGGCACTGGTGTGAGTGGAGATAGTGGGTCCAAAAAAAAGACTACTAATGCATCATGTCATAGCCGTATCCGATTATACTATTTATTTTAATTAATTGTACGTTCTCTCTACTTAATTATTAATAATAATGAAAAGGATTTAACAATTTAATTAGATGAATTATAAAAGTTCATGGATTAAATTTGTAATTGTATTTTTGGACTTACCAACTCATTGGGTTAGGTGTCAATATGAGAGAGTAGGTGGCATTCATATATGTTTAGGTGGCATCTTCTAAGACATGTGGCATTTAATAATGCCACATGGGTTGGATGCATGAAGATGGACTCTCTTCATGAGCCACCTCACCCTCTTTCTTCTCCTTCCTCCTTTATTTCTTTTTCTCTCCTTATTCCCTTCATCCCCATCACCAAAACCCAAGTCCCCTCCTTCAGAAAGAAAGAAAAAAAAAAGAGGAGGAAGATGAAGAAGAAGATGGAGTAAAGAAGAAGAAATTGGAGAAGGAGCAAGCCCTAATTTTTAATTCTAAACCTAAATCATTTTTCCAAGGCAAGTCCTCCCCTACCTATATTAATTACATATAATTTCTAATGTAGTTGTAGAAGCTATAGCACAAGTATTACACTCAAGTAATATAAATCTGAAAGAAAAAAATTTCCTGCACAGTTTTATTGTGCGACTGTTTTGACCTAATAAATTTTACTAAAATAAAAATATGTCTAAACGAGTTATCTAGGAAATTCGACGCCGTTTCCGAAAACAGATAATATGATGGTATTATGATTTATGTACTAGGAGCTACAAGTCGTGGAACATGGATGAAAAATTCTGGAACGATATTCTGGAATTTATTTTATAGCATTTTCCAGATCAGTTTTGATCTAGCAGACATTATTAAAATTGAAATATGTCTGAACAAGAATCAAAGAGCACTCGATAAGCTTTTCGACGATTTATGATACAATAGAGTTTGAGTTTATATGGTAGAAGTTGTGGGTCGTACAACATAGGTGTACAATTCTGGAATTGAATCAGGAATCCGGTGTACACATAATTTTGTACGACAGATTTGACCTATTAAACCCTGTCAAAATGAGAATATGTATGAACACAAATCGAAGTGGATCCGATAAGCTTTTTGGCGGTATATAATATGATAGTATCTAGATGTATATATTAGGAATTATTAACCGTACAATATTATCGTCGAAACTTGGAAACAATTTTTGTAATTTAAGGACACAACAGCTTTGTATCCTAATTTTGACCTATTAAACTTTATCAAATCCAAAATGTGTAACACGTGTTTCGTAGAAAATTTGATAAGCTTTCCAACGATATATAATGGTATTCAGATTTATATGATAGGAGTTATGTTATTTGCAAGTAGAGGATACATATTTGGGATTCTGGACAACTTAGTTTTGTATTTTTATATAATTCTTATCTACTATATTAACTGCGTATGACCGGTGTAGAGTTGTTCCACCGAAGGGGCTTTGATCCATTTCAATTCTATGGAGAATTGCTCCGGGTCGGTTATATTACTGTGTGTGGAGCTCGAAATAAAAAGAAGGCTCTGTCAAAATTTTCAATAATTTCGGGAGTTAGCCAAAGTTAGAGAATTCCTGGATTAGGAAAACCTAATTGAATAATCTAAGTTTATATTCAGCTTCCTAGTCACAAGATATTACTATATGGCGTATTGTCTTTGACACACGAGATGGTAAAACAAGTTGAACAATTCATTGCCAAAGATTATTACTATATGGCGTGTTGTTCTGACACACGAGATGGTAATGAGTTGGATAATCTCCTGCCAACAAGATATTACCGTATGACGTATTGTATTTGACATACGAGATGGTAATTGAGTTGTTACATGATATTAGACATAGGAGTTAATAGACTATTGTTTGTGTTTGTAGTTGCATCATGGGGTGGGAGAGAACAAATGGATCACGTCTATCAAAATCCTTGTAATATAATAACAACAGAAAAAGCTGATCAGTAGTCCCGCATTTGTAAGGCCTTATGATGTCGGAGGTGAGACCTAGCTCACCAACAGAGAACAGTCCAGTAAATTTCGAGAATAAAATTGAAATTTAAAAAGTTAATGTATACAAGTTTCCCACAAGATGTGGGGGTCGGATCTAAGGCACCGTACCCAATCCAGACATCACCTGGTCCTGGATAAATGGGATTATTGTCAAAAAATAGAGAATGATCGTGATCCAAATGTGTTCTCTAAACTGCATCAACATATAGAAAACTTGACTATGATTGTGGTAGTGAATTTAGGTTGTTGTGATTGTGACGGTAGTCGTTATTTATGAATTATTAGGATTTAGTCGTAGGACGAACACTAAGAAAATTCACTAGAATGATATCTTGTCAAAGTCAAATTTTAAGTTAACGTTATAATCCCTCAGAATTAATTTCTTAATTTCTTTATTTTGGAATTCCGAGAATCTGATCATCTCAGTGATTCTCAATTTACTTATTTTATTTTCTCGTCTTTGACTGAGGACTTGCATGTCGTTTGACGACCTAGTATTGTTCACTAGATTTGTTGACATACTTCCAAGGAGCTGCTATTGTATATTGAAGAAAAGCTGGAGAACAAGAACGAGATGTGACGATTGAAGGCAATCATATTAAAATCAGATTCTTATCATCAATTCAGGTATATAAATATAATTGGATTAATACTTGTAATAGGTAGAATAGTCCATTTCAAATTTATAGTTTCAGAATGCCCATTTGAATAATATTAAGTTTATTTTGTCAATTATGACTTGTGATAACCTATCCTAGAACCTTACGGGCGACGATCGCGAATATGGGTACTGGAGTATTGGTATGTCGCGTAGCCTGGGGATGATATTACGTACTCGGCTCGTCGCATTCTAGAAGCGGGGCGTGACACGTCTTTTAGTGGTGGCTCATGCAGGTCTCATAAAAATAAAGAGCCTAGGCTAGGATGCATGTGTTGATTTGGATTCATTTATGGTAAAGACAATATTGAATGTCCTGAAATTGTCGGATAATCAAGAATGACGTTTGGCATGTTCAGATCACATGGAATAAGGAGATTCAGACTTGATGAGTTACATTTTCGACTGAAAATTCTCGGAAGATAGCAAATGAATTAATACAAGAATAATGTTGAGTCTAGCTGGCTTCTTTTATAACAAAGGATTGAGATACATATTAAAATTCTAATGTAGTTAGCTTGGTGAGTTATATGGTGGTAAAAGATTGATTGATTTTCTAAGAAGGGATTGGATGATATAAGATAAAATACTTGAGTATTTGAATAAAATTATTGGTTTAATTTGGCCTAAGCATATTAATATTATATGGATAATATTGATGGATAAACATCTCGTTTGAGAAATTGAAGAACTCCAGGATAAGAAATTTTCCAATATAGTTGAGAATCCTAAATTGAGATTGTTATTATGATGTGGATGAGATTCGGTTAGAATCAAAGTATAGTCATGATATGAAATATAGGTCAAGTAATTCAAAGAATATTTGACAAGTATCTTTATTAGAATGGCCTAGTAGAGGGTTGTAGAAAATTTCTTGAGGATCTCGAGTTTGACGACATCAGTAAACATGTGATTGGATATATCTAGAACTGTTATATAGATTGTGATAGTAAGAAAACAATGTCCATGTAGCCAATAGCCGATAATGATTTGCGATTTTAGAATGAGTATACTGTGTCTTGTGGAATTAGCATAGATATAAATATGGCTTGGAAGGATTATTAGGTAAGCTATTACTAGCAATATCCTGCTTAAGGTATAGGCATAATATATATTATATAGTATACAATTTATTGAATGCAGTATGATTCATTGATATCTTAATCTTATAAGTTCTTAAATTCTGACTCGTCCTATTTTTTGCTAGATTTTCATATATATATATTTTCCAAATCCCTAACCTACTTGAAATTTTTTTTATCTCCTTATTTCATCCTTATCTTATCAATTTAGAATCCTAAATTATATCATTGTTTCTCCATCAATTTATGTTTCAACAGTATTCATGATTTCAGTAAGTGTTCTCCTTCTAAATACCCTATAGGCATTACTCATTAATTGTTCACTGGATTTTTTGTAAAATAATATTTTCATTTGGATATTTGTGATTGAATTTCCTGTGAAGGAATATTTATTTATTTTGTGCGCAATTGATGTAATTTTTAAGGGTCTGTTGTTGGAATTGGTTTTGATGATCGAGAATTGTTCTTGAAGGATTAAGATAATATTATATAAGGATTTAGAATAGTAAAACAGATGGCCTGGAAAAAAAATTATAAGGATCGTGTATGGAATGCTGTTGCTTGAATTGAATGTGATTGAATTTTGAATTGCGTAAGAAGACTCGACGGTGAGATTACAAGATAGTACGATCGAAAGTTTGAATTGGAGGATGTGAGAATTATATTGCTCAATACTCTGAGATAGACAAAAACTGATTTGATCTTGAGTATGGATGAGTAAATTTTGCATCAGGTTCAAAAGATGGCATTTGGTTGAACTAATTCGAATTAGTAAATGGATGTTTTCTCGAGTATACGAATATTTGATGATATTGAGGCATATCAAAAATTAATAAACGTCGACTCAAGGATCGATATTCTATTTGGATGAACAATGAGTTTATTGCATAGTGAATCATCAAGATTTGTTATCTCGATTGATGCTAACTTGTGGACTAATGGTGGATCGAATAGCAGTATAGAAATTTTGGATGACATGATTGAAGTAATCATGAGCATAAATGAATAGATATTAGTCGAACTCGATTTGATGGATGTTGAAAATTTCGGTGAATGGTCGTTGATCCAGAATGACAAAATTGATAACTTAGAGAAATCTTAAGTCGATATATCTTGGATGAAATTAATATGTAAAATGAAGTGATTAGTAGCCACGAAAAATTTTCGGACTTGGGGATTTATATTAAGTTGGTTTGAAGATAAAAATAAAACTAAATGCATGAATCGAGGGACGAGCAAGATTGGAATTGAAAGTAAATTATTATTGGAGAAATTATGTTGCATATATAACTTATGATTGGTGACTTAGAATTATTATTTGAATTTATGACTGAGATATGAGAATTTTGATATCTCTATATTACTCACTATTTGTGGATTCAATTTCCTAATAAGATGAAGTATTTGTTAATTGAATTTCTTGTGATTGGGTATACAACTTTTTACATTTACAGATTTGATGAGACAGTAAAAAAAAGAAAAGAAAAAGAAAATTGATAGTTGAATCGTGAAATGAGAAGTTGTTGCAGCTATCCGGATTAGCGAGTTATAAGATTATCATATCACGTCAAGAAATGAGAATAAGGAATATGATTTTGAATTCGAAGAATACATGGTTATAGGTTGAAACAATATGGTGGCTGACCATTTTATTTGATCATATGGAATTCCAACAATCTTTAAGATATCAAGTATCTTCGAATTGTCTTTATTTCCATGAATCTTTTGATATATATATGTTTCAAAATAATTCATTTGATATAGATTACTACTTCATCCCTGTAAGGTGGGTAGAATATCTTGATTCTCTTTATACTTGTTTTGAAAAGTTTATCTTCAAAATTTTAAATTTCGAGGACGAAATTTTGTAAGGTGGATAGAGTGTCATAGTCGTATCCAATTATACTATTTATTTTAATTAATTGTATGTTCCTTAAAATTTCTCTCTAATTAATTATTAATATTTTATTATAATGAAAATGATTTAATAATTTAAATAGATGAATTTTTATAAAAGTTCAAGGATTAAATTTGCAATTGTATTTTTAGACTTACCAACTCATTGGGTTAGGTGTCAATATGAGAGAGTAGGTGACATTCATATATGTTTAGGTGCATCTTCTAAGACATGTGGCACTTAATAATGCCGCATGGGTTGGATGCATGAAGAGGGGCTCTCTTCATGAGCCACCTCACCCTCTTTCTTCTCCTTCCTCCTTTATTTCTTTTCCTTTCCTTATTCCCTTCATCCCCATCACCAAAACCCAAACCCCCTCCTTCAGAAAGAAAGAAAAAAAAAGAGAGAAGAAAGATGAAGAAAAAGAAGATGGAGTAAAGAAGAAGAAATTGGAGAAGGAGCAAGCCCTAATTTCTAATTCCAAACCTAAATCATTTTTCCAAGGCAAGTCCTCCCCTACCTATATTAATTACATATAATTTCTAATGTAGTTGTAGAAGCTATAGCACAAGTATTACACTCAAGTAATATAAATCTGAAAGAAAAAAATTTCCTGCACAGTTTTATTGTGCGACTGTTTTGACCTAATAAATTTTACTAAAATAAAAATATGTCTAAACGAGTTATCTAGGAAATTCGACGCCGTTTCCGAAAACAGATAATATGATGGTATTATGATTTATGTACTAGGAGCTACAAGTCGTGGAACATGGATGAAAAATTCTGGAACGATATTCTGGAATTTATTTTATAGCATTTTCCAGATCAGTTTTGATCTAGCAGACATTATTAAAATTGAAATATGTCTGAACAAGAATCAAAGAGCACTCGATAAGCTTTTCGACGATATATGATACAATAGAGTTTGAGTTTATATGGTGGAAGTTGTGGGTCGTACAACATAGGTGTACAATTCTGGAATTGAATCAGGAATCCGGTGTACACATAATTTTGTACGACAGATTTGACCTATTAAACCCTGTCAAAATGCGAATATGTATGAAACGAAATTGAAGAGAATTCGATAAGCTTTTCAGCGGTGTATAATATGATAGCATCTAGATGTATATATTAGGAATTATTAATCGTACAATATTATTGTCGAAACCTGGAAACAATTTCTGTAATTTAAGGACACAACAGCTTTGTATCCTAATTTTGACTTATTAAACTTTATCAAATCCAAAATGTGTAAACACGTGTTTCGTAGAAAATTTGATAAGCTTTCCAACGATATATAATATGATGGTATTCAGATTTATATGATTGGAGTTATGCTATTTACAAGTAGAGGATACATATTTGGGATTCTGGACAACTTTGTTTTGTGTTTTTGTATAATTCTTATCTACTATATTAACTGCGTGTGACCGGTGTAGAGTTGTTCCACCGAAGGGGCTTTGACCCATTTCAATTCTACGAAGAGTTACTTCGGGTCAGTTATATTACTGTGTTTGGAGCTCGAAATACAAAGGAGACTCTGCCAAAATTTTCAATAATTTCGGGAGTTAGCCAAAGTTAGAGAATTTCTGGATTAGGAAAACCTAATTGAATAATCTAGGTTTATATCCAGATTCCTAGTCACAAGATATTACCATATGGCGTGTTGTCTTTGACACACGAGATGGTAAAATAAGTTGAACAATTCATTGCCAACGATTATTACCATATGGCGTGTTGTTCCGACACACGAGATGGTAATGAGTTGGATAATCTCCTGCCAACAAGATATTACCGTATGGCGTATTGTCTTTGACATACGAGATGGTAATTGAGTTGGAACATAATATTAGACATAGGAGATAATAGACTATTGTCTGTGTTTGTAGTTGCATTATGGGGTGAGAGAGAACAACTGGATCACGCCTATCGAAATCCTTGCAATATAATAACAACATAAAAAGCTGATCAGTAGTCCCGCATCTGTAAGGCCTTGCGATGTCGGGGGTGAGGCCTAGCTCACCAACAGAAAACAATCCAGTAAATTCCGAGAATAAAATTGAAATTTAAAAAGTTAATGTATACAAGTTTTCCACAAGATGTGGGGGGTCGGATCTAAGGCACCGTACCCAATCCAGTCACCACCTGGTCCCGGGTAAATGAGATTATTATCGAAAAAATAGAGAATGATCGTGATCCAAATGTATTCTCCAAACTGCATCATTATATAGGAAACTTGACTATGATTGTGGTAGTGAATTTAGGTTGTTGTGATTGTGACGGTAGTCATTATTTATGAATTATTAGGATTTAGTCGTAGGACGAACCTAAGAAAATTCACTAGAATGAGATCTAGTAAGAGTCAAATTTTAAGTTAACGTTATAATCCCTCAGAATTAATTTCTTAATTTTTTTTTATTTTGGAATTCAGAGAATCCGATCATATCAGCGATTCTCAATTTACTTATTTTATTTTCTTGTCTTTGACTGAGGACTTGCATGTCGTTTGACGAGCTAGTATTGTTCACTAGATTTGTTGACATACTTCCAAGGAGCTACTATTGTACATTGAAGAAAAGCTGGAGAATAAGAACGAGATGTGACGATCGAAGACAATCATATTGAAATCAGATCTTCTTATCATCAATTCAGGTATATAAATTTATAATTATAATGGGTTAATAGTTGTAATCGGTAGAATAGTCCATTTCAAATTTATAGTTTCTGAATGCCCATTTAAATAATATTAATTTTATTTTGCCAATTATGACCTGTGATAACATATCCTAGAACCTTACGGGGGACAATCGCGAATATGGATACTGGAGTATTCGTATGTCGCATAGCCTGGGGATGATGTTAAGTACTCGGCTCGCCGTATTCTGGAACCGGGGCGTAACACATCATGAGTTTATACAAGTTCCAAAAAAAGCAAACTCTATTGGCACCTCAAGTTTTACTTAGACTACTCTATTTTTTTAATTTCAAGTTTGCCACCGAAAAAGTTATTTCAGGCTAACCCATTTTTTTCCAGGAATTTGACAGTCCTTCTTATGGAAGGATTGTCAAATATTTGACGGTTCTTTCTATTGGAAGGCTGTAAAAAATTTGACATCTCTTTCTATTGGAAGGACTGTCAAATATTTTGACAGTCCTAATTTTTTAGCTGGAACTTCCAGGCCACCCCCATATTCCTTGCCTCCCGCAGCTTCGACTGCTTCGCCCTCAACCTCCCCGGCCACGGCCTCTCCCACGACCTCAAGGTCGTCGTCCCCGACCTCGTCGCCGTCGTCCGCGACTGCGTCTCCTTCTTCGCCTCCGTCCGCACCCAATACTAATCACAAGCCGCCATGTCGTCGATCAAATCCTTCCTCTTCAGCGAGTCCATTGGCGGTGCCATCTGCCTCCTCATCCACCTCCTCAACAAGAGCAGCGCCGCCTGGGAAGGTACCGTACCCCCCAGCTGCTCACCCTCCCCGCTTGGTTCCTCCCATGCTGTAATGTTCCGCTCCGCACGGTGCATTATGCTGAGTCGTTGACTCGAAGAGTTGCGTTGGCCGATAACGTATCGATGCGAATCGATACAAAGAGTTACGTTGTCCAGAGCAATGCATCGAACTAAGTCGATTCAAAGAGTTGCCTTGTCCCAATGTATGCATCGAGTTGAATCGATGCGAAGCGCTGCGTTGCCCCGAAGGATAAGTGCGTTGAATCGACTCGAAGATTTCTAAGAAATCGAATCGACCAAGGCGTAAGTCCGAATCGATGCAGTATTGATTTTAGTTGGTTTCATGTGCAGGCTATACGTTTACGCTGAAATATTAGAGGTCGGCATTCTGCCTTATTCAGTAAGGGGTCCGCGAAAGCAAATTGTCGCCTTGCGACGGACTGAGACTTGGGCACGGTAAGCCAAAATGGACGTATAATTCAATGAAGCACGAAGTGCTCGAATGGCTAAGTCAGGAGAGTTCGACGTACAATGAAGTTATGAAATCGAGCCGCATGGCTCGACGAAATGACAAGGCATATCGACTCAAGGTGGGGGACATTGACTCTCTTTCCTACTCCTTCATGCCTAAGTAAAATATATATCATTCTATGCTGAGCTAACCTATCAATGCCATGGGCATGGTTCGATAGAGAGATAAACATAGTGCGTGTCGAACACTAAGATAGAAAAATTGAAATGAATCGTACAACAAATATACGAGTTGCAACGGAACATGGAATATCGTAAAGGCGAGCGCCACGGTGCGCAAGCCATAAGAACATAGGATAACTATATCGACGAGTGCCCTAGTGCATAAGTCATTCCATGCCCCCGCGTACGAGTTAGCATGCTAGAACATTGAAAGACTATATCGGTGCGAGTGCCTCAGTGCACGAGCGATATAACATTGAATACCTTATCGAGGCGTGCCTCAGTTGCATGAGTCGGAAGGATGGAACATAAGTATAACACGTTGAATGATAAGGCGTAGAATAAGGAAACACGGGTTCGAGGCGTGCATTGAATGCACGATGCAAGAAAAGAAGAAAAGACGACGAATGTGCGCAGCTGCATAATACTTACAAAAGATGGTGTCGTTGTGACGAGGAGAACAGTTGTGGCACGGATGTGACATAACTGTCGATGCGGCATGTTGCCTTCGAAATATTCGTGGCCTTCGGGGCGTTCATTGAGAACATTGGGGCGTTGTGCCAATTGAAATAGATATAGAAAAACTTGCTTGGTAGTATGAAAGATAAGATACGTTGCATGGTCAAATGGACTTAAAGATATAAAAGCATGTGCACGGGTAATCCCTCGAACGTGGCGCACCAGGGCGCTGGGACCGTTCGACCTAGGAGGGACTGCGATAATCGGTATTGTTGGTGCACTTCATCTAGACGGGTAGCGACCTTCTAGTGAATGTGATAAGCCACTTACACGAGTATTTTGGGGGTCCTCTGTTTGTTTGGGTTAGCAACCGCAACAGAGTGATCGTCGTCTTATATATTCGATTAGATAAATATAAGTCTTTTTTAACCCGGAAAGCTAATGACCTTCATATAGTTAAGGGCGATGGGTTGGAAGTGCAAGGTATACATATATCCTACATGGACGGATCCTGGGTCGAAAGTGCAAGGTACACTCATATCGTGCACATATAGATCTGCATAGAGAGCATTACTTATAACATGACAGGAAAGCTGATAGGCGTATTTACCTTGCGTCGGTGCAGGGTGAGTGCGTCGATGTTGGTAAGTCGTGCCACGAAATAAATACGAGATTGCTTGCCTGTTTACTTATGCGAATTGAATAACATGCTTTCCATGATAACATGCTTACAGTCTTCGAATATGCCATGAACTGATCCTAAGGAGAACATAGAAAGAGAACTAAATTGTATGTTTGCATAAATCAATATACTACTAAATATCGGTTTGTTAAGTGGGTTTTTGATCAGTACAGCGAGGACGAAAGTACTAATCCCCCACTAGTTTGCTAGCAGGTTCAGGGATTGGTCTGCTCGCGGCGGAGCTTCGCTTGAACGCGTTGAGGCTTGGAATGTCGAAGCGTATTGAGGCGTACAACCGCATTGACGCTCGGACATGCAAAAGGATTGATGCGGCCGAGATATAGAAGACATGATGTATAGAACGGTGAAATCCTTTGTGGGCAAGAGAGAACTTGAGTGTTGTAGCCAATCTGGCAAATTTCGTTGGGCTATCGAAAGCCTTTGTAATCTCATTTCGAATATCAATATAGAGAATTATTTCGTATACTCTGTTTTTCTTTCGTTGTTAATATGAACATTGAATATAATCTTTTGAGAACTTGTCATCTTGCCTTGCACGAGCACAACTCCAGGCTCGTACGGCATCACGCCCCCTGCGAGGACGATGATTCGGATGATTCCGGGTCGGGGCGTGACAAATTGGTATTAGAGCTCTAGGCTCAATTTCCTTTGGACGCTTGCTTCGTTTCAATTCCAAAGAGTTTTCCACCACCAATCGAAATCACTCTTGACTCTACTCGATGCTGCACTGGATGTTCCATACAATGAGTCTGTTACAAACCATATAATTTTGTCGCGTGTTATTTTGGAAATTATATGGTGTTTGCTGGAAAAGTTGTGAAAGGTTTGTTGCTGTAAGTGTAACAAGTTACGAGATATGAATTCAAGGATTTGTTGCCGCGGATGCAACACGTCGTGAACTGTAATTGAGATGTTCATTGTTTGCAACGATCGATATGAGAAATGTTGGTTGCATCGATACAATGAAAGTCGTAGGATGTTGCTGCGGCAATTGCCACACGTTGATTGTAAATGATGCATTGAAAGAAAATAAAGTTGATATCGAATGTGTTGAACAGATTCACATATTGACTTTAAATATCGGAAATGAATCGTTGCACAAGGTGCAACGGATGTTGGGAATAAATTGTTGTACGAGGTGCAATAGATATCGAAAGTAAATTATTGCACGTGGTGCAACGCATATCAAAGTGAAATCACTGCACGGAGTGCAACGGATATCGAGAATGAATTGTTGCACAAGATACAACGGAAGGAAATAAAAGTTATAAATCGAGAAACAAAAATCAGTTCGGTTGTGCACCGAGCTCGTGTTGGCAAATGAAAACATTGGCCGAGTTGTGTCGGATTTGATTTAATCAAAGTTACGGTTGTGATCAAGCACGATCACTGCTAAAATCGTGAGTCGAAATAAAATGTTGGTTCATACGGAGTATGTTGCGACGGAAGTAACTTGATTTCTGAGTGGTATATGGCATACCACCGATACAATGAATGGCTCGATTCCGAGTGGTATATGCAATACCACTTGTGCGATGAATTACATCGACGCGTTGTGAGAATTGCGGAAGATTTGTCCGCAATGGACGGGATAGTACCGAGACTCGATTGAGAATTTGTATGACAACATGTTGATGCAAGTGTTCTTCGATGGTCGGTTAGAACGGTGTGGCGAGACTCGTATCAATGAATGGTACGTCGATTGAAAGTGTATATGTCGGTTGAGTGACGGAAACTAGCGAAACGATTATGTCTTGAGGCAATAATCGGATCGGCGGGATAGGAAACTTGATACGTTGAAAACGAGTCGCACGACTTGCGAGCTCGATGAAGATATTAGTCACTGCAAATTGTAATCAGATCGTATGACTTGCGATCTCAACAAAAATGTTAGAATACGCGAATGGTAATCCGATCGCACGACTTGCGATCTCGATAGAAATATTAGCCGATGCAAAGTGAAATCGAATCGTACGACTTGCGATCTCGATAGAAATGTTGGACGAGACGAAATATAATCGGATCGCACGATGTGCGACTACGGTGAAGAGTTTGTTGATGCGGATAAATAGTGCCCAAGAGATAGTTGGTTACGTTACGGCGTAACTCATTTGAGTACGGCTGAAAAACACGCAAAACTTAGAGGGCGAGATCGTACGACTTGAGGGTTCGATGTTGGATAATCGGTAACTCAGTTACGCGAAAGTATATTGGGATGCGGCAAATCGAAAAATGAGTTGATGCGTATGAAAAAGTTCGTTGCGAACTTGGATGTATACGATACGAGTTAAGTTGACATTAAAACGGATTCAAAGTTGACCCTTACGCTATCGAAATTGATACAACGTATCGAGATCGATACGTAAGGAAACGTAAGCACGATGTGAGGATACAAAATGGAGTGTGCCTTGCGCTATCAAAATTTTACAAGTAACAATACGAGAAGGAACGAACTGCTTGATCATGAACTTCGTGATTGATCAAGACGAGACTATAAGTCATCGACGATTGCTCAATGCGTATAGCATCTCGTGTGTCGACCCGCAAATAAGATAGACTCGAAATCGATACGAGTAGATATTTCGTAAATTGCGAAATCATCAACGGTAGTACATGACTTCACTCGGGAGATAGTTACGCATCAGTTGCGCCGATAGAAATGGTTTGGTCCAAAATTGAATAGTCGCATAGAAATCGTCGGAATGTGATTTGGCTCCGAAATAAGATATAGCATGGTTCGTAGTAAACTGTCCTTCGTTAATGATCCATAATTATCGAGCATAGCTTCGGGGCAGCTGACCCTAGAAGACTTGACCGCCAAATCAAATTGAATGCTGCAGACCGTAAGATAACCCATGCGATATCGCATATGAGATTACATAGATAATAAATATAACATGGTGCATGTTGATGATAAGTCTAGGCGATCAAGAATTGTTGGAAACAACTTTCGATTGCGAATGATATAGTTAGATTTTGAGTATTCGTCGAATGAATACTTGCATGGTTATGTTGGTCGACGATCAAACTAGAAATTCACCAACGAACTTGGTGATTCGGATAGGCGATTGCGAGAATCGTGCTATGCACGAGAGAAACGATAAGAGAATAACTTACGAGTTATGTCGTTAGATTTGATTCACCTTGCAATTGAGCTTGCGTAAATCGACATTATGTTCGATGTTGCGAGATAGATAAGTTGGGAATTTGGCTAGTAAATTTCTACTCGTTAGGAAATCGAATGTAAGATGCGTCGTAAAGGCCTTCATGTCCAGGCGATCGTTGCCTTGAGCATCGTCGACTGGAATAAAACTTGTGTTGGATAGATTATGGTCTTTGTGCAATGTCAATTTGAGTTGCGTCGGGAGACGTTAAGCACGGTGCCTAGGTAAGTAACCTAGCGGACGTAGTCCTGAATGTTGATGCATTTGCAAGTCAACAAAGGAAACCATATCGAGATAAGTTGCATAGCCGTACTTCGAAAATAGTTGGTTGACGATTTCGAACGCAAGGCGTTGCGGAGACTTGTTGTGATCGAATGCGCGACGGCTTGACGCGACGCGTAGAATTGATTGTCCCGATGAAACTTACAAAATAAGAAATACGATTTTTGAATCGCATCGTGTGCCTTGACTTTTGTTGGAGGATCGCGTATGTATCAATATGCATATGCAATAGAATTGTGGGAACTTATGCTAGAGCCCAAGTCCGATCGAGAGTACGAGATGGCAAGTAATTGAGAATAAGAAGTTACATGTTAGCGTTGTTTCGATATCCTACAACTGAGCTTGGCTGAAATACATATATTGGTGGGACGCCTAAAATATGTGTATGACTCTAAACTAAGTTGTATGATCCAAACGATAGTGAGACGAGATCGTGGAACGATCTAGTGAAACCCTTGGAAATTTGGTATTTGTTTCGGTTCGAGGACGAACCTTGTTTTGAGTAGTATATTATGTAATGCCCCACTCCGTACGGTACATTATGCTGAGTCATTGACTCGAAGAGTTGCGTTGATCCGATAACGCATCGATGCGAATCGATACAAAGAGTTACGTTGTCCCGAGTAATGCATCGAACTAAGTAGATACGAAGAGTTGTCTTGTCCCAATGTATGCATCGAGTTGAATCGATGTGAAGCGCTGCGTTGTCCCGAAGGATAAGTGCGTTGAATCGACTTGAAGATTCTAAGAAACCGAATCGACCAAGGCGCAAGTCCGAATCGATGCAGTATTGATTTTAGTTGGTTTCATGTGCAGGCTATACGTTTATGCTGAAATATTAGAGGTCGGCATTCTGCCTTATTTAGTAAGGGGTCCACGAAAGCAAATTTTTGCCTTGCGACGGACTGAGACTTGGGCACGGTAAGCCAAAACGGACGTATAATTCAATGAAGCACGAAGTGCTCGAATGGCTAAGTCAGGAGAGTTGGCCGTGCAATGAAATTATAAAATCGAGCCGCATCGGTTCGACGAAACGACAAGGCATATCGACTCAAGGTGGGGGGACATTGACTCTCTTTTCTACCCCTTCATGCCTAAGTAAAATATATATCATTGTATGCTGAGTTAACCTATCAATGCCACGGACGTGGTTCGATAGAGAGATAAACATAATGCGTGTCGAACACTAAGATAGAACAATTGAAATGAATCGTACAACAAATGTATGAGTCGCTATGAAACATGGAATATCGCAAAGGCGAGCGCCTCGGTGCGCAAGCCATAAGAACATGGGATAACTGTATCAACGAGTGCCCTAGTGCATAAGTCATTCCGTGCCTCCGCGCACGAGTTAGCATGCTAGAACATTGAAAGACTATATCGGTGCGAGTGCCTCAGTGCACCAGCGATAGAACATTGAATACCTTATCGAGGCGTGCCTCAGTTGCACAAGTCGGAAGAATGGAACATAAGTATAACGCGTTGAATGCTAAGGCGTAGAATAAGGAAACACGGCTTCGAGGTGTGTATTGAATGCCCGATGCAAGGAAAGACGACGAATGTGCACTGCTACATAATACTTACAAAAGATGGTGTCGTTGCGACGAGGAGAACAGTTGTGACACGGATGTGACATAACTGTCGATGCGGCATGTTGTCTTCGAAATGTTCGTGGCCTTCGGGACGTTCATTGAGAACATTGGGGCGTTGTGCTAATTAAAATAGATATAGACAAACTTGCTTGGTTGTATGAAAGATAAGATACGTTGCATGGTCAAATGAACTTAAAGATATAAAAGCCTGTGCATGGGTAATCCCTCGAACGTGGTGCATCAGGGCGCTGTGACCGTTCGGCCTAGGAGGGACTGCAATAATCGGTATTGTTGGTGCACTTCATCTAGACGGGTAGCGACCTTCTAGTGAATGTGATAAGCCACTTACATGAGTATTTCGGGGGTCCTATGATTGTTTGGGTTAGCAACCGCAACAGAGTGATCATCGTCTTACATATTCGGTTCGATAAATATAAGTCCATTCTAGCCCGGAAAGCTAGTGACCTTCATATAGTTAAGGGCGATAGGTTGGAAGTACAAGGTATACATATATCCTGCATGGACGGATCCTGGGTCGAAAGTGCAAGGTACACTCATATCGTGCACATATAGATCCGCATAGAGAGCACTTATAACATGACAGGAAAGCTGATAGGCGTATTCACCTTGCGTCGGTGTAAGGACGAGTGCGTCGATGTTGGTAAGTCGCGCCACGAAACAAATACGAGATTGCTTGCCTGTTTACTTATACGAATTAAATAACATGCTTGCCATGATATCATGCTTACAGTCTTCGAATATGCCATGAACTGATCCTAAGGAGAACATAGAAATAGAACTAAATTGTATGTTTGCATGAAACAATATACTACTAAATGTCGGTTTGTTAAGTGGGTTTTTGATCAGTACAGCGAGGACGAAAGTACTAATCCCCCACTAGTTTGCTAGCAGATTCAGGGATTGGTCTGATCGTGGCGGAGCTTCGCTTGAACGTGTTGAGGCTTGGAATGCTGAAGCTTATTGAGGTGTGCAACCGCATTGACGCTCGGACATACAAAAGGATTGATGCGGCCGAGATATAGAAGGCATGATGTATGGAACGGTGAAATTCTTTGTGGGCAAGAGAGAACTTGAGTGTTGTAGCCAATCTGGCAAATTCCGTTGGGCTATCGAAAGCCTTTGTAATCTCATTTCGAATATCAATATAGAGAATTGTTTTGTATACTCTGTTTTTTCTTTCGTTGTTAATATCAACATTGAATATAACCATTTGAGAACTTGTCACCTTGTCTTGCACGAACGCAACTCCAGGCTCGTGTGGCATCACGTCCCCTGCGAGGACGATGATTCGGGTGATTCCGGGTCGGAGCGTGACACATGCTGCCCGTCGTCCCCACCGTCGACCTCCTCGACAAGTCCGTCAGGATGGCCGAGAAGAGGGCGTGCGGCGGGAGAGCCCGGGGCAGGCGTCGGAGAACGATGGGCGGGGGAGTGCGGATGAGAGCAACTGTAGGGGGCGCGGCGGGGCGTATACGGCGGCCGGGGAACGCGGTGTGGCGTGAGGGAGGAGGGATGCGGGCAGTCCCAAAGAAAATTTGAAATTGTTTTGAGTAAAAGTTGCAACATATTAGACTGTTCTGGAGTAAAATATAGAGTATCTATAGAATTTGCCAAAAAAATAAAAAAAAAAACAGAGTTATATTTAAACAACGTACCTGCAACCTCCATAATAGGTCGGCGCTGTGCTTGACCTTGAAGCGATTGGCGCGGTAGTCTTGGCGCACCTTGTCAACCGCAGCGATCTCCTCGGCGGTGCCGATGTTGGGATCAAACTCCCAGACTTGTCTCCCCAAGAATTTGTTGTTGGACCTCATCCATGGCCCACCACCCTCCGCAATCCTCAGCTTCCACATACCAGTTCTCTTTCAAAGAGAACAGAGAGACCTCTAATGCTAATTATAAGCCGTTGGGAGTGAGAAGCATTAATTTAATGCTAATAACATACAGCTTGGCATGTAATTCCAATCCGATACCGACATCAATCGGTACTGATTGAGACGTTGAGAAAAAAAAAAAAATAATAGCACATGTGTAAAAATATATAAACAAAAAATATATTAAAAAAACTTTTATTACCGAATTCAAGTGGTTTGTGGAAGACCACTTGGAAATACTTTTGCTTTTCTGGAAATATTGGTTGGTTACATTTTCTTGGAAGTTATATCCTTAATAACACCAACTGAATTTTGATAATAGTAACATTATGAAATTAATGAAAAATATTTATAAAAAACTAAATAAATTAAGATTTCTATTTCTATGTGAACCAAATATTAAAATGGAAAAATTAAATTTTTTGGACTACATATTCCTAACGTAACCAAACATGCTATGGAATCTTGAATTCATTTCCCATGAAAAATGAATAAAAAATGGATTCCTAGAAATACAAAATTTTTATTCAAACATCACTTTGGTGGTTTTAACTAACTTGTACCCTAGGGCTATGGTCCTAAAATATTGTCTCGTTTGCACGAATGCCTTCAATAAATTTATCAAATTTAGCATTAATTTGTCAAATTCAGCATATAATGGGTCGCTAATTTTTTTAATTAGTTTTCATAATCTATATATTTTTTTGATTAACCATGAATTTAACATAGTTCAGGTTGTTTAAATTCAAATTAGGTTGTTCCTCCAAGAATAGGGTATATAAATGAAGTTTTGTAAACTGAATCTTTCCGACTGGTGAGACAAAGATAGGAAAGGTGGATATTTCCAGCTAAGAGCATCTCCAACCTACTTTGAGTTTGAAAGAAAATGGTTACACATAGGAATGCCAAATTTTTTTCTTTTGAAATGTACTTCTCCAATACAAATATGAAATAAAGCATGTAGTTGACATGACTTGACAATGTGAAGTTGGTTGTCTAGATCTAGACAATGCACTTCGCAATAACTTTACGTCCACATCATTAATTGTGAATAAAAATGTTTATAAAAAAAAGTAGAAGAGTAGAAGTTGTCTTGGAAGTTGTAAAAAATATATTTTGTATTGTCTTCTCATACTTTTGCTTTGCATTGGAGAAGATTTTTCAAACTCATTGTCTTTTGTGAATATAGTCTTGCCACCTATAGAAGACATTGTCATGTATCTCTTGCTATCTAAAAATCACAACACAAAATAAGACAACAGGGTTGGAGATGCTCTAAGGGTCCGTTTGGTAAACCGTATTTGGAGGTGGATTTTAGGATTTTATGGATTTGGAGTCAAATTCAATCCTATGTTTGGTTGTAGATGAATTTGGATATGAAAAGTATGACCAAATCCAAAATTTAGATTTGGAAGAAAGAGAAAGTTGGATTTGGAAGAAAAAAGTTAGTTATTTTTTTAATATTTTTGTTTTTCTATTAAATATTTCGTTAATACTAATTAATAATTAATTAGTTATTTCTTATATATTATTTTTAGAATTATTATTTTTAAAAATATTTAATTTATATTAATTAAGAATTAACTATTAGTTAAATAAAAACTAGTCATTGTTATTATTTTAAAAATTAATTTTTTTTATAACTAATAGTTAGTTATTATTTTTATAAAAAATTTTAACTAATAGTTAGTTATAACTTTATTAGTCATAATTAATATTTATTAATTAATAGTTTTATTATTTAATATTTATAATAATCTCAATTAATAATTTATAACTTTATTAGTCATAATTATAATCATAATTAATAATTTATTAATCATAGCTATAATCTTAAGTAATAATTTATTAACTAATATTCAATTATAATCATAATTAATAATGGAAAATTTTATGAAATGTCCAAAAATTGTAAAATTTTTATGAAAAACAACTGCAAAATAACATTTCATCGCGTGTCCAGAATTAGCGAAAAATATATAAAGGGGGTTCTGAATGACCTTTTTGTCCTTCTAATTTATTGAAAACACCTCCGAACCCTACTCTTCAAAAAAAAAAAAAAAATTGGATACTTTCTCTTCTTCCATACGCCGCTCAGTTTCGAATCTAGGTTTTCTCTTCCAAAATCTTCAAACCTTACTTCAAAAACTCGTCGAAAAATTTCGGAAAGACGAACAAACGGTAAAACTGTTAAAACGGAGGTCCAAACATCATTTTTTCGTAATTCTAAAATTTTGTAAGGCCGACTAACGGAGAGACCATTAATCTTCGGCTCCTCGAAAATATCCTCCTTTTGCGACAAATCGGACCTCGTTTCGTCCTTCCAGTCAAAAGTTATGATCCTTCAAAGTTTCAACTAGACATAAAATGCAGGAGAATGATCATTCTATGTGGTAATATCACGGAGAATGACCATTCCCCGCGCTAAAACCACGAAGAATGGTCATTCTCCGTGCTAAAACCACGAAGAATGGTTATTCTCCTTGTTAAAGGCATTCTCCGTGTTAGAATGACAGAGACTGGCCATTCTCCGTCAATTTAACAAGGAGAATGGTCATTCTCCTTGTTAAATTGACAAAGAATAACCATTCTCCGTGTTAAAATGACGGAGAATGGCCATTCTCCGTTATTTTAACAAGGAGAATGGTCATTCTCCGTCATTTTAACACGGAGAATGACTATTCTTTGTCAATTTAACAAGGAGCATTCTCCGTGTTAGAATGACGGAGAATGGCCATTCTCCTTGTTAAATTGACAAAGAATAGTCATTCTCCGTGTTAAAATGACGGAGAATGGACATTCTCAATCATTTTATCACTGAGCCATTCTTCGTCATTTTAACATGGAGAATGGCCATTCTCCGTCACTTTGACATGGATAAGGCCATTCTCCGTGGTTTTAGCACGGAGAATGGTCATTTTCCGTTATTTTAACACGGAGAATGGTCATTTTTCGTGTTAAAATTACGGAGAATGGTCATTCTCCGTGTTAAAATCACGGAGAATGATGGAGAACAGTCGACAGAAACCTAAAACCTATATTTTTTTTTTTTGGAAAAAAAATTGTCAGGAACAAAAATTCAAGAGTTTTTGTTCTTCTTTCAAAACGATGTAACTCTTATGGAAAAGAAGAAGAAGATCTTCTCTCCACAATTGACCTAATCGTCGCAAAACTTCAAATCTCTCCACGATGATGATGAGCGATGATCGGAGTTCGACTGAAGAAAATCACAGTGAACTACGAACGATCTTTGTGATCTCTGCTGAAGATGAGAGTAATGGAATTAAGATCTCTCGTGAAAAAGAAGAAGACAAAAATCGCAATCCAAATCTGAATTTGTGTGAAGGGTAGTTATGATATTATAAAGATGGCAATTTTGTAAATACAGAGTATCTAAAGTGAATCTTAGAATATTTAACGTGGAAATATATAATTCTGGGCATTTCATAAAACACATCATGCGGATGGATTTTTCGTACAAACCAACCCCGAAATTGAATTTCTCAGTAATTTTCAGATTCTTAATTTATTAGTCTTATTGTAATCTTAATTAATAATTTGTTGGTTACTATTTTATTGTAATTTTAATTAATAATATTTTAATCAGACATGGACATGTGTGGTTAAAAACACTCCTTTTATGTAACCCTATCTGTCCGCTTTATCATGAACTTCTCAATCTTCAAACAATCTTATCAGACTTGGACATGTGTGATCTTATCAGACTTGGACATGTGTGGTTAAAAACATGCAATTCTTGCCAACAATGTGAACTCAGACACAAGAATAACAAAAAATTGATAATTCTTCGGGGAAAAGAAAAAAAAAAAGGAGTAAATTACCATTCCAGGCATAAATGTCACCAGCGAAAGTCGCCAGGCCAATGCCCATCACGGGCTTGGAGAGGGGAAAAACGAGCGAGGGCACTTTTCAAAGAAGTCGACACAATCTCCTCGGTCACATCCTCGTCCTCCCCTACCTTGGTCTGGGAGGAAGAGCTGTCTCGAGTGGTTTCTCCTTCGCACACTGTATATATAAGCATAGGTAACAAAAAAAAAAAAAATGAAAAAAAGATAAGAAAAAAAAAGAGTAAGTCTGAAATTTAATGAAATAATATTCAAACAACTGCCAATCGCCTCTAGCTGGCTGAGTTGGGAGACGAGGGCGGAAGCAAGAATTCAAGAAAAAGGTCAAGTTTTTTCTAGCTTTTTATTTGTCTTTTTTTTTTTTTTTTTTTTTTTTTTTATAACTTTTCTTTCGTATTCTGTATTTTTTTTAGAAGTTGAACTTCCGTAAATACTAAACATACACGATTGCTTTCAAATTTCTCTCTTTTTTCTAAAAAAATTGTAAATATCTCTTTTTGAAAACAAATCTATCTTGGTCTTACAAAAATAAATCATATTCACAATTCAATTTTAAAATACAGATTGATGTTTTAAATAGGGGTAGATAGATTTTTTTTTTTTTTCTGTTTTAAATATAGATAGATTTGTTTAAAAAACTATAAAATAATATATCATTAAAAAAAAATCAATTTAAAAAATAGTAATATTAAAATTTAATATTAATGTTAACTTTATTAGTATTAAAATTGAAAACTAAAATTAAAATTAACACTAAAATAAAAATTTAATCCTAAAGCTAACATTAAAATTAAATTTAAAACTAAAATTAAGATTAAAACTAAAACTAAAACTAAAATTAAAACTAAAATTAAAACTAAAGTTAAAATTAAAATTAAAATTAAAATTAAAATTAAAATTAAAATTAAATTTTATATTTTAAATATATATTTACCTTCAAAGATATATTTTTTTTCAAATTATCTAAATTTGACATTAACAATAAATTAAAATTAACATCGACATTAATATTCAAATTAACATCAAATTTATTATTATTATTAATATATATTTATTTTCAAAGATATAATACTTTTAAAAAATTATCGTTGTTTTAAAATAATAAATTAAATGATCTATTTCTATTTCTTAAAAAATAAATAATTTAGTCTATCTCTATTTTAAATAATAAATAGATAGTTAAGCCTTATTCTTAAGATAGATATAGGTTTGTTTTTAAAAGGAGATTTAACTTTTTAAGGCAAATTTTTTGGAAGAGAAATATATTTATATTTATTAAGTGTTATTTCCTCTTCGTAAGACATTGGTCTATCTCGTAAAGTTTTCCCGTATAAGAAAGGATATTCAGTATATGGAAGAGGGAGAAAAAATTAACTGAAAAAAAGCTACCAACAAAAAAAGGTAAAGGAGAGAATCTATCAATATGATTCAGTATATTATCCTTTTGTGGTCAATATTACCTATCCTTCCTTAATAAAAAAGGTTAAAATTTCAACCATTAGATTAAATTTGAGATAACATCCCAGTAATATAGATAAAATTGAGATAACATACAAGGGATATAGACAATTGTGCTCAATTGTTCATTTGGAGGTGTGCCAATTGGATAGACAGTATACATATGCAGCTCAAGTGGCTAAGGAGTGAGGCATCCCTCCACAGGTTCTAACCTCCACAAGTTCAAGCCTTGGGGAAGTAGTTATGTTTCCTGTGGGGAATTGACTGAGGCTGATATGGTGCGGACGCATGTTGGCAGATCTGGGTGAGCAGGCCTTTGGGTCGAATGCAGACCTCCAGGCTGTGATGTGGCCTTCGGCCCAGAATAATAATTAATTTCTTCGTCTCTCTCTCTCTCTCTATATATATATATATATATATATATATATATTGGAAAAAGGTAATTCCATTGATGATAAAAAAGGTACAAAAACTTTACAAATGCCCGTGCATCAAAAACTGCACATCAGCTTCAATTTTTCGACTAGTGCCAATACTACTTATGGTTTTCTCTTCAAAAATTCTGTAATTGCGAGCCTTCCAGATATGCCATACTGTGACAATCAGCCTGATCCTAGCTTCTTTCATCCACGTAGCCGAACGACTTCTCATATTCTTGATTGCTTCAATAACTTCCATGATATCTCGAGTATCACCATTAGTCATGCCCAGTTTGGCTTGCTGGAATTTCCACACATCCCATGTAACCGTGCATTGCATGAACAGATGAGCAGTACTCTCATCTACCTGCATACATAATACACAAGCAGTGTTTGGAATTGCAACTCCGAACCGACGAAGCCTATCAACAGTGGTAAGTCGGCCACTTAGCAGTTTATACATGTTGTATTGGAACTTGGGTGTAACCCCTTTAATCCAAATAAACTCATACTGAAGGATGTTCAGGGACTTATCTCGTTTATCCTCATAGACTTTATGATGTTCAAACCGTCCGCTTGGAGAGCCATCCCACCGCCAGTGATCCTCCTTACACTCGATGTCAATCCGAACTTGCTTGATTAGCTCACTAAAGCGGCGTGCAACCCCATGCGTCTCTGGCCTCCACTCCCCTTGCTACATTATAACACTTACTGGGATACCACTCCTCACCCGAGCCACCAGGTTGTCGTCGCCCAGCTCCAACATGCTACTGTGATTGTCACGACCCGCACCCTGAGGAAGGGCACGAGAACGTGGGTACGTCCAGCCTACGCCGCAGTGTCGGCGGTAGAACGCTGTATAGTTCGTCTATAACATCTAACATCTAACAACAATTTGATATAAACATATCATCTCCGCACGGAGGTATAATATAACATCTCAACTCTATATCTCAATCACAAGTCTAGGAAAGATAGAGCACGATATGGAATCAGATAAAAGAAAGGAACTGAATGTAAATAGAGTTATCACACCACACAAAGTAGATGTCCAACACAAATAAATACAAGTCCTGAAATAAAACTAAATCTCAACTAACAATCGGAACAATCTGATACAACCGAAAGCTGTAAATATATACTAGACTAGACTAGACTAGGCTAGGCACCCTCTACCGAGCTAGATGCTCCTCGGGCTCCTAAAGGTCACCCTCTTGTGCCCCATAGAAGGTAGGGCAGTCATCATCATCATCTGTAATATTTTCAACAGGTCCAGTTAGGACAGGAACGAGCACAATACATCTCACGCAGTTCATAACATGTTAGGAAATATAAGCGTGCAAAAGAGTAAGATACATGAACTGTAAGAAGATGTATATGAAAACGAGAGAGAATTTATAACTGAAATATATATAGGATAAGTAAAACTGCAATACTAGTGATTTAGAGCACAATATGGTTATGTAAACGGCTTAGGTTGCACAATAACAATAGGTCAAATCCATCATAACGTGAGTATACAATGGAAGCGCACAATAGTCGTACCATGGGATTTGATTACATAACCATTCCTACTCACCCTCCCCAATCAATACACAAGGATCCAATCCAGTTACGCTACCTTGTACAATAGTCTCCATGAAGCTCATGTGATAATGAGAGTACAATATGCACAATGAGTATAGATGAATAGGGGTACTGTACAATAAATACAATATGTTCATGAAACGCACATAACAATATGTATCTGTTGAACACAATAGAGATAGCATCGCAAAAGAAGATCCATATAGTACCAATCCGTGATAACAATCGTGCCAGTATCAAGTACAGTAATCTAGAGCAAGAATGTAAATCCAGACAAGTATGAAACGGTCAGAAAATGTACTCGCCTGTCACCCTGAATGACTGATATGAATGGATGTCCGAACTGGTGTCACAGAGTCCTATTTAGAGTAAAACAGGTTATTTAAGTACTCAAAATGAAATAATGAAAATCTGCAATGCAAACTACATGATTCTAAGTCAACTAGGTCAAAGTCAACTCTTGGTCAACTTTCAAGTCAAACTATGTCAAACTTAAACTATCAAGGTCAATTGGTCAAACTATTGGTCCATTTGTCTTAGTGTTGACTTTTGGTCAACCTAGTCAACATAGGTCAAGTCTAGGTCATCTATCTAAGGCTAACTCAACTAAACCATAGGCTAACTCAACTAAGATCCCTACTAGGCTAACTAGCACATATAACACTATATGTATCAACCCACTTGTATGATAAACTACACATGTACATCATGACCCATAGATACTCTCATAACCAAATACCTATATCCATATACTCTACCCCATCTAACTCTCTATCCTTCTACTCACATTCATACCCAAAAATCCAAATCCTAACATTATCTATCTACATATCATCTATATATATACATAGGCATGTATATATATATATATATACAATATATATATCTACATATATTTTTACTTATACTTAAAGTTCAGAATTTATATGAAATTCTCAGAAATCTCACTCTCTTATCTACCCATTTCTAACACTCAAATCCATACCAAAACCTAACATTATACCACTAACCAACTAACTAAAATTTTGCTCAACCAAGGCCAAGGCCAAGGCCAAGTTAGGCCAAGCCATGCCAAGGCCATTTCATTCTCAGTTTATTTCAGTATTAATGTGTTGACAGTTGATATACATTGAATCACTCAGTTTACATATTATTCAAACTCAGGTTTCTAGTAAACCTAAATCTCAGGTTTCCTACATGAACCCAGTCTCAGTTTTCCATTACAAACTCTCAGTCTCATGTATTGCAAAATCTCAGGTTTTTCTCAGGTAGGTACAACCCAGTCTCAGTTTACATTCCCATTCAATCTCAAGAAATCTCAGGTTTCTTCTAACTCCTCAGATTTTAACATTCCTATAACAGTTAACATATCAGTTCAACCTCCAAAAACTGATTTCGAAATCTAAGAACCTAGGATCAGTCAATAACCAACATTATATAGCCTAATACACATGTGTAAGATTTAAACATGGAATTTAAACAGAGAATAATTCAGTTTAAAATACACTTTAAAAGTCAGAAATGTGAACCAGGAACTGTGTATTAGAAAAATAGAATTTTGTAATAAAATCGAACCCAATTCAATTTGAAAAACCCAAAACAATTGTACAGAAGTGTTTCTTATATGTAGACGTGTCAGAGGGTGCATTCGTGTCCACAAGAGTGGACACGAAGTGTCTAATACAACCAAACACGAGTTCAGAAACCCTGTTGTGCACAGGCTCGTGCAGCGAGTTCGAGTCGAACTGGACACGACACAGGGCACAAGACACCACGTGTTCGTGTCCACACCTAGACTAGTTATAGGTCTAGCCATCCGACGTGTCACCACGCATCTACAACATGTCTGGACGCGACACGACACGCGTATCAGTAGAGGATTTCCGCCTGTGCACAGTCTGTGCAAAAATAGTACGTACGTGTTTTCTCCCTCGACACGACACGACACCACCCCAAATTTTATGGGCACAGTGTCAGTCATTGACCGCACCCACGTGTCAAGTTTTACGTGTCCACGTGGCGTGTCCACGGAGAAATCGCATTCGTGTAGCAGGACAGTGCACGTGGGTGTCGTGCAGCGCGTTCGTGTCTGTTTTGGACACGGACACGACACGAAAGTCGACTCAGTCCTCACGAAATCTAAAGCACATGCATAGGGCTACAACTTTGTTCAATTAGTTTTGCAAATTAGTTAAATTTATTCTATTCAAATATTTCATCGAACACCTATTTCTATACACCGATACGTGTCCGATACGGACACGTAATAGACACGAATTCCTACCAAACTTGGGCTACACCTAGGGGGACCCTAAATGAATGCATCCATGGGAAGAAAACTAGAATTTGAATTGGTTTGATGGGTTTTACCTATTGAGGGTGAAACCTCAATTTTAAGCCTTTTGAATGAGGGCTTCCCTCGATCTTGCGACGATCCCGAGCCTCCGAATCCTTGCTAGCTACCCACCAATGGTACCCTCTACTGTAGGGGAGTCCAATGCAAAAGACTAGGCTCAATTTGGACTTGATTTGGATATTTGGGGAGGAGTTTAGGGAAGAACACAAAAGAGGCAATTAAAATGATTAAAAAATATGCTAAAGGTTAATGTGTTGTATTTATAGAGGGGGGGATATTTGATGGCTGCCATTAGGTTAGGGTTAGGGTTTATGATGATTGGTCAAGGCTTCTCCAACAAATTCTAGCCAATCTAAAGGCTCACAATTAAAGTAACATTCCTTAACCTTTAGCCTAAAATATCCTATTAACAAATATCTAGATATTAACCTAATTTAATTACTTAGTTGAAACCATCTAACTTAGTCTCTATGGTCATGACTATCATCTAGATTAGGCTCAATTTCTAGGTCAAGTCCTAACTAATAGATTAGCACAATATTTAATTAATATAATTTACAATTTCACAAATTGTCAAAATGACCAAAATACCCTTAGGCCCAAAAGTTGTAATTAGTCATCCTAATCACATGACTAGGCTCCCATGGTCATGATTAGTCTCTAGGCTTTGCCAAACTCTAGGGTTACACTAGTCAATCATCGAAATCACAAGTCGTGATTTTAAATAGTTTTAAATTAACTAAAAATCACCAAAAATCATAACATGGTTTAAATATCATTATTAAATGATTATAATTATAAAATTTTAAAATTATCCTTATTTTAGAAACTGGGTGCTACAAGTCTACCCTCCTTAGAAGAATTTCGTCCTCGAAATTAAGATGGTCGTAGTCCTTCTAGGTCAAACACCCCCAATAATCACAGTCTCAACATGCAGTCCGATAATCATATGCGTCTATCCAAAATCATGATACTCGGAATCTTCGTCATGCTAGTGAGCAAGGCTATGATATTCACAGAGTTCTTGACTATGGTACATACCTCTAGAATCATGGTATTTAAAATTTTTGCATTGCCGCATGCTTGGCCGCGAAAACCTTAAATTCCCACACCCGAGAAATACGTCCAAAATCTGACTATGTGTCCTCACTATGCCAGCTAACATGACTATAGAAGACTCTAGATCCCATAATCGAGGCGATCTAGCCCATACGACTTATCTCAGAAGAAAATAAATCACAATGAACATCTGAACAAAATTTATCAACTACCAGGTACGGATAGAATCGAATTTCAAGACAGTTATAAGGGGGCAAACGCAAAAATGGAATCGAAAAGATTGGAACCTGCAATCAGCTCTCCCTATGTCTGTGCATCCTTGACTGTCATGGCGAAAGCTCGTCCCTGCTGGCCTCCCTTGGCCTGTTGCTGATGCTGGGCAAACCTCTGCTGCTGAGTCTGCAACGGTGGTCCCGTCTGCTGCCCTGTCGGAGCTCTAGCTCCTGCTACTGCCTGAGTCACTGGTGCCTTGTTCCTGGGACAATCACTACACTGGTGCTCTGCTGAACCACAAAGTAAACACAGGCCCTGCCTCATCCTGCAGTCGCTCCATCGGTGACCTTGCCTCTTGCAGAAGTCACATATAGAGGGCTGTTGCTGCCTGGGTGCCTGCTAATAAAGTACATGTCCCTGGCCCTGAAACGGCTGCTGAACTGGCCTCTGCTGGATGTGAGGGCGATTGGCTGGCCCTGCACTAGAACTAACCCCTAAGGCATCACTGCCCCTCTTCGGCTTGAGACCGAAGTCCTCCTCTGCAATCTGCACATCCATCAATATCTGATCGAACGTCGCGTCACGGCGTCCTGAGGTGCGGGTGCGCACTGCATGAATAAGTCCCCTACGGAACTTACAAGCCTTCTGCCCCTTATCCTGGATCAGATCGGGAGCAAACCTGCTAAGGCGGAAGAACTCTGCTGCGTACTCGTCCACCGACGAGTTCCCCTGCACTAGACCCACAAACTGGCCCTCCAACGCTGTGAGAGCCACGTCTGGAAAGAACTTCTCTTTGAAGAGCCGTCTAAAGTTCTCCCATGATATACCCTTCACTGACACCTGAGGGTCTGTCCGGAACCATGTCAAAGCGATGTCAAAGAACTGGCTGGCCGCAGATGTCACCCAAAGTTCCTTCAGAACCTCTGCTAACTCTAGGCTCCTCTGGACGTCCTCCAACCAGTCGTCAGCATACATGATACCCTCGGTACTATTGAAGTCCTTCGGATTCATCTTCCTGAAATCCAGACAAGTACCAGGCCTCCTTTGACTCTGCTGCTGCTGAACTGGGGCACCCTGATCTGTACCCGAAACTACCCTCTCAACTGCTGTCATCGCCAGCTGGTGGAAGTTCTCCATACTCTGTCGTAGAACCTCTATCTGACGGTGTGATGCGTCAGCCTGATGCTGCTGTGCCTCTGCCTGGGCCCTCTGAGTCTGCATCATCTGCTGCAGAAGGGCCATCATCTGCTGCGCATCTGTCGGTAGCGGAGGTGGCGGTAGAAAAGTCTCGGGAATAACTATGGACGGTCCCGCTGCTGGAGGTGGAAGACCTCCGGGAACTGCCGCTGCTACTCCTGCCTGAAGGGCAGAAACTGAGGCCACTACTCTCTCGACTGCTACTCCCGTAGCCGGAGATGGAAGACCTCCCGGATCTGACCTCTCTGGAACTGTACTAGGTCCTGCTGCCTGAAAACGAGTAAGCGGCATCCTGAGGACAGATTGAAACAAGGAGATCAATATGGCACATGATAAGGAAAATCAAGGAAGGACAATTAAATTCAGTTACAAGAAGAGTTGTCATGGCAATCAAAAGATCAGAGTTTTTCCTAAAATGTGATTGAGTAACTCTTTATACTGCCTAATCCTATATCCTAACAGCAGGCTCATAGCAGCACTCTAAGTCGAGCACCACTACGAAATCGCACTAGTTGTGACTCAGACCTGCATGGGCCACCACAAAAATGTGTCACGACCCGCACCATGAGGAAGGGCACGAGAACGTGGGTACGTCCAGCCTACGCCGCAGTGTCGACGGTAGAACGCTGTATAGTTCGTCTATAACATCTAACACCTAACAACAATATGATATAAACATATCATCTCCGCACGGAGGTATAATATAACATCTCAACTCTATATCTCAATCACAAGTCTAGGAAAGATAGAGCACGATATGGAATCAGATAAAAGAAAGGAACTGAATGTAAATAGAGTTATCACACCGCACAAAGTAGATGTCCAACACAAATAAATACAAGTCCTGAAATATAACTAAATCTCAACTAACAATCGGAACAATCCGATACAACCGAAAGCTGTAAATACTAGACTAGACTAGACTAGGCTAGGCACCCTCTACTGAGCTAGATACTCCTCGGACTCCTGAAGGTCACCCTCTTGTGCCCCATAGAAGGTAGAGCAGTCATCATCATCATCTGTAATATTTTCAACAGGTCCAGTCAGGACAGGAACGAGCACAATACATCTCACGCAGTTCATAACATGTTAGGAAATATAAGCGTGCAAAAGAGTAAGATACATGAACTGTAAGAAGATGTATATGAAAACGAGAGAGAATTTATAACTGAAATATATATAGGATAAGTAAAACTGCAATACTAGTGATTTAGAGCACAATATGGTTATGTAAACGGCTTAGGTTGCACAATAACAATAGGTCAAATCCATCATAACGTGAGTGTACAATGGAAGCGCACAATAGTCGTACCATGGGATTTGATTACATAACCATTCCTACTCACCCTCCCCAATCAATACACAAGGATCCAATCCAGTTACGCTACCTTGTACAATAGTCTCCATGAAGCTTATGTGATAATGAGAGTACAATATGCACAATGAGTATACATGAATAGGGGTGTACAATAAATACAATATGTTCGTGAAACGCACATAACAATATGTATCTGTTGAACACAATAGAGATAGCATCGCAAGAGAAGATCCATATAGTACCAATCCATGATAACAATCGTGCCAGTATCAAGTACAGTAATCTAGAGCAAGAATGTAAATCCAGACAAGTATGAAACGGTCAGAGAATGTACTCGCCTGTCACCCTGAATGACTGATATGAATGGATGTCTGAACTGGTGTCACAGAGTCCTATTTAGAGTAAAACAGGTTATTTAAGTACTCAAAATGAAATAATGGAAATCTGCAATACAAACTACATGATTCTAAGTCAACTAGGTCAAAGTCAACTCTTGGTCAACTTTTAAGTCAAACTATGTCAAACTTAAACTATCAAGGTCAATTGGTCAAACTATTGGTCCATTTGTCTTAGTGTTGACTTTTGGTCAACCTAGTCAACATAGGTCAAGTCTAGGTCATCTATCTAAGGCTAACTCAACTAAACCATAGGCTAACTCAACTAAACCATAGGCTAACTCAACTAAGATCCCTACTAGGCTAACTAGCACATATAACACTATATGCATCAACCCACTTGTATGATAAACTACACATGTACATCATGACCCATAGATACTCTCATAACCAAATACCTATATCCATATACTCTACCCCATCTAACTCTCTATCCTTCTACTCACATTCATACCCAAAAATCCAAATCCTAACATTATCTATCTACATATCATCTATATATATACATATGCATGTATATATATATATATATATATATATAAAATATATATATATATATATATATATATATATATATATATATATATATATATATATATATATATATATATATATATATATATATATATATATACATATATTTTTACTTATACTTAAAGTTCAGAATTTATATGAAATTCTCAGAAATCTCACTCTCTTATCTACCCATTTCTAACACTCAAATCCATACCAAAACCTAACATTATACCACTAACCAACTAACTAAAATTTTGCTCAACCAAGGCCAAGGCCAAGGCCAAGTTAGGCCAAGCCATGCCAAGGCCATTTCATTCTCAGTTTATTTCAGTATTAATGTGTTGACAGTTGATATACATTGAATCACTCAGTTTACATATTATTCAAACTCAGGTTTCTAGTAAACCTAAATCTCAGGTTTCCTACATGAACCCAGTCTCAGTTTTCTATTACAAACTCTCAGTCTCATGTATTGCAAAATCTCAGGTTTTTCTCAGGTAGGTACAACCCAGTCTCAGTTTACATTCCCATTCAATCTCAGGAAATCTCAGGTTTCTTCTAACTCCTCAGATTTTAACATTCCTATAACAGTTAACATATCAGTTCAACCTCCAAAAACTGATTTCGAAATCTAAGAACCTAGGATCAGTCAATAACCAACATTATATAGCCTAATACACATGTGTAAGATTTAAACATGGAATTTAAACAGAGAATAATTCAGTTTAAAATACACTTTAAAAGTCAGAAATGTGAACCAGGAACTGTGTATTAGAAAAATAGAATTTTGTAATAAAATCGAACCCAATTCAATTTGAAAAACCCAAAACAATTGTACAGAAGTGTTTCTTATATGTAGACGTGTCAGAGGGTGCATTCGTGTCCACAAGAGTGGACACGAAGTGTCCAATACAACCAAACACGAGTTCAGAAACCCTGTTGTGCACAGGTTCGTGCAGCGAGTTCGAGTCGAACTGGACACGACACAGGGCACAAGACACCATGTGTTCGTGTCCACACCTAGACTAGTTATAGGTCTAGCCATCCGACGTGTCGCCACGCATCTACAACGTGTCTGGACGCGACACGACACGCGTATCAGTGGAGGATTTCCGCCTGTGCACAGTCTGTGCAAAAATAGTACGTACGTGTTTTCTTCCTCGACACGACACGACACCACCCCAAATTTTGTGGGCACAGTGTCAGTCATTGACCGCACCCACGTGTCAAGTTTTACGTGTCCACGTGGCGTGTCCACGGAGAAATCGCATTCGTGTAGCAGGACAGTGCACGTGGGTGTCGTGCAGCGCGTTCGTGTCTGTTTTGGACACGGACACGACACGAAAGTCGACTCAGTCCTCACGAAATCTAAAGCACATGCATAGGGCTACAACTTTGTTCAATTAGTTTTGCAAATTAGTTAAATTTATTCTATTCAAACATTTTATCGAACACCTATTTCTACACACCGATACGTGTCCGATACGGACACGTAATGGACACGAATTCCTACCAAACTTGGGCTACACCTGGGGGGACCCTAAATGAATGCATCCATGGGAAGAAAACTAGAATTTGAATAGGTTTGATGGGTTTTACCTATTGAGGGTGAAACCTCAATTTCAAGCCTTTTGAATGAGGGCTTCCCTCGATCTTGCGACGATCCCGAGCCTTCGAATCCTTGCTAGCTATCCACCAATGGTACCCTCTACTATAGGGGAGTCCAATGCAAAAGAATAGGCTCAATTTGGACTTGATTTGGATATTTGGGGAGGAGTTTAGGGAAGAACACAAAAGAGGCAATTAAAATGATTAAAAAATATGCTAAAGGTTAATGTGTTGTATTTATAGAGGGGGGGATGTTTGATGGCTGCCATTAGGTTAGGGTTAGGGTTAGGGTTTAGGATGATTGGTCAAGGCTTCTCCAACAAATTCTAGCCAATCTAAAGGCTCACAATTAAAGTAACATTCCTTAACCTTTAGCCTAAAATATCCTATTAACAAATATCTAGATATTAACCTAATTTAATTACTTAGTTGAAACCATCTAACTTAGTCTCTATGGCCATGACTATCATCTAGATTAGGCTCAATTTCTAGGTCAAGTCCTAACTAATAGATTAGCACAATATTTAATTAATATAATTTACAATTTCACAAATTGTCAAAATGACCAAAATACCCTTAGACCCAAAAGTTGTAATTAGTCATCCTAATCACATGACTAGGCTCCCATGGTCATGATTGGTCTCTAGGCTTTGCCAAACTCTAGGGTTACACTAGTCAATCATCGAAATCACAAGTCGTGATTTTAAATAGTTTTAAATTAACTAAAAATTACCAAAAATTATAACATGGTTTAAATATCATTATTAAATGATTATAATTATAAAATTTCCCTTATTTTAGAAACTGGGTGCTACAGTGATCAACCCAAGGGTCATACCAAAAATCGGTTTTGGTCCCGTCTCTCATAGTTCGAGCTATGAACTTCTTTATGTACGGCCTTTGTACCAATAAACTTTTAAAAGTGACCGAATCATTAGAGTCCCCCCTCATTGCCCAGAAACATCCGCCTCTAACATACTTCTGTGCCATCCATCGGGCCCAGAGAGACTCCCCCTGAAGGAATTTCCATAGAAGCCTTGTAGTCGCAACGTCTCGTAATGTTCGGAGCGATCTCAATCCCACCCCCCTTCCTTCTTAGGTCTGCAGAGAACCTCCCATCTGATAGCATGTATACCCCCTCGTCATATAAAATCTACACATATTTTTTCGATTTTATCTATAGTCTTGATCGACAGTAAGATCGACTGTAGCCAATACTGGACGATTGCATTAATAACTGACCTCACTAATTCAATCCGACCCCCAAATGACAAATTTAATACATGCCAACCCTCTGTTCATCGCCGCACGTAATCAATAAGGTTCAGACACTCTGTATCCCTGGCATAATTTATACAGAGAGGAACTCCAAGATATGTAACTGGAGGTTCCCCTCTCGTCATCCACAGAACAAGAGCTTTTTCTTCTTTGTTGGGACACAACTCATTAAAGTAAATTCGGCACTTCTCCTGGTTTATTCGCAGTCCCGAAAGTACTCCAAATTGTTGCAGAAGTTATCGGAATCACTCCCACTAGAATAACTTATGTCTTTTAGCATTTCTCCTTTAATTATCATGATGATGTTAAACCTCCATTGTAAGCCTATATAAAGGGCTCTTCTCAAGATGATTGAGACAAGTGAATGAAGAAACAATTTCCTCCATTTTTCTATATCCATTTCTTTGTTTTACAATATGTTATCAGCATGATGTTCTAGGAAATAGAAGAAGGGAGAATTAGTTCTCTTAAGAAAAGAAAGGTATTAAAGAGGTAAGTCTAATCTTATATACTAAGATACATGCATGTTTTAGTAAAATTAAATACACGTTTGATTTATGTGTTTATAGATCGATTAGAACGTAAATTTTCTAGATCTATTTTTTCTTTTAATTTTAAATCTAAATATGTATTGAACATGTTCACAATTTTATTCAAAATAGAAAAATTACGATAATCTATTTAAAATTATGTATAAATTTTATTTCTATATGTTTTTGTGTGAACTATGAAATTAATCTAGAATATCTTTAAAAAAAATTCACTTATTTGGAGTTAGTTAATTTTATTAAATTAGTTCATGTGAATTGGTTATTTCTATTATTTTATTTATTTGAATTCTGTAGTGTACTACTTCACATTGTTGTATATGTGAATCGAATTATATTAAAAAAAGTACCCAAAATATATTATTATATAATGATCACATTGTTCTATATGTGATAACATAAGATATAATATTCTTTAGTAGCATTTTATTACATTGTTGTATATGTGATACACATAAGATATAATATTCTTTGATAGCATTTTATCACATTGTTGTATATGTGATACACATGAAATAATATTCTTTGATAGCAATATAATATTCTTTAGTAGCATTTTATCACATTGTTGTATATGTGATATACATAAGACATAATATTCTTTGATAACGTTTTATCACATTGTTGTATATGTGATACTTCTTTGATAGCGTTCTACCACATTGTTGTGTATGTATAGACATACGGTATATTCTTTGATAGCATTTCATCACATTGTGGCATATGTGAAATTTTGTAACCTTTAAAACGCTTATCAATTTTATTATTAATTTATATCTAATATAATTGTTTTCTGTCATGTAGATGTCGAATCTTGTAAAGTTTGAATTCAAAGCTCTTGATATGAGCAGAGATAATTATTTATCATGACAATAGATGCAAAGTTGCAATTGCAGTCCAACAAGCTTGATGGTACTATTAAGGAAAAAAATAAAGAAAGTTCTAAAGCCAAGATCAAGACTTTGATTTGATTTTTCTACGACATTATATCCATGATGATCTAAAGACATGATATCTATGTGAGGATGATCCATTGAATTTGTGGACATCTCTAAATGATAGATTTGACCACCGAAGGATGGTAATCCTTCTGACTGCTGAAACTGAATGGTTGAATTTAAGATACCATAACTGTAAAAATGTTAAATAATATAATTGTGCTCTGTTTAATATTGTTCCTCGCCTTAGATTGTGCGGAGAAAAAGTAACGGAGACTCAAATGATTGAGAAAATTCTTTTTATTTTTCATGCAAGTAATGTGCTTTTGTAGCAATAATATCGTGAAAGAAATTTCATAAATTACTCTGAATTGGTGACTATCTCAGTATAGCAAAAACAAATAGTAACGTTCTCATAAAAAATCACAACTTTAGACCAACTGGGTTAATGGAAATTCCTGAGGCAAATGCTAATTTTGGAATTAGCAGAGGTCGTGGTGGAGGACGTAGAACAGGGAATGAAAAAAAAATTGTGGAATATATAGTCATGGTTATCAACCTTACAAAGGTTGAAACAATGGTTCACGAAAGAATAAATGAACAAGTGGACAACACCCTCTAACAAAGGAAATCAAGTTACAAATGAACAGTTTGAGAAGATGCTAATGCAATTTTTATTTTTATTGAATCAACACTCGGTCAATATATGTTTATTTCAAGTATTTATAAACTTTTTATATTTGAAGTTTTCACGACCCGATCCCAAATTACTGGGTCGAATCGGATCATGCCTAGCCTGCATCATTGTGAGACGGCGGCAGTAAGTTGTTTCCACTTGCAGGTAATCTCAACAACAATATACATTTGTCACAACTTCTAATATTACGAACATTTAAAAACTTTGTTTGTTCAACATAGAGAAAATACATCTAAAATAAATACTGAAATAAATTGTCTTCACTCCAACATAATGAAACTAGAAATAAAAAATAACATCTATCTAGATAGCCGCCTCATCAGCTTCGGGATCGACGTCCTCCGAGTGGGATTCTGGAAGCACCGCAAGGTAGGGCACCGAATCATAATAGCTATTATACAATAGCTCAGCCTCATCAATGTTACCTATTGGGGGTGGGGATCCAGTCAGGAAAGGAGCAAAGTACAATTATGACAATCTAACAATTCAAATAATAATAGAAATTTGTAATCTTAAACAGTTTTGAAATACTTGAACAATATTTTCCAGCAATTTTCCAACAATTGAAAACAATCTGATTTGAATAGATAATGTATATGACCGGCTTGGATTGTACAATAGTATCCTAGCGATACGATACGACTTATCCCCGTGTGTAAGAGGGGTAAGCTCGCACAATCAATGCAATATGAAGGTATTGGTCATAAAACACTACACTACTCCCCCAATATCCCACAATCAATAGCAATCAATACTCTAGGAGAGAGTTCCGTGTAGCAATGTGGTTTAAGCATGCAATATAATAATTACTAATTAAATTGCCAAATAAACATAACCGTACTTGCCTTTGTCTATTGACTAGATCGGAAGTTGGTACTGGGAAAGTCAAACTCGTCCTCGAAATCCTACAATTGGGAATCCTAACTTAAGAGTCATAAATGAACCATATCTAGGTGTGCTAGTTGCAATCTCTAAAAGAAGATCCTAATCAAGTTTTAAGTTTGTTAAAATTATTCTACCGGAACACGTTATCGTTACGAACTACAATTAATTAATTAACGAAGTAAAAGTCAATTTACTGATTAATTGAAAAAAATAACATTTACAAGTTAATTAGCAAAACTTTGTGGTTTAGTAACATATATATATAAAACTAGGTTTTTCTTTAAATGAGAAAAATGTGAATTTATGTTAACTTACAAAATTACTTATTGTGAGAAAAACTTATCAAATTTCTATATAAAACAAATATTTATTTTTTATATCCTACGCGTTTAACGCCAAAACAACAACCCAAAAAATAAAGAAAAAGGCTACGCTACACACTACAAGGTCGCAGAAAAGAAATAGAAAACTGGGCTGATGAACTTGCAATTTATTACATAAATTAATTAAAATTTGTTGTTGAGCTCCGAACGCCGGGAAGCGGTCCATTCAGCAGGCCGAGGCCCTGCACTCAAAATAAGAAAATACCCAGTAACAAGTTCTAAATAAATTTATAATATATGTAAAATATAGGGTAAGTCTCAGACTTGGTCATAAAACATCATGTTGCTGGCTAACACCTCAATGTACAGGAAAATCCTGTAACGTTTGCATTTCGCCGAGGCTCATTCGACCGATACGGTCGTTGCCTAACCGGGAATACCAAAACCACAAAAAAAAATCCATCCATGAAAAATAATTTTGTAATTATTTTGCAAAGACCGAAAATTACCAAACTTTTATAAAATATCTTTTTAAAATATTTTCCTGAAAATTTAAGCAGCACCTCCTCTATAACTGGGATAACCCAATCATGGGGTGATACCAACCATAACACAGACAAATATTCCAAACCAGGAATAACACAAAACCGCCACACAATATTATCAACTCCCACACAAAAGAAAACCAATACATAACTAACCAAAACTACATAACTAAAAAAACAAAGAACTCAATCCCACAATCAATCCGAGCTGAAACTTGGGATAAGTATCCCCTATCGCAACTAGTAAAATCGATCCCCACGTCGGGGTCGGGAACGCGTCATCACAGACTAAACTCGGGAGGGACACAGGGACACGGGAATATACCTCGGATGCTCGGCTAGAGCTCTCAGATGAAAAATTTGGAGAAAACGAAATCCCGTGAACTCGAAATAATCTAGAACACGCGGCAGCAAGATCAGGGACACAGAAAAAGCAGATTGGGACAGCAAGTCGGGCACGTGGTAGCCAGATCGGGAACCACGGGCTCGGATCTCGGGATCGAGTGGCAAGGGGGCAGCGGCTTCGGTCTGGACGGCCCACAGGGGGATTGGGCGAGAGGGCGCGGGGTCGCTGGCGACGTCGGGCGGCTCGCGGGGACAGCGGCGGAGGCCGCTTGGGTCAGGATCGGCGCCGGGATCGGGGCCGACGGCGAGGGGCGCGGCGGCGGAGGGGGTCGCCGCTCGGGGAGGATCGGCGCCGGAGCGCGGCTGGCAGGGGAGGCGGTCGACGATGGGGCACCGGAGAAGCTCCGGCCGAAATTTGGGGGTTAGGGATTTGGGTTTGGAATGAAGAGGATGAGAATGGAGAATGGATGAGGAGGAAGGAGAGGGTGGGTTTATATAGGAGGAAATTAGGGGTTACGGGAAACCAAGTGTCGTCGGCCGTTTGGCCGTTGAAAGGGGAGAGGATGGGTCTCCGGGAGGTTACGGGAAAGGGAAGGGTGAACTGCTGGTGAGGGAGAGAGAGAGAGTTATGGTTCTGTGAAGAAAGGAAAGGAATAAATTATTTTCTTTAAAGAAAATAGAATATAATGGATGAGGAGGAAGGAGAGGGTGGGTTTATATAGGAGGAAATTAGGGGTTACGGGAAACCAAGTGTCGTCGGCCGTTTGGCCGTGGGAAGGGGAGAGGATGGGTCTCCGGGAGGTTACGGGAAAGGGAAGGGTGAACTGCTGGTGAGGGAGAGAGAGAGTTATGGTTCTGTGAAGAAAGGAAAGGAATAAATTATTTTCTTTAAAGAAAAAATATATATATATATATATATATATATATATATATATATATATATATATATATATATATATATATATATATATATACACACACACACACAAAGAGATTTGAAGATTTCTTTCTTAAAAATCGAGATTGGGTTCGGTTTCAGAAATGGATTCGAGACGGGTTCGGGACGGGTCAGGCCAAACACTAAAATTCCAAGAATAATAATTTTAAAAATTCTATTTTCCTAAATTAACAATTTAATAATAATAATAATAATAATAATAATAATAATAATAATAAATTAGCAAACAAAACATCCAATTAATTAAAATAATGAAACCAAAATTTACGGGTTTTACAACCTTCCCTCCTTAGGAAATTTCGTCCGCGAAATTAAAGGCAGGATTAGGAATTACCTCAAGCTTCGAACAGATACGGATACTGCTTCCGCATCTCATGTTCTCGCTCCTAGGTAGACTCGCCTGGGAAATTGTGCCGCCATATAACTCTGACTATAGGCGTCACAGAGTTCCTGGTTTTTTTCTCACCTCTGTTTAAAATTGCCACTGGCTTCTCTGGTACTGTGAGACTGGGTCCAGTTTCCAGCTCCGAATGGTCCAAGATGTGGCTCGGATCCGAAATATAGCGTCTGAGCTGTGAAACGTGGAAGACGTTGTGCACACCCTCAAGATTAGTTGGTAGAGCTAATCGGTATGCTACTTCTCCGACTCGGCTGAAAATATCGAATGGACCGATATATCTGGGACTAAGCTTTCCTGCTATGTCGAATCTGATAGTTCCTCTTATAGAGGAAATCTTGAAGAAGACACTATCTCCTGCTTTGAACTCCAGTGGTCGATGACTGCTATCAGCCCAATGCTTCTGTCTGTCCTGAGCAATCGTAAGCTTGTCTCTAATCACCTTTACCTTCTCTGCTGCATCGGTCACCATCTCAGGTCCAAGCAATACTCTTTCTCCTATGTCGTCCCAAGCAAGTGGAGTGCGGCAATGACGTCCATAGAGTGCCTCGAACGGAGTCATACCGATACTAGCTTGGTAGCTGTTGTTGTAGGAGAACTCTACCAAGTGCAAGTGGTCTTCCCAAGACCCTCCAATTTCCAAGATGCAAGATCTCAACATATCTTCTGGTGTCTGTATTATTCTCTCTGATTGTTCGTCAGTCTGGGGATGGTAGACGGTGCTACTGAACTTCAGTTGTGTTTCCAAACTGTCGTGCAAGCTCTTCCAGAAGTGAGAGGTGAATCTGGTATCTCTGTCAGATACGATACTTACTGGAACCGTGAATCCGGTAGATGTGCTGTATGTACAGTGCTGCTAACTTTTCGGTGGATAGACCAACCTTGAAGGGAATACACTACAAGAAATTACATTTTTGGCGACATATTTTAGCGACATAGGACCTATTATGTCCCCAAAAGCTATTTTTTACATGTTTTGGCGACATCCATTTTAGTATGTTGCGAAATCCACCCAAAATTGACTGGAGGGAAACCACAGAACTAAAAAAAGGGGTTAACACTAGGTTTTTAAGTTTTGCTTTACAATCTAACTAATTACTTATGTTCCTTAAAAATGTCAGGGTGAGCTTGAAAATTTGTGAACTATGTGTTCTCAGCCGGATGCAATCCCAATGTCACAAGAAGAAATGTCGGTAGCAGTGCTTGGAAAGAAATCGGGCTACTTGAGAGGATATGGAGTGGGCCGTAAGCCCTGTAATACTAATACCACATCCAGGGATAATGGTGAGGAAGTGATTATCCTAAGAGAGAAGTTATCATCACTAAAGGAACTTAATGATACTCAACAACAACAACTTGAGGCCCAAAATGAACAACTTGCGATTCAACAACAACAAATTAAGGCGCAGAACCAGAAGCTTGAAAAGTTCCAAGAGGTGTTGTTGAGATGTGGATTACTTTCGTCGGATGAATGTGGGGAAGAATCAACTGAGGGCGGTTAGGCAACAACTTCTTTTGGGTATTGCTCTCTTTCTCTCTATGTGTGCTGCACTTCTTTTGAAATTTTTAGTTTCATGACAGACCATGCTAATAGTGTTAAAGCATGAGATGAAAGCAAATAAATTAAAACATTTAAGAAAATAACACCAACTTTTTCGTATAAAAATTTGTGATCCTACTGGTGTTGAAACTAAGCACACACTCATACATGACAAGATTTCTAGATATATAACATCCTTCTAGGAGAGATTATAGAGGTTGCAATATGAGTATCAGATTCATAACAAGATTTCTAGAGTTAACACACTAGCAAATGTGCTCAAGAGTTAACACTAGCAAATATTTGTGTCGACACATTTTCTTTACTAAGTTTATTTTGTGTGAAACAAAATACTGTACAAGTGTTCATATATTTTATAGCCTTCATAGATATTTGTCATTCTTTTAGCATATACTTTTTTTTTACTTACAAGCATTTTTTTAATTTTTGTTTGCAGGATCACATGGACAACAAAGCCAAATTTTGGGAATATGTTCTTATCATTAGATCTATCATTATTTTGGAGAAAGTGATGTTTGCAATGAAAAGATAATTTTTTGTTGGCTAATTTTTTGGGAATACACTGAATCCATGTATTTTTGCTTACATTATATTTGTCTAGTTGGAATACAATGATTGTGAAATACAATACGTTTCTCCTTGAATGGGTTACTTGAAGTTAAATCTTTTGCATTATTGGACTATTTTATGAAGACATTATATTGGATATTATTTGTGTGCGATAACTTGTTGCTATTTATTCTCAAGTTCTTTGAATACAAATTTCAATGTTTATAAGTTTCTTTTGAAGTAGGATTTTATATCTATGTTTCAAATGCGATTTTTTATTATGATAAATCAATATAAAAATTTGTCTACATTAGCTTTTGCGACATCAAATTGTGTAGTAGAAGGTGTTTCTATATTTGTCTACATTAGCTTTTGCGACATCAAATTGTGTAGCAGAAAGTATTTTTATATTTGTCTACATTAGCTTTTGTGACATTAACTTGTGCAGCAAAAGGTGACTTTTTTCCGACATGTGTTATGTTGCCAAAGTATCACCTTTCTGCGACACGCAAGACACATGTCGCCAAATGTTATTTTATAAAAAAATTAGAACATGTCGCCAAAAGTGGGCATTTTCGGCGACATGATGGATTTATGTCGTCAAATACTTTCCCAGACAAGGATACGGCGACACACGTGCGACATAGCACGATATGTCGCAGAAAGGCTTTGGCGACACAAAGCCATCTTTCCGCTACATATTGTGTATGTCGCAGAAGATGCATTTTCTTGTAGTGAAAGTGAGCTGACTTCGTCAGTCGGTCCACAATAACCCAAATGACGTCATTCCCTCCTTGGGATCGAGGTAATCCTGACACAAAGTCCATCGTTATGTGTACCTATTTCCACTCAGGGAAGTCAAGCGGCTGCAACAGTCCTGCGGGTCTCTGTCTGCTAGCTTTCACTTGTTGAAAAATCAAGCATCGAGCTACATATCTGGATACGTCTTTCTTCATTCCGTACCACCACACTACAGTACGCATATCCCGATACATTTATTAGCTCCTGGATGTATGGAATATTACGACTGGTGCGCTTCTTGCATCAGCTCATTCCTCAGTTCGCCAGTTGGTACGCAAAGCCTCGTACCGTGCCTCAGTGCTCCGTCACTGGCGATTGAGAATCCTTCAAGTGTTCCTGCCAGCAATTGATCTCTGAGTTTGCAAAGCGTCTCGTCTTGGAATTGTGTCTCCTTGACTTTGTCCATCAGACTTGAACGCACTTGCAACTGCATCATTGATAAATCAGCTCCTGGTATAATGGCTTCTTTTTCCAGTTTCTTTATTTCTTCTTCGGGCAGTACAATCTCTAATCCAATCTTTTCCATGTCTTCCAACAAATGCCGCTCCATGGTCAAGAACATTGCCATCGGGTATCGACTAAGTGCATCTGCAACAACATTAGTCTTATCCGGATGGTACTGCAGGTCGATGTCAAAATCTTTCATCAGCTCCAGCCATCGTCTCTGTCGTATGTTCAGCTCCTTCTGAGGAAAACATATTCAAGACTTTTGTGGTCTGTAAATATTTCAACTCTCTCTCCATAGAGGTAGTGCTTCCATAACTTTAAAGCAAATATAACTGCTGCAAGCTCCAAATCATGCGTGGGATAGTTCTTCTCATGAGTCCGTAATTTGTCTAGATGCGTAAGAAATTACTTTCCCGTGTTGTTGAAGAACACAACCCAATCCTTTACCGAAGGCATCACTATAAATTGAGAAACCGCCAGTACCTGCGGGTAGCGCAAGTATCGACGTCGTTGTAAGTCTCTTCTTCAGTTCCTCAAATGCTGACTGGCAAGCTTCAGTCCACACAAATTCTTCATTCTTCCTTGTGAGTTTCGTCATCGGCTCAGCAATCCTGGCGAAGTCCTTCACAAATTTTCGGTAGTAGCCAGCTATGCCCAAGAAACTTCTGATTTCTGCAACTGAACTTGGTGTAGTCCACTTCTCAATAGCAGCTATCTTCTTTGGATCCACCAAAATTCCTTCTTCTGTGATAACATGGCCTAGAAAATCTACCTTGTTTAAGAAGAATTCACATTTAGATAGCTTACCATAGAGCTTCTCCTTCCTTAAGGTTCCCAGAACTTTCCTCAGATGCTCTTCATGATCTTCTTCGGTCTTCGAGAAGATCAGGATGTCATCGATGAAGACAACAACAAATTGATCCAGGTATTCATGGAAGACCTTGTTCATGAGGTTCAAGAATATCGCAGGGGCATTCATCAGTCCAAATGATATGACCAAAAATTTATATTGTCCATATTTGGTGTTGAACGCCGTCTTTGGAATATCTTCCTTTCTGACCTTGATTTGATGGTAGCCAGATCGGAGATCTATCTTCGAGAATACTTTAGCTCCACTTAGTTGATCAAACAGGTCGTCGATCCGGGGCAGAGGGTACTTATTCTTGATGGTGATGTTGTTCAGCGCCCGGTAGTCGATGCACATCCGCACAATTCTATCCTTCTTGGGTACGAATAAGACAGGTGCTCCCCAGGGTGATTCTCCATCTCTGATAAATCTAAGGGCCTTCAGCTCATTAATCTGGTCCTTCATCTTCTTGGGGTTGACTTTGTAGCATCCTCGAGAAATTGGGGAAGAGCCGGGAACTAGGTCGATGGTGAATTCCATACCTCGATCTGGGGACAATCCCGGAAGACTATCAACAAAGACGTCCATAAATTCTGCTATGATAGGATGAGGAGGCCCGGGTTCTTCGGTGATAGAGGAGTAGATAACACTCTCCATATCTTCCGGAGTTCGAAAGATTTCAAACTCCGGTTCTCCGGATGGGCTAAAGACTACACATCCTGTGTGACAATCTATCAGCGCATGCTGCTCACTTAGCCAGTCCATCCCTAAGACTATATCATAGTTGGGTAAGGGTATCACAAGTAAGGGTGCTAAGAATTTGTGGCATGAGATAGTTATGGGGCAGCTACAGGTCTCGGTGATGGGTATGGGTCCACCACCGGTCATAACTCTACATATCATCTTGCTAAACCCCGTAACTAGGTGGTGTGCAGAAATGAACTTTGATGATATAAAACTTTATGATGCACCTGAATCAAATAATGCTAAAGTAGGATGTGAATTCACATAAATAGAACCTGTGATGACATCAGCGGTGGGTTCCTGCTCTGGCTCTTGCTCGTCTACTGTTAGGGCAAAGGCTCGCCCAGTCTTCTGTTGGTATTGTCCAAACTGTTGTTGCTGAGTGAATAGGGGAGCCTTCTGCTGTGTTATTCCGGTTCGGTTGAATGCCGTGGGGCAGTCCCTCACTTGGTGGGTAGCAGACCCACAAACTAGGCTGTGTCCGAGTCTTTTCCTACAGATGTTCGCCTGATGTCCTGGACTCTTGCAGAAATTACATACAAGAATCTGTTTCTGAGGCACTCTGTCATTGGTCCTCGCCTGATGGTGCTGGTGGTGGTGGTGAGAAGGCCTGTTGTTGTTGTTGTTGTGATTGGGCCTCTTCCGGTTACTCTAAAAGTTCCTAGTTCCAGAATACTCCCTTTTTGAACGAGCAGGCTGACTCTTCTCTATATCCTGAGCTTGTATCAGTATCCTCTCATACGTCTTGGCGCCGCCTGCGATCACAGGGGTGTGAATCTCTTCCCTCAGTCCATATCTGAATCTTTCAGCATGATCTGCGGGGTTAGCAACCAAGTTCTTGGCAAAGCGACTAAGTTGGCCAAACTTTGCTGCATACTCACCAACCGTCATGTTTCCTAGCTTCAGATTCTGGAACTGTCTTTCCATCTCCCGCAACTCTGATATTGGGAAGAACTTCCTGCAGAATAACCTCTTGAAGGTGTTCCAGTCAAGCTGCATGTCCTGGAGTCGGGGTTCATTTCGATACCAGGTGCTTGCTACATCTAATAATTGGAGTCCTACAGCTTCAACTTGGAGGTCATCTGAAAGTCGAACAACGCTGAGGAGACGCTCCATGCTGTCGAGCCATTCGCCGGGATAGATGATTCCCTCGGTTTCCTTGAAGGGTCGAGGGCCCAGCTTCTTAAATTTCTCAATATCGTCGACCTTAGCAGGCCTTGGTTCTGATTGAGCTGTTTTTCCTCTCTCGAGGACAGCCATAGCCACGTTGTGGGCATTCTCCATGCCTTCTCTTATAAACACAGTCTGTTCGCGATGAGCTTCAGTTTGGGCTCTTTGGGCCTCAAGCACTCCTCGTAGCAGGCCTACAAGGTCGGTGGGGTCCACGGACACTGGTGGGGCAGCTGGAGCGGGCAATACTGCAGGGAACTGCAGCTCAGTCCGGGAAGATGTAGGATCTGCTACTAGAGTTGTAGGAGTGTAAGCTCCATGGGGTGCTGGTGCATTATGGGGACGATCGGTCAGCTGCCGAGGTGTAGCATCTGGACTTGCTTGGGGCGGTGGAGTGCGATCGGGTGATGACACCCTATCGCCAGTAGTGGTGGTCTTGTCTGTGGCCATATTATGGAAGGTTTAGGATGCAAAACATAAGCAAGGTAGCCTACCAGTCTATAACAATTTTTTTTATTTATAATATATTTCGGTCCTATGTTGTGACAAATTTATGTTATAGTGTTCTAATTATTTCTAGATATGTTTTACCTAAGTTGTTGATCAGACCTGCATGGGCCACCACTAAAAACATGTCATGATCCGATCCCAAATTACTGGGTCGAATCGGATCATGCCCAGCCTGCACCGTTGTGAGACGACGGCAGTAAGCTGTTTCCAGTTGCAGGTAATCTCAACAATAATATACATTTGTCACAACTTCTAATATTATGAACATTTAAAAACTTTGTAACATAGAGAAAATACATCTGAAATAAATACTGAAATAAATTATCTTCACTCCAACATAATGAAACTAGAAAGAAAAACAACATCTATCTAGATAGCCGGCTCATCAGCCTCGGGATCGACATCCTCCGAGTGGGACTCTGGAAGCACCACAGGGTAGAGCACTGGATCATAATAGCTATTATACAATAGCTCAGCCTCATCAATGTTACCTATTGGGGGTGGGGATCCAGTCAGGAAAGGAGCAAAGTACAATTATAAAAATCTAGCAATTCAAATAATAATGGAAATTTGCAATCTTAAACAGTTTTGAAATACTTGAACAATATTTTCCAACAATTTTCCAACAATTGAAAACACTGTGATTTGATTAGGTAATGTATATGACCGGCTTGGGTTGTACACTAGTATCCTAGGGATACGATACGGCTTATTCCCGTGTGCAAGAGGGGTAAGCTCGCACAATCAATGCAATATGAAGGTATTGGTCATAAAACAATACACTACTCCCCCAATATCCCACAATCAATAACAATCAATACTCTAGGAGAGAGTTCCGTGTAGCAATGTGGTTTAAGCATGTAATATAATAATTACTAATTAAATTGCCAAATAAACATAACCGTACTTGCCTTTGTCTATTGACTGGATCAGAAGTTGGTGTTGGGGAAATCAAACTCGTCCTCGAAATCCGACAATTGGGAATCCTGACTTAGAGTCATAAATGAACCATATCTAGGAGTGCTAGTTGCAATCTCTAAAAGAAGTTCTAATCAAGTTTTAAGTTTGTTAAAATTATTCTACCGGAACACATTATCGTTGCAAACTACAATTAATTAATTAACGAAGTAAAAGTTGACCGGCAATGATGTTTATGTGAAGAAGAGGTACGAAATTTCTTTTCTTATGACCCGCGTCAGAGAAGGAGAGAAAACCGGTAGCGAGACGACGAGTGCGAGTCAGAGCTCCGGGCCGACAAAGAGGACCCGTTCCCATTTCGACTCTGCAGCCAGCGAGAAGTTGAAGAAGCTGGGCACGCTGAGCAGCCCGTTATGCCTTGATGAGGACGATCCGGAAGACAATGCTGATTCAGTTTTGCCTTCCTTGGATGGCATTGATTTTGTAGATCCGTGTGTAAAAGAGGAAGAGATTGGGAGTAGAGTGGACCCGGAGGGAAATGAGAGATTGAAAGATGGGTCAATATCCAAGAAGCGAAAGAGAGACGAGGATTCTGATTTTGATGGCATAGAGGAAGAGGTTCGCGACATAACGAGAGGGACAGGGAAGGGGGCAGATGAAGTGAGGCCGACGACGTCGAAGAGAAAGGCAGCACGGTCGTTAAAGGAAGGCGAAATGTTCAACATCCTCAAGAATACCATCTAGAACGACAACAAGGAGCTCCCCGAAGAATTTACCAAAGAGAAGTCTCCTGTCGATGCTGAGATTGAATCTCAAGTTGAGGACTGACAGAAATTGCTTCCGCCAATCTTCTTATTCGGGGACGAAAACCCACAACCAGTTGAGAAATCAGAGCACGAAAAAGAGGTAGATAGCTTATGGGCTGAGATGGACTTTGCTTTGGAGACAATCAATGTTGGGACCTATCATGGTGATGAGGTATGGTATCAAAATTCTTCATCGTAAGAACTTCTTTTAAGACATTGCAAACTTACTTCATAACTTGCATTGCATCTTCTAATTATTCGACACTTATGTAAGCATGCACACCCTCAGTGAAGGGGTTGTGCACATGTACCCGTATTGAGTACAAATCAAGGGTTCTTCGTACTATCATGTGTTCGGTATTAAACTGTTTACCTTAAGGTAAACTCAGCATGCATGTTAAACTTTGTCTTTCTTGAATAATGATCTATCGTCGGTATCTAAGTAGTATATTGGAATGCCTGCAAGTGAATTACTTGTTGATGCAATGATGATTAAATTTGTTAATCGATTATATATATATGCCAATTTTACTTTTTAAACCAATTACCTTATCAAACAAAGTGTCATTAACTCATAAGGAAGATATATTAGGGAAGCTTCTAACTGTTCTAAGATGGTGCTTGGGATGAGCTCGTCTAGGGCACAATGTCCCCTTCGATTGTGAATAGGTTGAACTATCTCGTGGAAATTGTGATGCATTGAGTAGACATGTACTGGGCAATTTTAATGTTCTCTAAATGTTCTTCAGATACTACATACTAGATTCTCTAAATGGGAGGATATTATATATTGACATTGTTCGTTGCGGATAGTATTTTTTCTTTATATTTTTTGTATATTCTGGAATGTATTATGCGTGCCGGTGTTGAGTGGTCCACCGAGGGGGTCGACGAACCCAGGGATTGGATTCTGTATTCTATGTTTTGTATTCTGTTTGTATTTTGGCTCAGGCTCCAGCTCCAGCATCATTTGCTTTCTGGAACCTATTTTTTTATATTTTTTTAATTTAGCGACGTTTTTAGCGACGTTAGAATTCGTCGCTACATATTAGCGACGTCAGAAAATGTCGCTAAAAGTGTCGCTAAATTCTGACGTGGCAACACGTGGCACCAAATCTGATGTCAGCTCGTCGTCGCCAAAATGTCGCAAAACTGTCGCTAAACGGCGACCACGCGCTAATGTCGCCTTTTACGTCGCTGATTAGCATCAAATAACAAACGTCTCAAATAACGCCGCTAATTAGCGACGTCGTTGACGTCACGAAATAGCGTCGCCCTAGCGACGTTTTGCGACATTTTCTCGTTTAGCGACATGTGTTTTTTCGTCATTCCTGAAACGTCACCCTAAACGTCGCTAAATTGATTTAGTGACGTTTTCGCTGAGATTAGCGACGTATTTAGACGTCTCTAATCTGACAAATTTTTGTAGTGTGTGGTTTACTGCATTTTACAGCTTATGTATACATACAAGGCCTGTACTTCGTATGTATACAGCTGGCATGTCTACGTACTTAGTCCTACGTATTTTGGGACTGGGCATTACCGCGTCAATCATAACTCATTCACAAAGTAAGGGAAAATGCTCTGTAGCTTCACCAGTTCTGAACTTGGTGGAAAGAGCGCCAATCACTGCCTCGATGCCAATTAAGGGACAAGCCATATAGCCATCTTCCATTCCTCCCAGAGCACGCCAATCATTACCTCGACGCCAATTAAGGGACAACACCATATAGCCATCACTCATTTTTTCCCGAGTGCGCCAAACATGGCCTCTGCATAAAACAAAGGAAAGTGCCCTATGGCCTCTTCTTATTCTCCTCTAGTCCTAGACTTGGTGGAAAATGCATCTAATTGCGCCTTTGTGACAATCGATGCAAGAACAATTTTGAGTAGAAGCTCTACTTCTCTTGTCAGAGACAATCAAATTAATTCCAAAAAAATAGACTCTACTCAAAGTTCACTTCCTGCTGTCCATTTGCGCCAGGCCAAACGCGTTGGAACAGTGTGTGCAGAACAACAGGACATCTTGTCTACTCCTCATTAAACTGGCCAGCGCCAATCAAGCCAAAGCCAGGATCTCCCTACCTTGCGCATATCAAGATCAAGCCAGGGAAAATTGATGGTGTCTCAGACAAACAAACAAGTGTCACATAATTCTGACATACACTTATCTTAACCAGCGCATAATAGAACCAACTTCATCAAATCATATGATGCACCAAACACCATCTACCAAACTACGCTCTGTGAAGGCTTTTAACATCAAGAACCCTGTCACCTATGCTAATAAACTCAGTACTTCTCTGTACACATAGGGGACACGAAAACTCAAGAACAGAAACCATGTTCCTAACATAATCTGAGAGCATGTACCTGCTTCTTCTTCTTGAACTCCTGTCACTGTAACTGATCTTCGCAAGATTCTTGTACAAAAAATAAATGATTGCAGGATCACCCCACACACCTGTGATTCCACATCAGAGTTATCACTGTAATCAACATCATGAGATAATAATCAAGTGTTTCTGTCAATCAGCTAAATGGTCTGTATTCGACCGATTGAATTATACTCGGACTCCTGAACTGATCATGGTAGACGAAGACGAAATGCTATATGCTTCGGTCAACATGACATCCCGCAGCACTGAGGGTGGAAAATGTCTAAGGCGTAATGCATCCCACAACCCTAGCCAACAATATCTAAATCTAATCTGTGACTCCGGCGAGGGTGTCTACCAGAATACAAGATCAAGAAATCGAGAAATCTTCGGTCAAAAAAAATCTCCCACTCCTTATCTTGGGAGTAGCTCTCTACCTGACTTTGATGCCGATAGTGAAGACTCTGAGCGGACTATCCTATCCACCAGTTCATCTTCGGTGGCTAGAAAAGTGACTACCTACGTCAGTAATAAGGAACAAGATGCTTCCAGCTCCGTCAATCAAGAACAGCGAATTGCTACCTTAGAGGCCAACTTGAAAACCATGGCTGAAATGGTTACAAATGTAAAAACCCTAATTTTTGAGAATTATTTTTTATTTTATTTTATATGATTTCTATTTATTGAATTAGATTTTTATTTTTATTTATGATTATAGATGCACTTTTCTGTAGCTTCGATTTTTGGAGCACAAGAAGTGTCAATCTTTTCAAACTTCCTTCATGAGTTTTGAAGTAGACACGTCCACCATCAACTTGACATATCATGTCTCATCAAAACTTGTCCCCTAGCATTCTTTTGACTTTGCACAATTTTAGGTCAAATTTAGGCAATTAGATTATTTATCGTAATTCTTGACCTAAATTCCAATGTGAGTTCGGAACTTGACATCGATCAAAATCACTTGACCCAATATATGTTTTTGATCAATTTTTTGTCTACAACACACATGGCAATTGTGTGCCACTCAATTGAGTTTCCATGTACTATTTATTTTCAAATGGCACACAAGTCGAAACTATAGACATATTAGACTCAAATCGATCACAAAAATTCTACCGACCCAAAACTAGTCCAAGTAGGGTTCGTAGAGCCTATTTTAGGGTGCCCTAATCTCTTACACCTACCATAGCCACAATAACTAAATCTAATTTAATTCAAATCCTATAACCACTTTCCTATTTTAGGTCTGATTTAAATCCTAGGAGATAGAATTGATGTATCTTTTAAAATAGGCAATAAATTCCACCAAATCAAATTCTAATCCACTCCAACTTCTTTTCCCTCATGTGAATATCTCCCATCTAAGATTTCCAAATACTTTATATATATATTTTTCTATTAAAACCGAGCCCCCTCCAACTTCTTCTCTATTTTCGTACTTTTTATTCCAACCACCAGAAATCCATCTTTCAGACCACCACCAACCCTTCTATCACCTCAAACACCTTCCCAACACCTTCCTATAATACCCCGACACCTTCTCAAGGAGCCTCATCCCCTAATTTGGTCGATACGAGGCGCAGAAGGCACCTGACGTCGACCGAACTTGTGCTGAATTTATCACAGCAGGTGATTTGATTTGTAGACTAGGTTTTATCTACTTTTTCTTATCTGTTTCTCCTCAAACCAAAACTGAGAGTTAGATTTATGTGTCTACTCCAATCTCTGATCGTCGGATCCTCCAGTTCTAAGCGGTTTGCCCGTGGCATCGATTCTACGACAAGGTATCCATAACCGACGAATTCTGTTGCAGACCATTTTTCACATATCTAAGGTCAGTTTCTAACCTTCTTATATTTTTATTCAGAATCTTGACGTTGATACCTTTTTGACGCATATCTGAAATTTAGGTTTCACATTCGTTTACTATTTTTAAAAATTCCCGACATTTATTGTAACATAGTAACTCCAAAAATTTGATATTTTTTGTGTCCAAAAGTCCCAATACTTCATAAAACTCTACTACCTATTTGTTGTGCAATATTTAATATTGAAACCTTTTTTTTAACTAATATATATAATTTTTTCCAAAATTTAATATTTTTAATTATTTATTGTTTCGGGCCTCAAATCGTATACCAAGTATAGGAATAATATTGTAGAATCAATACAAGAATTATACATATATTTTCTATGCATAAAATATATTGTTTATTATTATAAAATATTTATAAATACTTCTTTTCAGAATTAAAAGTGAGATTTTAATATGTTAATAATGTATTACTTATATATGTAGATTTAATACTATATATGTTATACTAAGTAGAGTAGTCAATATGACTAGTTTTGGTTCAAAAAATATTATTAAAGTCTATATATGGTAAGTCCATATATAATAAGTTATTAATGTATATTATGTTCGTATTTCAAAAAATCGTGCATCAAAACCGAGTTTAGTCGATCCCAATGATCTTATATCGCTGAAATTGACAAGGTGACTGTATGGATCAGCAAGATAAGATTGTTAATCTTGTGGTTGATCATCTTGTCTCGATTCGCACATCGTAGGTTTCATTGAACAAATTACGAGATATAAACTTAATATTTAACCTAGAGTTGGTAATCCATATTATTAATGAATAATGATCATAGAGATTAGTGCAACCTAGTTCTAGATGGTATGTTTAATAAATGGCTTAGATAAACTAGGGATTTTACAACTTAGAATGACCCAAGCTAGCTATCTAGTTAGGAGACTAATAGTCATATTTATATTTAGTGAATAATACGTATTTGTTTGTGACTTAGAGTTGATAGATATTGCGTGGATATGATTCATTAGTTCATGGATAGTCCGGGTAGACTTTGGTACTGCAGTCTCAGCACAGATTGGACAAAACTCCAGACAAGTATATCTTGCCTACTTGTACAGTTTAATTCACGCATTTCTATACTATTATTTGTTTTCAGTCATATTTCACTCTCTGCTTCATGATACTGCTATTTCTTTATTTTACGTGCACGTTTCCTATTTGTTCTCTATGTGTCACTCTTTATTTCTTATGAATATTGTGACGATATTTGCTAGTTCTTAGTCTTCGTTCCATTGAGTTGACTTGACCTGTAGCCGAGATCGCTTGCTAGTCATTGACCCATGTTATCTCTAGATCGGGAGCGTCCTATGGCGTTACGGTATAGAGATTCATTATCGACCTGTTACTCCACCTCTAGATCGGGAGCATCCTATGGCTTTACGGTATAGAGACTCCTTATAGACTTGTTATTCCATCTCTAGGACTGGGAGCGTCCCATGGTGATACGGTGTTAGAGACTTGTTATTGACCTATTATCCCCCGTCTCTAGGACAGGGAGTGTCCTATGGCATTACGGTAGTAGAGACTTATCTTTTGTCTCGAGATCGGGAGCGTCCCATGGTGTTACGGTATTGAGATGTCTTTGTTGATTTGTTTCATGTCGTACTTTCCTCTCTTTCTATGTATGTTATTTGTTGTTACATTTGGCTTGTATATTATGTATCTTGCTACGTCCCTCTGAGGACCTGGTGATCTTTCCAGTTTATTGCTGGTTTTTCTTCCAGGTACTTGTTGAGACTGCTAAAATAGAAGGATAGATTTGTGGGCGATGGTATCTCCCTTATTCAGGTATCGTTAGTGGTATGTTTATCATTCTTTCGTCTTTATATTTCGTGATGACATCTTCAGCTGTATAGCCTAGTTTTACGAGCTTATTTTCTGTTATGAGCTTGTTCAGATGAATGTATTAAGGTCTGGCCAACCTTACTACAAATTATCTATTCTTGTATTTATATTCAAGTAGCATCAGTGTATTATTGTTTGATCAACATTAATGCCCTGGTTCCTACTTGAGATTATTATCTGAGGATTGAGATATAGACGAGTTGTTATTTTATACCCAATGTAGACAGCTTATACATATTCGAGCTAGGCTGGAGTCCACTTGATGCGTAGCTGGCATGTACCGTATCCTGGTCCTATACGTATTTTGGGATTGGGGCGTTACAACAAGTATGCATGTCATGATTGTAGCACAATATACTGTTCCACCAGTTGCGAATCCAATTCTAACCCAAGAACACATAACAACATCTGCACCTGTCAGTACCGGCTTGGGGGTACAATCACCCCTCAATGCTACCATACCAGCTCAAGTTACTCCAAGTCAGTCTGGTGTTAGCGGTGGTACTTATCATATGGTTTCGTCTCCCAACCTATCAAACCAATCTACTGCTCCACAAGCATCAGGGGACCCTCTCGAGGCGGTCAAGCTTCTACGAAATCAATTTAAAGCTTCTAAGGAAAAGGATGGTCTACAGAAGTTAGGGATCAAACAACCTATCCTATAGAGTGGAAGGAGGTTCCATTTCCACCCAAGTACAAGCCGCCAACTATAATGCTATTTGACGGCAGTACATATCCGAGTCAGCATCTCAATCATTTTGAGGTGATGACTGATCAACTTCAACAGAACGATGCTCTACTCACTGGAGTATTCGTCGGGTGCTTAATTAGCAGACGTTGCCTACGAATGGTATCGTAGCTTGCCAGATGGCTGTATAACATCTTCGCGACACTAAAACAAATGTTCCTGGAATGGTTCTATATGGGAATAAACGATATGACTATGTCGGCCCTTATCAAGATCAAACAAAGGCCTAATGAAACTGCTGAACATTTTAAAGAGCACTTTCGTTATGAAGCACTCACAATGCCTTTGGGTACTCCAGACGCATTGACTATAGATACATGCAAATCAAACTTGTTACTATAGTCAGCATATGGACCGGACCCACACAATTCTAAGATTAGGCCTCCTTCATAGTAAGTGTCAGGGCGGCTGAAGACAGTGTCGACAAATTTAAACATCTAGGCATCCAAATGCCTAATCTTGACAAAGACAAGCATTCTACTACCAACAACGGTGGTCGTCAAAACAACCACAAAGGATAAGAAGTCTTAGCCATCAATGTAGGCCAATCAACACCTGCAACAACATCTCCTCCACAGAAAGCACCACGTCCCTAGGAAGAATATTTCTTTGACAAAAACGACATTCTGAGCATATTTGATTGTCTAATCAAGAGCAACAAACTTCAACTGCCTGACGCTAAACGTCCGAATAAAGTAGGTAAAACTGATAATCCCAAATATTGTATGTATCACAGGTTCTTGGGGGCATCTAACTAGGGCATGCTACGTACTCAAAGGGAAGATCCAAGAGCTAATCAATGCCAAGGCAATCACTCTTCAGTAAGACGAGAACACGGTGACTGCTAACGTCATTTTTCTACAGTCCGGTGACATCTCTGCTCAGCTGGTGCCTGATGGTGTTGTCCCCATTCCAAAGGCTACCTTGGAGATCGCCAATCTTCTCCAGCACAAAGCGATGGTCTTGTACCTCTATCAACTGACAAAGGAGAAATCATGTGGATCCACCCGGACTTGGTTGCTGATTTTGAACCAAAGATACATGCTCCTTCTACCAAGTCAAGAAAGGCAGCTAAGTACAAGTCGTGTCACATGACATCACTAGATAGTCATTTTCCACCTTTGGATGCTATATTCGTTCTAGCGACGACTTCATCTTCCTCTTCCAAAATGGTGTTACCAAAGTCGGAGATCGAGAACCATCCGAAATTCCATCGATACAGTGAACAGTCTCGTAAATTGATGACAAAAATGGAATATGATTTATAGAAAGTGTAGAAGCATGGAATTTCAGGACCAGAAATCCTATGCGCCAAACATTACATGTGCCAGGGAGCTCGGATGAAGTACTTGGCACAGCAAATAACAAAAGCATAGACATTAAAAGAAGATTTTTATTTTTCATATAAAAGTCTATTACATGTCTAAAAAGAAGAGCTGTACAAAGGAAAATTTCTACAAAGAAAAGACCCTAAGTCTACAGCTAGGCACAACAACCACCCTACGCTCTCAAACAGGCGCATCTCGCCATGCGCTCTCAGCCAGGTGCATCCCTTCAGCAGCTCAGTTATGTGCATCCCTTCAGCGGCTCAGTTATGTGCATCCCTTCAGCAACTCAGTTATGTGCCGTCCTTTCAGTCAGAAGCATTATGAAGTCTCAACATATGCGCCATCAAATGCTTCGACTAATGAAGCATTTATTGAGCAGAACGTGGGTGGACAATCAACCCTCTAGCTGGAGGAAGAGCTCTCCAAACTAAGGAAGAGGAGAGCACCGCAATCGACCTGCGGCTAAAGGAGCAGCTTTCAACCAAACCAGAATGGGCAACACCCACTCTAGCGGAAGGAGGAGCTCTCCCAAAGTCACCCTCGGGAGCATCTCGTCAATCGAATGTCCTCGAGCAAACAAGTTCATTTCGGGAGGACGTGAGAGAACGAGAAGCAAACTCTCTCACTATTTATAGGCCGGGCAAATCAAACCCATGCGCCAAGTGGCTGGCTCTCCGAATCCCGTACAATAAATTTGTATTAAATGGTGATGAACCTAACGCTTCGAATTCAGCCAAGTCAAAAACGGTTATTTAAAACACTCGAAGAACGTAACAGTCGGACCAATAAAGACGTGTCATGCAAAGCGGATGCGCCGGTCAGACTGCGCATCATACAGATGCGCCCATCAGCACCAAGCGCCTTATGAGGATGCGCCCCCATGTGTTCCCATGCGCCTAGTGGAACGCAGATCGATACGTCCACTCAAAGGCCCATCACCTGTCAAGAATATTAAATGCTGAAGTCTGACAGAGTTGGCAGCACGTCCCCCAAGGACTGAACTGTTGACAGCTTTTTCAGAAGACGAAGTATCGCCGACGTCAGCATCATCATTACTTCCCTCCGGCGGTTACAAGCCACGTGGCCGCCCAACCATTCGCATGCGCCTTCGCTGCTATATGCCCAAATCTCTGCATGCGCCTCAAAAGCCGTGCGCCTCGAACTTTTCTCTGATCCCTAAAGACAGAAGTCAAGTCACTACTGAAGCCTCGTATGTGCCTCAAAAGCCGTGCGCCCAGACTGGTTCGTGACTCCTAAAGGTTACAAGCCAAAGTCTCCTCATGCGTCCAATTCCAGCGTATCCTATCTGATCACTCTCCACCAAATCTGAGATCTTTGAGCCATGGACCTACGACACGTGTCCTTTGACTCGATTTAGCCTATGAAGGGGTGCTAATCACCCAAGATCTCAGCAACTGAAAGATCCTCTCCATTGCTACGTGTCAGCTCGGTCGCAGCCCACAAAAGCAACAGGAAGGGTTCAATTCCTCAATCAGAGCGCATCGTCCATGCGCCTCCATCAGCAATCACCACGTGGCATCCCCACAAACAGGCGCATCCTATATATGCACGCATAAGCAGCCAGCCTGCAAGATATAAATAGAGGGATTATTTTCTTTTTCCACACTGACATACATATACAGAGATAGACCTACAAATACACGCAGAGAGGCAGATACAGACACTCAACGTCTTCTTCCTCTATGCAAGCTCCGGCACCCAGAGCAACTCAGACCTTCAGAGAACCGAGAACCGTCGTCAGATCGTCAACGGAGTCAACGCATTACCACTTGCTTCATCGGCACAAAGGACCCTGATAAACAAAAGTGTACTCCTAGGACTACGTCTAAGTCCTACATTGTAACACTGTTCTGTTTGTAATTAAAATTTGTAATCAAAAGATTTTAATGGCAAACAAGCTGACGACTCTGCTGGGGACCTCTTTCTCCTCTACCGAGAAAGCTGTGTCGCAATCCGACGACGTGAAGATGGGCTCCTCCTACAAGATGCTGGTTGTACGTCTCAATCAACCGGCGTATGAGGAGTTTATCTCTGAAGGCAGTACGAGTCCTTCGAAGCGGCTGTCGAAGTCGAAGAAGACTCGCCAAGTCTGGGCGCGCAAGGTCGACGCCTCTGGCACCACCACCGAAGGGGATGCACCGATGCAGCCTACCCTTCCTGCTGACGTCCTCAGCAGTCAAGATGCACCCACCGATACAGCGTATCTCTCGGGGAAACATGCGGCTGACCATATTCCCCAGCCATCTCCCTCTCAGGCGAGAAAGATGCGTCGACGGAGCAGGGGCGCAGCTAGTGCCCTGCGCATCATCTCTGATGCGCCAAAGAAGGTCTCTGTCTTTGACAGACTCATTCGTTGTAGTGGTGAGGAGAATTTGGACTCTGAGTACTATGCACCCCAGCGGGCTGGTACGAAGAAGTCCAAGGCAGCTCGGGCCATGCGCCTCAAACGTTCTATGTCGGCAGCAAACCAGAAGCATGCGCTCACAATCATGCGCATTGCTGATGGTAAGCTATATAAGGTCGACTCGCATGCTTCTGCGCCGGAAATGAGTCGACCTTCAAAGTCCTTGTCTCACTTGGGCACATCTGTTGCGTTCGCAACCAAGTCGAGCAAGGCAAACCCTGTGGTCTTGAACTCCCGCGCCTCCACTGCTTGTGCGTCTGAGGTTCGTTCAAGTCACTGTAAATGTTGTTCCCCCACTACTGATCTGAGCACCTGTTTGGTGTTGGATCAGGGGGCACAACATTCACTTGACCACCCCGGCGCTTGGCCTTGCCATGCGCCTGATGGGGGTGCGAAGGTGGCACTCTCCTCCAACGATCTGCATAACGTGATCACTCACAAACGCCGATCAGGAGAGTCGATTGACAATCACAATACGCCCCTCACAGGGCACACCTGTGCTGTAGTCACCATCAACTGCTGTTGCAAGGCAGCAGTCCCACCAAAACAGTCGGTGTTCCAGCGGCTGCAATCATCAACACCCCTCCAACGTAGCCTCGGGAAGAAGGTGTCCATAAAAGAGGAGCCAGAACTAAAGGTTGCTTCATCAACGTAATCTCTAACTCCTCGTCAATCCGAAAGGCGACTGGCAATTCCTCGTCCTCGTCCAAGAGCCAGCCGAGGAAAACCAAGACAACTGTCCCGTCCTCCGGAGTGTTTGAAGACACTCGGGAGAGAAAGAAGATCTTGGAGGAAGCTGGGGGTAGTCAAGCCCTTGTTGATCCTCTTTCTGAAGACGAAGATGTCCTCCGGGGCACAGCTGGGGTGGATCTTCATCCTGGAGACAAAGTCAGCCTTCCGGACGTAGCTGGGGGTAGTCTGGCCCCTGTAGATCTGCGTCTCGAAGACGAAGAAGTCCTCCAAGTCAGAACTGGGGGTAATCAGGCCCTTGCGGATGCTCCTGAAGACGAGGATGTCCTCTAGAATGTAGCTAGGGGTAGCTAAGACGAGGCTCCGGAGGAAGTTTCTCTTCTACAAGAGAGCGAGGCCGAAAGCGAAGCCTCAACTGATCCATCCGACTCCAGCCGTGTCATGACAGTATACATGACTGGGGGTGATACCGAGCCAGATGCGCCGCCAGCAGACCTCGTCCAGCGCATGGATAACTTGGAGGGAAGACTAAAAACCCTCTCTGCCTCCATGCAAACACTGACTCAAGCAGTGTTTAAAATACGGTCCATTTTGGCCAGAGCGCCTTCTACCGGTCCTGACCTAGGGGCCAATGGAGAATCAAGTGTACCCCTTCAACGGGTATCCTTGGATACAGATCGCCGCGAAGCACCACGGACATCGGAGCCTTCAAATGCTCAACTCCAGGCGGTACCACCTTTCCCGACTCCCAGCTCCACGGAAGACGTGGTCGAAATGATCAGGGACTTGCGCGAGCGCTTTGAGTCCAAGAATAGATAAGAGGAGCGCCAAAAGATGGGGATTCCCCAACCATATCCCCTCAAATGGAACAAAGTGGTTTATCCTCCTAAGTATAAACCACAAACATTGACGCCATATGACGGAAAGGACTCTCCGCATCGCTATCTGACGTACTTCGAGTCTCAAACGGGACATCTCCTGAAGGAGGACGCACTACTCACTAGCATATTTGTCGGGGCACTAAAGGGAGTGGCGTACGACTGGTACTGCAGTCTCCCCGATAACTCCATATCTTCCTTCGACGACTTGACGCGTCTCTTCCTCTACCGTTTCTATGACGGCGAAAAGGACATGACAATGGCGTCCCTCATAGAGATACGTCAGAAGGAGAAAGAAACAGTTCGAGTATTCATCGAACGCTTCCGACAGGCCTGCTTCAGACTGCCCCCGGGCATGCCAGAACATGCACTTCTCTCCTCCTGCAGCATGAACATGCTGCCTGCGATCAAACTCTGGCTCAACTCTACGCCTCCTCCCGAATGGAGTTCCTTGATCATCGAGGCCGAAGCAGCAGAAAAGAAGGCGTCCAATGCTCGCCTTTTGGGAGTTAGTTTTCCTGCCTTTGAGGACAAGGGGAAACGGCCTGCAGCCAACAACCCTGGACGAGAGACGAATGGGAAACATGCATTGACTGTCAATGCCTCTAAAGATGCATCAGTACCTACCCAGAAGCCTCCACTTGCACCAAGGCCAAATGAGGTTTATTCTTTCAACGATGAAGACACCCTGCAACTCTTCGAGATACTGAAGCAGGGTGACAAGATCAAGTTGCTGGACCCGAAGCGTCCCGACGAGGTTGGAAAAGTGGACAATCCGAGGTATTGTCACTACCATCGGTTTGTTGGACATCCAACTAAGGACTGCTACGTCCTCAAAAACTACATCCAACGCATGATCAATACGAATGTTATCTCCATCGACTACGAGGAGAAAACGGTCTCGGCCAACCTGGTGTCACTCCAATTTGGCACCTTGCCGCCAACCACAACACAAGATGGCATCGTCCCCATCCCTAAGGCGATAATGGAGGTGGCCAATCTACCACTTACTCGTGACAACGTGAGTGGACTCATCCCACTCACCATATCTCGGGAAGAGGTCTTATGGGTTCACCCTGATCTCGTCTCCGAGGTTACTCAACCGGAGGTACGCTCTGCCTCCAAAACTAAGGACAGGAAGATCAATTCTTGTCGCATGGTCTCTTCCACTACGGAAGAGGCACTTCCTGTACAGACGCGTTCACATCAGAACGCCCAACCTGACGAAGCTGCCGTCGAGGTGGTGCCTTCTTGTACCGTCCCTGCTGTCCAGGAAGAGGGCTCATCTAGGCCTACAGCAGCCAATAAGCAGAAGCATGTAAAGGCCCGTTTCGACAAGCCTCTGCGAAAGGAGAATGCTTCGGGGCTAGCCAAGCCCCACAACTTCGACATACTGGCACAACTTGCTAGTACTCCTGCCCGTCTATCTCTGTTTGAGCTCCTTCGTCTTTCCAAATACACTCGTGAAGCTCTCTGTGAAGCCCTGAAGGATGCTGAGTCCTTCATCAGTCAGGTCAAGCAGCCTGAGGATACTCCGACTACGTGTGCGCACTATCATTGTGCGGATGAAGTTATCCCCAACATAACCTTCACCCAACAAGACATGCTGCTCAAACACAACTGACACAACAGGCCACTGTATTATACAGGGTATGTCGGTTCCGTCAAGGTGAAGCGGATTCAGATCGATCCGGGGTATTCCTTCAACATCATCCCGAAGACGTTGCTCTCAACACTGGGGATCCTAATGTACCGACTGGCGCCTTCCAACACAACAATCAGTGGCTTCAATGCTAGCAAAAGCGAGCCGCTGGGCAAAATACGGCTGAAGTGTCATATTGGTAACCTCAAAACCGAGGTGACTTGCTATGTCGTGGACGCTGACGTCAACTACAACCTCCTACTGGGTCGTCCGTGGCTGCATGAGTACATGGTGGTGCCATCTACACTCCACCAATGTATGAAGTACGTGTCCACCAACGACATCATCCGGACGGAGTTCGCAGACATTGACCCTTTCAAAGGGGTCGAAGCCTACTTCACTGATGCTACCCTATACATGTCACTCGACGAAGGGGAAGCCAACGACGCTGATGATGAAGCAGAAATAGTGGCAGAGCCGAACATGGAGCCAGAGATGATTCCCGATGCTCTTTTGAAGATCTGACTCAAGGGGAAACCGCCTCAGATACTGCCTCCTATGACTATCAAGCTACCTGGAAAAGCACCAACTGCTCTAGGTAGAACACCTACTGAAGCTCCCTTGATGATACGGCTCAAGGAAAAGCCGCCTCAAATATCGGCTCCCCTTGTGGCAAAACTACAGGGGAAGGCACCAGCCACTGAAGGCTCAGTTGAGGCACCTCTGAAGGTGCGTCTTAAAGGCAAGCCTCCGCAATCATCCGTCTCATCCAAGCTACCAGAGAAGGCCCACATAGCCCTCTCGGACCCCAAGATCAAAGCTGCGATGGATTCTCCCGATCCAACCCCAGTACTCACAGATGAAGAGCTAGTGGAATATATCTCTGCTGATGTAGATGTACCTTCTCTGGACAATGTAATCCCGCCGGACAAAATCTCGTGTTTCATCAATAATAGAGTGTCTTTTAATTATTCTAGTCTTCCATATTGGAATGCCATGTATACATTAGATAACGCTCTACGGTCGTTGGAAACACAAATAACGACCGTCCATCATGTAAATCGAGTAGTCCCGTCCCAAGGGGTCTATTTTGTAGTCCCACCGCAGAATCGAGACGAAGAATCCATCATCTTCGGCAAAGTCGAGCGTCATTAAGACGTCCCGCCACTCGAGCCAGAACCAGATACTGGTAGAATCCAAGTCTATCGGTACACGGACAAGGTAAAGTACCTCATCCAAAAGATGGGTTACGATCTAAAAAGCAACAAAGGCCTGAACTACGGCAAGGGTCGATGTCTTCCTTTCTGGCTCCCAACACCTAAAGGAAAGCCGCAGGACTACTATCATCGAACTCGATGGGGGGTGGGCTATGTCACGCCGCCGTCAACTCCAGAGAGTTCGGAGGAAGAAGAAGTGGAACATTCACATTCATCCAAAGCATCAACTTGGGATTCCGATACCAGTATCGGATCAGTCTTCAAGAAAGTGCTATCAGCCAACATGACATCTGCATAATCTCAAGAAGATGAAGGTGAAGACCAAACGCCAGAATTCTTTGAGGAAGAACCCTGGTCTCAACGCCTAGGAGAACATTGGGAGTCTCGTTTTGAATTACGCGAACCCCCTACCGAAGACAAAGTCGAGCAGATCGACCTTGGGGATGGATCTTCTTCCAAACCCATCTTCATCAGCAGAAGTCTAAAAGGAGAAGACCGGGAATCTTTAATCCAACTGGCTAAAGAATATATCAATGTCTTCGCCTGGAGCTATGAAGATATGCCGAGACTTGATCCCCAGATTGCAATGCATAGGCTTAACATCTTACCTGATGCCAAGCCTATAAAACAACAACAGCGACGTTTTCGTCCTGACATCATGAACGCTATCGATTAGAAAGTAGACAAACTCTTGACCAGCAAATTTATTCGTGAAGAACAACACCCGGATTGGGTGGCCAACGTCGTCCCAGTCACCAAGAAGAATGGGAAGATACGAGTCTGTATCGACTTCAGGGATCTCACCACTGCTTGCCCGAAGGACGAATTCCTGCTTTCAATCACCGACGTGATGATCGACAACACATGTGGCTTCGAACGCATGTCTTTTATGGACGGGTATTCGGGCTACAACCAGATCAAGATATTCCCCGATGACGTAAAACACACGTCATTTAGGACTCCGAAGGGGGTTTTCTGCTATACAGTGATGCCCTTCGGCTTGAAGAACGCTGGTGCGACATACCAACGAGCTTTGAGCACCATCTTCTGTCAGCATCTTTGCAAGACAGTCGAATGCTATGTTGATGACATTGCAGTCAAGAGCTGTCTCAAAAGGGATCACCTACAAGAACTTAAGACAGTCTTCAATCTCATGCAAGCGCATCAACTCAAGATGAACCCCGCTAAATCCTTCCTAGGGGTTTCTAGCAAAAAGTTCTTGGGCTTCATTATCACGGTGAAAGGCATTCATGTCGATCCCGAGAAGACCAAAGCCATCCATGACATGGACCCTCCGAAGAACATCCGAGAACTTCGAGACCTGCAGGGGTGTCTGGCATACATCCGGAGGTTTATAGCAAACCTTTTCGAAAAATGTCAAACCTTCTCCAGCTCATGAAGAAGGGAGTCTCTTACGTCAGGACAGAGGAATGCCAAAAAGCTTTCGATGATATCAAGGCTTACTTGACGAGCCCGCCAGTCCTAGTGGCACCCGTCGCCGGTAATCCATTTCTCCTCTACGTCCGTGCCATGGATCATTTCATCGGCGCTCTGCTGGCTCAGAACAACGATGCAGGCTATGAGCAAGCTATCTACCACCTCAGTAGAACACTGATCGGGACCGAACACCGGTACAACCCCGTTGAAAAAGAGTGTTTGGCTTTGGTATTTGCCATCCAGAAGACTCGCCATTATGTCTCGGGCCAGACAATTCATGTCATCTCCCGAGTCAATCCACTCAGAGTTCTCATGACGAAGCCAGGGTCATTGAACTCCCGGCTAGCTACATGGGCAATCCTGCTAACGCCATACAACATGGTGTTCGTTCCACAAAAAGCCGTCAAGGGTCAGGCTCTGGCCGACTTTTTAGCTGCACACCCCATCCCAGAGTCCTCCAGACTCTATGAAGACATCCCGGATGAGGTCCAAGAATCAAATGTCACCGAAGAAAGCTTCGTCTGTCGGATATTTTTCGATGACGCTTCAAGAACAGGCCCCAAAGGCCAAATTATCGCAGGAGTGGGGGTAGTCTTAGTCTCCCCCGATCAGCTGGTCATCCAGCGTGCCTACTCTCTTTCGAAGCCGTGCTCCAACAATGTTGTCGAGTACAACGCGCTCATCATGGGACTCTAGCTGGCGCAACAGCTGGGGGTGAATCATCTGGAAGCCTACGGCGACTCAAAACTCGTCGTTAACCAGATCAGAGGACAATACGAAGTTTGCCTTGAAGATCTAATTCTTTACCATGAAGTTGCATTGAACATCGTTTCAACCTTCACCAAGTTCTTCATCGAACATGTACCTCGTTTACAAAATCTGGAGGCTGACGCTCTGGCTGGCCTCGCAGCCTCATTGACAGCACCCCTCGGGACTCAACACTACGTCACAGTAGTTGGTCGAGACTTGGTATATCCTAAAAACAACCTATGCTCACAAATGGCCCATGCCATGTCAACAAGTGCTAGTGTTAATGTCCGAGACTGGAGGTTTCCGTTCATCGACTTCGCTGTTTACGGAATTCTCCCAGAGGACCCGAAAGAAGCCGTCTCGGTCAGGAGGCGTTTCCTTCGATTCTATTACGATACAGCTACTAAAATGCTGTACCGACGCTCCTACGATGGACTTCTCCTTCGATGTTTATCCAACGAAGAAGCAGCCGAAGCCCTTCGAGAAGCTCACGACGGAACCTGCGGGGCCCATCAACCTGGCCCTAAGTTACAGGATCGACTGCGACGCATGGGCTACTACTGGCTAACCATGGCAGCCGACGCTGTCGACTATGCTAAAAAGTGCCATGCGTGCCAGCTTCACGCTGACTTCCTCCATAAACCGTCAGAACCACTACATCCTACGGTCGCCACCTGGCCGTTTGAAGCCTGGGGCATGGTCATTGTAGGACCGATCACCCCTCCTTCATCAAGGGGACACCGCTTCATCCTAGCCATCACCGACTACTTCTCCAAATGGGTCGAAGCAGTTCACTGTCGGAAGTGAAGAGCTCCAGGGTGGTCAGCTTCATCAAGCACCATGTCATCTACCGTTTCGGGGTACCTCGGAGGATTATCCACGATAACGATCCTCAGTTCATCAGCCATATTTTCAGCAGATTCTGTGACAAGAATCGCATTCAAAATATGGCATCAACCACCTACAAACTGACAGCAAACGGATTGGCCGAAGCATTCACCAAGACTATCGTCAGGATACTCAAAAAGGTCGTATCATCCAACAAACGCTACTGGGACGAAAAGCTCGGCGAATGCCTTTGGGCCTACCATTCAACGGTACGGACCCCGACAGGCAACACACCATTCTCCCTGGTCTACGGGAGCGAAGCGGTACTGCCTCTCGAGATCCAGATACCCTCACTCCGTGTAGCGATCATAAATCAACTAACAGAGGAAGACAATCAACGTCGTCGTCTGCGAGAATTGGAGACACTTGACGAAAAATGTCTCCTAGCTCAACAGCACATCGAACTCTATCAAGCCCGTATATCACAGGCTTTCAACAAGAAGGTCAAGCAGAGGACTTTCCAAGTAGGCGACCTGGTTCTGGAAGTCAGGAGGTCGATGGTGTTGACTCACAAGCCACCAGGAAAGTTCGAATCCAAGTGGGAGGGGCCTTTCATCATAGAGACGGTATACTCAAACGGTGCTTACCGCCTCGCCAAACCCAATGGGGACTTGTTCATGATGCCCATCAACGACAAGTTCCTAAAAAAGTACTACCCTTGACATCCTTCAGACATGTACTTCTATCTTCACCCAACAAGGGAGTTTGTGGACCCAATCATCGGGGATCACGTACAATTCCCTTCCATAAAATCTTACGCTTTCAGAACCTAGCTATTCCGTGGCGTTCTATCCTCCAGTAGAAGGACAACCACGTCCATATTACCTCTGAGTTATTCTCATATGCCCTATAAAGCAGAATCTTACGCTCCGTAAGACTACGCTATCCATCATGTTTACTACGTCCACATTACCTCTGAGTAAACATCCCGTACAGAAAACCTCTGCATTGTCGTACATTGATCGCAGAACTTCCATGTCCACATTACCTCTGAGTAGTTCCGCATATCCCTCCTGAGTCACTCCTACCACGTCCATAACACCTCTGAGTAGGAAGACTCCATCATTTGAACCCCATATTTGCCACGTCCACATCACCTCTGAGCAAACATGTTAGGTTCTCTCAAACTTATTATCTGTACCTAACAACCAAGGTGCACAAAAGATAATAGGTCCACACAAATCATCAAGTTCATGACAGCAAAAATGAACACACCACAAAACTCTTCAATCTTTATTTAAAAATAAATAAATACATCCCCAGCAAGAGTTGCAAATTACACAAAATAACAAAAAAAGGAAAGGCTACAATCCCTAGGCATCACCGGGATTGGCTGAAAGCTCTTCGATCCGACGCTTCAAGTCTGCCGCCCGAGTATCTGCGGTCGTCAGGACTCGACGTTCGGCTTCTTGACGCATTATTTCTATGGCCTCAAGAGAAGTGTCATCCTCATGCTTCTCGTCCAACTGTTGCCGCTGCTGAGCCAGGGAAAGAGCTTGGCGGGTGAAAGCCGCTTCCTCCTCCTTAGATGCTATATGTTCAGCCTGGACTCGCTCAGCATCTAACAAGAGTTGGGTCCGCTGGTCTTCAAGGAGGCGAATCTTGGCATTAACCTCCGCTATACTAGCGTCCAACGCGGCTCACAACTCTACCTTCTCCTGCGTGGACTGAGATAGCCTCTCCACCGCAGTCTCAGTTTCAACCACCTCGCGTTCCCAGACACCCACGATGGCCTGATAAGAGGACTCAGTCTCAGCGATCAACTTCTCCTTTTCTGCGTCTATCAGGACGGAGAGATCATTTCGCTGGATACACTGAAACTTGGAAAGCAGCTGGTCCAACTCGGCCACCGAGGCCTCCAGAATCTCGGCCATATGATCATGGCCCTGGTGGAAACGTATCAGACTGATATGAGGGAGTGCCAGGGTTTTTTCCGTCGTGAAACTCCCATTGGCATCCATCACTGCCGATACGCCCCTCTGCAGCATCTTATACACCGCCTCAATAATAAACTTCAAATACTCATCTGCATCCGCCAGCACTTGTGGCGTCATAGCAGGAGTTGGAGGAGCTGCTCTAGACGGCGGACTGGAAGAAGGCCCACCGGCTTCAATCTGTGAGGCTGAAACCTCGGCATCAACGGACCCTTCCTCAACAGGGGCTTGAATTTCGCTACTAGCCCGAGGTGCCAAAAGAACAGAAGGAGCCGAGAGAGGCGTCGATATCGTACCCCAAGTAGAAGGAGCAACAGAGGGTTCCAGCAAACCCTTACCCTTCTCAAGCTCGGAAGGACCACCGACGTCAGGGGCTACCTCATCCGTCCCTAACACACTATCAGCAGGCCGTACGGGATATTCCCCCTCCGGCAGAGCAGCGAGATCAGCACTTGTTTCCTGACTCGGCTCCCATGGAGTCAGGATCGGCGGACGAGCCTTATTTTTATCATCAAATCCCTCCGCGGGGATAGAATCTGTCACTACCTCCCGGTCGGCAGCCACCTCAGCCTCCGCTGCTGAGTCTGGGGTAGGTCTCGACAACGCTGCAGTCGACCTCCCCTCATCATGACAAGGAGGGGAATCAACCCTCTCCTCTGTTTTAGTCATGTTTGTTGCTCCCGCAACAGGCCCACTCATCTCTGGAGGAACGTCATCCGAAGACGACGAACTCTACCCCACTTCATCATCTAGAAGTCCCGTATCGGCTGGACCCTCAATGTCCAAGGCCCCTAAGGCGGCTTGTACCATCTCGGAAGCTGCTGCGTTATCGAAGCGTTATCATTTGCATTAACTGAGAGGAGCATGCGCCCCATCACTGATGCACGGAATATCCATGCGCCCGAACAGTCATGCGCCCCGACCACCATGCTTCTTATTCAAAGTATTCCAAAACTTGAAAAAAAGTTTTGAAAACTTTGAAGGGGGTCTTGTAGAAGCATGGAATTTCAGGACCAAAAATTCTATGCGCCAAACATTACATGCGCCAGGGAGCTCGGATGAAGTACTTGGCACAGCAAATAACAAAAGCATAGACATTAAAAGAAGATTTTTATTTTTCATATAAAAGTCTATTACATGTCTAAAAAGAAGAGCTGTACAAAAGAGAATTTCTACAAAGAAAAGACCCTAAGTCTACAGCTAGGCACAACAACCACCCTGCGCTCTCAAATAGGCACATCTCGCCATGCGCTCTCAGCCAGGCGCATCCCTTCAGCAGCTCAGTTATGTGCATTCTTAGTTATGTGCATCCCTTCAGCGGCTCAGTTATGTGCATCCCTTCAGCAGCTCAGTTATGTGCCGCCCTTTCAGTCAGGCGTATCATGAAGTCTCAGCATATACGCCATCAAATGCTTCGACTAATGAAGAATTTATTGAGCAGAACGAGGGTGGACAATCAAACCTCTAGCTGGAGGAAGAGCTCTCCAAACCAAGGAAGAGGAGAGCACCGCAATCGACCCGCGGCTAAAGGAGTAGCTTTCAACCCAACCAGAATGGGCAACACCCACTCTAGCGGAAGGAGGAGCTCTCCCAAAGTCACCCTCGGGAGCATCTCATCAACCGAATGTCCTCGAGCAAACAAGTTCATTTCGGGAGGACGTGAGAGAACGAGAAGCAAACTCTCTCCATGCCACTATTTATAGGCCGTGCAAATCAAACCCATGCGCCAAGTGGCTGGCTCTCCGAATCTCGTGTAATGAATTTGCATTAAATAGTGATGAACCTGACGCTTCAAATTTAGCCAAGTCAAAAATGGCTATTTAAAGCACTCGAAGAACGTAACAGTCGAACCAATAAAGACGTGTCATGCAAAGCGGATGCGCCGGTCAGACTGCGCATCATACAGATGTGCCCATCAGCACCAAGCGCCTTATGAGGATGCCCCCCATGCGTCCCCATGCGCCTAGTGGAACATAGATTGATGTGACCACTCAAAGGCCTATCATCTGTCAAGAACATTAAATGCTGAAGTCTGACAGAGTTGGCAGCACGTCCCCCGAGGACTGAACAGTTGACAGCTTTTTTCAGAAGCCGAAGCGTGTCCGACGTCAGCATCATCATTACTTTCCTCCAGCGGTTACAAGCCACATGGCCGCCCAACCATTCGTATGCGCCTCCGCAGCTATGCGCCCAAATCTCTGTATGCGCCTCAAAAGCCGTACGCCTCGGACTTTTCTCTGATCCCTAAAGACAAACGTCAAGTCACTACTGAAGCCACGCATGTGCCTCAAAAGCCGTACGCCCAGACTGGTTCGTGACTCCTAAAGGTTACAAGCCAAAGTCTCCTCGTGCGCCCAATCCCAGGCGCATCCTATCTGATCACTCTCCACCAAATCCGAGATCTTTGAGCCATGGACCTACGATACGTGTCCTTTGACTCGATTCAGCCTATGAAGGGGTGCTAATCACCCAAGATCTCAGCAACTGAAAGATCATCTTCATTGCTACGTGTCAGCTCGATCGCAGCCCACAAAAGCAACAAGAAGGGTTCAACTCCTCAATCAGAGCGCATCGCCCATGCGCCTCCATCAGCAATCACCACGTAGCATCCCCACAAACAGGCGCATCCTACATATACGCGCATAAGTAGCCAGCCTGTAAGATATAAATAGAGGAATCATTTTCTACTTCCATACCGACATACATATACAGAGACAGACCTACGAATACACGCAGAGAGGCAGATACAGACACTCAACGTCTTCTTCCTCTCCGCAAGCTCCGGCACCTAGAGCAACTCAGACCTTCAGAGAACCAAGAACCGTCGTCAGATTGTCAATGGAGTCAACGCATTACCACTCGCTCCATCGGCACAAGGGACCCAGATAAACAAAAGTGTACTCCTAGGACTACGTCTAAGTCTTACATTGTAATACTGTTCTGTTTGTAATTGAAATTTGCAATCAAAAGATTTTAATGGCAAACAGAAAGCCCCTGGCTTGAATAACGGGAAATGGTCTCCTAAACCTCTTTTTCTGCATGCGCCTTCAAAATAATCAATCCCGTGTAGCTCTGGGATTCTGGATAGATCTTTCATCTCCTCTAAAGAAGAGATCTTCCAGAAATAAAACCCGGATGAGGAACTGTAACATGCTTTCCTTTGCACCAGTTCCGAAAGAAGAATCCATGACTAGTACTAGGTCTGGAAGGCTCTACCTTAGAGACTACCAAGAAGGATAGGAAAATGGTGTCACTCCTTCTCCTGTCTCTGATGCCCCTCCAACGTCGTCTCTTCCTGTGTCTAATATTCCTTCGACATCATCGCCCCAAACGGAACCTGTTCCTTCCAAGCCGACAGCAGCTGACAAAGGTAAGCAGTCACCCGACTTTGACAAAAGCTTAAAGAAAACTACATTACAAGGACTCGAAAAGCCATATAATTTTGACATATTTGCTCAACTGGACAATACTCTGGCAAGATTATCGATTTTTGAACTCCTGCATATCTCGAAGGAAACTCGAGAAACATTAAGTGAATCTTTGATGCAAGTCGATGCTTGTCTGACATATCTTAAGAAACCAGATGAAGAACCTGTGGCATGCTCTCATTGTCATAGCGTGATGGAATTGATTTCCAATATCACCTTCGTCGTAACAAGCCTTCTACCTCTCCTCCTCTTGTTATTAATCTTGGTAAGCCATCGGCCAAGGTTAAAAACACTGTTGTAAATGTTGATACAAATATCAATAAAGTAGCATCTCCTTTGCAGTACATTGATGTCAACCATTACACATAATGTTATCTAGAAATTCTAGATAACATTGAACCTCTTACCTTGGAGGCAATTCAACACCTTCAAAATGAGGTATCATTAGAACCAGTACAAAACTCATTCTTTCTAGTTCCCTTTCGGAAGAAAGATAAGCATCATATCATCTTCAGCAAAGGACTAAATCAAAAGGCTAAATTTGATAGAGACTCTGAAAATGATGATAGCGGACGAATCCAATTATGTCGTTACAGTCAACAATCCAAAGACATCATTCGAAAAATGGGCTACAACTTCAAATCTGGCCTCAACGGTATTAAGGGAAGACGAACTCCGATTTGTATACCTGCACCAAAAGGAAAGTTGTTACAATATTACAATAAAATAAAGCATGGGTTGGGCTACACGACGCCAATCACGACCCCAGATATTTTTGAGTCGAACAAAGAAGAACGATCTAATTCTTCTGACATTTCTTCATGGGATTCAGATACCAGCATATGGCATGTCCATCGAGTGACTCTGTCTTTCAATATGGTGACCGCTGAGTTCTCAGAGGACGATGACGATTTCATCGAGACTCATGAAGTAAAGCCTTGGGCACAAAGGATGGATACTTAATAGAAACTTTGCTTCGAACAACGTGAACCATCCACTGAGGATAAATTGGTCCAGATCGACTTTGGAGACAAAGCTTCTCCAAGGCCGATCTTTATCAGCAAAAACCTTCCCGAAGCAGACAAACAAGAGCTGATCCAGCTCATCAGAGAATACATTAATGTATTTGCCTGGAGCTATAAAGATATACCGGGATTAGATCCTCATATTGCTACTCACAAGCTCAATATTCTGCCAAATGCTAGGCCATTCAAACAACAACAGCGTCGATTCCGACCTGATATGATAGACGCCATACAAGCCGAAGTCCAAAAGCTCATCGCTTGCGGCTTTGTCAGAGAGGAACAACATCCAGATTGGGTGACTAACATCGTCGTAGTTATAAAGAAAACAGGAAAGGTCCGAGTCTGCATCGACTTTAGGGACTTTAATGAATCTTGTCCCAAAGATGAGTTTCCTCTTCCGATCACTGATGTCATGATCAACAACACCTGCAGGTTCGAACGAATGTCTTTCATGAACGGATTCTCCAAATATAATCAAATCAGGATGAACCCCGAAGATGAAAAGCATACATCTTTCTGCACTCCTCTAGGAGTCTACTGCAACACAGTCATGCCATTCGACCTTAAGAATGCTGGTGCCACCTATCAGTAGGCCATGAGCACCATCTTCTATGAATATTTACGGAAGACAGTCGAATGTTATGTTGACGATATTACTGCTAAGAGTCGTCTAAAGGAAGATCACATCCAAGAATTAAGAACTATTTTTGATCTAATGCGCCAGCGTCAACTTAAGATGAATCCCACCAAGTCAATCCTGGGAGTCTCTGTAACACCCAAATCCTGATTTAAATTCGTTTATCCAAAACTAGTTAGTTTTATTAAGTTTATTAAGAGTATAATTTTCAAATAAGCATTCATTTAGGAGAATGGATTTAGTTACTATTAACAACTATAGGACTTCTAATGTTATTATTAGGCCGACCAAGCTCAGTTATTTGTCTTCTTTTTGTCTCAGCCTTATATAGAGTATTGGGTCACCATCAGCTGCGAGCTTTAGGTATAGAAAGGTGGATTGGTTAAATTAGCATATGGTTATTGAGATGATTTCTAAAAATTTCCAAAGTTAGCTAAAGGTTGAACCTAGTTAATTAAATTGCCCAGATTAATTATCCACATGTTCTTGGGCCTATGGCTTGGGAGAAAGCCTATAAATACCCTATTTTCTCTATTCATTTTATCCAAGCCCAAACCCATTTTTCTCCTCACATCCAAACTCAAGCCCATAAACCCATTCCTATTAAGTAACTCCCAACCTCTAACATTCCGTAACTCCCAACATCTTACATTTTATAACTTCCAACCTCTTACATTCCATAACTCCTAGCTTTTTTATTCCGTAACCCCCGACCCTTCACATTCGTAACTTCCCTACATTTCTCTATAAAAAGAGAAATGTTGAGACAAAACTTAAGCATTACCATCTTCTTTCTTTGGAGCAACGCAGCGACCTGTATCGTACTCGCCATCCCCGAGCCATCAGAGCCGTACCAATAAGCCGAGCATCGTCGACAACCTACGAACCACCTTCCCGATCTCGATAAGGACGATTCCGACGGAGCCGACACCGTGTCAACGTGCTCGAGTCGACAGAGGACTATGAGCCGACGATGATCTCGACGTAACCGCAACCACTTTCTTCTTCTTCCTCGGTAGGAAACTAAACTCTAGCCTTGGTATAGTTTAAATCCAAGCAGATCCCTTATGCTAACACCAAATCAATCTTGGCCTAGTGGTCACCTGACCATCCCTAAGATCCAGTCCTGACAAACTTGAGTTCGAATCCTATGTTAAGCTTATATTTTTGGGTAATATATATTATATTATTTATGGTATTATTATATGTAGTATTTATGTATTCATGTATTTTCTTGTATTTTGATAATTATATATTGTATTTGTGTGATGTAAAATACTGGTATTTACTATTTTCATATGTAGTATTTATTTATAAATTTTCTAGCATTAAATATTTTCATTATATTTTCTATTAATTAAAAATGAAAGTATTATTTAATGTATTTTATGTATATTCATTTTTAGTAAATATTTAACAGTGCTTTAAAATTAAACAAAATTCAGAATCAAGTACTAGATTTTCTGTAGATCATTTTCACATATTTACATGTTAATTTTAGTTGTTTTAATATGTTAAAATTAGTTTATGTTAACAATTAATTATAAATAATTGTTTTAAAATAGTTTTTGATTCAAATATTTCTATAAATAGTAATTTCTGTCCAAAAATTCTACAAACTTGATACCTTCATTATTTTGCCTAATTTTGACTAATGAAAAATAGTAGCATGTTAGTTTGAGACTCTAACAATGTTGCTGAATACAATGCTCTACTTATCAGTCTCCAATTAGCTAAACAGTTGGATATCAAATATCTGAAAGTATACCGAGATCCTAAACTAATTGTCAACCAGGTCAGAGGCATGTATGAGGTTCGACATCAAGATCTTATTCCATACCAAGAAGTAGTAGTCAAATTAGCCTCATCATTCAAGGGGTTTTTTTATTGAACACGTACACCGAGCATGAAACACAGAAGCTGACACACTGGCTAATCTAGCAGCAGTATTAGCGATCCATGTAAAAAAAATAAAAGTTGATCGTCATTACTAACAGAAAATTATTCTGTATAAAAAATAATTTGAATGTTGAAATTTGCAATTCGGTTGAAGTTTGTACCACAAGTGAAGATTGGAGAGCTTCCTTCATCGACTTCGCGGTACATGATATCTTACCTGCAGATCCTAAAGAAGCTACGATGATTCACCGTTGATCACTCTGATTCTATTTCAATCACGCCTCCAAAACTATACCGACGATCATTTGACGGTATGCTCTTACGTTGTCTCGCGGGCGATGAAGTAAAACAGATATTACGTGAAGCTCAAGATGGTGTTTGTGGTACACCAGCCTGGTCCCAAGCTTCAGGATCAGATTCGACGTATAGGATATTATTGGCCCACCATGGTAGCAGATACCGTTGAATATGCAAGAAAATATCGAGCATGTCAAATCCATGCAAATTTCATTCACCAACCATCAGAATTTTTACATCCCATAGCAGCATCTTAGCCCTATGAAGCTTGGAGCATGGATGTCATTGGTCCTATTATTCTGCCCTCATCTCGAGGACATCGGTTTATCCTAGCTATAACCGATTATTTCTCAAAATGGACAGAAGTTATACCCTTAGCAGAAGTCAAGACAAGCACTGTTATCAGCTTCATCAAACATCATATGATCTACAGATTCGATGTGTCTTGGCGAATTATCCATAACAATGGACCTCAATTCGTCAGTCAGAAATTTACTTGATTCTGTGATAAAAATTGAATCAACAAAGTCACTTCTACAACATATAATCCCGCAGCTAAAGGTTTATCTGAAGCATTCAACAAAACGATCATCAAGCTTCTCAAGAAGTTCGTTTCTACTAATAAACGCAACTGGAGCGAAAAGCTTAAAGAATGTCTATGGGCATATCGAACTACTGTATGCACTCCGACTAGCTGTACACCTTTCTCTTTAACGTATGGATGTGAAGTTAAGGAGAGCTACTGCCAATGAACTTACAGTAGAAAACAATGATCATCTTCGACTACAGGAGCTTGAAGCACTCAACGAGAAGCGACTACTAGCTCAACAACACATCGAGCTATATCAAGCCCGTATCTCAAAAGCCTTCAACCATAAAGTTAAAATATGAGCATTTTAAAAAAGGCAAGTTGGTCCTTACTGTCAGACGTCCTATGACTATGACACACATGAGCAAGGACAAGTTCGAACCAAAGTGGGAAGGTCCCTACGTTGTAAGCAAAGTTTTCTCAAACAGAGCTTATCAACTAATCGAGATGGACGGCCAGATAGCTATGATGCCTATCAACGACAAATTCCTGAAGAAGTACCGTGTTTGAAAGTGTATACTATGTCTTCCAAATATTGTACATACCCCAAATCTTTCAGTTATTATCTTTTACTTACCACAGATAATAAATCCTCAAAAATTTTCAGCAGAGTTGCCATTTTGTTCTCACAAACACTCATAGGATTTTGTTCTCTCACAGAATTATACATCTCGTACGACTGCACCATCCAAGAAATGTGAATCTCACAGGATGAAATACAATGCAGGATAATTGAATTGTGACATTTAATGTGGTGATAACTTTGCAAAGCTGTTAGACATCTACAGTGTGCCTCATTCTCTGAAAAATGCTCTTTAATAAGAGCGTTATGCTTTTCATGATAGTATTTGCCTATGTGGGCTCCTGTATTGATGGAAAGTTACATCCCTAATCAATACATGCAGCCATATGGTACACAATCTGAGTTTTATGTGCCAACATTCACAACCACATGATGCATGCTCCAGCAACCCAGCATAAACATCTTCCTCACTAGTAGATGTTTTGCACAGAATGCATTCCTACGAGGGCTTTACCATAGAATTCAACAAATCATGTAGAAGATTGAGAATTCTGATTATTTTGGAATCTTATGTTGTAAATAGCTCAGTAATTAGCTTATTCAAGGTCTTCTCATCCGTGTGATATTTCCATAATTACCAAGGCCATAAGCAGCTACTCATCGCCTTCTCCAACGTGCTTTAACTTAAAAATTGGTCACGTGCATAACCAAACTTCATAAAGACCAGTTAGCAGCCAACAACTCAAGATCGATCATGTGTGTCCCCAATCTACCAATCTCCATGGCTACACTTCCCTGCAGAAGTACAACATTACGACTTATTTAGCTGTCATTATTTGATACTCTAGAGTTCTGAAGCATCCAAAAAGACCTCAATGTCGTCAAGTCTGCAAGTTCATGTCATACCATCAAATAAGCGAAGCGATCACATACCGATCGAGACTACTCCGTTACAATTTTCTAGAAATATTATTTGTAAAAGTTTTTTTGTTGTATTTACATAATGTGTACTTTTGAATACAAAAGCTTCTTTTATACAAATGTTAAGATTAAAATAGGATTAGATTTCCTTTCTATTCGGATTCAGATATCTCTTGTATGGATATGGATATGTTCTCCATATATCCATAGTTGTATGTTTTTATATTATCCATTAATAAAAACAATATTGTTGATTTGTTTCATAATATCAGAGTTTAAGATTTTTTTTTCTTCAACTATCTGTTCACCGTCATGATTCCTCCTAGTCATCCGACTCCGACGAGGAGAGATCCGAGTCATCTGATATCAAGGCCAAGATCTATCGACTCTTTGACCGTGAGCAGCCTATACATGTAAGTTAGCAAAACACATGTAAGTTAGCAAAACACATAGACCTACCTTTGCCCCAGTTGCCTGAGGTTTTAAACATGAGCATAGGATTGACTATGATCGATGAGACATTTGTCCCAATTGCTCAGATGACCACAGTTCGTACATTACTAGTTGTTGATGCCGCTCGTAAGTGCCACTCATGAAGAATGCCTTTCTTCATGGTTCTTTATCTGAGGTAATCTATATGGAGTCCCCTCCAGACTTTTCTATTCCATCGGGACATATTTGTTACCTTTGTCGTGTTATCTATGGTCTCAAGCAAGCTTCCCGAGGTTGGTTTGAGTGTTTCAGAAATAATATTTGTGAGGCAGGATTTTAGCCATATTCTCAGGATTATTCTATGTTTGTGCCGTCGTCACCACAAGGACGAGTTCTTCTTTTACTCTATGTGGATGACATGATTTTGACTAGCGATGATTCAGCAAAAATTGCATCAACTTAGAGCTAGGTACCTTCACCAGTAGCTTCATATGAAGGGCCTTGGCTATCTTCGTTATTTTCTTGGACTCAATATTGCACAAGTTAAGAGAGGGATACTTACTTCTCAGCAGAAATATATTTCAAACATCCTTTCATCTGCAGGTCTATATATTGGATAGTCGGACAGTTGATACTCCTTTGGAGCTCTATTTGAAGCTTCATCTACAGATGGTGAACCTCTCAGAGATCCTAATCACTACAGAGTGGATCAACTTGTGTATCTCTGTCATGCCTGTCATGATCCGCACCCACTTTTTGGGATACGAGTGCGTGTCCAAGCCAGCCTACGCCACAGAGTCGGCGGTAGAACGCTGTCACAGCCAAGGTGCTCAAAATCACAAAATATAACATTTATTGCTCATTCACATAACTAAAACAATTTTATAATTTTACAAGTTTTTACAGGTTTAAATTTGCTAGAAAATACATTGTCTCACAAAATAGAAAAGACAACTAACTCAACTATCTAGGTTGACCTCAGCATATCCATGCCTCCCGAATGCTAAGAGTGGTCGCGGCTAACCTAAAAAATGTTGGTTTCCAGTTAGGAATGGAACAAGCACACAAACTGATGGTAAATCGAAAACACAATAGAATTCATAAGACATGAAAATAACATATGTGAAATAAAACTAGAAAGTAACTGATGTCATTGCATCTCTAGAAAGAAAGTAGATAACTCGACAACATGATGTTTCAAATAGAGAAAAATATGTAAACATGGTGACATGGCAAGTGGTGAACAAACAAGGAAAACAAGAAAAAGACAACAATCTATGTGTTTTGAAATATCTTGTTCGACATGTGAACGGCTAAGGGGTAAATCCGGCACCCCGCACGTGAATTGGGCGATTGCTATTAGTCAAGAATAGATATTTTGGGGATATTTTTGGGTAGTCCACATGTCTACTATGATATTTTCCCGCCCAGCTAGTACTCATGAAATCAAGTCGCAAGCATGGTAATCATGTAAATGACAGTCAAGAAGTATAAGTAAATCCAAGATACTAATCCGTGTGACAACGTGTCATCAAGCAAGAGAGCATATGTATAAACATGAAATGGAAGCTACTATGAATCGAAAGCAATCAGAAAGTGTACTTGCCTGAGGTCCTTAGTTGGTAAAACCGATAGTACGACCACTCAGATGAGTTACTAAAGTCAACACATGCAAAAGTCTCCGGATGCAGAAATAAATATTACCAATATTTTCAGAATAGTCAAATTATCTAGAATTGTCTGTCCATAAGTCCAATTCTGGACACAGGAGCAAAACGATAATTTTGGGTCAAAACGATGTCCGCCGTTGGACCCGCTTTGCACCGAAAATCGTACCAAAGTCTATGGTCTCTAAAGTCATCAAACTATATATATACGGTTTTGGTTTGACGAGATAAACCCAATCGTACGTCCAAAGTTGGATTCCGGTGGGCCGTGCATAAATTCGCCCATTAGATCGGGTTGCGGGCCCGCCAAAATAGTGTTCCGGTCGACCTTCTCAGAACCGGACCAAACTTGGTGTACAGGACCAAAAAAATGATACGGTCTTGTTGGCGCAAGTTTCGTCTCGATATGACGAACATGCACAAAGTAATTGACAAATTTGTAAAAGACCGATACGGTGAATTTTGACGGATACGCATCAAATTCGTCGTGCACATACGACCAATTTTAATTCTCTCAAAGCCTATATGTCCACGAAGTCGATACGCACCTTTCGATGCTTTCAGTTCGCGACCACGTCGCCCGGATTGACGGGACGGACGTCGTATCGGGATAATTTTTCTAAAAATTCAGTTTTGAAAACCAGTTTTTTCTCAATATTCACAAACCAATAACTTTCTGTGTAATGCATAAAATTTAGATCTACAAGAAGGGTTTTGATCTCCTATATGTTGTCTACAAGTCACTTTAGAAGGTTTTCCAAAGTTTGCGATATTCTGGTCGCAAAACGAGCGCAAACATAGAGTTTCGGGACAGTTTCTAAACCTAGAAAATCAAGTTTTTTCTCGATTTTGGAACTCATTTTTCGTCGCACTTGATGCAAATCGGCACGAACTATTTGAAGAGGATTAAAGATGTATATGTTAGGATCATACCGGAAGAAACGGATCAAAAATTGACCAACCACGCGTGGAGAAATTGGTTCGCGAAGTTGTGCGTTTGATGCAACTGTTGCTGCCGCACTGTGGCCGTTTCTGGCCGTCGCACGCGGGCTGGCCATGCCCAGCGACCCGCGGTGGCGCGCACGTCGGGTCGGGGCTGTCGCCCGGGTAAGGTGGTCATCAGGGTATGAAGGTTTTGAGGGATTCGGCTAGGGTTTCTTGCTCCATCTCGGCTTTATATATTCATATATAAATATATATGTGCACGTATACAGCAAGCATGAAATGCTCGGGTCCAACTTGCTGTGAGCAGCTTGTTGGCCCATGCTTGGTTGGTGGGGTTTTTTTTTTCCTTTATTTCTTTTGTTTTTCTTTTCTTTTCCTTTTTCTTTTTCCTTTTTCTATTTCTTTAATATATATATAAACCTATAAGGATACACACATATATATATACTTACTTTATGCAGATACAAGGAAATTTTATAAAATAATTATAAAAGGAAATTTTATCTAACCAATGGTTGTATTATTTATATTAATTCTATTTACAAATTATAAATAAAACTCTATTATTTATATAAAGTCTAATACATATATAATACATATACATATATACACTACTGTCCACCCTTGTACTGCTTTAGCCTAGTAAATTAGGAAAATCTAAAATAAAGTATTTAGCAATGCTATCATGTTTCAAAAAATAAAATATTATTATGGTTAGAAATAAACTAAAATATTACTATAATTAGCAATCACATATATGATATATATTTTTGCCAACCTTCATAATTTAACAATAACTCGTATATATGCATTTACCTATCCGATACACCTGCAAGTATATGCATAACCTATAAATTTCCGAAATGCTCGAGAGTATCTGAGAAACTTATATGTTATATTCTCCAAGGTAATTAGAATTTAAAATAGCAATTAATGCATATATTATATTTAATATTCAAATTACATAATTTATTCCTAAATTATAAAATGAGCTACCAAAATTTATATATATATACACATCTACATATATGCATGGACGTCGTTGGTCGCACTATATGACCTTCATGGGCTTGGCTCGGTCAGGGTCTAGTCCGGACTGGATTGGCATAACCGGGTTTCCTAAAAGTCATAATATTAATAAATAACTTAATTAAATTCTTTATAGAGGTCAAGTCACAACTTGGCCTGGTTTTCTTAGTTGGGACACACTTATGGCTGGACCTTCCTTAATATAGCTAATACACTAGTTAAGGCACATGATAACGCTATTCGTGCCACGGTTTCTAGTCATCTTGTACTCTAATATTAACCACGGCTTAAGGCCTTCAATAAAAATAACTATTTAAATAAATATTTATAAAAAACCAAAAATTACCATTCAATTCAAATAAATAAAATCGAATAAAATTATTTTCAAAATTCCGGGAAGAGGAGTTACAAATCTACCCACCTTAGAAATAAATTTGTCCTCGAATTTAAGGACTATTAGGATAGGCAGACTTGGTAGATCAAATCTTTCTAAGATTTAAAGTAACTATTAACTCCAATATATCAAGAATAATCCATAATAATTTAAAAATAATTCTAGGTTTTATTGATAACTTTTTAAAATACTTTTAATCAAATCTAAATGTAATATTTGATAAATAACCTTAAATGGACACCAAGTGTTATCAATTTAACTCCTAAAATACATTTGCATAAATCTAAACAAAATTTAGTAAAACTTCATCTAATAATCTGTCACTATACAAATATAAAGTAATATTTAATATCATCCAAGTATATTTATAAGTTAAAAAAATCATAGAAATATTTGATAATGATCTATAATTCTTAAAAGTCGATCTCTGTCATTTTAAAATATATTTTAAAAGTAAATTTTGGCAAAACGCTTTTTATTTCAAAAATATCTATAATAGGATTAATAAAATTTATTTTCATATCAAAATTTCAAAACTTCGGGGAGTGAGCTTACCATCTACCCACCTTAGAATGTTTCATCCGAGAAATCTCAAGGGCCACGATTAGGTATGGCTGAAAATATAATCAAGGAACGAAATTTCAGTCGATCTGAATAAGGACGATAATTGATATAATCAAGAGGATGATACGATTCATGATCAAATTAGTCACGCGCCGCGGATATGATAAAAATAATAAAATTTAATAGGCAAAAGGAGAATGTGATTGGGCACGATCAACATTTGGTCAAATGGTCTAGTTGACGAGCAACTGTTTTTAAGAATGATCAAGATTGAAATGGTTTGGCACGACCAAACTATAGTCAGCATGGTCTAGTCACGACCAATTTTCTAAGGAATGATCAAAGTTCTAGATGAAATCTAAACATGATTATAGTCGCTTGGATAGAAGTTAAAATACAGTCATGATCAAGGCTAATCAAGCAGGTCATCCCTACATGATGAAAATTAGAAAGTTGGCACGAGCACGAGCATGATCATGATCAAAATAGTCATAGCCATAGTTGGATTAGAAATATAAACCTTAGTTATAATCAAATTGAAATATAGACACGATTATGATTTAGTCATGATCAAAACTGTTAAAGGTTGATCAAAATTGAAATCATTTTGGTACGAACAACTAGTTAAGAAAAATTATTTAGGCATGATTATAGAATCGAATTCTAGGATAACATGCGAATTGGCATGATTGAAATAGAATTGAAAAGTCTAGTTGTGATCAAAAGTCGTTAAGGATGATCTAAAACGAGACCATTCTAACACGATCGATTGTGTAGGCATGATCCTAGAATTATAATCTAGGGGTGATTATGAATCTAGTGGAAGGAATTCAAATTAGGTTTAAAGAACTTTTAGGAAAACTAATAACGATACGACAGAATAAAGGAATGGTTCAAGAAATGAAAGGGTAAGAACTGATCGAACTTTAATCGAGAGTTCATGGAGTTCTGAACCGTGAAAATCAACAGTCACATGCCATAAGGATATAGTCTCTATAACATTCAAAAACCATACGTAAACGTGAAGTCACTTTACCGAAAATTCCTACCCCACCAGTGTACATCTGGCTGCGGTAAACCCTTGGTATCGTGACTCGGTAATGATATGGGACCGAATACCCTATCGACCCTATCCAATATTTACATAATAACTAAAGATTGAATAGGAAAAACGAGGAATAACTTTCATAATACTCGATATTCTACTCTTATTTGAAACTACTTCGACTTAGGGTCCTGCTACGCCAGTGCGCTTCTGGCTGCAGAGAACCCGTAGTCTTTGTAGTTCAATAAGTGTGACAGCGCACAACTGCCTTGCCATCGTAGGTTATCGAATATTCTTTCAAACTCTGCCTATAAGAATCTTTTAAGGAAGTTTTCGAAGTTTTAAACAACTCGATCATGACGGGAAATGTCTAGTATATGTGCTCAAAGCAAAAGTATTCATTTGGTAATCATGCGATCGATTAAGAAGAAAGTGATTGAAGACAAAAGAAGTACAAAAAAATCCTCTAATACTCGAAGATTCGAGGGAAAACTTATGTACACCTTGAGTTTCCAACAAAACCGAAACGGAACAATTATAGGTATGATTGGATCATGTTAAGCTCAAAAGTCAATAGATGGATATAGAGTATTAACCTTTAGGAAAGATGATTACTTATGCAAATAAATCAGTAATATGGCTTGGGCTGGTAAGACAATTCAACAGTTTTCAAGGGGTAGAGATGTGAGAGGTGTAAGTGTGTGTCATTTCGAGTACCAATTTAAAATGAAGTGAGTGGCTAGGGAAGGTAATTGTCAATGCCAAACAAGGATAGATCTTCTATTCCCTTTACCTATGCATGTATATATATATATATACTCATATACTCACATAGCCCAACTACGTTTAAAAGCCCCAAGCGAATTATCTATAAAACTATTTACTTCAACCTGACCAAGTACAACAGACCCAAACCCAAAATCCATATATTAAAACAAAATAAATATTAGCCCATAATAAAATTCATCTTGTGTCCCAAAACAAGTATTATATGTACATATATTTTCATGCTAACTATGTAATATTCATTATCCAAAAAAATCCATAGATGTAAACTTGTCTAAGGAATATGGGCTAAACATATTAATCATTTAAAACCAGCCCATATCTAAACCCAATATTTACCCAAAACATAATACTCTTATATCTATTTCATTTCCTAAACACAACATACATAATACTAAATACAATAACAAATATCATCATAATATATCTCAATACAATTATATATGTATAACATTGAACCCAATTCAATAATACCAACTAATACAATGCGCACAAATGTATATGTACAATATAGTACCCTTACTATGCCTTATACATAAAATAATTAATTCACTCTCTCCCTCTCTCTCGGTTCTGTTGTCATTAAATTGGAGAGCTGCCATTAATTAGAGAGGGAGAAGTAGCAAAGGGGATAAAATAAATGTCACAATCAATGGTAAGGGTTGACTCCTACCTAAAACACATGGCAAGTATACCAATCTTAACTACCCAACGGTTAAATTGAATATAGGACTCCTAGTCCTAACCATTCTCCTAAAATTGACTTACTCCTAGTTATGATTGAGCATTTTCTAGTCGCAGGCTCACAGTAGTACGACTAATATGGTACTATCACGAGTTCGCATAATTTGTAAATACTGACCTACATGGGCTACCACAAAAACTTGTCACGACCCGTACCTACTTTTCGGGATACGAGTGCGTGTCCAAGCCAGCCTATGCCGTAGAGTCGGCGGTAGAACGCTATCACAGCCAAGGTGCTCAAAATCATAAAATATAATATTTATTGCCCATTCACATAACTAAAACAATTTTATAAGTTTTTACAAGTTTACATTTGCTAGAAAATATATTGTCTCACAAAATAGAAAAGACAACTAACTCAACTATCTAGGTTAACCTCAGCATACCCATGCCTTCCGAATGCTAAGAGTGGTCGCGGCTAACGTAAAAAATGTTGGTTTTCAGTCAGGAATGGAACAAGCACACAAACCGATGGCAAATCGAAAACACAATAGAATTCACAAGACATGAAATACATATGTGAAATAAAACTAGAAAGTAACTGATGTCATGTCATGTCTAGAAAGAAAGTAGATAACTCTACAACATGATGTTTCAACTAGAGAAAAACATGTAAACATGGTGACATGGCAAATGGTGAACAAACAAGGAAAACAAGAAAAAGGCAACTATCTATGTGTTTTGAAATATCTTGTTCGACATTGTGAACGGATAAGGGGTAAATCCGGCACCCCGTACATGAATTGTGCGACTACTGTTAGTCAAGAATAGACATTTTGGGAATGTTTCTCGGTAGTCCACATGTCTACTATGATATTTCGCTGCCCAGCTAGTACTCATGGAATCAAGTCGCAAGCATGGTAATTAATCATGTAAATGACAGTCAAGAAGTATAAGCAAATCCATGATACTAATCCGTATGACAACATGTCATCAAGTAAGAGAGCATATGTATAAACATGAAATGGAAGCTACTATAAATCGAAAGCAATCAGAAAGTGTACTTGCATGAGGTCCATAGCTGGTGAAATCGATAGTACGACCACTCAGATGAGTTACTAAAGTCAACACATGCAAAAGTCTCCGGATACTGAAATAAATATTACCAATATTTTTAGAATATTCAAATTAGCTAGAATTGTCTGTCTATAAGTCTAATTTTGGACATAGGAGAAAAACGATAATTTTGGGTCAAAACGATGTCCGTCGTTGGACCCACTTTGTACCGAAAAAGTGCCAAAGTCTATGGTCTCTAAAGTTGTCAAACTACATATCTACTGTTCGGTTTGACGAGACGAACCCAACTTTATGTCCAAAGTTAGATTCGGTGGGCCGTGCACAAATTCGCCCGTTGGATCGGGTCGCGGGCCGCCAAAATAGCGTTCCGGTCGACCTTCTCAGCATCGGACCAAACTTGGTGTGCAGGACCAGAAAAATAATACAGTTCTGTTGGCATAAGTTTCGTCTCGATATGACGAACGTGCACAAAGTAATTGACAAATTTGCAAAAGGTCGATACGGCGAATTTTGACGGATACGTATCAAATTCGTCGTGCACACACGACCAATTTGAATTCTGTCAAAGCCCACATGTCCACGAAGTCGATACGCATATTTCTATGCTATCGATTCGCGACCACATCTCCCGGATTAACGGAACGGACGTCGTATCGGGACAATTTTTCTAAAAATTTAGTTTTGAAAACCAGTTTTTTCTCAATCTTCACAAACCAATAACTTTCTGTATAATGTATAAAATTAGATCTACAAGAAAGGTTTGATCTCCTATATGTTGTCTACAAGTCTCTTCAGAAGGTTTTCCAAAGTTTACAATATTCTGGTCGTACAACGACCGCAAACATAGAGTTTCGGGACAGTTTCTAAACCCAGAAAATCGAGTTTTATTTCTCGATTTTGGAAATCGTTTTCGTCGCACATGATGTGAATCGGCACGAACTATTGAAGAGGATTAAAGATGTATAGGTTAGGATCATACCGAAAGAAACGAATCGAAAATCGATCAACTATGCGTGGAGAAATTGGTTCGCGAAGTTGTGCGTTTGATGCAACTGTTGTTGCTGCACGGTGGCCGTTTCTGGCCGTCGCACGCGGCCTGGCCGTGCCCGGCGACCCGCGGTGGCGCGCATGTCGGGTCGGGGATGTCGCCCGGGTAGGGAGGTCATCGGGGTGTGAAGGTTTTGAGGGATTTGGCTAGGGTTTCTTGCTCCATCTCTCGGCTTTATATATTCATATATAATATATATGTGCACGTATACAACAAGCATGAAATGCTCGGGTCCAACTTGTTGTGAGCAGCTTGTTGGCCCATGCTTGGTTGGTGGGGTTTTTTTTTTCCTTTATTTCTTTTGTTTTTCTTTTCTTTTCCTTTTTCTTTTTCCTTTTTCTATTTTTTTAATATATATATAAACCTATAAGGATACACACATATATACTTACTTTATGCAAATACAAGGAAATTTTATAAATAATTATAAAAAGGAAATTTATCTAACCAATGGTTGTATTATTTATATTAATTCTATTTACAAATTATAAATAAAACTCTATTATTTATATAAAGTCTAATACATATATAATACATATACATATATACACTACTGTCCACCCTTGTACTGCTTTAGCCTAGTAAATTAGGAAATCTAAAATAAAGTAGTTAGCAATGCTATCATGTTTCAAAGAATAAAATATTATTATGGTTAGCAATAAATTAAAATATTACTATAATTAGCAATCACATATATGATATATATTTTTGCCAACCTTCCTAATTTAACAATAACTCGTATATATGCATTTACCTATCTGATACAACAGCAAGTATATGCATAACCTATAACTTTTCGAAATGCTCGAGAGTATCTAAGAAACTTATATGTTATATTCTCCAAGGTAATTAGAATTTAAAAAAGCAATTAATGCATATATTTATTTAATATTCAAATTACATAATTTATTCCTAAATTAAAATGAGCTACCAAAAATTATATATATACACACATCTATATATCTACATGGACGTCGTGGTCGCCCTATATGACCTTCATGGGCTTGGCTCGGTCAGGGTCTAGTCCGGACTGGATTGACATAACCGGGTTTCCTAAAAGTCATAATATTAAAAATAACTTAAATTCTTTATAGAGGTCAGGTCGCAACTTGGCCTAGTTTTTCTAGTTGGGACACACTTATGGCTGGGCCTTCCCTAATATGGCTAATACACTAGTCAAGGCACAGACAATGCTATTCGTGCCACGATTTTTAGTCATCTTGTACTCTAATCTTAACCATGACTTAGGCCTTCAATAAAAAAACTATTTAAATAAATATTTATAAAAAAACTAAAAATCACCGTTCAATTCAAATAAATAAAATAGAATAATATTTTTAAAATTCCGGGAAGAGGGTTACACGCCCAGAACCCAACTACTGGGGAGAGCGGGGGACAGACACAGCCAGCTACGTATATTGAAGTGCACCACCTCGCATACGGTCACAGCTGTCTAGATGCATGAGGGTTTATCTACAAGCCATCAGTCTCTTATGGTCAAGAACAGCCTAGTTCTCCATCTCAAGCAAGCAAGTAATGTTACAAGATATTAGATCATCAGACATACAAGTAAGGCATCCCAAACGTTACATATTCAGATTATCATGAAGTAGTATACAAAATACGAAAAGACTAGCAAGAGTTCAAGTCTACATGATCAACCCTAGGATTTGTCAATCATGTTACAGCCCTTAGGCAGATAAAAGTAAGTTTCAATTCGAGCTAACAATGTACGATGGCTAAATGCCTCAAAAGAATAATTTACAATTGAGCGGGGAACAAAAGAAAGAAACCCACTCGTGCTAGGGTTACGCCTGGTGTTCATCATATGGCTGGAAGACAGGTAGATCCTCGGGTGCTACACCAAAATCTGGCCATATAAAACCAGCTGGGTCAGAACCCAGAAGAGCAAGTGCCACAAGGGAGGCTTCACTTAAGGACTAAAACCAGCATATTAGCACATAAAGACATAAATGATAACGAAAGACATGAGATAGAGAAGACAGGATGATAAACAATAAGATAACTGAGAGACTATTCCGGTAACCAAGCTATAACCCGTAAACCAAACAAGGATCGGGGTTATAACTCTTCACCTGAACAGAGCTTAGTCTCCAATCATTTATCGACAAGAGTAATGCATAAACAGTAATGTACTGAAGTAATCATAGACTGGTACTGCCTAGACAAGACTACTGGACTCCATCCATCAATCACGGCCAAGCAATGAGTACGGCTTGATACTTTAACTAACTATTGTTATCACAAGCCTAGTTACTACAAGATGCAATGAGATGTTCCAGCAGTCACAATCCCTACAGACTATCCAGTTATCCTTCCGCAGGTTGAGAGAGTTGATTAGGTGACTTTGTGGTACAACACATGACAGTGTGCTAGAAATGCCCTACTCGTCGGCACGCTACAAGTCCACTTGAGGCGCCCAGATAACGGGATTACCTGTGACTGGGAATTCTCTTTATGATCTACTTGATCAATGTAGTCATTAACTTAGTCAGATTCAGTATGAATTCCTGACCGTGGAAATCAGGTATTCATGTCCTAGACATGATGCAAGACGGGACACATAGCTTGTACAGACACAATCAAGAGAAATCTCCTGCGGTGTCAAGATGAGAGTTACTTGTTACTTGTCAAGGTTACTTGTCAGAAGTGCACCACCAAGGGCCACTATCAAGCTTGTACATGTCATGTCTACTTGTTACTTGTCAAGAGTGCGTCACGACGGGCCACTGCTAGAGTTATCATGTCAAGGGGCTTATCAAAAGTGCCTCAACGGGCCACTATTAAGAGTTATTATGTCAAGCCATATTGACCATGTCATGTTCATGTGTATCATGTCGTGCTCGTGCTAAGTGTACTTGTATGCCAAGGATTTACTGGCCAAGGGTGCGCTACGACGAGCCACCGAAAGAGTTATCAAGGAGTATACATGTCATGTTAAGATCGTGCTTAAAGCCCAGAGTACATATGAAACACAGATAATACATTATACAAGGCCATCATGGAAGATGCCCATCATGCTCAAAGGTCACAACTTACACTAAGGACCATAGGGTCAAGCATGGAAAAAGTAACATAAATTATCATGGAAAAAGGAAGGGGGCAGGGACAACATGCACCCAAGGGCAGCATGCGCCCAAAGCATCATGGGCCCATAAACAGGCATGCGCCCAAAGAAGCATGCGCCCGAAGTGAGCATGCGCCTAAAGAGTATGCGCCCATGGTACAAGTACAATGGAAGGGTATGCGCCCACCTGCTTAGGGACATGGTGCACTAGAAGACAAGCCTGGAGACTAGCCTCCATGGCTAAGTGGGCGCATACCAAGAGCTATGCGCCCAAGCAGAATGAAACATAATGCCTCAGACCCATATCAGAGACTATGTGCCCAGGCAGGGGAGAAAAGCTTTGGGCGCATATCAAGAGCTATGCACCCAAGCAGAAGAAGCTGGGTGCCTTGGGCGCATATATGGGCTATGCGCCCAAGCAGAAGAAAGCAGGTTGCCTTGGGTGCATATATAAGGCTACGCGCCCAAAGGAAAGGCTGCTATGGCACATAAAAAGAGCTAAGCGCCCAGCACTGTTCTTCTCCTCTCCTGCCAGCATGAGTTCATGGAACCCATGAACTTTCCAAGTTCATAAATCCCTTAAAACAACTCAAAATCGGGACTTTCAAAGATCTAAATTGGGTAGAACGAAATTCTCTACAACATGGAACAATAAAAACTTGAAAATAATAAAGTTTCATAGATCAAAACCCAAGAAAATCAAGATTTTGAGTAAACTTAGGTCTACAAGATTTTATCCACCAAAACCCAAAATACCAAGTACTAAAGAGTCATAAAACTATATAAGGAAGACATTGGAATAATAAAACATGAGACCTCTCATGAAGCAAGATTACACTTGCCTAAGGGTTTGGAAGAAAATAAATGAAGAAGAAAAGTAGATGAAGAAATAAATAAAAGTAAAGAAGGAGAGAGAAAAGGGTTGGGTTATATAGAGGGTTCAACATGATGAACCATCTGACCCAAACCAAACCAAAATTACTAAGCCAAGCTAAACCAAGACCAAATCATGCTAGACAAGTCACATACGGGTCAGAAATCCATACACGTATACTGAAAATACGTATAACTGAAAACGGGAGTGACAATCTCTGTTTGACTAGGCCATATATTTCTCATGCAGTTAGCCAGTCTTTTTCGTGCTTCGATCAGCTGACTATGGTGCCTTATTCCGGATTCTCTGATATCTTCATGGTTCTATTACACGCTCATTATTTATGTCTTCTACATCTCTGGAGCTTCGAGCATTTTCTGATGCAGATTTGGCAGGAGATTCGACCACCAGACTATCTAATACAATATTCTGTTTACTTCTTGGAGATTCGTTGATCTCATGGCAAAGCAAGAAATAAGATATTGTTGCATGTTCTTCTACTGAGGCAGAGTATAGATCTATGGCTGCCACCACCCGGGAGATCATTCATGTACGTAGACTACTCTCAGATATAGGCATTGCTCCTACAAGACTGACGTCGATTCACTGTGACAACAAGAGTGCTATACAGATTGAAAACAATTCATTTTTTCATAAACGATCAAAACACATTAAGATTGTGCATTTTTGGCAGACAATATTTCTCTACCACATGTGACTTTCCTTGATTAGTTGGCAAGTTTATTTATAAAGTCACACCCTATACCGTGATTTCAGCTTCTATTGGGCATACTCATGTTGTTGACCCATCATGTATTTGAATGGGTGTTAAGATTAAAATAGGACTATATTTCCTTTTCTATTCAGATTCAGATTCCTATCTCCTGTATGGATATGGATCCGTTCTCCCGATATATACTCATAGTTGTATAACTTTTTATATTATCCTTTAATAAATTAATATTTTGATTAGTTTCAACATTTTTTATAACTTTTTTGTCGAAAATAGACTATTATGTCCAAGTTCAAGTTGACTTTAGATTTTGTTAGTAAAAGTAGTACTATATCACTTCTGTAAATATCTAGCTCGCCACTGTAAGTTAGAAAATTTCATGTGTTGTTTATCTTACTAGAAATATATTGTAATTCTCTATTGGTGTCAATTTGTCCATTCAATTCAAGTAAATTTTCATGCGATGTAGATTTTAAAGTCATGAGTTCTGCAAATGTTATAATCAAGTAAAATTTCAAGTAAATATATTGTTCTCTTCTCTGTCATTTGCCTCTTACTTCTCACGTTTTGGTTATTATGTATATAATTTTCATGGGCTCAATAAAGAACAATTGATCCCCATATACTGTTAGCAACATGAAAGTGATATTTAGCTCTCTTCTACTGCTAATCATCATTGGACAACAATTGAGGAAGCTAAACTTGTTGATCGAGTCTTCGCACGCCCAGGCGAAGCTTCAAAATACATGAGCACCACATTCAGTCAGGTGGCACGCTCCTCCTAATTTGCAGTACCTGCGAAGAGCGAGGATCAGTACATTCCCCGTGTACTGGTGAGTGGCAATTAATTTTTGTGCTCTCATTTTGTTCAAAAATTTAGGTGAAACCATGCGACATACTTTAGTGATCTTTCTAGCCATTCCTAGTCAGTTTCATGCAAGCAGTTTGATGAAACATAAACAAGATAAATTACGCTAGAACTTACCCATAGCAGAGTATGTCGGGAAAATAAAGCTTACCATCATCTTCCCTCTCAGTTTGATAGAAATGAATAGAAAGTGTGTGATGTGGAGGTCACTGGCATTAACTAGCCATCCTGGACATAGCCTGGTTAGACGGGATCCTTTCAACGCAAGTAGCAAGCTCCGTTGCAAGTCCCCGAATTATCCATTGCTTAAACCCAGCTCGGCTATACCGTGTTTCTCCTTGGCCGAATCGGTCCTGTAGCCCCGAGTTACCATTCGAGGAAACATTGCCCTTGTGCACAAGTTGTCCATGACCGTGCTAGACTAAAACTAGTTATTCAAGTATGTTCTATGATTCATAGTAAACTTAACCGAGTTTGACGTATCCCGCCTTGTCATTTTGCAGTGTACTTTCGTTTGTTCATTCCCTTTGCTTAACACAGTTTGATGGAAATCAATTATAAGCATGCATGTGAATAGTTTTATGGTAAAGCAGTTCTATAGCAGTTTTATGCAAGTAAGCATGTATAGTTCTATGAAAACAGTTATGTCACATTGAATTCACGACTACACATTTAGCATTCGGATTATTAGTACTATTGATTGATTTGATAATCGAGAGGGTCGAGAAGAGAAGGGTCAGCCACTCACCTTAATTATTTGATTAAGGCGAGAGACTCGTTGGCTGTGCTAGATTGCGCCTACGCGATCACCTAAAATCACCTAAACAACTGACTGTCTCATTCAATGAGTTCGATACGAATGCGAACCTTGAAAACACAAGCCATGAAAACCATCGAAAATATTCACGAAAACGCATTCAGAAAACCAAAGCCAAAGAAGAAGTGCGGCATAAAAAACAGAACAATGGGATGTCTCTTCCGAATCAGCCGTAGAGTCCATACTTTAGGTGCAACCCGCTGAATATGTGACTTGATTCCGAAGAAGCCATTCCAAACGAGAAAATGATCTTAATTCAATCGGTCCCCTTCAATCGATTCAATTGATCCCGATCAATCGGTCCTGACTTAATTGATAGCGACAATGTTCCTTTCTCGTGTACCTATGGACAGAAGACGGGGCAAGACGTAGGGACGGGACACTACACCATAACCAACTAAGAAAAAGTTTTGTCCTCGAAACTTAAGAAGAGAACCTACCTCTAGGAAAACAACGAAGGAATTTTTTTCTCTCATCTCCGACTTAAGCTCCCAGGTCGACTCCTCGAATGCATGTTTCTTCCAGAGCATGCGAACGAGAGGGATAGCAAGATTTTGAAGCAGTTTATCATTGTACTCCAAGATTTGCACATGCTCTTCTAATATGATAAGTCTGACTTCAGATTCAGCTGACCAAAATCTACCACATGGTTCGGATCATACACGTACTTCCGCAACTGAGAGATGGAAGATATCGTGCACATTCGACAATGCTGGCAACAATGCAATCTGGTAAGCTACTGGGATGACTCGTTTTAATATTTCGAAAGGACCTACAAATCTTGGACTAAGCTTGCCCTTTGCTCCAAATCTCGTAACTCCTCGCATGGGTGTTACTTTCAAAAACATATGGTCGCCTTCTAGAAATTCAACGGATCATCGATGAGTGTTGGCGTAGCTCTTCTACCGACTTTCTGCTATTTTCAATCTCTCCCATGTCAGCTTAACTTTTGTACAGTCTGCTCTACCAGTTCCTGGCCGAGTATCTATCATTCCCCGACTTCATCCCATCAAATGGATGATCTGCACTTTCGGCCGTACAAAGTTTCGTACGGTACCATTTGGATGCTGGACTGATAGTTATTGTTATATGCAAATTCGGCCAACGGTAGATGAACGTCCCAGCTTGACTTCAAGTCGATCGCACAGAGTGGTAACATGTCTTCGATAATCTAATTCACCCACTCTGTTTGGCCATCGGTCTGTGGATGATAAGCTGAGCTAAACTTCAACTTGGTCTCCAATGCTAAATAAAGACAACACCAGAATAGCCCATCCCGATCTGAGACGATGGATGCTGAGACCCCATCCAGCAGAACTATTTTATCAAGATAGATCTGAGCAAGGCGATCAACGCTCCAAGTGATTTTAATGGCAATAAAGTGTGCTAACTTGGTTAATCGATCGACAATGACCCAAACGACATCGTTCCCTTGTGGCATTTTCGGCAGGCTAACAATAAAGTCCATAGTGACATGATCCCACTTCCATTCTGGAATGGCAAGGCTCTTCATCTCCTACCCAGTCTTTGGTGCTCAGCTTTAACCTGGTGACATGCAATACATTACGACACGAAAAGTGCCACATCTCTCTTCATGTCGTGCCACCAAAAGACAAAACAGAGGTTTATACGTCTTGGTGCTGCCAGGATGTATACTGGTATCCCTCTGAGAGGACTAGTCCAGTCTCGAGTACTCTTGCTCGATGTTAATCCACTATGTCACAAGCTTTAATGAGCGCTTGCAGCTCCTTACAACACGAGTTTTCATCCGAAGGACTCGCAACTTCAACTAAGAAAAATATTAAAAATTGGAACATTTTCGTAAAGCCTTCTTTACAAAAACAACCAACTCTAGATTGAAATAGAATGACACTTGGCTTGGCTTGGCTAGGAGTCGTTAAAGGCTAGATATGAAAATGAATAGCCCTGGAATGTTTTAATAGGAGTCGTTAAAGACTAGATACGAAAACGAATAGCTCTGGAATGTTTTTACAGATATCCAGGAAGACCAAAACGTTCTGGAAACAACCTAACCGAAGTTGGATAGAGTTGGGACCGAACTCTGGCCAAACTCGGGTAGAGTTCTCTTATGAATATCTGCTCGATTTTGTATGGACTTTTGTATGTGTATTTGATATAGGATTCGGTATAGGTTTAGTATAGAATGTGGGGTATACAGGTAGGCTTATTTGGACAGTGGAATGAGTAGAAAGACAGTTGCTAATTCGATCAACCTCACATTTTCTAGACTCAATAAAAGAAAATATACAAAAAAATATAAAACAATTCTTGATCTGCATATGTAGTTTTGTATAAAGGCGACAAGTAGTAGCTTGTTGGAAGTAGACGTTCTATTCTTTGTACCTGTAGTGTATTATTTGCGTATCGACTAAAGTTTATCTTGATTATCAAAATCAGGTGTGACTATGACCAATGGGCCAACAATTTTAACAAGCCTGGAGGAAAGAAAGCTTGCATTAAGCTGGATTTGAAGAAAGCAATGACATGGTAAACAGAGACTTTGTATGTGCTCTCATGATAGCTATGGGGGTTCTTGGATGTGGGGGTGGCCAGAATCGGGAATGCATTTCAATGGATACTTTCTTAGTTCCGATCAAAGGTCAACTGTATGGTTATTTTTGAAGTAACTGAGGTTTACGACAAGGTGATCCGCTCTCTCCGTACTTATTCATCATTGTCATGGAGTATTTCACTTGCAAATTGATGTGGCAGTCCACTGGAACAGACGATCCAACCTATATATCAAAGGATACAACCTCATGTCTCTCACTTGATATATGTTGATGACCTTCTAGTCTTCCTGGAACCATC
>JANAVB010043419.1:6572895-6686192 GCA_029216955.1 Iris pallida | reverse complement strand
ACACGAAGGGGATGCACCGATGCAGCCTACCCTTCCTGCTGACGTCCTCAGCAGTCAAGATGCACCCACCGATACAGCGTATCTCTCGGGGAAACATGCGGCTGACCATATTCCCCAGCCATCTCCCTCTCAGGCGAGAAAGATGCGTCGACGGAGCAGGGGCGCAGCTAGTGCCCTGCGCATCATCTCTGATGCGCCAAAGAAGGTCTCTGTCTTTGACAGACTCATTCGTTGTAGTGGTGAGGAGAATTTGGACTCTGAGTACTATGCACCCCAGCGGGCTGGTACGAAGAAGTCCAAGGCAGCTCGGGCCATGCGCCTCAAACGTTCTATGTCGGCAGCAAACCAGAAGCATGCGCTCACAATCATGCGCATTGCTGATGGTAAGCTATAAGGTCGACTCGCATGCTTCTGCGCCGGAAATGAGTCGACCTTCAAAGTCCTTGTCTCACTTGGGCACATCTGTTGCGTTCGCAACCAAGTCGAGCAAGGCAAACCCTGTGGTCTTGAACTCCCGCGCCTCCACTGCTTGTGCGTCTGAGGTTCGTTCAAGTCACTGTAAATGTTGTTCCCCACTACTGATCTGAGCACCTGTTTGGTGTTGGATCAGGGGGCACAACATTCACTTGACCACCCCGGCGCTTGGCCTTGCCATGCGCCTGATGGGGGTGCGAAGGTGGCACTCTCTCCAACGATCTGCATAACGTGATCACTCACAAACGCCGATCAGGAGAGTCGATTGACAATCACAATACGCCCTCACAGGGCACACCTGTGCTGTAGTCACCATCAACTGCTGTTGCAAGGCAGCAGTCCCACCAAAACAGTCGGTGTTCCAGCGGCTGCAATCATCAACACCCCTCCAACGTAGCCTCGGGAAGAAGGTGTCCATAAAAGAGGAGCCAGAACTAAAGGTTGCTTCATCAACGTAATCTCTAACTCCTCGTCAATCCGAAAGGCGACTGGCAATTCCTCGTCCTCGTCCAAGAGCCAGCCGAGGAAAACCAAGACAACTGTCCCGTCCTCCGGAGTGTTTGAAGACACTCGGGAGAGAAAGAAGATCTTGGAGGAAGCTGGGGGTAGTCAAGCCCTTGTTGATCCTCTTTCTGAAGACGAAGATGTCCTCCGGGGCACAGCTGGGGTGGATCTTCATCCTGGAGACAAAGTCAGCCTTCCGGACGTAGCTGGGGGTAGTCTGGCCCCTGTAGATCTGCGTCTCGAAGACGAAGAAGTCCTCCAAGTCAGAACTGGGGGTAATCAGGCCCTTGCGGATGCTCCTGAAGACGAGGATGTCCTCTAGAATGTAGCTAGGGGTAGCTAAGACGAGGCTCCGGAGGAAGTTTCTCTTCTACAAGAGAGCGAGGCCGAAAGCGAAGCCTCAACTGATCCATCCGACTCCAGCCGTGTCATGACAGTATACATGACTGGGGGTGATACCGAGCCAGATGCGCCGCCAGCAGACCTCGTCCAGCGCATGGATAACTTGGAGGGAAGACTAAAAACCCTCTCTGCCTCCATGCAAACACTGACTCAAGCAGTGTTTAAAATACGGTCCATTTTGGCCAGAGCGCCTTCTACCGGTCCTGACCTAGGGGCCAATGGAGAATCAAGTGTACCCCTTCAACGGGTATCCTTGGATACAGATCGCCGCGAAGCACCACGGACATCGGAGCCTTCAAATGCTCAACTCCAGGCGGTACCACCTTTCCCGACTCCCAGCTCCACGGAAGACGTGGTCGAAATGATCAGGGACTTGCGCGAGCGCTTTGAGTCCAAGAATAGATAAGAGGAGCGCCAAAAGATGGGGATTCCCCAACCATATCCCCTCAAATGGAACAAAGTGGTTTATCCTCCTAAGTATAAACCACAAACATTGACGCCATATGACGGAAAGGACTCTCCGCATCGCTATCTGACGTACTTCGAGTCTCAAACGGGACATCTCCTGAAGGAGGACGCACTACTCACTAGCATATTTGTCGGGGCACTAAAGGGAGTGGCGTACGACTGGTACTGCAGTCTCCCCGATAACTCCATATCTTCCTTCGACGACTTGACGCGTCTCTTCCTCTACCGTTTCTATGACGGCGAAAAGGACATGACAATGGCGTCCCTCATAGAGATACGTCAGAAGGAGAAAGAAACAGTTCGAGTATTCATCGAACGCTTCCGACAGGCCTGCTTCAGACTGCCCCGGGCATGCCAGAACATGCACTTCTCTCCTCCTGCAGCATGAACATGCTGCCTGCGATCAAACTCTGGCTCAACTCTACGCCTCCTCCCGAATGGAGTTCCTTGATCATCGGCCGAAGCAGCAGAAAAGAAGGCGTCCAATGCTCGCCTTTTGGGAGTTAGTTTTCCTGCCTTTGAGGACAAGGGGAAACGGCCTGCAGCCAACAACCCTGGACGAGAGACGAATGGGAAACATGCATTGACTGTCAATGCCTCTAAAGATGCATCAGTACCTACCCAGAAGCCTCCACTTGCACCAAGGCCAAATGAGGTTTATTCTTTCAACGAGACACCCTGCAACTCTTCGAGATACTGAAGCAGGGTGACAAGATCAAGTTGCTGGACCCGAAGCGTCCCGACGAGGTTGGAAAAGTGGACAATCCGAGGTATTGTCACTACCATCGGTTTGTTGGACATCCAACTAAGGACTGCTACGTCCTCAAAAACTACATCCAACGCATGATCAATACGAATGTTATCTCCATCGACTACGAGGAGAAAACGGTCTCGGCCAACCTGGTGTCACTCCAATTTGGCACCTTGCCGCCAACCACAACACAAGATGGCATCGTCCCCATCCCTAAGGCGATAATGGAGGTGGCCAATCTACCACTTACTCGTGACAACGTGAGTGGACTCATCCCACTCACCATATCTCGGGAAGAGGTCTTATGGGTTCACCCTGATCTGTCTCCGAGGTTACTCAACCGGAGGTACGCTCTGCCTCCAAAACTAAGGACAGGAAGATCAATTCTTGTCGCATGGTCTCTTCCACTACGGAAGAGGCACTTCCTGTACAGACGCGTTCACATCAGAACGCCCAACCTGACGAAGCTGCCGTCGAGGTGGTGCCTTCTTGTACCGTCCCTGCTGTCCAGGAAGAGGGCTCATCTAGGCCTACAGCAGCCAATAAGCAGAAGCATGTAAAGGCCCGTTTCGACAAGCCTCTGCGAAAGGAGAATGCTTCGGGGCTAGCCAAGCCCCACAACTTCGACATACTGGCACAACTTGCTAGTACTCCTGCCCGTCTATCTCTGTTTGAGCTCCTTCGTCTTTCCAAATACACTCGTGAAGCTCTCTGTGAAGCCCTGAAGGATGCTGAGTCCTTCATCAGTCAGGTCAAGCAGCCTGAGGATACTCCGACTACGTGTGCGCACTATCATTGTGCGGATGAAGTTATCCCCAACATAACCTTCACCCAACAAGACATGCTGCTCAAACACAACGACACAACAGGCCACTGTATTATACAGGGTATGTCGGTTCCGTCAAGGTGAAGCGGATTCAGATCGATCCGGGGTATTCCTTCAACATCATCCCGAAGACGTTGCTCTCAACACTGGGGATCCTAATGTACCGACTGGCGCCTTCCAACACAACAATCAGTGGCTTCAATGCTAGCAAAAGCGAGCCGCTGGGCAAAATACGGCTGAAGTGTCATATTGGTAACCTCAAAACCGAGGTGACTTGCTATGTCGTGGACGCTGACGTCAACTACAACCTCCTACTGGGTCGTCCGTGGCTGCATGAGTACATGGTGGTGCCATCTACACTCCACCAATGTATGAAGTACGTGTCCACCAACGACATCATCCGGACGGAGTTCGCAGACATTGACCCTTTCAAAGGGGTCGAAGCCTACTTCACTGATGCTACCCTATACATGTCACTCGACGAAGGGGAAGCCAACGACGCTGATGATGAAGCAGAAATAGTGGCAGAGCCGAACATGGAGCCAGAGATGATTCCCGATGCTCTTTTGAAGATCTGACTCAAGGGGAAACCGCCTCAGATACTGCCTCCTATGACTATCAAGCTACCTGGAAAAGCACCAACTGCTCTAGGTAGAACACCTACTGAAGCTCCCTTGATGATACGGCTCAAGGAAAAGCCGCCTCAAATATCGGCTCCCCTTGTGGCAAAACTACAGGGGAAGGCACCAGCCACTGAAGGCTCAGTTGAGGCACCTCTGAAGGTGCGTCTTAAAGGCAAGCCTCCGCAATCGTCTCATCCAAGCTACCAGAGAAGGCCCACATAGCCCTCTCGGACCCCAAGATCAAAGCTGCGATGGATTCTCCCGATCCAACCCCAGTACTCACAGATGAAGAGCTAGTGGAATATATCTCTGCTGATGTAGATGTACCTTCTCTGGACAATGTAATCCCGCCGGACAAAATCTGTGTTTCATCAATAATAGAGTGTCTTTTAATTATTCTAGTCTTCCATATTGGAATGCCATGTATACATTAGATAACGCTCTACGGTCGTTGGAAACACAAATAACGACCGTCCATCATGTAAATCGAGTAGTCCCGTCCCAAGGGGTCTATTTTGTAGTCCACCGCAGAATCGAGACGAAGAATCCATCATCTTCGGCAAAGTCGAGCGTCATTAAGACGTCCCGCCACTCGAGCCAGAACCAGATACTGGTAGAATCCAAGTCTATCGGTACACGGACAAGGTAAAGTACCTCATCCAAAAGATGGGTTACGATCTAAAAAGCAACAAAGGCCTGAACTACGGCAAGGGTCGATGTCTTCCTTTCTGGCTCCCAACACCTAAAGGAAAGCCGCAGGACTACTATCATCGAACTCGATGGGGGGGGGCTATGTCACGCCGCCGTCAACTCCAGAGAGTTCGGAGGAAGAAGAAGTGGAACATTCACATTCATCCAAAGCATCAACTTGGGATTCCGATACCAGTATCGGATCAGTCTTCAAGAAAGTGCTATCAGCCAACATGACATCTGCATAATCTCAAGAAGATGAAGGTGAAGACCAAACGCCAGAATTCTTTGAGGAAGAACCCTGGTCTCAACGCCTAGGAGAACATTGGGAGTCTCGTTTTGAATTACGCGAACCCCCTACCGAAGACAAAGTCGAGCAGATCGACCTTGGGGATGGATCTTCTTCCAAACCCATCTTCATCAGCAGAAGTCTAAAAGGAGAAGACCGGGAATCTTTAATCCAACTGGCTAAAGAATATATCAATGTCTTCGCCTGGAGCTATGAAGATATGCCGAGACTTGATCCCCAGATTGCAATGCATAGGCTTAACATCTTACCTGATGCCAAGCCTATAAAACAACAACAGCGACGTTTTCGTCCTGACATCATGAACGCTATCGATTAGAAAGTAGACAAACTCTTGACCAGCAAATTTATTCGTGAAGAACAACACCCGGATTGGGTGGCCAACGTCGTCCCAGTCACCAAGAAGAATGGGAAGATACGAGTCTGTATCGACTTCAGGGATCTCACCACTGCTTGCCCGAAGGACGAATTCCTGCTTTCAATCACCGACGTGATGATCGACAACACATGTGGCTTCGAACGCATGTCTTTTATGGACGGGTATTCGGGCTACAACCAGATCAAGATATTCCCCGATGACGTAAAACACACGTCATTTAGGACTCCGAAGGGGGTTTTCTGCTATACAGTGATGCCCTTCGGCTTGAAGAACGCTGGTGCGACATACCAACGAGCTTTGAGCACCATCTTCTGTCAGCATCTTGCAAGACAGTCGAATGCTATGTTGATGACATTGCAGTCAAGAGCTGTCTCAAAAGGGATCACCTACAAGAACTTAAGACAGTCTTCAATCTCATGCAAGCGCATCAACTCAAGATGAACCCCGCTAAATCCTTCCTAGGGGTTTCTAGCAAAAAGTTCTTGGGCTTCATTATCACGGTGAAAGGCATTCATGTCGATCCCGAGAAGACCAAAGCCATCCATGACATGGACCCTCCGAAGAACATCCGAGAACTTCGAGACCTGCAGGGGTGTCTGGCATACATCCGGAGGTTTATAGCAAACCTTTCGAAAAATGTCAAACCTTCTCCAGCTCATGAAGAAGGGAGTCTCTTACGTCAGGACAGAGGAATGCCAAAAAGCTTTCGATGATATCAAGGCTTACTTGACGAGCCCGCCAGTCCTAGTGGCACCCGTCGCCGGTAATCCATTTCTCCTCTACGTCCGTGCCATGGATCATTTCATCGGCGCTCTGCTGGCTCAGAACAACGATGCAGGCTATGAGCAAGCTATCTACCACCTCAGTAGAACACTGATCGGGACCGAACACCGGTACAACCCCGTTGAAAAAGAGTGTTTGGCTTTGGTATTTGCCATCCAGAAGACTCGCCATTATGTCTCGGGCCAGACAATTCATGTCATCTCCCGAGTCAATCCACTCAGAGTTCTCATGACGAAGCCAGGGTCATTGAACTCCCGGCTAGCTACATGGGCAATCCTGCTAACGCCATACAACATGGTGTTCGTTCCACAAAAAGCCGTCAAGGGTCAGGCTCTGGCCGACTTTTTAGCTGCAACCCCATCCCAGAGTCCTCCAGACTCTATGAAGACATCCGGATGAGGTCCAAGAATCAAATGTCACCGAAGAAAGCTTCGTCTGTCGGATATTTTTCGATGACGCTTCAAGAACAGGCCCCAAAGGCCAAATTATCGCAGGAGTGGGGGTAGTCTTAGTCTCCCCCGATCAGCTGGTCATCCAGCGTGCCTCTCTTTCGAAGCCGTGCTCCAACAATGTTGTCGAGTACAACGCGCTCATCATGGGACTCTAGCTGGCGCAACAGCTGGGGGTGAATCATCTGGAAGCCTACGGCGACTCAAAACTCGTCGTTAACCAGATCAGAGGACAATACGAAGTTTGCCTTGAAGATCTAATTCTTTACCATGAAGTTGCATTGAACATCGTTTCAACCTTCACCAAGTTCTTCATCGAACATGTACCTCGTTTACAAAATCTGGAGGCTGACGCTCTGGCTGGCCTCGCAGCCTCATTGACAGCACCCCTCGGGACTCAACACTACGTCACAGTAGTTGGTCGAGACTTGGTATATCCTAAAAACAACCTATGCTCACAAATGGCCCATGCCATGTCAACAAGTGCTAGTGTTAATGTCCGAGACTGGAGGTTTCCGTTCATCGACTTCGCTGTTTACGGAATTCTCCCAGAGGACCCGAAAGAAGCCGTCTCGGTCAGGAGGCGTTTCCTTCGATTCTATTACGATACAGCTACTAAAATGCTGTACCGACGCTCCTACGATGGACTTCTCCTTCGATGTTTATCCAACGAAGAAGCAGCCGAAGCCCTTCGAGAAGCTCACGACGGAACCTGCGGGGCCCATCAACCTGGCCCTAAGTTACAGGATCGACTGCGACGCATGGGCTACTACTGGCTAACCATGGCAGCCGACGCTGTCGACTATGCTAAAAGTGCCATGCGTGCCAGCTTCACGCTGACTTCCTCCATAAACCGTCAGAACCACTACATCCTACGGTCGCCACCTGGCCGTTTGAAGCCTGGGGCATGGTCATTGTAGGACCGATCACCCCTCCTTCATCAAGGGGACACCGCTTCATCCTAGCCATCACCGACTACTTCTCCAAATGGGTCGAAGCAGTTCCTGTCGGAAGTGAAGAGCTCCAGGGTGGTCAGCTTCATCAAGCACCATGTCATCTACCGTTTCGGGGTACCTCGGAGGATTATCCACGATAACGATCCTCAGTTCATCAGCCATATTTTCAGCAGATTCTGTGACAAGAATCGCATTCAAAATATGGCATCAACCACCTACAAACTGACAGCAAACGGATTGGCCGAAGCATTCACCAAGACATCGTCAGGATACTCAAAAAGGTCGTATCATCCAACAAACGCTACTGGGACGAAAAGCTCGGCGAATGCCTTTGGGCCTACCATTCAACGGTACGGACCCCGACAGGCAACACACACCATTCTCCCTGGTCTACGGGAGCGAAGCGGTACTGCCTCTCGAGATCCAGATACCCTCACTCCGTGTAGCGATCATAAATCAACTAACAGAGGAAGACAATCAACGTCGTCGTCTGCGAGAATTGGAGACACTTGACGAAAAATGTCTCCTAGCTCAACAGCATCGAACTCTATCAAGCCCGTATATCACAGGCTTTCAACAAGAAGGTCAAGCAGAGGACTTTCCAAGTAGGCGACCTGGTTCTGGAAGTCAGGAGGCGATGGTGTTGACTCACAAGCCACCAGGAAAGTTCGAATCCAAGTGGGAGGGGCCTTTCATCATAGAGACGGTATACTCAAACGGTGCTTACCGCCTCGCCAAACCCAATGGGGACTTGTTCATGATGCCCATCAACGACAAGTTCCTAAAAAAGTACTACCCTTGACATCCTTCAGACATGTACTTCTATCTTCACCCAACAAGGGAGTTTGTGGACCCAATCATCGGGGATCACGTACAATTCCCTTCCATAAAATCTTACGCTTTCAGAACCTAGCTATTCCGTGGCGTTCTATCCTCCAGTAGAAGGACAACCACGTCCATATTACCTCTGAGTTATTCTCATATGCCCTATAAAGCAGAATCTTACGCTCCGTAAGACTACGCTATCCATCATGTTTACTACGTCCACATTACCTCTGAGTAAACATCCCGTACAGAAAACCTCTGCATTGTCGTACATTGATCGCAGAACTTCCATGTCCATTACCTCTGAGTAGTTCCGCATATCCCTCCTGAGTCACTCCTACCACGTCCATAACACCTCTGAGTAGGAAGACTCCATCATTTGAACCCCATATTTGCCACGTCCACATCACCTCTGAGCAAACATGTTAGGTTCTCTCAAACTTATTATCTGTACCTAACAACCAAGGTGCACAAAAGATAATAGGTCCACACAAATCATCAAGTTCATGACAGCAAAAATGAACACACCACAAAACTCTTCAATCTTTATTTAAAAATAAATAAATACATCCCAGCAAGAGTTGCAAATTACACAAAATAACAAAAAAGGAAAGGCTACAATCCCTAGGCATCACCGGGATTGGCTGAAAGCTCTTCGATCCGACGCTTCAAGTCTGCCGCCCGAGTATCTGCGGTCGTCAGGACTCGACGTTCGGCTTCTTGACGCATTATTTCTATGGCCTCAAGAGAAGTGTCATCCTCATGCTTCTCGTCCAACTGTTGCCGCTGCTGAGCCAGGGAAAGAGCTTGGCGGGTGAAAGCCGCTTCCTCCTCCTTAGATGCTATATGTTCAGCCTGGACTCGCTCAGCATCTAACAAGAGTTGGGTCCGCTGGTCTTCAAGGAGGCGAATCTTGGCATTAACCTCCGCTATACTAGCGTCCAACGCGGCTCACAACTCTACCTTCTCCTGCGTGGACTGAGATAGCCTCTCCACCGCAGTCTCAGTTTCAACCACCTCGCGTTCCCAGACACCCACGATGGCCTGATAAGAGGACTCAGTCTCAGCGATCAACTTCTCCTTTTCTGCGTCTATCAGGACGGAGAGATCATTTCGCTGGATACACTGAAACTTGGAAAGCAGCTGGTCCAACTCGGCCACCGAGGCCTCCAGAATCTCGGCCATATGATCATGGCCCTGGTGGAAACGTATCAGACTGATATGAGGGAGTGCCAGGGTTTTTTCCGTCGTGAAACTCCCATTGGCATCCATCACTGCCGATACGCCCCTCTGCAGCATCTTATACACCGCCTCAATAATAAACTTCAATACTCATCTGCATCCGCCAGCACTTGTGGCGTCATAGCAGGAGTTGGAGGAGCTGCTCTAGACGGCGGACTGGAAGAAGGCCCACCGGCTTCAATCTGTGAGGCTGAAACCTCGGCATCAACGGACCCTTCCTCAACAGGGGCTTGAATTTCGCTACTAGCCCGAGGTGCCAAAAGAACAGAAGGAGCCGAGAGAGAGCGTCGATATCGTACCCCAAGTAGAAGGAGCAACAGAGGGTTCCAGCAAACCCTTACCCTTCTCAAGCTCGGAAGGACCACCGACGTCAGGGGCTACCTCATCCGTCCCTAACACACTATCAGCAGGCCGTACGGGATATTCCCCCTCCGCAAGCAGCGAGATCAGCACTTGTTTCCTGACTCGGCTCCCATGGAGTCAGGATCGGCGGACGAGCCTTATTTTTATCATCAAATCCCTCCGCGGGGATAGAATCTGTCACTACCTCCCGGTCGGCAGCCACCTCAGCCTCCGCTGCTGAGTCTGGGGTAGGTCTCGACAACGCTGCAGTCGACCTCCCCTCATCATGACAAGGAGGGGAATCAACCCTCTCCTCTGTTTTAGTCATGTTGTTGCTCCCGCAACAGGCCCACTCATCTCTGGAGGAACGTCATCCGAAGACGACGAACTCTACCCCTTCATCATCTAGAAGTCCCGTATCGGCTGGACCCTCAATGTCCAAGGCCCCTAAGGCGGCTTGTACCATCTCGGAAGCTGCTGCGTTATCGAAGCGTTATCATTTGCATTAACTGAGAGGAGCATGCGCCCATCACTGATGCACGGAATATCCATGCGCCCGAACAGTCATGCGCCCCGACCACCATGCTTCTTATTCAAAGTATTCCAAAACTTGAAAAAAAGTTTTGAAAACTTTGAAGGGGGTCTTGTAGAAGCATGGAATTTCAGGACCAAAATTCTATGCGCCAAACATTACATGCGCCAGGGAGCTCGGATGAAGTACTTGGCACAGCAAATAACAAAAGCATAGACATTAAAAGAAGATTTTTATTTTTCATATAAAAGTCTATTACATGTCTAAAAAGAAGAGCTGTACAAAAGAATTTCTACAAAGAAAAGACCCTAAGTCTACAGCTAGGCACAACAACCACCCTGCGCTCTCAAATAGGCACATCTCGCCATGCGCTCTCAGCCAGGCGCATCCTTCAGCAGCTCAGTTATGTGCATTCTTAGTTATGTGCATCCCTTCAGCGGCTCAGTTATGTGCATCCCTTCAGCAGCTCAGTTATGTGCCGCCCTTTCAGTCAGGCGTATCATGAAGTCTCAGCATATACGCCATCAAATGCTTCGACTAATGAAGAATTTATTGAGCAGAACGAGGGTGGACAATCAAACCTCTAGCTGGAGGAAGAGCTCTCCAAACCAAGGAAGAGGAGAGCACCGCAATCGACCCGCGGCTAAAGGAGTAGCTTTCAACCCAACCAGAATGGGCAACACCCACTCTAGCGGAAGGAGGAGCTCTCCCAAAGTCACCCTCGGGAGCATCTCATCAACGAATGTCCTCGAGCAAACAAGTTCATTTCGGGAGGACGTGAGAGAACGAGAAGCAAACTCTCTCCATGCCACTATTTATAGGCCGTGCAAATCAAACCCATGCGCCAAGTGGCTGGCTCTCGAATCTCGTGTAATGAATTTGCATTAAATAGTGATGAACCTGACGCTTCAAATTTAGCCAAGTCAAAAATGGCTATTTAAAGCACTCGAAGAACGTAACAGTCGAACCAATAAAGACGTGTCATGCAAAGCGGATGCGCCGGTCAGACTGCGCATCATACAGATGTGCCCATCAGCACCAAGCGCCTTATGAGGATGCCCCCCATGCGTCCCCATGCGCCTAGTGGAACATAGATTGATGTGACCACTCAAAGGCCTATCATCTGTCAAGAACATTAAATGCTGAAGTCTGACAGAGTTGGCAGCACGTCCCCGAGGACTGAACAGTTGACAGCTTTTTTCAGAAGCCGAAGCGTGTCCGACGTCAGCATCATCATTACTTTCCTCCAGCGGTTACAAGCCACATGGCCGCCCAACCATTCGTATGCGCCTCCGCAGCTATGCGCCCAAATCTCTGTATGCGCCTCAAAAGCCGTACGCCTCGGACTTTTCTCTGATCCCTAAAGAAAACGTCAAGTCACTACTGAAGCCACGCATGTGCCTCAAAGCCGTACGCCCAGACTGGTTCGTGACTCCTAAAGGTTACAAGCCAAAGTCTCCTCGTGCGCCCAATCCCAGGCGCATCCTATCTGATCACTCTCCACCAAATCCGAGATCTTTGAGCCATGGACCTACGATACGTGTCCTTTGACTCGATTCAGCCTATGAAGGGGTGCTAATCACCCAAGATCTCAGCAACTGAAAGATCATCTTCATTGCTACGTGTCAGCTCGATCGCAGCCCACAAAAGCAACAAGAAGGGTTCAACTCCTCAATCAGAGCGCATCGCCCATGCGCCTCCATCAGCAATCACCACGTAGCATCCCCACAAACAGGCGCATCCTACATATACGCGCATAAGTAGCCAGCCTGTAAGATATAATAGAGGAATCATTTTCTACTTCCATACCGACATACATATACAGAGACAGACCTACGAATACACGCAGAGAGGCAGATACAGACACTCAACGTCTTCTTCCTCTCCGCAAGCTCCGGCACCTAGAGCAACTCAGACCTTCAGAGAACCAAGAACCGTCGTCAGATTGTCAATGGAGTCAACGCATTACCACTCGCTCCATCGGCACAAGGGACCCAGATAAACAAAAGTGTACTCCTAGGACTACGTCTAAGTCTTACATTGTAATACTGTTCTGTTTGTAATTGAAATTTGCAATCAAAAGATTTTAATGGCAAACAGAAAGCCCCTGGCTTGAATAACGGGAAATGGTCTCCTAAACCTCTTTTTCTGCATGCGCCTTCAAAATAATCAATCCCGTGTAGCTCTGGGATTCTGGATAGATCTTTCATCTCCTCTAAAGAAGAGATCTTCCAGAAATAAAACCCGGATGAGGAACTGTAACATGCTTTCCTTTGCACCAGTTCCGAAAGAAGAATCCATGACTAGTACTAGGTCTGGAAGGCTCTACCTTAGAGACTACCAAGAAGGATAGGAAAATGGTGTCACTCCTTCTCCTGTCTCTGATGCCCCTCCAACGTCGTCTCTTCCTGTGTCTAATATTCCTTCGACATCATCGCCCCAAACGGAACCTGTTCCTTCCAAGCCGACAGCAGCTGACAAAGGTAAGCAGTCACCCGACTTTGACAAAAGCTTAAAGAAAACTACATTACAAGGACTCGAAAAGCCATATAATTTTGACATATTTGCTCAACTGGACAATACTCTGGCAAGATTATCGATTTTTGAACTCCTGCATATCTCGAAGGAAACTCGAGAAACATTAAGTGAATCTTTGATGCAAGTCGATGCTTGTCTGACATATCTTAAGAAACCAGATGAAGAACCTGTGGCATGCTCTCATTGTCATAGCGTGATGGAATTGATTTCCAATATCACCTTCGTCGTAACAAGCCTTCTACCTCTCCTCCTCTTGTTATTAATCTTGGTAAGCCATCGGCCAAGGTTAAAAACACTGTTGTAAATGTTGATACAAATATCAATAAAGTAGCATCTCCTTTGCAGTACATTGATGTCAACCATTACACATAATGTTATCTAGAAATTCTAGATAACATTGAACCTCTTACCTTGGAGGCAATTCAACACCTTCAAAATGAGGTATCATTAGAACCAGTACAAAACTCATTCTTTCTAGTTCCCTTTCGGAAGAAAGATAAGCATCATATCATCTTCAGCAAAGGACTAAATCAAAAGGCTAAATTTGATAGAGACTCTGAAAATGATGATAGCGGACGAATCCAATTATGTCGTTACAGTCAACAATCCAAAGACATCATTCGAAAAATGGGCTACAACTTCAAATCTGGCCTCAACGGTATTAAGGGAAGACGAACTCCGATTTGTATACCTGCACCAAAAGGAAAGTTGTTACAATATTACAATAAAATAAAGCATGGGTTGGGCTACACGACGCCAATCACGACCCCAGATATTTTTGAGTCGAACAAAGAAGAACGATCTAATTCTTCTGACATTTCTTCATGGGATTCAGATACCAGCATATGGCATGTCCATCGAGTGACTCTGTCTTTCAATATGGTGACCGCTGAGTTCTCAGAGGACGATGACGATTTCATCGAGACTCATGAAGTAAAGCCTTGGGCACAAAGGATGGATACTTAATAGAAACTTTGCTTCGAACAACGTGAACCATCCACTGAGGATAAATTGGTCCAGATCGACTTTGGAGACAAAGCTTCTCCAAGGCCGATCTTTATCAGCAAAAACCTTCCCGAAGCAGACAAACAAGAGCTGATCCAGCTCATCAGAGAATACATTAATGTATTTGCCTGGAGCTATAAAGATATACCGGGATTAGATCCTCATATTGCTACTCACAAGCTCAATATTCTGCCAAATGCTAGGCCATTCAAACAACAACAGCGTCGATTCCGACCTGATATGATAGACGCCATACAAGCCGAAGTCCAAAAGCTCATCGCTTGCGGCTTTGTCAGAGAGGAACAACATCCAGATTGGGTGACTAACATCGTCGTAGTTATAAAGAAAACAGGAAAGGTCCGAGTCTGCATCGACTTTAGGGACTTTAATGAATCTTGTCCCAAAGATGAGTTTCCTCTTCCGATCACTGATGTCATGATCAACAACACCTGCAGGTTCGAACGAATGTCTTTCATGAACGGATTCTCCAAATATAATCAAATCAGGATGAACCCCGAAGATGAAAAGCATACATCTTTCTGCACTCCTCTAGGAGTCTACTGCAACACAGTCATGCCATTCGACCTTAAGAATGCTGGTGCCACCTATCAGTAGGCCATGAGCACCATCTTCTATGAATATTTACGGAAGACAGTCGAATGTTATGTTGACGATATTACTGCTAAGAGTCGTCTAAAGGAAGATCACATCCAAGAATTAAGAACTATTTTTGATCTAATGCGCCAGCGTCAACTTAAGATGAATCCCACCAAGTCAATCCTGGGAGTCTCTGTAACACCCAAATCCTGATTTAAATTCGTTTATCCAAAACTAGTTAGTTTTATTAAGTTTATTAAGAGTATAATTTTCAAATAAGCATTCATTTAGGAGAATGGATTTAGTTACTATTAACAACTATAGGACTTCTAATGTTATTATTAGGCCGACCAAGCTCAGTTATTTGTCTTCTTTTTGTCTCAGCCTTATATAGAGTATTGGGTCACCATCAGCTGCGAGCTTTAGGTATAGAAAGGTGGATTGGTTAAATTAGCATATGGTTATTGAGATGATTTCTAAAAATTTCCAAAGTTAGCTAAAGGTTGAACCTAGTTAATTAAATTGCCCAGATTAATTATCCACATGTTCTTGGGCCTATGGCTTGGGAGAAAGCCTATAAATACCCTATTTTCTCTATTCATTTTATCCAAGCCCAAACCCATTTTTCTCCTCACATCCAAACTCAAGCCCATAAACCCATTCCTATTAAGTAACTCCCAACCTCTAACATTCCGTAACTCCCAACATCTTACATTTTATAACTTCCAACCTCTTACATTCCATAACTCCTAGCTTTTTTATTCCGTAACCCCCGACCCTTCACATTCGTAACTTCCCTACATTTCTCTATAAAAAGAGAAATGTTGAGACAAAACTTAAGCATTACCATCTTCTTTCTTTGGAGCAACGCAGCGACCTGTATCGTACTCGCCATCCCCGAGCCATCAGAGCCGTACCAATAAGCCGAGCATCGTCGACAACCTACGAACCACCTTCCCGATCTCGATAAGGACGATTCCGACGGAGCCGACACCGTGTCAACGTGCTCGAGTCGACAGAGGACTATGAGCCGACGATGATCTCGACGTAACCGCAACCACTTTCTTCTTCTTCCTCGGTAGGAAACTAAACTCTAGCCTTGGTATAGTTTAAATCCAAGCAGATCCCTTATGCTAACACCAAATCAATCTTGGCCTAGTGGTCACCTGACCATCCCTAAGATCCAGTCCTGACAAACTTGAGTTCGAATCCTATGTTAAGCTTATATTTTTGGGTAATATATATTATATTATTTATGGTATTATTATATGTAGTATTTATGTATTCATGTATTTTCTTGTATTTTGATAATTATATATTGTATTTGTGTGATGTAAAATACTGGTATTTACTATTTTCATATGTAGTATTTATTTATAAATTTTCTAGCATTAAATATTTTCATTATATTTTCTATTAATTAAAAATGAAAGTATTATTTAATGTATTTTATGTATATTCATTTTTAGTAAATATTTAACAGTGCTTTAAAATTAAACAAAATTCAGAATCAAGTACTAGATTTTCTGTAGATCATTTTCACATATTTACATGTTAATTTTAGTTGTTTTAATATGTTAAAATTAGTTTATGTTAACAATTAATTATAAATAATTGTTTTAAAATAGTTTTTGATTCAAATATTTCTATAAATAGTAATTTCTGTCCAAAAATTCTACAAACTTGATACCTTCATTATTTTGCCTAATTTTGACTAATGAAAAATAGTAGCATGTTAGTTTGAGACTCTAACAATGTTGCTGAATACAATGCTCTACTTATCAGTCTCCAATTAGCTAAACAGTTGGATATCAAATATCTGAAAGTATACCGAGATCCTAAACTAATTGTCAACCAGGTCAGAGGCATGTATGAGGTTCGACATCAAGATCTTATTCCATACCAAGAAGTAGTAGTCAAATTAGCCTCATCATTCAAGGGGTTTTTTTTATTGAACACGTACACCGAGCATGAAACACAGAAGCTGACACACTGGCTAATCTAGCAGCAGTATTAGCGATCCATGTAAAAAAAATAAAAGTTGATCGTCATTACTAACAGAAAATTATTCTGTATAAAAAATAATTTGAATGTTGAAATTTGCAATTCGGTTGAAGTTTGTACCACAAGTGAAGATTGGAGAGCTTCCTTCATCGACTTCGCGGTACATGATATCTTACCTGCAGATCCTAAAGAAGCTACGATGATTCACCGTTGATCACTCTGATTCTATTTCAATCACGCCTCCAAAACTATACCGACGATCATTTGACGGTATGCTCTTACGTTGTCTCGCGGGCGATGAAGTAAAACAGATATTACGTGAAGCTCAAGATGGTGTTTGTGGTACACCAGCCTGGTCCCAAGCTTCAGGATCAGATTCGACGTATAGGATATTATTGGCCCACCATGGTAGCAGATACCGTTGAATATGCAAGAAAATATCGAGCATGTCAAATCCATGCAAATTTCATTCACCAACCATCAGAATTTTTACATCCCATAGCAGCATCTTAGCCCTATGAAGCTTGGAGCATGGATGTCATTGGTCCTATTATTCTGCCCTCATCTCGAGGACATCGGTTTATCCTAGCTATAACCGATTATTTCTCAAAATGGACAGAAGTTATACCCTTAGCAGAAGTCAAGACAAGCACTGTTATCAGCTTCATCAAACATCATATGATCTACAGATTCGATGTGTCTTGGCGAATTATCCATAACAATGGACCTCAATTCGTCAGTCAGAAATTTACTTGATTCTGTGATAAAAATTGAATCAACAAAGTCACTTCTACAACATATAATCCCGCAGCTAAAGGTTTATCTGAAGCATTCAACAAAACGATCATCAAGCTTCTCAAGAAGTTCGTTTCTACTAATAAACGCAACTGGAGCGAAAAGCTTAAAGAATGTCTATGGGCATATCGAACTACTGTATGCACTCCGACTAGCTGTACACCTTTCTCTTTAACGTATGGATGTGAAGTTAAGGAGAGCTACTGCCAATGAACTTACAGTAGAAAACAATGATCATCTTCGACTACAGGAGCTTGAAGCACTCAACGAGAAGCGACTACTAGCTCAACAACACATCGAGCTATATCAAGCCCGTATCTCAAAAGCCTTCAACCATAAAGTTAAAATATGAGCATTTTAAAAAAGGCAAGTTGGTCCTTACTGTCAGACGTCCTATGACTATGACACACATGAGCAAGGACAAGTTCGAACCAAAGTGGGAAGGTCCCTACGTTGTAAGCAAAGTTTTCTCAAACAGAGCTTATCAACTAATCGAGATGGACGGCCAGATAGCTATGATGCCTATCAACGACAAATTCCTGAAGAAGTACCGTGTTTGAAAGTGTATACTATGTCTTCCAAATATTGTACATACCCCAAATCTTTCAGTTATTATCTTTTACTTACCACAGATAATAAATCCTCAAAAATTTTCAGCAGAGTTGCCATTTTGTTCTCACAAACACTCATAGGATTTTGTTCTCTCACAGAATTATACATCTCGTACGACTGCACCATCCAAGAAATGTGAATCTCACAGGATGAAATACAATGCAGGATAATTGAATTGTGACATTTAATGTGGTGATAACTTTGCAAAGCTGTTAGACATCTACAGTGTGCCTCATTCTCTGAAAAATGCTCTTTAATAAGAGCGTTATGCTTTTCATGATAGTATTTGCCTATGTGGGCTCCTGTATTGATGGAAAGTTACATCCCTAATCAATACATGCAGCCATATGGTACACAATCTGAGTTTTATGTGCCAACATTCACAACCACATGATGCATGCTCCAGCAACCCAGCATAAACATCTTCCTCACTAGTAGATGTTTTGCACAGAATGCATTCCTACGAGGGCTTTACCATAGAATTCAACAAATCATGTAGAAGATTGAGAATTCTGATTATTTTGGAATCTTATGTTGTAAATAGCTCAGTAATTAGCTTATTCAAGGTCTTCTCATCCGTGTGATATTTCCATAATTACCAAGGCCATAAGCAGCTACTCATCGCCTTCTCCAACGTGCTTTAACTTAAAAATTGGTCACGTGCATAACCAAACTTCATAAAGACCAGTTAGCAGCCAACAACTCAAGATCGATCATGTGTGTCCCCAATCTACCAATCTCCATGGCTACACTTCCCTGCAGAAGTACAACATTACGACTTATTTAGCTGTCATTATTTGATACTCTAGAGTTCTGAAGCATCCAAAAAGACCTCAATGTCGTCAAGTCTGCAAGTTCATGTCATACCATCAAATAAGCGAAGCGATCACATACCGATCGAGACTACTCCGTTACAATTTTCTAGAAATATTATTTGTAAAAGTTTTTTTGTTGTATTTACATAATGTGTACTTTTGAATACAAAAGCTTCTTTTATACAAATGTTAAGATTAAAATAGGATTAGATTTCCTTTCTATTCGGATTCAGATATCTCTTGTATGGATATGGATATGTTCTCCATATATCCATAGTTGTATGTTTTTATATTATCCATTAATAAAAACAATATTGTTGATTTGTTTCATAATATCAGAGTTTAAGATTTTTTTTTCTTCAACTATCTGTTCACCGTCATGATTCCTCCTAGTCATCCGACTCCGACGAGGAGAGATCCGAGTCATCTGATATCAAGGCCAAGATCTATCGACTCTTTGACCGTGAGCAGCCTATACATGTAAGTTAGCAAAACACATGTAAGTTAGCAAAACACATAGACCTACCTTTGCCCCAGTTGCCTGAGGTTTTAAACATGAGCATAGGATTGACTATGATCGATGAGACATTTGTCCCAATTGCTCAGATGACCACAGTTCGTACATTACTAGTTGTTGATGCCGCTCGTAAGTGCCACTCATGAAGAATGCCTTTCTTCATGGTTCTTTATCTGAGGTAATCTATATGGAGTCCCCTCCAGACTTTTCTATTCCATCGGGACATATTTGTTACCTTTGTCGTGTTATCTATGGTCTCAAGCAAGCTTCCCGAGGTTGGTTTGAGTGTTTCAGAAATAATATTTGTGAGGCAGGATTTTAGCCATATTCTCAGGATTATTCTATGTTTGTGCCGTCGTCACCACAAGGACGAGTTCTTCTTTTACTCTATGTGGATGACATGATTTTGACTAGCGATGATTCAGCAAAAATTGCATCAACTTAGAGCTAGGTACCTTCACCAGTAGCTTCATATGAAGGGCCTTGGCTATCTTCGTTATTTTCTTGGACTCAATATTGCACAAGTTAAGAGAGGGATACTTACTTCTCAGCAGAAATATATTTCAAACATCCTTTCATCTGCAGGTCTATATATTGGATAGTCGGACAGTTGATACTCCTTTGGAGCTCTATTTGAAGCTTCATCTACAGATGGTGAACCTCTCAGAGATCCTAATCACTACAGAGTGGATCAACTTGTGTATCTCTGTCATGCCTGTCATGATCCGCACCCACTTTTTGGGATACGAGTGCGTGTCCAAGCCAGCCTACGCCACAGAGTCGGCGGTAGAACGCTGTCACAGCCAAGGTGCTCAAAATCACAAAATATAACATTTATTGCTCATTCACATAACTAAAACAATTTTATAATTTTACAAGTTTTTACAGGTTTAAATTTGCTAGAAAATACATTGTCTCACAAAATAGAAAAGACAACTAACTCAACTATCTAGGTTGACCTCAGCATATCCATGCCTCCCGAATGCTAAGAGTGGTCGCGGCTAACCTAAAAAATGTTGGTTTCCAGTTAGGAATGGAACAAGCACACAAACTGATGGTAAATCGAAAACACAATAGAATTCATAAGACATGAAAATAACATATGTGAAATAAAACTAGAAAGTAACTGATGTCATTGCATCTCTAGAAAGAAAGTAGATAACTCGACAACATGATGTTTCAAATAGAGAAAAATATGTAAACATGGTGACATGGCAAGTGGTGAACAAACAAGGAAAACAAGAAAAAGACAACAATCTATGTGTTTTGAAATATCTTGTTCGACATGTGAACGGCTAAGGGGTAAATCCGGCACCCCGCACGTGAATTGGGCGATTGCTATTAGTCAAGAATAGATATTTTGGGGATATTTTTGGGTAGTCCACATGTCTACTATGATATTTTCCCGCCCAGCTAGTACTCATGAAATCAAGTCGCAAGCATGGTAATCATGTAAATGACAGTCAAGAAGTATAAGTAAATCCAAGATACTAATCCGTGTGACAACGTGTCATCAAGCAAGAGAGCATATGTATAAACATGAAATGGAAGCTACTATGAATCGAAAGCAATCAGAAAGTGTACTTGCCTGAGGTCCTTAGTTGGTAAAACCGATAGTACGACCACTCAGATGAGTTACTAAAGTCAACACATGCAAAAGTCTCCGGATGCAGAAATAAATATTACCAATATTTTCAGAATAGTCAAATTATCTAGAATTGTCTGTCCATAAGTCCAATTCTGGACACAGGAGCAAAACGATAATTTTGGGTCAAAACGATGTCCGCCGTTGGACCCGCTTTGCACCGAAAATCGTACCAAAGTCTATGGTCTCTAAAGTCATCAAACTATATATATACGGTTTTGGTTTGACGAGATAAACCCAATCGTACGTCCAAAGTTGGATTCCGGTGGGCCGTGCATAAATTCGCCCATTAGATCGGGTTGCGGGCCCGCCAAAATAGTGTTCCGGTCGACCTTCTCAGAACCGGACCAAACTTGGTGTACAGGACCAAAAAAATGATACGGTCTTGTTGGCGCAAGTTTCGTCTCGATATGACGAACATGCACAAAGTAATTGACAAATTTGTAAAAGACCGATACGGTGAATTTTGACGGATACGCATCAAATTCGTCGTGCACATACGACCAATTTTAATTCTCTCAAAGCCTATATGTCCACGAAGTCGATACGCACCTTTCGATGCTTTCAGTTCGCGACCACGTCGCCCGGATTGACGGGACGGACGTCGTATCGGGATAATTTTTCTAAAAATTCAGTTTTGAAAACCAGTTTTTTCTCAATATTCACAAACCAATAACTTTCTGTGTAATGCATAAAATTTAGATCTACAAGAAGGGTTTTGATCTCCTATATGTTGTCTACAAGTCACTTTAGAAGGTTTTCCAAAGTTTGCGATATTCTGGTCGCAAAACGAGCGCAAACATAGAGTTTCGGGACAGTTTCTAAACCTAGAAAATCAAGTTTTTTCTCGATTTTGGAACTCATTTTTCGTCGCACTTGATGCAAATCGGCACGAACTATTTGAAGAGGATTAAAGATGTATATGTTAGGATCATACCGGAAGAAACGGATCAAAAATTGACCAACCACGCGTGGAGAAATTGGTTCGCGAAGTTGTGCGTTTGATGCAACTGTTGCTGCCGCACTGTGGCCGTTTCTGGCCGTCGCACGCGGGCTGGCCATGCCCAGCGACCCGCGGTGGCGCGCACGTCGGGTCGGGGCTGTCGCCCGGGTAAGGTGGTCATCAGGGTATGAAGGTTTTGAGGGATTCGGCTAGGGTTTCTTGCTCCATCTCGGCTTTATATATTCATATATAAATATATATGTGCACGTATACAGCAAGCATGAAATGCTCGGGTCCAACTTGCTGTGAGCAGCTTGTTGGCCCATGCTTGGTTGGTGGGGTTTTTTTTTTCCTTTATTTCTTTTGTTTTTCTTTTCTTTTCCTTTTTCTTTTTCCTTTTTCTATTTCTTTAATATATATATAAACCTATAAGGATACACACATATATATATACTTACTTTATGCAGATACAAGGAAATTTTATAAAATAATTATAAAAGGAAATTTTATCTAACCAATGGTTGTATTATTTATATTAATTCTATTTACAAATTATAAATAAAACTCTATTATTTATATAAAGTCTAATACATATATAATACATATACATATATACACTACTGTCCACCCTTGTACTGCTTTAGCCTAGTAAATTAGGAAAATCTAAAATAAAGTATTTAGCAATGCTATCATGTTTCAAAAATAAAATATTATTATGGTTAGAAATAAACTAAAATATTACTATAATTAGCAATCACATATATGATATATATTTTTGCCAACCTTCATAATTTAACAATAACTCGTATATATGCATTTACCTATCCGATACACCTGCAAGTATATGCATAACCTATAAATTTCCGAAATGCTCGAGAGTATCTGAGAAACTTATATGTTATATTCTCCAAGGTAATTAGAATTTAAAATAGCAATTAATGCATATATTATATTTAATATTCAAATTACATAATTTATTCCTAAATTATAAAATGAGCTACCAAAATTTATATATATATACACATCTACATATATGCATGGACGTCGTTGGTCGCACTATATGACCTTCATGGGCTTGGCTCGGTCAGGGTCTAGTCCGGACTGGATTGGCATAACCGGGTTTCCTAAAAGTCATAATATTAATAAATAACTTAATTAAATTCTTTATAGAGGTCAAGTCACAACTTGGCCTGGTTTTCTTAGTTGGGACACACTTATGGCTGGACCTTCCTTAATATAGCTAATACACTAGTTAAGGCACATGATAACGCTATTCGTGCCACGGTTTCTAGTCATCTTGTACTCTAATATTAACCACGGCTTAAGGCCTTCAATAAAAATAACTATTTAAATAAATATTTATAAAAAACCAAAAATTACCATTCAATTCAAATAAATAAAATCGAATAAAATTATTTTCAAAATTCCGGGAAGAGGAGTTACAAATCTACCCACCTTAGAAATAAATTTGTCCTCGAATTTAAGGACTATTAGGATAGGCAGACTTGGTAGATCAAATCTTTCTAAGATTTAAAGTAACTATTAACTCCAATATATCAAGAATAATCCATAATAATTTAAAAATAATTCTAGGTTTTATTGATAACTTTTTAAAATACTTTTAATCAAATCTAAATGTAATATTTGATAAATAACCTTAAATGGACACCAAGTGTTATCAATTTAACTCCTAAAATACATTTGCATAAATCTAAACAAAATTTAGTAAAACTTCATCTAATAATCTGTCACTATACAAATATAAAGTAATATTTAATATCATCCAAGTATATTTATAAGTTAAAAAAATCATAGAAATATTTGATAATGATCTATAATTCTTAAAAGTCGATCTCTGTCATTTTAAAATATATTTTAAAAGTAAATTTTGGCAAAACGCTTTTTATTTCAAAAATATCTATAATAGGATTAATAAAATTTATTTTCATATCAAAATTTCAAAACTTCGGGGAGTGAGCTTACCATCTACCCACCTTAGAATGTTTCATCCGAGAAATCTCAAGGGCCACGATTAGGTATGGCTGAAAATATAATCAAGGAACGAAATTTCAGTCGATCTGAATAAGGACGATAATTGATATAATCAAGAGGATGATACGATTCATGATCAAATTAGTCACGCGCCGCGGATATGATAAAAATAATAAAATTTAATAGGCAAAAGGAGAATGTGATTGGGCACGATCAACATTTGGTCAAATGGTCTAGTTGACGAGCAACTGTTTTTAAGAATGATCAAGATTGAAATGGTTTGGCACGACCAAACTATAGTCAGCATGGTCTAGTCACGACCAATTTTCTAAGGAATGATCAAAGTTCTAGATGAAATCTAAACATGATTATAGTCGCTTGGATAGAAGTTAAAATACAGTCATGATCAAGGCTAATCAAGCAGGTCATCCCTACATGATGAAAATTAGAAAGTTGGCACGAGCACGAGCATGATCATGATCAAAATAGTCATAGCCATAGTTGGATTAGAAATATAAACCTTAGTTATAATCAAATTGAAATATAGACACGATTATGATTTAGTCATGATCAAAACTGTTAAAGGTTGATCAAAATTGAAATCATTTTGGTACGAACAACTAGTTAAGAAAAATTATTTAGGCATGATTATAGAATCGAATTCTAGGATAACATGCGAATTGGCATGATTGAAATAGAATTGAAAAGTCTAGTTGTGATCAAAAAGTCGTTAAGGATGATCTAAAACGAGACCATTCTAACACGATCGATTGTGTAGGCATGATCCTAGAATTATAATCTAGGGGTGATTATGAATCTAGTGGAAGGAATTCAAATTAGGTTTAAAGAACTTTTAGGAAAACTAATAACGATACGACAGAATAAAGGAATGGTTCAAGAAATGAAAGGGTAAGAACTGATCGAACTTTAATCGAGAGTTCATGGAGTTCTGAACCGTGAAAATCAACAGTCACATGCCATAAGGATATAGTCTCTATAACATTCAAAAACCATACGTAAACGTGAAGTCACTTTACCGAAAATTCCTACCCCACCAGTGTACATCTGGCTGCGGTAAACCCTTGGTATCGTGACTCGGTAATGATATGGGACCGAATACCCTATCGACCCTATCCAATATTTACATAATAACTAAAGATTGAATAGGAAAAACGAGGAATAACTTTCATAATACTCGATATTCTACTCTTATTTGAAACTACTTCGACTTAGGGTCCTGCTACGCCAGTGCGCTTCTGGCTGCAGAGAACCCGTAGTCTTTGTAGTTCAATAAGTGTGACAGCGCACAACTGCCTTGCCATCGTAGGTTATCGAATATTCTTTCAAACTCTGCCTATAAGAATCTTTTAAGGAAGTTTTCGAAGTTTTAAACAACTCGATCATGACGGGAAATGTCTAGTATATGTGCTCAAAGCAAAAGTATTCATTTGGTAATCATGCGATCGATTAAGAAGAAAGTGATTGAAGACAAAAGAAGTACAAAAAAATCCTCTAATACTCGAAGATTCGAGGGAAAACTTATGTACACCTTGAGTTTCCAACAAAACCGAAACGGAACAATTATAGGTATGATTGGATCATGTTAAGCTCAAAAGTCAATAGATGGATATAGAGTATTAACCTTTAGGAAAGATGATTACTTATGCAAATAAATCAGTAATATGGCTTGGGCTGGTAAGACAATTCAACAGTTTTCAAGGGGTAGAGATGTGAGAGGTGTAAGTGTGTGTCATTTCGAGTACCAATTTAAAATGAAGTGAGTGGCTAGGGAAGGTAATTGTCAATGCCAAACAAGGATAGATCTTCTATTCCCTTTACCTATGCATGTATATATATATATATACTCATATACTCACATAGCCCAACTACGTTTTAAAAGCCCCAAGCGAATTATCTATAAAACTATTTACTTCAACCTGACCAAGTACAACAGACCCAAACCCAAAATCCATATATTAAAACAAAATAAATATTAGCCCATAATAAAATTCATCTTGTGTCCCAAAACAAGTATTATATGTACATATATTTTCATGCTAACTATGTAATATTCATTATCCAAAAAAATCCATAGATGTAAACTTGTCTAAGGAATATGGGCTAAACATATTAATCATTTAAAACCAGCCCATATCTAAACCCAATATTTACCCAAAACATAATACTCTTATATCTATTTCATTTCCTAAACACAACATACATAATACTAAATACAATAACAAATATCATCATAATATATCTCAATACAATTATATATGTATAACATTGAACCCAATTCAATAATACCAACTAATACAATGCGCACAAATGTATATGTACAATATAGTACCCTTACTATGCCTTATACATAAAATAATTAATTCACTCTCTCCCTCTCTCTCGGTTCTGTTGTCATTAAATTGGAGAGCTGCCATTAATTAGAGAGGGAGAAGTAGCAAAGGGGATAAAATAAATGTCACAATCAATGGTAAGGGTTGACTCCTACCTAAAACACATGGCAAGTATACCAATCTTAACTACCCAACGGTTAAATTGAATATAGGACTCCTAGTCCTAACCATTCTCCTAAAATTGACTTACTCCTAGTTATGATTGAGCATTTTCTAGTCGCAGGCTCACAGTAGTACGACTAATATGGTACTATCACGAGTTCGCATAATTTGTAAATACTGACCTACATGGGCTACCACAAAAACTTGTCACGACCCGTACCTACTTTTCGGGATACGAGTGCGTGTCCAAGCCAGCCTATGCCGTAGAGTCGGCGGTAGAACGCTATCACAGCCAAGGTGCTCAAAATCATAAAATATAATATTTATTGCCCATTCACATAACTAAAACAATTTTATAAGTTTTTACAAGTTTACATTTGCTAGAAAATATATTGTCTCACAAAATAGAAAAGACAACTAACTCAACTATCTAGGTTAACCTCAGCATACCCATGCCTTCCGAATGCTAAGAGTGGTCGCGGCTAACGTAAAAAATGTTGGTTTTCAGTCAGGAATGGAACAAGCACACAAACCGATGGCAAATCGAAAACACAATAGAATTCACAAGACATGAAAATACATATGTGAAATAAAACTAGAAAGTAACTGATGTCATGTCATGTCTAGAAAGAAAGTAGATAACTCTACAACATGATGTTTCAACTAGAGAAAAACATGTAAACATGGTGACATGGCAAATGGTGAACAAACAAGGAAAACAAGAAAAAGGCAACTATCTATGTGTTTTGAAATATCTTGTTCGACATTGTGAACGGATAAGGGGTAAATCCGGCACCCCGTACATGAATTGTGCGACTACTGTTAGTCAAGAATAGACATTTTGGGAATGTTTCTCGGTAGTCCACATGTCTACTATGATATTTCGCTGCCCAGCTAGTACTCATGGAATCAAGTCGCAAGCATGGTAATTAATCATGTAAATGACAGTCAAGAAGTATAAGCAAATCCATGATACTAATCCGTATGACAACATGTCATCAAGTAAGAGAGCATATGTATAAACATGAAATGGAAGCTACTATAAATCGAAAGCAATCAGAAAGTGTACTTGCATGAGGTCCATAGCTGGTGAAATCGATAGTACGACCACTCAGATGAGTTACTAAAGTCAACACATGCAAAAGTCTCCGGATACTGAAATAAATATTACCAATATTTTTAGAATATTCAAATTAGCTAGAATTGTCTGTCTATAAGTCTAATTTTGGACATAGGAGAAAAACGATAATTTTGGGTCAAAACGATGTCCGTCGTTGGACCCACTTTGTACCGAAAAAGTGCCAAAGTCTATGGTCTCTAAAGTTGTCAAACTACATATCTACTGTTCGGTTTGACGAGACGAACCCAACTTTATGTCCAAAGTTAGATTTCGGTGGGCCGTGCACAAATTCGCCCGTTGGATCGGGTCGCGGGCCGCCAAAATAGCGTTCCGGTCGACCTTCTCAGCATCGGACCAAACTTGGTGTGCAGGACCAGAAAAATAATACAGTTCTGTTGGCATAAGTTTCGTCTCGATATGACGAACGTGCACAAAGTAATTGACAAATTTGCAAAAGGTCGATACGGCGAATTTTGACGGATACGTATCAAATTCGTCGTGCACACACGACCAATTTGAATTCTGTCAAAGCCCACATGTCCACGAAGTCGATACGCATATTTCTATGCTATCGATTCGCGACCACATCTCCCGGATTAACGGAACGGACGTCGTATCGGGACAATTTTTCTAAAAATTTAGTTTTGAAAACCAGTTTTTTCTCAATCTTCACAAACCAATAACTTTCTGTATAATGTATAAAATTTAGATCTACAAGAAAGGTTTTGATCTCCTATATGTTGTCTACAAGTCTCTTCAGAAGGTTTTCCAAAGTTTACAATATTCTGGTCGTACAACGACCGCAAACATAGAGTTTCGGGACAGTTTCTAAACCCAGAAAATCGAGTTTTATTTCTCGATTTTGGAAATCGTTTTTCGTCGCACATGATGTGAATCGGCACGAACTATTTGAAGAGGATTAAAGATGTATAGGTTAGGATCATACCGAAAGAAACGAATCGAAAATCGATCAACTATGCGTGGAGAAATTGGTTCGCGAAGTTGTGCGTTTGATGCAACTGTTGTTGCTGCACGGTGGCCGTTTCTGGCCGTCGCACGCGGCCTGGCCGTGCCCGGCGACCCGCGGTGGCGCGCATGTCGGGTCGGGGATGTCGCCCGGGTAGGGAGGTCATCGGGGTGTGAAGGTTTTGAGGGATTTGGCTAGGGTTTCTTGCTCCATCTCTCGGCTTTATATATTCATATATAAATATATATGTGCACGTATACAACAAGCATGAAATGCTCGGGTCCAACTTGTTGTGAGCAGCTTGTTGGCCCATGCTTGGTTGGTGGGGTTTTTTTTTCCTTTATTTCTTTTGTTTTTCTTTTCTTTTCCTTTTTCTTTTTCCTTTTTCTATTTTTTTAATATATATATAAACCTATAAGGATACACACATATATACTTACTTTATGCAAATACAAGGAAATTTTATAAAATAATTATAAAAAGGAAATTTTATCTAACCAATGGTTGTATTATTTATATTAATTCTATTTACAAATTATAAATAAAACTCTATTATTTATATAAAGTCTAATACATATATAATACATATACATATATACACTACTGTCCACCCTTGTACTGCTTTAGCCTAGTAAATTAGGAAAATCTAAAATAAAGTAGTTAGCAATGCTATCATGTTTCAAAGAATAAAATATTATTATGGTTAGCAATAAATTAAAATATTACTATAATTAGCAATCACATATATGATATATATTTTTGCCAACCTTCCTAATTTAACAATAACTCGTATATATGCATTTACCTATCTGATACAACAGCAAGTATATGCATAACCTATAACTTTTCGAAATGCTCGAGAGTATCTAAGAAACTTATATGTTATATTCTCCAAGGTAATTAGAATTTAAAATAGCAATTAATGCATATATTATATTTAATATTCAAATTACATAATTTATTCCTAAATTATAAAATGAGCTACCAAAAATTATATATATACACACATCTATATATCTACATGGACGTCGTTGGTCGCCCTATATGACCTTCATGGGCTTGGCTCGGTCAGGGTCTAGTCCGGACTGGATTGACATAACCGGGTTTCCTAAAAGTCATAATATTAATAAATAACTTAATTAAATTCTTTATAGAGGTCAGGTCGCAACTTGGCCTAGTTTTTCTAGTTGGGACACACTTATGGCTGGGCCTTCCCTAATATGGCTAATACACTAGTCAAGGCACACGACAATGCTATTCGTGCCACGATTTTTAGTCATCTTGTACTCTAATCTTAACCATGACTTAAGGCCTTCAATAAAAATAACTATTTAAATAAATATTTATAAAAAAACTAAAAATCACCGTTCAATTCAAATAAATAAAATAGAATAAAATTATTTTTAAAATTCCGGGAAGAGGAGTTACACGCCCCAGAACCAAACTACTGGAGAGCGGGGGACAGACACAGCCAGCTACGTATATTGAAGTGCAACCCACCTCGCAATACGGTCACAGCTGTCTAGATGCATGAGGGTTTATCTACAAGCCATCAGTCTCTTATGGTCAAGAACAAGCCTAGTGTCTCCATCTCAAGCAAGCAAGTAAATGTTACAAGATATTAGATCATCAGACATACAAAGTAAGGCATCCCAAACGTTACATATTCAGATTATCATGAAGCTAGTCATACAAAATACGAAGACTAGCAAGAGTTCAAGTCATACATGATCAACCCTAGGATTTGTCAATCATGTTACAGCCCTTAGGCAGATAAAAGTAAGTTTCAATTCGAGCTAACAATTGTACGATGGCTAAATGCCTCAAAAGAATAATTTACAATTGAGCGGGGAACAAAAGAAAGAAACCCACTCGTTGCTAGGGTTACGCCTGGTGTTCATCATATGGCTGGAAGACAGGTAGATCCTCGGGTGCTACACCAAAATCTGGCCATATAAAACCAGCTGGGTCAGAACCCAGAAGAGCAAGTGCCACAAGGGAGGCTTCACTTAAGGACTAAAACCAGCATATTAGCACATAAAGACATAAATGATAACGAAAGACATGAGATAGAGAAGACAGGATGATAAACAATAAGATAACTGAGAGACTATTCCGGTAACCAAGCTATAACCCGTAAACCAAACAAGGATCGGGGTTATAACTCTTCACCTGAACAGAGCTTAGTCTCCAATCATTTATCGACAAGAGTAATGCATAAACAGTAATGTACTGAAGTAATCATAGACTGGTACTGCCTAGACAAGACTAGACTGGACTCCATCCATCAATCACGGCCAAGCAATGAGTACGGCTTGATACTTTAACTAACTATTGTTATCACAAGCCTAGTTACTACAAGATGCAATGAGATGTTCCAGCAGTCACAATCCCTACAGACTATCCAGTTATCCTTCCGCAGGTTGAGAGAGTTGATTAGGTGACTTTGTGGTACAACACATGACAGTGTGCTAGAAATGTGCCCTACTCGTCGGCACGCTACAAGTCCACTTGAGGCGCCCAGATAACGGGATTACCTGTGACTGGGAATTCTCTTTATGATCTACTTGATCAATGTAGTCATTAACTTAGTCAGATTCAGTATGAATTCCTGACCGTGGAAATCAGGTATTCATGTCCTAGACATGATGCAAGACGGGACACATAGCTTGTACAGACACAATCAAGAGAAATCTCCTGCGGTGTCAAGATGAGAGTTACTTGTTACTTGTCAAGGTTACTTGTCAGAAGTGCACCACCAAGGGCCACTATCAAGCTTGTACATGTCATGTCTACTTGTTACTTGTCAAGAGTGCGTCACGACGGGCCACTGCTAGAGTTATCATGTCAAGGGGCTTATCAAAAGTGCGCCTCAACGGGCCACTATTAAGAGTTATTATGTCAAGCCATATTGACCATGTCATGTTCATGTGTATCATGTCGTGCTCGTGCTAAGTGTACTTGTATGCCAAGGATTTACTGGCCAAGGGTGCGCTACGACGAGCCACCGAAAGAGTTATCAAGGAGTATACATGTCATGTTAAGATCGTGCTTAAAGCCCAGAGTACATATGAAACACAGATAATACATTATACAAGGCCATCATGGAAGATGCCCATCATGCTCAAAGGTCACAACTTACACTAAGGACCATAGGGTCAAGCATGGAAAAAGTAACATAAATTATCATGGAAAAAGGAAGGGGGCAGGGACAACATGCACCCAAGGGCAGCATGCGCCCAAAGCATCATGGGCCCATAAACAGGCATGCGCCCAAAGAAGCATGCGCCCGAAGTGAGCATGCGCCTAAAGAGTATGCGCCCATGGTACAAGTACAATGGAAGGGTATGCGCCCACCTGCTTAGGGACATGGTGCACTAGAAGACAAGCCTGGAGACTAGCCTCCATGGCTAAGTGGGCGCATACCAAGAGCTATGCGCCCAAGCAGAATGAAACATAATGCCTCAGACCCATATCAGAGACTATGTGCCCAGGCAGGGGAGAAAAGCTTTGGGCGCATATCAAGAGCTATGCACCCAAGCAGAAGAAAGCTGGGTGCCTTGGGCGCATATATAGGGCTATGCGCCCAAGCAGAAGAAAGCAGGTTGCCTTGGGTGCATATATAAGGCTACGCGCCCAAAGGAAAGGCTGCTATGGCACATAAAAAGAGCTAAGCGCCCAGCACTGTTCTTCTTCTCCATGCCGAGAGCATGAGTTCATGGAACCCATGAACTTTCCAAGTTCATAAATCCCTTAAAACAACTCAAAATCGGGACTTTCAAAGATCTAAATTGGGTAGAACGAAATTCTCTACAACATGGAACAATAAAAACTTGAAAATAATAAAGTTTCATAGATCAAAACCCAAGAAAATCAAGATTTTGAGTAAACTTAGGTCTACAAGATTTTATCCACCAAAACCCAAAATACCAAGTACTAAAGAGTCATAAAACTATATAAGGAAGACATTGGAATAATAAAACATGAGACCTCTCATGAAGCAAGATTACACTTGCCTAAGGGTTTGGAAGAAAATAAATGAAGAAGAAAAGTAGATGAAGAAATAAATAAAAGTAAAGAAGGAGAGAGAAAAGGGTTGGGTTATATAGAGGGTTCAACATGATGAACCATCTTGACCCAAACCAAACCAAAATATACTAAGCCAAGCTAAACCAAGACCAAATCATGCTAGACAAGTCACATACGGGTCAGAAATCCATACACGTATACTGAAAATACGTATAACTGAAAACGGGAGTGACAATCTCTGTTTGACTAGGCCATATATTTCTCATGCAGTTAGCCAGTCTGTTTTCGTGCTTCGATCAGCTGACTATGGTGCCTTATTCCGGATTCTCTGATATCTTCATGGTTCTATTACACGCTCATTATTTATGTCTTCTACATCTACTCTGGAGCTTCGAGCATTTTCTGATGCAGATTTGGCAGGAGATTCGACCACCAGACTATCTAATACAATATTCTGTTTACTTCTTGGAGATTCGTTGATCTCATGGCAAAGCAAGAAATAAGATATTGTTGCATGTTCTTCTACTGAGGCAGAGTATAGATCTATGGCTGCCACCACCCGGGAGATCATTCATGTACGTAGACTACTCTCAGATATAGGCATTGCTCCTACAAGACTGACGTCGATTCACTGTGACAACAAGAGTGCTATACAGATTGAAAACAATTCATTTTTTCATAAACGATCAAAACACATTAAGATTGTGCATTTTTGGCAGACAATATTTCTCTACCACATGTGACTTTCCTTGATTAGTTGGCAAGTTTATTTATAAAGTCACACCCTATACCGTGATTTCAGCTTCTATTGGGCATACTCATGTTGTTGACCCATCATGTATTTGAATGGGTGTTAAGATTAAAATAGGACTATATTTCCTTTTCTATTCAGATTCAGATTCCTATCTCCTGTATGGATATGGATCCGTTCTCCCGATATATACTCATAGTTGTATAACTTTTTATATTATCCTTTAATAAAATTAATATTTTTGATTAGTTTCAACATTTTTTATAACTTTTTTGTCGAAAATAGACTATTATGTCCAAGTTCAAGTTGACTTTAGATTTTGTTAGTAAAAGTAGTACTATATCACTTCTGTAAATATCTAGCTCGCCACTGTAAGTTAGAAAATTTCATGTGTTGTTTATCTTACTAGAAATATATTGTAATCTTCTCTATTGGTGTCAATTTGTCCATTCAATTCAAGTAAATTTTCATGCGATGTAGATTTTAAAGTCATGAGTTCTGCAAATGTTATAATCAAGTAAAATTTCAAGTAAATATATTGTTCTCTTCTCTGTCATTTGCCTCTTACTTCTCACGTTTTGGTTATTATGTATATAATTTTCATGGGCTCAATAAAGAACAATTGATCCCCATATACTGTTAGCAACATGAAAGTGATATTTAGCTCTCTTCTACTGCTAATCATCATTGGACAACAATTGAGGAAGCTAAACTTGTTGATCGAGTCTTCGCACGCCCAGGCGAAGCTTCAAAATACATGAGCACCACATTCAGTCAGGTGGCACGCTCCTCCTAATTTGCAGTACCTGCGAAGAGCGAGGATCAGTACATTCCCCGTGTACTGGTGAGTGGCAATTAATTTTTGTGCTCTCATTTTGTTCAAAAATTTAGGTGAAACCATGCGACATACTTTAGTGATCTTTCTAGCCATTCCTAGTCAGTTTCATGCAAGCAGTTTGATGAAACATAAACAAGATAAATTACGCTAGAACTTACCCATAGCAGAGTATGTCGGGAAACATAAAGCTTACCATCATCTTCCCTCTCAGTTTGATAGAAATGAATAGAAAGTGTGTGATGTGGAGGTCACTGGCATTAACTAGCCATCCTGGACATAGCCTGGTTAGACGGGATCCTTTCAACGCAAGTAGCAAGCTCCGTTGCAAGTCCCCGAATTATCCATTGCTTAAACCCAGCTCGGCTATACCGTGTTTCTCCTTGGCCGAATCGGTCCTGTAGCCCCGAGTTACCATTCGAGGAAACATTGCCCTTGTGCACAAGTTGTCCATGACCGTGCTAGACTAAAACTAGTTATTCAAGTATGTTCTATGATTCATAGTAAACTTAACCGAGTTTGACGTATCCCGCCTTGTCATTTTGCAGTGTACTTTCGTTTGTTCATTCCCTTTGCTTAACACAGTTTGATGGAAATCATATTATAAGCATGCATGTGAATAGTTTTATGGTAAAGCAGTTCTATAGCAGTTTTATGCAAGTAAGCATGTATAGTTCTATGAAAACAGTTATGTCACATTGAATTCACGACTACACATTTAGCATTCGGATTATTAGTACTATTGATTGATTTGATAATCGAGAGGGTCGAGAAGAGAAGGGTCAGCCACTCACCTTAATTATTTGATTAAGGCGAGAGACTCGTTGGCTGTGCTAGATTGCGCCTACGCGATCACCTAAAATCACCTAAACAACTGACTGTCTCATTCAATGAGTTCGATACGAATGCGAACCTTGAAAACACAAGCCATGAAAACCATCGAAAATATTCACGAAAACGCATTCAGAAAACCAAAGCCAAAGAAGCAAGTGCGGCATAAAAAACAGAACAATGGGATGTCTCTTCCGAATCAGCCGTAGAGTCCATACTTTAGGTGCAACCCGCTGAATATGTGACTTGATTCCGAAGAAGCCATTCCAAACGAGAAAATGATCTTAATTCAATCGGTCCCCTTCAATCGATTCAATTGATCCCGATCAATCGGTCCTGACTTAATTGATAGCGACAATGTTCCTTTCTCGTGTACCCTATGGACAGAAGACGGGGCAAGACGTAGGGACGGGACACTACACCATAACCAACTAAGAAAAAGTTTTGTCCTCGAAACTTAAGAAGAGAACCTACCTCTAGGAAAACAACGAAGGAATTTTTTTCTCTCATCTCCGACTTAAGCTCCCAGGTCGACTCCTCGAATGCATGTTTCTTCCAGAGCATGCGAACGAGAGGGATAGCAAGATTTTGAAGCAGTTTATCATTGTACTCCAAGATTTGCACATGCTCTTCTATATATGATAAGTCTGACTTCAGATTCAGCTGACCAAAATCTACCACATGGTTCGGATCATACACGTACTTCCGCAACTGAGAGACATGGAAGATATCGTGCACATTCGACAATGCTGGCAACAATGCAATCTGGTAAGCTACTGGGATGACTCGTTTTAATATTTCGAAAGGACCTACAAATCTTGGACTAAGCTTGCCCTTTGCTCCAAATCTCGTAACTCCTCGCATGGGTGTTACTTTCAAAAACATATGGTCGCCTTCTAGAAATTCAACGGATCATCGATGAGTGTTGGCGTAGCTCTTCTACCGACTTTCTGCTATTTTCAATCTCTCCCATGTCAGCTTAACTTTTGTACAGTCTGCTCTACCAGTTCCTGGCCGAGTATCTATCATTCCCCGACTTCATCCCATCAAATGGATGATCTGCACTTTCGGCCGTACAAAGTTTCGTACGGTACCATTTGGATGCTGGACTGATAGTTATTGTTATATGCAAATTCGGCCAACGGTAGATGAACGTCCCAGCTTGACTTCAAGTCGATCGCACAGAGTGGTAACATGTCTTCGATAATCTAATTCACCCACTCTGTTTGGCCATCGGTCTGTGGATGATAAGCTGAGCTAAACTTCAACTTGGTCTCCAATGCTAAATAAAGACAACACCAGAATAGCCCATCCCGATCTGAGACGATGGATGCTGAGACCCCATCCAGCAGAACTATTTTATCAAGATAGATCTGAGCAAGGCGATCAACGCTCCAAGTGATTTTAATGGCAATAAAGTGTGCTAACTTGGTTAATCGATCGACAATGACCCAAACGACATCGTTCCCTTGTGGCATTTTCGGCAGGCTAACAATAAAGTCCATAGTGACATGATCCCACTTCCATTCTGGAATGGCAAGGCTCTTCATCTCCCTACCCAGTCTTTGGTGCTCAGCTTTAACCTGGTGACATGCAATACATTACGACACGAAAAGTGCCACATCTCTCTTCATGTCGTGCCACCAAAAGACAAAACAGAGGTCTTTATACGTCTTGGTGCTGCCAGGATGTATACTGGTATCCCTCTGAGAGGACTAGTCCAGTCTCGAGTACTCTTGCTCGATGTTAATCCACTATGTCACAAGCTTTAATGAGCGCTTGCAGCTCCTTACAACACGAGTTTTCATCCGAAGGACTCGCAACTTCAACTAAGAAAAATATTAAAAATTGGAACATTTTCGTAAAGCCTTCTTTACAAAAACAACCAACTCTAGATTGAAATAGAATGACACTTGGCTTGGCTTGGCTAGGAGTCGTTAAAGGCTAGATATGAAAATGAATAGCCCTGGAATGTTTTTAATAGGAGTCGTTAAAGACTAGATACGAAAACGAATAGCTCTGGAATGTTTTTACAGATATCCAGGAAGACCAAAACGTTCTGGAAACAACCTAACCGAAGTTGGATAGAGTTGGGACCGAACTCTGGCCAAACTCGGGTAGAGTTCTCTTATGAATATCTGCTCGATTTTTGTATGGACTTTTGTATGTGTATTTGATATAGGATTCGGTATAGGTTTAGTATAGAATGTGGGGTATACAGGTAGGCTTATTTTGGACAGTGGAATTGAGTAGAAAGACAGTTGCTAATTCGATCAACCTCACATTTTTCTAGACTCAATAAAAGAAAATATACAAAATAAAATATAAAACAATTCTTGATCTGCATATGTAGTTTTTGTATAAAGGCGACAAGTAGTAGCTTGTTGGAAGTAGACGTTCTATTCTTTGTACCTGTAGTGTATTATTTGCGTATCGACTAAAGTTTATCTTGATTATCAAAATCAGGTGTGACTATGACCAATGGGCCAACAATTTTAACAAGCCTGGAGGAAAGAAAGCTTGCATTAAGCTGGATTTGAAGAAAGCATATGACATGGTAAACAGAGACTTTGTATGTGCTCTCATGATAGCTATGGGGTTCTTGGATGTGGGGGTGGCCAGAATCCGGGAATGCATTTCAATGGATACTTTCTTAGTTCCGATCAAAGGTCAACTGTATGGTTATTTTTGAAGTAACTGAGGTTTACGACAAGGTGATCCGCTCTCTCCGTACTTATTCATCATGATTGTCATGGAGTATTTCACTTGCCAAATTGATGTGGCAGTCCACTGGAAACAGATCCAACCTATATATCAAAGGATACAACCTCATGTCTCTCACTTGATATATGTTGATGACCTTCTAGTCTTCCTGGAACCATCGATGAGAGATTTTACGGGAGGTAGCAGACATAACGACCAAGTTCGGTTCATTCTCTGGTTCTCTTCGACAAAGATAAAAGCAAAATATATTTCAATATCCACTATCCAGATAAAGAGGAAAGGGCCGATCTACTTGGGGTTGTGAGAGGGGAGCTCCCCGTCAAACACTTGGGGATACCTTTAATAGTTAATTATGAAAGAGAGGTTGACTATCAGAACTTTGCGGACTGTGTTCAATACCGAGTTGAAGGATGGCAAGCACATTGCCTCTCCTTCGGAGGATGTATTGAGTTACTCAGATCAGTAATCTCGGCCATCGCTACATTCTGGTTATAGTCCATACTACTTCCCAAATCTACGATCCGGTGTAGAAAAATTATGCGCTAACTTTGTCTGGCGTGGAGGGATACAAGCAATCGCTTGGGACATTATGTCGACCGAGGAAGGAGGGGCAACCAAGAGAATTGCTCATCGGGAAAACAGGTGGACACATTCTGAGGTTGACAAACGAGAATGAGACGTAGTTCAAACTACTGGAGGAGGGGCAACCAAGAGGAAACCAGAGGGCCAGACAGATCGAGGCCTTCTCCCACGGCTCGTGTTAGCTCTTGATCCAAGAAGAGATAGAGACCATCTTATTGAGTGAAGTTAGACATGCTGTAGTGCTTGAGAGAGTGAGGGTGCAGTGTGAGTTGAGTGTGCATTGTAAGGGAATGGCAATTGACCCCATTCCTCCCCCCACCCACCCACCCACCCACCCACACACATATATCTATATAAATAATGTGTGTGTGCGTGTGTGGGTGGGTGAACATAAGCTTCATGGCTGGACGGTGGATTCGATCCAACAAGGAAGCACTAATTTAATTTACTAACAAGTAAAAAAAATCTCCAATGCGGACCACGTGGATTCTTGGAGATGATTTGGACTAGACTTTGACCAGGCCTGTGCTGAAAACAGCCAACCCAAAATTTTGGGTAAAGACTTTTGTTGAATGTTCTTATACATGCTCATTCATCAGATAACTTGTACAAAAGCTAAAGCCTTTCAGTAATGTCGTATATCCATAATGCTCTTTTACCTGCAAACTCAGTTGGAGGTGTACTCTATACATGAGTAGATAAATGGCAAGAGAAGCAACAATAGTATAGTAATTAACTTATAAAAATAGGTACCAAAGTTATACACACAAATATTAAGAAGGTTTATGGCCCTTTGCCTTTTGGAAAGCATCATAACAATGAGTCATTTTGGACTCAGATTAAGATCATCACCGAATCGGAGCCTTCAGCCTTGAGTAGGTTTGCGCAGAACCCTATTGAGAAACTCTCCAAGAGCCCATATTGGAAATATATTTCGGTACGACGAATAGGTCAGCATGCAGTCATTGACAAAAATTCCCATAATTTCCTGCAATATGGGAAGCAAAGAAAACATGTTATATGAGTTAAACTGCAAGTAGTTTCGGTAAGCTATATTATGTCCTCATAATTGACTTGCATAATGTGGTAGTTGATCAATTAATTATGCATCACATAACTGACCATTGTACAGTTTGTAACATGTAGCAATTTTGTTGAAGATGGTTAAAGAAAACTACCATCGTTGACCTCTAAGATCACCAAGTTTTGGTGTTTGTGATGTCTGTGAATTATCGTTGGTCTGTTGTTGCTTTGTTGTAGATTGTTAATTTCCAAATTAAGAAATACTGCATTTCTTTGTATTTTGAAATCTGAAGATCTTGGTTCACAGAAACTACAAACCTGTACTAGTTTGCTTCAACTATCACCGGTTTGCATTTAAACAATAATGCATACTTATTTATATTATTTAATAAGTATTATTATTATATATTAAAATATTCCTTTATAGTAAGCACTAATTAATAATAAGCTAATGAACTGTTAGTAATAATTAATTATTGATTTTATAGATAATTAATTATTTTTGTTAATATTATATATATACTTTTCAGGGCCTTCTTTTCAAACAAGCTTTGTTAAAGTCCATGCGTAAATAATACAAAATTTTCACTTATCCATCCACCTCCCTCTTGCTTTCACTATCCAAACACGCCCTTACAAAGAGAATTAACTCTCTCTCTCACACACAACAAAAAGAGGAGGATGGTGGTGGATGTGGAGGGGGGAGGAAGAGGGTGGTCCAGGAGGTACGCTTGCAGTGTTGATGTCGGGTTCAATGTCGATGAGGGGAGTTTGAGGGAGTTGACAGATATTATGGTGGTGGCCGATGTAATGGTGATCCAAAATTGGTTTGTAGAGAGGGTGGTTGATGTTGGACAATGTGTTGAGGTTGGGGAAGGAAAATAAGAACATGTTAAGAATCACTGGAAGGCGATCAAAGGGTAGTTAAAGCAAAATCAGTAAAGATGATGGTAACCAAGTACACAAATAATGGTATGAGATTGCAAGGTACAAAATGGATGCAAGTGAAAGGTATTTAAATGCAAATTAGGCTAAATTAGTATGACACAGAAAAATGCAAAATGTGTATTATTAATTTAATTTGTAGGCACGTATGTTTTCTAAAATTTATTAGTAATATGGGGCTAAACATAATGTTTTACGCAATGTTGTAAAAATCGCTAGGCGGACTCGGTGCGGCGGAGGTCCGCCTAGCGCCTAGCCCGCCTACGCGCCGCCTAGAATTTTTTTTTTTTTCCTTTTTTTTTTGAAAATTTTGAAAATTTTGAAAATTTGAAAATTTGAAATTTGAAATTTGAAATTTCAATGTTCTAAAATCCAAATACTATCTTAAAACCCAAACAAATATCCAAAATACAACTAAAAATAAACAAAATCAAAAAAAAAAAATCAAAAAAATTCAAAAAACCCACCGCCTAGGCCCGCCTAGCCGCCTAGCCCACCGCCTAGGGGGTTTTCGGTGCGGTGGGCGGGCGCCTAGCGCCTAGGCTGGCGCCTAGGCCGATTTTTAGAACACTGGTTTTACGAGTTAAATATTTGGGACAGCAATGCCCCAACTTTTAAATATTTCTCGTTGGTAGAGGATTAAGTAAGAAAATTGTAAATGTTAAGGGCATCTCTTGCAATTACAATGACAAATGAATAAACAATTTTGGTATTTTATACTGTCATGTAACATTGATAATTTTTTTTGAATGTAGTATAATAGTAATTATTTGCATTAAGAATATATAGGCAACTCTTTAAGTAGCCTGGATACTAAAATTGAAACTTTTCTTTAGCTAAAACATTGTACAGTATTAGAATATTAACAAGGATCCCCAAAGGCTTCTTTAACAATCTATTCATTATGTACTATAACAAAACTACTTACTTGTTGAGGAAATTCGCCATCCTCTGATTGCATATTAATCAACGCTTTTGCTGCACGATTCAGAGGCTCTATATCTCTGTCAGCCTGTACGGATTTACAATGTTAAGTGATGTGATCTATTATTAGAATACCAATCCAATTAGAGAAGCTTGTCTAATTGCATGTATGTATATATATATATATATATATATATATATATATATATATATATATATATATATATATATATATGCAATTAGACAAGCTTCTCTAATTGGATTGGTATTCTAATAGTATATATAAAAAATATATATATATACTATTAGTGTGTGTGTATATATATATATATATATATATATATATATATATATATTTTTTTTTATATATATATATATATATATATATATATATATATATATATATATAAGAAAAAAAAAAAAAAAAAAAAAAAATATATATATATATATATATATATATAAGAAAGGTTAATTGTATTAATTTTAACAAAAAATGGATGATAGAACTCAAATGCCTACCATCCGTATCGCATCCAACAACTCAAACAAACCCACTAGACTCATACAACTAGACTAAACTCAATACATCTAGTTCCTTTTCGTTGACCGAAAACTAAGTGTGACTTTCAAAGAGGCCTTCTGATTCTTCCTCCGAAATCTCTCCTTTCTTGATGGACCGTTCTTGACTATCGATAGGGGTACTATCTAGACTAATTCATTCTCGATACGTAGATTGGATCTATTCAATCCTCAAGTTTACTCAATCAACAATCACAAGTCCAAACATTCTCGAATTTTCCTTCGCATCAAACCAACAAGTCGAGACAATCAAAGTTGTCGCGTACTGATTTTCCGAGTTTGATCATCCCCGCGACATGAATCACCATGTCAGCGCTCATGCGGAACGATCGCCCCAAATCCGACGCGACGCATGTGCGAGGCTAGAGTTGCGCTCGCGCAAGACAAGAATGTCGACGCTGTGGTTATCCGCGTAACCGTCAAGACACTTCTGTTTTCATCCACATTTACTTCAATCAAAATCCTAAGTATAGCATCCGTTAGAACAATAATACTTGCACGATCGTCATTCCTTGAATTAGAGTGCCCCCGAGTTATCGCATATCGATCTTTGATACGCCTCAATACCATCGATAATATGCGTAACCTAACGATCTTCTTTTGCAATGAATTTCGAGTCGTGCGAATGATGCCATCGTCCGACTGGATAATCTCCTCAACATTCAAATTCAAGTTCGATCATTATCCCTCGAATCATTCACAACATCAATTTTCTCAAACCCAAATTCGTGTATCGTTTATCCGTCTACCTTAAGTCATCGACCAACATTTTTTTTCAAATCACATCATTTCTTGCTAACTCAAATCATCTAGCAACATTCATTCCAATCCTTGGAGTCATTTTTGTAACTTCAAAATCAAACCTTTCATGCACACTATCTTCCCGTCATGCTAACTTTTCGTATACGATCCGTATCAACTTCCTCGATCAAGTCATCTATTCGTACACCCTAACTTTTCTACGATTCAGTTTTACCTACTCAATCATTTTCGCGTTTCATACTCGCGCAATCCTCAATCCCGTGCGCGTCAATTTCTAGGTTGTTCGAATCAACTCGTCAAATCTCAAGACTACAACTTATTCAACGATACTCAATCTATGGCTTTGCATACGCGCGACGCTTGCTGATATACTCATTGACACCCCATATCCTCAATCGATCGATCGACATCCCTGAGGCTATTGCATATACCACTTAGGGATGAAGTCATTCAACAAATCCTCAACTTATCATTCGATTCACAATCTATTTCCTCGAATTTCCATCCGAACGATTCCTGAAATTTTAAGCACGCTCATCTATATCGTACCGACGTTATCGTCGCTCGATAGCACCCTATCGATAGTCATCCCAATTACTCGATCGAGTTCAACTCATTCTTGCTCGACACATTTTCAATCTCGCACTCGACTTTGCTAAGGTCGACACAAATTTGGTGTATATGCCCAGTCCGACTTAGCCAACCGTGCTTACGTAAACCATCTTTTTGTTTCTTGTCAAAAACTGTTCTCGAACGTTTTACAAATTATTTAGACTTATTGTATGGATATCCCGTGAGACATTTGAGAGAGAGCGCACCAACGATATCAATTTGCTGAAGCAACAGAGTTGAAGAATTCAATCGAAAGTCCAAGGACGTAAAGCCGTGCTCTGATACCATTATGTCACGCCCCGCTCCCGTAGGGGCGATCGTGCAAGGCGGGTTCCATAACGGCCGATTCCAGCGGCTATGACGGAATCGTCATACAGAAGTCCCAAGCAGAGACATTGAATATGCCAACGAAAATTTAGAACAAAATACAAGTCATTTAAAAGATGCATTTTATTGATATTGAAACAAGGATTACAATGGGGCGCAAGGCCAAGATTACAATCACTCAAGCTCACTTTTCTCACATTACAAGTCACTCAGCTCTCTCTCATCTCTCAATACATGTCTCGAGCCAGCGGATGCTTCAGATAGGCGACGTCCATACATTATGTCCCGTATAAGTCCCGACTCAACGCGGTCGCACGCCTCGAATCGCCAAGGAACTCCGTGCCTCGATGCATCCAAGTGAGCTCCGCGCCACGAGCTACTACTTGTGCCTGCACATGAAAACTGTGTGGGTGTCAGTACTCAACTGTACTGGTGGAATGAGGTCCTCGTCCACCCATACAAAACCGACACGTTCATTTACTTTGTGCAACATAACCCTTTTTTGATTGTCTTTCTACTCTTGCCTTAGGATCGGTTTTATGACAGATGTCTTGGCCTATTTTGTGTCTAAAGACCATCTCGTGCTTGCAACAACGTTAATCTATCAAGTCGTGTTTGCCTTACGGCCCAAAATCAGAGACGCGACTACGCGATAGTACCAAATTTCCTTGTGGCCGTGGTGTGACTTAACTATATCGCCGCCTCGCGGTCCTTGCTACTTTGATCACCAACTGACCCAATCAAGACTTGTGGGCTAAGTGTCACTCGACCGACTTTGCCTTGCGGCGATTCCTAACTTAAACTCGAAATAATCCAAATCCAACTTATGCAACTTACATGCCAACACTTAATACTCGACGCCACATCTCGTGCCAAAGCACGTCGCCTATGTTGCAGCCAATCTTAGGCCCAAACATTGTGTTCTAACCATACACACATTCAACTGGACTAAATCCAAAGACACACACGCGGATTGCCGCCATGCCGACTCATCTATATGAATTAGTCACTAGCACCACAAGCTATTTGAACTTATAACTTTGCTATTCGGCGACCCTTTCAGTGCAAGAAGTTAGCCCCGCTGAAAGTTCCCGAATAATCTGAGCGGTTCGTCCAGCTCGGCTATACCGTGTTCCCCCCAGGACGACGCGGTCCCATGGCGCCCAGGGTTGCCGCTCATGGAAACTCCTCCTTGTCGACAAGTTGTTCAATGACTATGCGACTCGAACTGACGTCTCACACAATCATTCAACTTCTAGTGTTACCATCTCTTTTAAGGCCAAGTTCAATACTTCTCACATCTGAGACCTCGCCTCGACGACCCATGGTCGCGAGCATTCTTCTTTCTTACCCTATCCTATCATTCAACTCAAGAACACTATTTGAAAGCCCTTTTCCAACTCAATGAATCAACCGTGACCCGTGCCTTAGAAACACTAAGTCCGTGACATCGTACCTTACACCAATTGATGTACTGGATGATACTACCGCCCAAGACATACCTATACAACGGGCCTTATGGTCGTGGAACCAAGTAATTTCGTCAACCGCAGAAAACATGGGACAGTGCTTAGAAAAGATTTTGGTCGACCGGTATAACTTTGTCTAACTTAACTCTGCAACAACTTGACGAACAAAGACTGCGTCAAGCTTTGCCTCGATGGAACGTGCCGTGCACGTGTCCGACTTGAACAAACAAGCTATTTGGTTTCCTAGACTTATGCCACAAGTTGTGCAATACAGCTTAACCAATGGGGCGGGCAAAGGCTATGCCAAGCCTAGAACAATGGACCGTGCATGCTTTATCAAGCATTCATGCAGGTGACGTCTATGACTTAGGCTACGTTCATAACTTCGCCTACTCAACCAACTTTCCTTCTCCCAAGCCACGGGACAAAGGATCGAGTGTCATTTTTAAAGCCATCGTGCAACAATTCTAAGCCGACCGTAGGACGTTTTTCATGTTCTAAACTCGATTCGACCAGTCGGAATTATTCCCTTAGCTATGTGGATACGTCTCTTTTATTATCTAGCCTAACTTGTGCAAGTTGAAAACATGAGATTTATTATATGAAGGCTAAGACGAGACAAGTTCACCGAAACTATCCCACCTGAGCGAGGAGTCGCCTCGACCGAGCGATGTCTCCGAGCAAGCCGTTGCAAGGCTAAGTCCGAACGCCGTCAGCGTTTCGATTCCTCCGATTGACTGAGCGGGACGGGACACTACAGCCACGTCCTCCAAACTGTCCGCGTCCACCTAACTATCCACGTCCACCACCTAGATCTCCCTCCTTAGGTGGTTTGATGCAAGCATACCGATGATGTTTCATCTTCCTGTGGTTGTATTACTGTCGGTTGTGCTGCCAGGGCTCTCCCATAGGTCCTGTATTGCTCGAACCGGTAGCCGCCAGTGCTAACTTTACTTCAGAAGGACCACATGTCCCTGCCTGCAGCTTTATACGAGTCTCCTCCTGGATCATGGTCGAGATAGCCTCCTCAAGGATGTGAATCTTCGGTTGGACTAGAAGTAGTGTTGTCCTCTGAGCAAACACTGCCGCCAGGCCTTTAAAGAACTTCATCGTCCTCTCCTGCAGATATACCTGTCTCTTCTTACACTTCGGGTCCCCACAGCTCGCCCGAGCTGAGGAGTGATCGTAATCCAACCACAGATGCTCCAACTCCGTAGCATAGTCCTGCACCGTCTTCTCTTCCTGTACGGTGTCGTCGATCTCCCCTTGATTTAAAAAAACCACAAGTTGTTCCCTACACCATCGTAGATCCTCCTCAATTTCTTCCACGCGTCCTTCACCATCTCGATGCTATCCACTGTGGCGACAATCGACTGGACTAAAGAATTGAGAAGCCAAATGTAGATCACCATATGAGTGGACTCACTCGTTGCGTTCTGCCGAGCCCTCGTCCGACTCTGTCTTCTCTCCTGACAGAAAACCCTCCAGGTTCTTTTCTGCAAGGGTTCTCCTCACTCGCCGTGACCAACTCAGGTAAGTAGATGATCCATCAAGCTTCAGATCGATGGAGGGAAGCTCCAACTTCGTCGATGTTCGTATCGCACTTTCACCAGCCGACAGTTTCATCAGCTTCATCAACGTTGCAACCTCCGCATGGTCCAGCTTCTTGATGATCTCCTCCATCAATCCTCTTCTCCGATCACCTCACACCCGTTCCACAATTCACGCTCTTCGTCCTCTCCTAGATCTGATCATGTATCTCTCCTATCGGATCTAGACCTTTAACGTCCGAAACAATCCCGTAGGAGACTTCGGAAACCGCTGCTTCAGGGTCGTGGGGTCGATGGGCCGACTGACAGGCGAGTGGGCTCGTCGGGAGGGTGTCTTCGAGTAGCGGCCGTCGCGAGCAGCAGCAATGGCAACACCGCGCACGTGCGGCGGAGGTGCACGCGGAGCAGCGGCCGGCTCGCGCACGAGGTGGTCGGTGTGCAGCTGTGCAGCGGCAGGTGGCGGTGGTGGCTGTGGTGGTGTGGATGGTGATGGTTGTGACGACTAGGGTTAGGGTTTGGAAAATGTGACGACGGCTAGAGTTTTTGTGGCTCTGATACCATGTTGAATATTTGTTGTGATTTTATTGATAGTCTCTTGGCTATATATAGCCTTACAATCCTCCTCATTACATTAAACCCTCTGTGGAATATCATGCGGCATATTCTGACATACCAAATATACCAACAAGATATTCCAATATACTTATTCTAATACCAAATATACCAATACACTTATTCTAATACCAAATATACCAACAGTAATTCTAAATTTGATCATAGTACAACTTAAGATGGCATAAGGCTGATGCATAAGAATTAACAGAAGGTAGCATAGAAATCGATGCATATAACTCAGCTACGTTAGTATCTACCAATATGTGAACCCTATTTATACTTATTACAATGGTGCAAATTAACCCATTTGGTGTGAGAAAAATATATAGAAGTAGCATATGAAACTTGACTCATGTCTACTTCAGAACTAAGAAATATGGTAAAATGGTTCTCATGAAACAGACCTGCCCAGCATCAATTAAGGCTAACATGGCCCATGCTGTATTCACCGCATGAGATCGACCGCCTTCAAGATTTGTGTAAACCTGTTGAAAGGAGGTGGGAATCGAATATACAATATCAGAATGGAGTCCATAAAAGTACAGTTTCAATTAAAATCTTGCAATATTCCGTATTCAGTAATTCAATAAGTAAATGTCTAATGAGTGTTGGTGTGAGTCATGAGCTATAATCAGTTGTAATTCTGTTTATAATGATAGAGATTAGAGGATTTATAGGGATTGTAAAAATACACTAGACCATGATGTTGAACGGTCTATATATGTACCTCTAAGAGAGAAGAATATATGATATTATTCAACTCTAATTTACCCAAGCCGCTGCTGGTTTGAGTTGGTATCAGCACAGTGATCGTGGGATCTTGAAATTGCTTCAGCAACTATGACTAACTCCCCACCACCACCACCACCATCCATGATTTTTTTCACAAGAACCCACGCGATTCCGTATGGTGTGAAGCTAAATGATTCCAACTATTCCTTTGGTCACAAAGTTGTCGAGACCTTTGTTGCAGGCCAAAGCAAATCAGGTTATTTAACTGGAAAGATTAGAGAGTCTTCTCCTGATGATGATTCGTATGGAAAATGGAGGATAGAGAATGCTCTTGTTAAAGGTTGGCTCATCGGTGCCATGGAACCCGATACAGTGAATCTATTCGTTCGTCTACCCACAGGCCACGGTGAAGAATATTTGGAAAGCTGTATCTTAGACGTATTACCAAGGTGTTGATAGATCAATGATCTTTCTTGTCAGGTCATGCAAATGAAGCATGAGGGTAAATATGTTTCTACATATTACGCTGAACCACGTGCAATATGGCAGGAATAGACTATCGGGAAGTCAATCACATTCACACAACCTGACGTTATATAAGCTCGATGGAAAGATATTGATGAAAAACGTGTTATATTTTTTTGGCTGGTCTTGATGACATGTATGATCGTGTTTGAAGTGATATTCTTCATACGGAACCTTTTCCCAATCTGGAGGTTGCTTTTGCTATTGTTAGAAGCGAGGAGCAGAGAAGGAACACTATGCTAAACAGTCATGCTACTTCGAGTGTGGCTAAACAGTCATGTTAGAGGTGAGGACCAGGCTTGCAAAGTACGGACAGGACGCCATCTAGTTAAATGATGCGAAGAAAGCTGAGGATGTCGTGGAGGACGTCGAGCGCGGTAGTGAAAGAGTGAGTTGTGTGTTGTAATGAAGTCCCAAGTATATTCCTATGTTGTCTGGTTCGAATGATGGCGTGGCAACGTTCACCGTCCTTGAGCCGGGGCAGATGAATCTCCTCTTGGAGCTTCAGTTTTCGCACATGGCACATGCACATCCTCCTGAAGCCTGACCTCAAGGGCCGCGAACTCATCATCATCAGGATGAATTTGCAGTTGATACTGGAGATCACACAGCTCCTTTCCCATCACAAATAACTGAGGCCTGGGTCGGTTTTTGTTCCACTCTTTAAGTTCTCTCTCCTAACAGCCTTTCGGCACATAAGGAAACAAAATTGTTTATTGCCCATGACTGGGATTTGGAACGCTGCATCACCGAATTCGAGTAACCAGCTATCCCAGGCCAAGAGTTGCAGTACTGGAAAGGCCGAGCCCAAGAAGTAACGCCTTTAGCCACCCAACAATAATAGGGGTGTGATCACTAGTCACAACTTTTTACTCCTGATTTGAGGGGAAAAAACTCTATCCACTTGTTATTGCACACTTGTTGCACAGGGCACGGTCTAGCTGACACGAAATGCGGTTCCACTATGCTATGTTGTTCCACGACCAGATGTGTCCAAACCTCAAACACACACACACATGTATAATTCCATATCCTAGGGTCCAATCCATTGACAGCCCTATATATCCTTAATGGTTAATTATGTTTCTTACCCAGTTCAGGTCAATTTTATTGTTGAGAATCAATAAGGTACTTTAGTCCCACATTGGAAAATGTAGTATGAAGAGGAGTTGGAACCTCTATAAGTAGCAAGTAGTAGTCCATCAATAAAATCATCCATTATTCATTTTCTACTTGGTATCAGAGCCATAACCATCCACCCCTCTCCCAAAAAAAAAAAAATCCCCTCACCAGGCTCCAGCAGCGCCCCCCCCCCCCCCCCCCCCCGGCACCAGCGGCGACCCCCCTATCTTCACATGTCATTTTTTGTATTTTGTTCATATAACCCTCACTACCAAATTACAGTACTTTAGCGACGGCCATTTAGCGACGGACATTTTCCGTCGCTATCACCGTCGGATCCCCGACGGATTTGTGACGGAATACCGATGGAAAGCAGTGGACAATTTTTTTTATTTTTTTATGTCCATATCCGTCGCTATGCCGTCGATAGGTAGTCGGCCATGTAGCGACGGTTTTATATCCGTCGCTAGAACGTCGGACATTTTGGCGGCAAAAGCCTAAAATATTGGCGCGAGATTTACTGACGACTTAGCGACGGAATAATCCGTCGCTACTCGCGCGAGATTTACTGACGCATTAGCGACGGAATAATCCGTCGCTACTCCGTCGCTAAATTTACGTTCCAGACTTAAGTTGAAACGACGGGGGGAACTTTTTCATTCCCCCCAAATTTCACTCTCCTCTCTCTCTCTCTCTCCCGCGGTGATCGATCGGCGACCCCCTCTCCTCTCTCTCTCCCAAAGGTATTCCCCTCTCCCTCTCCCTCTCCCTCTCTCTCTCTCTCTCTCTCGCTCTCTCTCTCTCGCGCGCAGCGCGCGGTGGTCGTGGGTGCAGCGGGCCGGGGGCGTCGGGGGCAGCGGGGGCGGCGTCGACTGCGGGGGGCGGCGGTGGCGGGGGGTGTGGAGGGGGCGGTGGGAGGGGGCGGGAAGCGTTGGAGGGATGGGGGCGCGCGGGGGCTGGCTGCGGGGTGCGGGGGGTTGCGGAGGGGGGCTGGCCGTGCGCGGGGGGCGGGGGGTGTGGAGGGGGCGGTGGGATCGAGGGGGCGGGCAGCGTTGGGGGGGGGGTACGATGGGGGCGGGGGCTGGCCGCGGGGTGCGGGGGGGGGGGGGGGGGGGGTATGTGTGGAGGGGGACTGGCCGCGGGTGGCGGAGGGTGTGGAGGGGCGGCGGTGGGAGGGGGCGGGGGGTGTGGAGGGGGCGGTGGGAGGGGGCGGGTAGCTGCCTCCTGCTCTCCCACAGACACACACACACACGGACAAACACACACACACGGACACACACACACACGGACACACACACACACACACGGACACACGGACACACAGACACACACACACACGGACACACGAACACACAGACACACGGACACACAAACTGAGAATTAGTACATTGTTTGTGTTTACTGATTTAAGGATGATTAAATCATTAGGTTTAATCCTATGTCATGTCTGGGTTTAAGTTATATGTTATGATTCATGTTGGCATGGGGATTTTGGTTTTTGAATTTGAGCTGTTACATTCTTTTACATTCTGTTACATATACTTACCAGATGGCACCCATGACCCGAGGAGCAGCACGTCGTTTGAAGAAAACAGTGAATGCTGAGGTGGCTCCTCCTACAGTTGAGGAGGAAGTGGCACCGGTTGCTAGTGAGACCGGGAGTTCTAGTCATCCAGCACCGGTAGCTAGTAATGCCGAGAGTGCTTTTGATGCAGTCCTGGCAAGGGACGACGCCTCTCCTCGCACCAAAAATCTCGCTTTTCGGAGGTGGTTGCGTGAAAGTATCACTGAGCGTTTGCGTGAGCAGCGTGGCAAGCATTAGCTATTAGTACTTATTTGTATTGGACTATTTTTATTGGGTTGTTTTTGTTTTAGACTATTTGTATTGGACTACATATATGAATTAGAACTGTGTCAATCTCTGGATTATATTGGACTACGACACCGCGGTAACATAGTTCCTGCAGCCATTCGACTGGCGAGGCAGAAACTATGTATCCGTAGATAAAGTGGACTGTCCTCCGACCCTCATCCCTCGGCAATGATGATACGACAACCAACCGGAGAGGATACTCCGAGAGATCCATCTGGGTAGGACGTATACTCTGAGAGATCACCCTTACAGAAATGATATCAGTAGTGGGATCGAATGTTGGAGAAGATATTATCACAGTATACGTCCTCTCCTCCACGATGGCTCTAGACCCATCTGCTCGTCCCTGCTTCCATTCTTCTTATTTGACTCTCTCAGCCACGCATTATATATTGGTTTGGTTTATGCATATTTTTTCAGCTCCATTTGCATTAGTCCCTGCAGCCATTCGACTGGCGAGACAGAAACTATGTAGCCGTAGATAAAGTTGCCTGTCCTCCGACCCTCATCCCTCGGCAATGATGATACGACAACCTATCACTATATCTTATATAGTAGTAGATGATGTCTTAGTATTACATTAGTGAGTTCATCTTGATTCTGTTACGTCCTTCAGATACTATATACGATAAGAACATAGATGATTCACACTAATGTATGCTAGAATGAATCTTGACTTGTGTTCTGAGCCATCCGTTCTGATCAAGCATCTTCCTTCTCCTCTCCTCCACCATGGCTCTGAACCAATCTGCTCCTCCCTACTTCCCTTCTTCTTATTTGACTCTCTCAGCCACATATGACATTCAGCTCAAGTGTAGAGTCGGGGGAGAAGAAGTGGGCAGGAAGATGAGGGGGAAGCAGCACAGCCTGCAGCATGACCCGAAGGAAGTACAGAGGTTTTCTTCAACAGCCGTAGGAGAAATAGTCCTCCTACGGCTGTTGAAGAAAACCTATGTACTTCCTCCGGGTCATGCCGCCGGCTGTGCTGCTTCCCCCTCATCTTCCTGCCCACTTCTTCTCCCCCGACTCTACACTTGAGCTGGATGTCATATGTGGCTGAGAGAGTTAAATAAGAAGAAGGGAAGTAGGGAGGAGCAGATTGGTTCAGAGCCATGGTGGAGGAGAGGAGAAGGAAGATGCTTGATCAGAACGGATGGCTCAGAACACAAGCCAAGATTTATTCTAGCATACATTAGTGTGAATCATCTATGTTTTTATCGTATATAGTATCTGAAGGACGTAACAGAATCAAGATGAACTCACTAATGTATGCTAGAATGAATCTTTGGTTGTGTTCTGAGCCATTCGTTCCGATACTTGGCAATTAAGTCATTCGACTGGGGAGGCAGCAACTATATATAAGGCTACTTGCATGTTCTTCCAACTTTAAATTACAAGATTACTACATTTGGTTACATAAATCACTAACCTCATCGCGGCCAATGTTTACAGTCTTGGTCTCAACTGTCTTCGATTCTATGATCCCATGCTTTCGAAAAATAGACAACGCAGACTCCATGGAATAGAATGGCCTTACATGCAAATCGTCTGTGATTATGTATCCTTTCCCTCCTTTCACAAACACGCCATCCTTGTTGCCTCCATCTGCAACCCCCTCCCACGCAATATCCTCATCCATTGCCTTACCATAGGGACATCGAGCGCCAATAACCGAACTATACAGACGGTGAGCCTTGGTGTAGCACTCAAATGTGGGGCATCCGTAAATTCGTCGAGGTTTTAAATCATCGACTTTGAGTTTTAAACCCTCACGTAGCCTTTCTGCTTCACTTCTAGGGTCGAGCAGCATCTTCTTGCAAGCTTCGGTCTCCAGATACTTAGTGTCAAGATTCTGGACGCTTTCGTAGAGCATGTCAACGCATCCTAGCGTCAATTTCCTGTCGAGTAAATTGGCGCTAGGATGCGTTGACATGCTCTACGAAAGCGTCCAGAATCTTGACACTAAGTATCTGGAGACCGAAGCTTGCAAGAAGATGCTGCTCGACCCTAGAAGTGAAGCAGAAAGGCTACGTGAGGGTTTAAAACTCAATGTCGATGATTTAAAAACTCGGCGAATTTACGGGTGCCCCACATTTGAGTGCTACACCAAGACCCACCGTGATGAGGTTAGTGATTTATTTAACCTAAGACATGGGATCATAGAATCGAAGACAGTTGAGACCAAGACTGTAAACATTATGTGAGTTCATGTAGAATGAATTTTGGGTTGTGTTCTGAGCTATTCGTTCCCATACTTGACAATTAAGCATGTGAAATAGAACTGATTATGTTTAGTTTGGCTTACGATACAGATTTTCACATCCAAATTGAAATTCAAGTACAATTGTTACTAAACCTTCCACGATACTAATTCGAAATAGTCTATACTAATCCAGCACGTCCTTATAGTTCTCCTACGTATGTTGAAGAAAACCTCTGTACTTTCTCCGGTTGGGTTGTCTTCTGAGCCATCCGTTCTCACACTTAAAATACAGGGATTGGATTCTGTGTTTCGTATTTTCGGCGAACCCAGGGATTGGATTCTGTATTTTGTTTTTTGGTTTCTGTATTTTGTTTCCAGCTCCATTTGCATTAATCTACGGTACGACATGGTGATCAGGACATATATAGTCCCTGCAGCCATTCGACTGGCGAGGCAGAAACTATGTAGCCGTAGATAAGTTGACTGTCCTCCGACCCTCATCCCTCGGCAATGATGATACGACAACCAACCGGAGAGGATATTCCGAGAGATCCATCTGGGTAGGACGTATACTCTGAGAGATCATCCTTACAGAAATGATATCAGTAGTGGTATCGAATGTTGGAGAAGATATTATCACAGTATACGTCCTCTCCTCCACGATGGCTCTAGACCCATCTGCTCGTCCCTGCTTCCATTCTTCTTATTTGACTCTCTCAGCCACACATGATATCCAGCTCAAGTGTAGAGTAGGCGGAAAAGAAGGGGACAGGAATAGGAGGGGGAAGCAGCACACCGGCGGCATGACTCGGAGGAAGTACAGAGGTTTTCTTCAACATACGTAGGAGAACTATAAGGATATATCTTTTCACAATATGTCATCTTGTCAAAGACCCTTAATGTGACAACCATGTTACCGCGGTGTCGGAAGACTAACATGTCATAATTTTCTAAGCCGTGTGTTTTGACATAATCATCCCAACTCTTTCCTCCTGTGTCGTAATCTCGCATTATTACATAGAACTGAAATCTGGTTGGGAGGATTATGTCAAAACACACGGCTTATAAAATTATGACATGTTAGTCTTCCGACACCGCGGTAACATGGTTGTCACATTTAGGGTCTTTGACAAGGTGATATGTTGTGTTTACATATATCCTTATAGTTCTCCTACGTATGTTGAAGAAAACCTCTGTACTTCCTCCGGGTCATGCCGCCGGTGTGCTGCTTCCCCCTCCTATTCCTGTCCCCTTCTTTTCCGCCTACTCTACACTTGAGCTGGATATCATGTGTGGCTGAGAGAGTCAAACAAGAAGAATGGAAGCAGGGACGAGCAGATGGGTCTAGAGCCATCGTGGAGGAGAGGACGTATACTGTGATAATATCTTCTCCAACATTCGATACCACTACTGATATCATTTCTGTAAGGGTGATCTCTCAGAGTATACGTCCTACTCAGATGTATCTCTTGGAGTATCCTCTCCGGTTTGGTTGTCTTCTGAGCCATCCGTTCTCACACTTAAAATACAGGGATTGGATTCTGTGTTTTGTATTTTCGGCAAACCCAGGGATTGGATTCTGTATTTTGTTTTTTGGTTTCTGTATTTTGTTTCCAGCTCCATTTGCATTAATCTACGGTACGACATGATGATCAGGACATATATAGTCCCTGCAGCCATTCGACTGGCGAGGCAGAAACTATGTAGCCGTAGATAAGTTGACTGTCCTCCGACCCTCATCCCTCGGCAATGATGATACGACAACCTATCACTATATCTTATATAGTAGTAGATGATGTCTTAGTATTACATTATGTGAGTTCATCTTGATTCTGTTACGTTCTTCAAATACTATATACGATAAGATCATATACTACATCATATGTACAGAACATAGATGATTCACACTAATGTATGCTAGAATGAATTTTGGGTTGTGTATTCTGAGCCATCCGTTCTCACACTTGAAGATAAATTTTCAGTATAACGACGGATATTAGGTTACTCTTCAGTATAATTGATGTCTTTTCTTGGATAATTGGTGTGCATTAAATTCGTATGTGCATATTTCGTCTATGTGATTTTTGGATATATACCTACGCTGGGTTATAAGCGATGATCTGATATACAAAGGAGGTGCTGCCGAAATTTTTGTAGACATTTGGATACATTGTATGTTCGGATATATTTTTTATGTTTGGATAATTTAATGTTGGATATTGGATATATTGTGTTGGTAATATTTTGTTGGATATTGGATACGTTGGATATTGGTGTCGGATATGGATATTTTGCATATGGATATATGGTGTTGGATATTGGATACGTTGGATATTCGTGTTGGATATGGATATATGGTGTTGTATATGGATATTTTGCATGTTTGATATTGTGTTGGATGTGTTGTACAAACAGGAAAGAGTCTGTTTGCAGTATTTTTTTTTTCAAAAATTAGAAGTTAGCGACGGACTGGCGACTACTGAGCGACGGATAGTCCGTCGCTATCTGGAAAAACTGAGTTTAGCGACGAAGTGGCGACGGAAAAACCGTCGCTACCTGGAGCATTTCAATAAAGCGACGGATTGGCGACGTAATATCCGTCGCTATCTGTAGGATTTTACATTGAGCGACGGTTTAGCGACGGAATGTCCGTCGACCTAGTTCTGTTTGATGTCCATAAATTTTGCTGTTAGCGACGGATGTTTTGTCGCTAATACGCTTTTACCGACAAATCTACGACGGATTAGCGACGGATATTGCGTATCAGAAAATCACTGATACGGTTTTGCCGACTCTTTAGCGACGGAGTATTCCGTCGCTAAACCTATATCCTGATACATGTTTTGACGAAAGCTAGTCGGTAATCCGTCGCTATATATATTTAAATGAGCCGGCGGTATTCCGTCGCTAAGTCGTCGCTGAGCGACGGAGTAGCGACGGATATGTTTTAGCGACGAGGTTATTCCCGACGGCTGTTTTACCAAAATATCCGTCGGTAATCCGTCGGTATTTATTTTTGGCGACAGAATACCGACGGATAAGGCCGTCGGTAAATCCATGTATTTTGGTAGTGCCGGTTCTTCACATGTAATTTTAATTTTTTTGCTTTGTAAAAAAAAAAGAGAAACAAAAGAGACGGTGTATTTCGAAGACAGAGGGACATCAAATGCTTTATTTGCCCCCCTTCTGTTCCTAGATTACACCGTCTGGAATGAACAAATGTTTTATTTGTTCTCCGATCTTCACATCGGGATCTATACGGAGAATGATCGTGTTTTTTCTACGGAGAATAATCGTGTTTTCTCCTGTGTCCTGACGTGTTCTCTACATGCGCGCGCCGGTGTTGGCCACGTTTATAGCGCATTCGTAGAGTAGAAGACGATGAAGCTGTCGACGAAGACGACGACTAGCAGCCGCCGCCGACGACGACTAAAGCTACAGTTGAAGAGGCCATGGATTCGATCGCTGGAAAACTGACAGCACAAGAGATGAAGACCTTGGTTGATGATATCTTGTCGAAGAGATTGACCGAGGCGCCCCCAAGTGATGTGGATCCGTCATCCTACAAAATGGGGAAGTTGGAAAAGCTGGAGGCGAAGTTAGAAGGAACGTCCAACTACTTGAAATGGTCGCGGCAGACGATGCGAACGTTGGAGGGACGTGGCTTGGTTGGCTATGTCAATGGCCAAACCAAGGCGCCCGCTGATCCCTCCTCAAAGGAGTTTACTATTTGGAAGATTGTCAACAACGTAGTGGCTGGGTGGTTAACAGCCTCCTTGACCGACCAGGTGTCGGGCAATATAGAGGCAAAGGAGGGTGTTGCTGATATCTGGTGGACTTTGAAGGATATGTATTCAGGCTCGGGCAACCCTATGCGGGTCTTCCAACTACAGGATGAACTCGATAGGACGGCACAAGACGAACGTACCATCTCTGAGTACGCAGCCCTGTTGAAGAAGTACTGGTCTGATCTGGAACCATACTATGGTTCGGATGCAGGTTCAGCGTTTGGTGACACACCTAACACAGAGGGTGTTAGACGTGAGGGGGGGATAATAAGTCCAAACGTGGTATTCGGATCGGTCCCGTGCCCGGTCGTAAAAAATTGGACGAAAGGGGAAGATAGCAGTGACTCTGATAAGGATAATGAAGAAGAAGATACATATGTTACGCAGGGAAAGACAAGAAAAAAGGAGCTGTAAGTCTACAGAAGGAGACAACAGAAGTCCAGTATTGTGCCGTGCCCAGTGCCTACTGTGCCGTGTCCATTGCCTACTGTACCAAGTCTCTCGTCAACTCCTGCCCCAACTCTTGAAGATGTTGCCCCCGCACTGAATCACTCTGATTCTGATGCGGATCTCTCTGACTTGGATGGTATGATCTCTCCACCACCTATTGCTCCCTTAAGGAGATCTTCTCGCATCAATGCGGGTAAGGATCCTAGTCGTTATGATGATTATGAACATGACATTGCCAATTTCTTGTCTTATTCTAACATTTCTTCGAATTATCGAGCCTTCATTGCATCGTTAGACTCTACTTCTTTGCCTAAGTGTTCGCAGGAAGCAAAGAAAGATCCAAGGTGAAAAGCTGCAATGATGGAAGAACTTGGGACACTAGAGAAAAATAAGACATGGGTGCTGGTTTCATTACCCAAAGGGAAGAAAACTGTGGGATGCAAATGGGTGTACACAGTGAAGGAGACACCAGAAGGAAAAGTAGAGCGGTACAAGGCGAGGTTGGTTGCAAAAGGATACACACAATCATATGGCATCGACTATGATGAGACGTTTGCCCCAGTAGCGAAAATGAGTACGGTAAGAACTCTGGTCTCCGTTGCAGCAAACTATGAGTGGAAGCTATACCAATTAGATGTAAAGAACGCCTTTCTCCATGGGGACCTGTAAGAAGAAGTGTACATGGAGCTCCCGCCAGGATGCTACGCGACAGAATCAGACGGAGGGACGTCGCGTGGAAAAGTGTGTAAACTAAAGAAGTCGCTATACGGGCTCAAGCAATCTCCTCGAGCCTGGTGTCACGCCCCGATTCCGTAGAATCGATAGTCGTCCCCCGGGCGTGATGCCGTGCGAACCTAAGTTGCCATCGCACAAGGCATAGTCATAAGGTTATCCGAAACACAACATCAAATTAGAGTACGCAGAGAAATTGAATGACACATTTGGAATAGAACTAGACTTTTTCATTGATGATAATAAAACTTTACATAGACTCCTTTACAATCATTGCCGCGCGGGCTACAACATGACTCGACTTACAAAATGAACGCCGATGAGATAGGTCGTTCCATACATTACATCCCCTTTTTACAAGCAAATATATAACATCTTTCCACCTGCTATCGAGGCGAGTCGAGCCGCCATCTTCTTTTGGACTGAGTGTGGGTCTTTTTCAAAAGGATTCCAGAAAACAAGCCTTTCCACGCGGACGAGGCTTCAAAAGGGTTCACTTCGCCTTGAGCTTTCAAGTGGCACGCCCTTCGTAGTTCGGGATACCTGCGTGGAGAGCGAGGATCAGTACATTACACTTTGTACTGGTGCGTGGCTATTTAAGTTCCAAGCTCTCATTTGGTTGAAGAGTTTATATGACTTAGAGTATGAATGTTTCTAACCATCCTAATGAATTGCAAACAAGCATATGACAAGCATAGTGAAATTTATGTTGAAACTTACCGTGTTCTTCCCTGTCAATTGTCATCATTTCCATACCAAGTGCAATATATATATCGTGTGTTGGTCACTGGCTCCCAGAGCCATCGTGGACTCCTCTAGCTTTTGTTAGACGGGGTCCTTTCAGCGTGAGTAGCGAGCCCCGCTGCAAGTCCTCGCCTAACCTGTGCCCAGCACGGCTAATTATTTGTTTCCCTATGCCCGCAACGGTCCCGTGGCCTCGGGTTGCCGTGCGGAGAAAACGCTCACCTTGTCGACAAGTTGTCCATGACCGTGCAAAGACATGTTTTTAGTTGTTAAGACATAGCCTACTCTTTCTTTCTGAGAACTTGCTCATTCATTCGTGTTCGTGCACTTGCATTTATCTTTTCATTCGCAACAACACTATCGACTTTGCCTAAGAAGGGGGTCGAGAAGAGAAGGGTCAGCCACTCACCTTGAGTTTACTTCGGCGAGAGAACTTGCTTGGTTGCGCTAGACGTCGCCTACGCGATTACCTGAAATCGCACAAGCAACCGATTAGAACACTGCATTATTCAAGGAGTTCGATAGGAAATGCGAGTTCGAAATGCAAGCCATGAAAACCATCGAAAACATTCACGAAAGCGCATTCAGAAAACAAAGCCAAAACCAACGCAAGCGGCGTGAAAAGCAGAGCAACGGGAGGTCTCTCCCGACTCAGCCGCAGAGTCAATCCTCGAGGCGCAACCCGCTGAATATGGGACTTGGTTCCGAAGAAGACATTCCATAACGAGGAATGGATCTTAATTCAGCCGTTCCCGTTCGATCGACTCGGCCGATCCCGACCTATCGGTCCCGACCGAATCGATAGCGACAGTGTTCCTTTCTCGCGCACCCCGTGGACAAGTACGGGGCACGATGTAGGGACGGGGCACTACACCATAACCAACTAAGAAAAAGTTTCGTCCTCGAAACTTAAAATAGAACCTACCTCTACGAGAACAATGAAGGGAACTTCTCCTTCATTTCTGACTCAAGCTCCCACGTCGACTCCTCGACGGAATGGTTTCTCCAGAGGACGCGGACTAGTGGAATAGCACGGTTGCGGAGAAGTTTATCCTTGCGCTCCAAGATTTGCACCGGCTCTTCGACATATGATAAGTCCGCCTTCAGGTCCAGCTTACCCAAATCTACCACATGCCCCGGATCGTGCACGTACTTCCGCAATTGCGAGACATGGAAGACGTCATGTACCTCTGACAATGCAGGCGGCAAGGCGATTTGGTAAGCTACCGGGACGACTCGCTTCAATATTTCGAACGGGCCAACAAATCTTGGGCTCAACTTTCCTTTTGCACCGAACCGGGATACTCCACGCATAGGCATCACCTTCAGGAATACATGGTCGCCTTCCGAGAACTCGAGGGGGCGTCGGTGCGTGTCGGCATAGCTTTTCTGCCGGCTTTGTGCTATCTTCAATCTTTCTCGTATCAACTTGACCTTCTGCACAGTCTGCTCCACCAGCTCCGGACCAAGTATCTGCCGTTCCCCGACTTCATCCCAGCAAATGGGCGATCTACACTTCCGGCCGTACAAAGCTTCATACGGCGCCATTTGGATGCTGGACTGATAGCTGTTGTTATATGCAAACTCGGCCAGCGGTAGATGGACGTCCCAACTTGACTTCAAGTCGATCGCACAGAGTCGCAACATGTCTTCGAGAATTTGATTCACCCGCTCTGTTTGGCCGTCAGTCTGAGGATGATAAGCTGAGCTGAACTTCAACTTGGTCTCCAGTACTAAATGTAGACTACTCCAGAAGCGCGCTACGAACCGTCCATCCCGATCTGAGACAATAGAAACTGGGACCCCGTGCAGCCGAACTATTTCATCAAGATATATCTGAGCAAGGCGGTCGACGCTCCAAGTAACTTTGATGGGGATAAAGTGCGCTGACTTGGTTAGTCGATCGACGATGACCCAGATGGCGTCGTTTTCCCGCGGCGTCCTCGGCAAGCCAACAACGAAGTCCATAGTGATGTGATCCCATTTCCACTCTGGAATGGCAAGGTTCTGCATCTCCCCGCCCGGTCGCTGGTGCTCGGCTTTGACTTGCTGACAGGCCATACATTTTGACACAAAGAGCGCTACGTCCCTCTTCATGCCGTGCCACCAAAAGACAATGCGGAGGTCCTTATACATCTTGGTGCTGCCAGGATGCAAGGAATATTTTGCATAGTGTGCCTCCGTCATTATCTCCTTTCTGAGTTCTACGTCGTCCGGTACGCATAGCCGTCCCTTCACGCGCAACACTCCCGACTCGTCCTCTGCAAAGTCGGACGCTTTCCCTGTCGATATCAGCTTCCGCATCTTCTCCAGGTACGGGTCGTCCTTCTGTGCAGACTTGATCCTCTCCAGTAGGCTCGGTTCCACCCGCAGTTGCGTCAGTTTTACGTCTCTGAAACGAACTCGAAGCTCGATGCCCATTCCTTCCAGGTCGCGCAGCAGTCGATCGTTGATGCATAATGAAGCTAAGTACTTTCGGCTCAGCGCGTCCGCTACCACATTTCCCTTGCCCGGCGTGTAGTCGATCGATAAGTCATAGTCTTTGATTAGTTCGAGCCATCGCCTCTGCCGCAAATTCAGTTCTTTCTGGGTGAAGAGATACTTGAGGCTTTTGTGGTCCGTATAAATCCTGCACGCCACGCCATAGAGATAGTGACGCCACAGCTTTAACGCGAACACAATTGCCGCTAGTTCTAGGTCGTGCGTGGGGTAGTTCTTCTCGTGCGGCTTCAACTGCGGGGAAGCAAAAGATATCACCTTATCCCGCTGCATGAGCACACACCCCAAGCCCTGGCCAGAAGCATCGCTGAAGATTTGAAATCCCTCCGTCCCTTCAGGAAGAGCAAGTATCGGGGCCGAAACGAGCCGTTGTTTGAGCTCCTGGAAGGAAGCTTCACAGTCGTCTGACCACTTGAATGCGACTCCTTTCTGGGTGAGGCGAGTCAACGGCGATGCAATCTTCGCGAAGTCCTTCACGAAGCGTCGGTAGTATCCCGCCAAGCCTAGGAAGCTTCAAATTTCGCCAACTGATGCGGGCCGTTTCCAATCAGCAACTGCCTCGACTTTCTTCGGATCGACTGCGATGCCCGCGGCGGAGATGATGTGCCCAAGGAATGAGACGCTGTCCAGCCAGAACTCGCACTTGCTCATCTTCGCATACAACTGATTCTCTCGAAGGGTTTGGAGTACCGTCCGCAGATGCTCTGCATGTTGCGCTCGATCCTTCGAGTAGACGAGGATGTCGTCGATGAAGACTACTACGAACTTGTCAACGAACGGACGGAACACCCGATTCATTAGATCCATGAAGACGGCAGGGGCGTTTGTCAGACCGAACGACATTACCAAGAACTCGTAGTGGCCATAACGAGTGCGGAAGGCAGACTTCGGCACGTCGTCTGGCTTGACTTTGAGTTGGTGATAACCCGATCGCAGATCAATCTTCGAAAACACGGTTGCACCTTGGAGCTGGTCGAACAAGTCGTCGATGCGGGGCAGGGGGTATTTGTTCCGGATGGTGGCTTTATTCAATTCTCGATAGTCGATGCAGAGTCGCATCGATCCATCCTTCTTCTTTACGAATAGCACGGGCACACCCCACGGCGAGACACTCGGACGGATAAACCCTCTGTCGAGCAATTCCTGAAGTTGTGCCTTTAATTCTTTCAATTCTGCAGGAGCCATTCTGTACGGAGCCTTCGAGATCGGACAGGTGTCGGGGAATGTGTCGATGGTGAACTCTATTTCTCGATCGGGCGGCATGCCGGGTAGCTCGTCCGGGAACACGTCTGGGAATTCTGCCACAACGTCGGTCTGACCAGCGTTTGCACCATCCTGTCGCATGTCTCGAACGGAAGCTAGATAGCCTTCGCACCCGGAATGTAGCATCCGTCGAGCAGAAATTGCGGAGATCACCATGCAGGTCGGCGATGCCTCACCACACGAGTAGCAGAATTCAGGCACTCCAGGCATGCGGAATGTGACCCTCTTTTCAGCACAGTCTATGGTTGCGTTGCACGGCCCGAGCCAATCCATTCCCAGAATGATGTCGAAGTCCTTCATATCTAGAACTATCACATCCAGACCGATCTTTTGACCGCCGATACAGATAATCCCGCCGGCGCAAGCTAAGTTTGTGAGAATTGGTGTGTCCGAAGGCGTGCTTACGCTAAGGTCGAGATCTAATGATATTACAGGGAATTTGTGCTCGGCGGCAAAGTCCGCCGATATGAAACTATGTGAAGCACCTGAATCAAATAACACACGAGCAGGCACATTATTGAATTTTAGTATACCTGTCACTACGGTGTCTGATTCCATTGCTTCGTCTCGAGTCATGGCATAGACGCGGCCCTGAGTGTTGGGACGACGGTCTCGGCCATTTTGCGGTGCGGGTTGAGTGGACGGAGGAGGTCGAGGCGCCTGTCCTCGATTCTCTTGTCGGTGTTGTTGGGGCAGGGTGTTACGAGTTTGACGAAAGCTTGGACAATTTGGAGCCGTGTGACCCCTCTGTCCGCAAGCGAAACATTCAACGTTGCGGTGCCAGCAGTGGACTTCACGGTGTCCAAGTCGCCCGCAATTGGTGCACTTAGGTATCGTTTTCTCACCCTTGTAGCCGCCGTTATTTGGACGCTTTGACGCGTCGTTGTTGCCTCCCATATGGCTAGGACGTTTGTGATTGGAGTTGCGCACAACGTCGTCAGCACTGGAAGGATGCAGGTTCTCAAGGCGGAGCGCGTGATTCAGAGCCTCGCCCACGGTCTTGTACTCCGGGACCCCGACATGCGCACCGATAGAGTGTCGCAGACCCACTTCGAACCGTCGCACACGGCACTCTTCAGTCGGCAGAAACTGGCCAGCAAACTTTGATAACTTGTTGAATTCCGCGGCGTACTGTTCCACCGTCCTGCTCCCTTACTTCAACTGCATGAATTCATTCTCCTTCGCTTGAAGAACGGCTGACGGAAGGTACTGGAGTTCGAAAGCTTTGCGGAAAGTGACCCAAGAGATCGGTGCGGTGGTGTTGACCGGTCGGATCGCTCACTTACGCACAGCCCACCAGTCGTGCGCGTTCAACCGTAGCTGAAGTTGTGCGCAGGCGACTTGCTTCGATACTTCAATGCCAAGAAGCTCAAAGTGATCTTCCAGCTCTTCCAACCAGTCGATCGCCATGGAAGGACCCTCGGTGCCGCTGAAGGAAGTGCGGCACGCCTTCTTGAATTCTGACACTTCAAAGTTGTACTTTTTCGGTGCCGCTGGTTGACGCTCGGGATCCTCCGTGTCGACATCAATGGGTTGGATCGCCGGCACGGTGACGGTAGGCGTAGTCGCAGAATTCCCGTTGGTCGTCATTGTCTGGACGATCTGCTGCAGGGTATCTAGCTGCTTTTGCTGAAGCTTGGCATGTGCATCAAAACGAGCTTCGAAGCGAGCTTCGAACTGGGCCTGTCGTTCCTCTACCTGCTGATGCCGGTTCTCGGACTGGTTTCGCTGCGCCTCCATCATGCGCAGCATCCTTTTGATTGTATCGTTAGAAGGTCCGGCCTGCGGACGATGCGAACTACTAGAGCCGCTCGAGGCGCTCTGTTCTTGCTCGGCCGTGGGTTCCGTCACTTCTGCGATACGAAGGCAAACACATCAGTCACAAATTATTACGGACTCATTGTATGGAACAACTTATCTCATCGATGCGAGTTCAAAGGTTTGGGACTCTAGACGCGAGGCCAAAGGATGTAAAGCCGTGCTCTGATACCATTATGTCACGCCCCGATTCCGTAGAATCGATAGTCGTCCCCCGGGCGTGATGCCGTGCGAACCTAAGTTGCGATCGCACAAGGCATAGTCATAAGGTTATCCGAAACACAACATCAAATTAGAGTACGCAGAGAAATTGAATGACACATTTGGAATAGAACTAGACTTTTTCATTGATGATAATAAAACTTTACATAGACTCCTTTACAATCATTGCCGCGCGGGCTACAACATGACTCGACTTACAAAATGAACGCCGATGAGATAGGTCGTTCCATACATTACATCCCCTTTTTACAAGCAAATATATAACATCTTTCCACCTGCTATCGAGGCGAGTCGAGCCGCCATCTTCTTTTGGACTGAGTGTGGGTCTTCTTCAAAAGGATTCCAGAAAACAAGCCTTTCCACGCGGACGAGGCTTCAAAAGGGTTCACTTCGTCTTGAGCTTTCAAGTGGCACGTCCTTCGTAGTTCGGGGTACCTGCGTGGAGAGCGAGGATCAGTACATTACACTTTGTACTGGTGCGTGGCTATTTAAGTTCCAAGCTCTCATTTGGTTGAAGAGTTTATATGACTTAGAGTATGAATGTTTCTAACCATCCTAATGAATTGCAAACAAGCATATGACAAGCATAGTGAAATTTATGTTGAAACTTACCGTGTTCTTCCCTGTCAATTGTCATCATTTCCATACCAAGTGCAATATATATATCGTGTGTTGGTCACTGGCTCCCAGAGCCATCGTGGACTCCTCTAGCTTTTGTTAGACGGGGTCCTTTCAGCGTGAGTAGCGAGCCCCGCTGCAAGTCCTCGCCTAACCCGTGCCCAGCACAGCTAATTATTTGTTTCCCTATGCCCGCAACGGTCCCGTGGCCTCGGGTTGCCGTGCGGAGAAAACGCTCACCTTGTCGACAAGTTGTCCATGACCGTGCAAAGACATGTTTTTAGTTGTTAAGACAGCCTACTCTTTCTTTCTGAGAACTTGCTCATTCATTCGTGTTCGTGCACTTGCATTTATCTTTTCATTCGCAACAACACTATCGACTTTGCCTAAGAAGGGGGTCGAGAAGAGAAGGGTCAGCCACTCACCTTGAGTTTACTTCGGCGAGAGAACTTGCTTGGTTGCGCTAGACGTCGCCTACGCGATTACCTGAAATCGCACAAGCAACCGATTAGAACACTGCATTATTCAAGGAGTTCGATAGGAAATGCGAGTTCGAAATGCAAGCCATAAAAACCATCGAAAACATTCACGAAAGCGCATTCAGAAAACAAAGCCAAAACCAACGCAAGCGACGTGAAAAGCAGAGCAACGGGAGGTCTCTCCCGACTCAGCCGCAGAGTCAATCCTCGAGGCGCAACCCGCTGAATATGGGACTTGGTTCCGAAGAAGACATTCCATAACGAGGAATGGATCTTAATTCAACCGTTCCCGTTCGATCGACTCGGCCGATCCCGACCTATCGGTCCCGACCGAATCGATAGCGACAGTGTTCCTTTCTCGCGCACCCCGTGGACAAGTACGGGGCACGATGTAGGGACGGGGCACTACACCTGGTTCGACAGATTCAGAAAGGTTGTTACTGGCATGGGATACCATCAAACAAATGCAGATCATACAGTCTTTCTTCAGCATGCAAGAGGCCACATTACTATACTTGTTGCATATGTGGATGATATAGTAATCACAGGTGATGATGAGGTCGAGATCACTAAGTTGAAATCAAAACTCGCGAAGGAGTTTGAGGTGAAGGATTTATGAGCGATGAGGTACTTTCTGGGTATCGAGGTGTGTGACGGCGAACAAGGAATTGTTCTCTCACAAAGAAAATACGTACTAGATCTGCTAAAGGAGACAGGAATGCTGGGATGCAAAGCAGTAGTCACTCTGATTGACCAGAAGTGCAAGTTGGGAGCAGAAGCATGAGAGCCAGTTGATCGTGAGAGGTATCAAAGACTTGTAGGGAGATTGATTTATCTGGGACACACTCGTCCTGATATCTCATTTGCAGTGAGTGTAGTGAGTCGCTACATGCATAATCCAAGAACGGGTCATATGGAAGCAGTGTTTCTGATCTTGAGATATCTGAAAGGGACGCGGGAAAAAGGGCTATGGTTCAAGAAGAATGGACGCATAGAAGTTGAGGGATACTGCGCTGCAGACTGGGCAAGTTGCATAGACGACAGAAGGTCTACCACGGGATACTGTGTCTTTGTAGGAGGAAACCTGGTCTCATGGAGAAGCAAGAAAAAGTCAGTGGTAGCACGGTCGTCAGCTGAAGCAGAATACAGAGCAATGGCTCTGGGAGTGTCAGAATTACTGTGGGTGAAAGCACTGCTGACAGAGTTGAAGCTGGATAAGGGAGCACCGTTACATCTTCTGAGCGATAGTCAAGCTGCAATAAGTATAGCTAATAATCCAGTTCAGCACGACAGAACGAAGTACATCGAGATCGATCGATTCTTCATCAAGGAGAAGCTGGAACAAGGGATACTGAAGATTGACCATGTTCGCTCAGAAGAACAAGTTGCAGACTGTCTGACTAAAGGTCTTAATTCATTGAGTCTGTCAAAGCTATGTAACAAAATGGGAATGATTAATATCTATCGCCCATCTTGAGGGGAAGTGTTGAGAATCAATAAGGAACTTTAGTCCCACATTGGAAAATGTAGTATGAAGAGGAGTTGGAACCTCTATAAGTAGCAAGTAGTAGTCCATCAATAAAATTATCCATTATTCATTTTCTACTCTTATTATACTTAAAACTCGTTTCATTTTTTTTTTGTTGGTAAATATTTTAGCATCAAACTAATATTTACCAACATACAAAAAGTAAGAAACATAATCTGAATATGAACTGGCCATGGGCATTTGACGGTAGAATGGTAGTTATGAGACGGTGGAATCCCTCCTCCAATTTTGAGAGAGATCGGCTAGCTACTGTTCCAATCTGGATTAGATTATTGTGGCTCTTTCTCCAACTGTGGTGCACTAAGGCTATTATAAAATTGGCCAGTGGTGTAGGGAAGCCCTTACGTACTGACACTGCTACCGCTAACAAGAAACGTTTGACCTTCGCGAGAGTCTTCGTTGAAATCGATGCGGTGGACACGTTACAGGATAAATTAGAGATTGAACTACTGACAAGGGATATTAGATTCCAGAAAGTTGAATAGGTATGGGTTCTGCTATGCTATCAAACCTGTAGGAGCTTTGGCCATATTATCACTCAAATGTTCGAATGCGAAAGTCTCTAGTAATTATCCCCAGCAGGGTACTGACTCTAGACAGGGATATGAGAACCCATTGTGGTGGGTAGTACCAACTTGAAGGCCCCGAGCAATAAAGAAAAAAAGAGTGCTACTACTATGGAGGCCACCAACATGGTAACAGATGAGCAGGAGGCACAGAGGGTTCCTCTACATACGGTGTTGGGGGAAGAGAAATGAAGTAGGGGCGGACCAACCAGGCCAAGAGACAGAAGAGAGGAGTGGGGAAGGGTGTACGAAGAACCCGAAGGCGGTAGTTGTGTAGGGAGAAGGTACTCAACGAAGGGAAGAGGGATAGGGAGTTCATGAGACGGTGGAATCCAACATGGTTATCTTTAGAGCTAAGACAATAGGACAAGAGGGAGACCACGTCAAAGTTAGGAGAAAGCTGGGAAGCGGAGGGGTGTTGTGCTTTGTTCCGTCGACAGGTAAAGATAACCTGTTTAGTACTAAAAATACTGAGATGACGGAGGTTGGGTCTGCTCAAGAAGCCTTGGTCGTGCCCAACCCGATCTCGCATGCTAAAGTTGAATCTAATATGTGGGGTAAAAAAATCCATTGGGACGTCAGAAGGGACTCTACTCCCCTTAGGGAGAGTTCGTGTGTCAAAAAGGGAATCAACCATCGCCTTCTATGACTATTTCTACCTAGAATGGGAGGGGTGCAAATTCGATAGCTAGGTGGAGGAATATTATGGACTATATCAAGATGTCAAAGAGCTATATTATCAATATTTTGGAGTCTAAGATCAAATCCACCTCTAAGATCAAGAGGAGGACCCTGCTGCATCTGGATTCTATCCACAATTTGGAACACGGAGATATGAATCGTGTGTGGGTCATGTGGGACACTAGAGATTGGAAGGGTGACATGGTTCAATCCTCGGACCAAATGATCACCATCAGATTCACTAACAGGGGTAGACTTGAAATTGTTGTAGGGCGGTCTATGGACATAATGACCGGACGCAGCGGATGAGGTTGTGGAGAGAGATCACTATCATCAGCAACATGGTAGGGGACAGATTAGCTTTAGTCGTGGTGGAAGACTTCAATACTATCATTTATGCTAAAGAAAAGAAATAGGGGCGACCGGTTCAGGAAGCTATTCTCGTAGAATTTCGATATTGTCCCTTATCCTCTGGGCTTAATTGTATGGCTAAGTCTGGCCATATCTGGAAGTGGAACAATCGGGTTATTCTCAATCATATCTTCATTCAGTTGGACTGTACTCTCTGTAATGGTAGACGGCTCGATATTTTCCAATTTAGCAGAGAAATTTAACTACCACTTTTTTGGAATAGGAATATTTTTGACTTTTTCCTATTTTATTTATTATTGTGACTTCAAATTATAATTGAGTGATAAATTTATTTTTATAAAACCAGTCATTATATTTTTTATTAATTATCTAGAATATTTAATATAGTGCATGTGCTTTTATTGGAAATGATTCGTAGTTACTAGAGGTTTAGCCATGACTCTAGTAGACCATAGCTAGTGAGATTAGACATTTTAATCAAACCCTTTTCACTAATATAGTTAGTCTCTAGATAGGCCAATAAATCATTTAAAAATTTGACTAAAATACTAAGTTAGAAGAAAAAAAATTCCTTTAGAACTTGTCACGACAACTAGAAGGGCTTCTTGGACATTTTGTCATCAACCCAAACCCTAGTCCAACCCTACATGGCCGGCCACCCCATCCTTCTTGCCTATTAATAGCACCACTTCTTCCCCTTTCCATTTCATTTCAACCCTAATTTAGTAGTTCTTCCCCAAATTCCTCCTACTCTCAAATTGTCTCCAAATTCCCTCAAATCAATTTCATTCTCTTCCCCTTGGGGAGGAGAAGGCTCTATTGGCTAGCTTGGGAGCATTTGGACACTTGGAGCTTGAAGGGGATCTAATCTAGGGATTTTGCATTAGAAATCTATCTCCCAATTGGTACGATCTCTCTAAACCTCTAATTTTCATTTAATTAGTGTAACTACATTCATTTAGGACCCCCCTTGCATATATGATGCCATTGGAGAGGAGTTAAGACTCTCCTCTTCCTATTTGAAGGTTTTCTCCTTTACATTTTGATTTGAATTGGGGGAAATCCGAAAATAGGATTCTAGGGTTTATGAAATTGGTAACTTAGGTCATGCTAGTGATGTAGAACATGTGAGTGTGCTTTGGGTCAAGTTTGGATCCATTTGGAGTGCGTATCACGAGAGTATCGGATACGCACGCCAAGTGTTTGACAAAATGGCCAAAAGAGCACCCCATTGCTCCAATCTCAGTTTTGATCCATGTATTGTGTGTACATTGGTATAGGTTAGCATTATTGAGCCTATCAAATGTGTAGGATTGAGTTTTGATATGTTGTAACTTGATTGGAGGTTTGGAGTTATGTGTGGACTGTCGTATAGTGTAGACTGTTTGTAATTGTTGGGCTGTTGATGTTCATTGCCCAGTCCCCTAGCTTAATGTTCAGTCCAGTTTAGTTATGAGTCCCCACCTTGATCTGATTCATTCCTATATGATTTAATGTAACAGTCCATAGTTCAGATGATACGTCAGTCCTAATTAGTTCAGTCCATACTGTTAGTATGTATCAGTTGGTGTTAGGAGGATAAGGTAGCAGTCAATTGAACTTGAGAATAGTAGCAGGAAGGGTAGCACCAAATGGCTCAGCTTAGGCCATCCTAAGATCAGCCACTGACACTATACCTTAACCCTATAGTTAGCATATTAGTTAAGTTTAGGAGAGTCAACTGTCAATTGACAGTGAACATGTAAGTGTGGCTCCTAGTGTGGACAGTCCTAGGTGTCATGAGTGAATGAGTGGTGAGTGACAGGAAAAATGAATGGAGAGTGAGTGCCATTGGCAGTTAGTTAGAGTGAAAAAGGATGAGGGGAATAGCAGTAGAGAGGGAGTGGTAGCTCGAGTTTTATAACCATGTTCAGCCCCTGTTCTTGAATGATTCAATCCATCTCTTCTCAAGTACTGATCAGTCCAATTAAAAAAAAAGGGGGGGGGGGGGGGGGGGGGGGGGGGGGGTGCTTCGGGTAAATCACCTTGATTACCGTCCCCTGCTTACTTGATCAGTCCATTGGATACATTGTTCAGTCCTTGTATCAGTCAATGGGAAAAGAGAGACTTTATATATTGATTAGTCCCCTCTTTCTTCCATTTATTCAGATGTTTGTTCAGTCTCTTATTTGCGTTATGGTACCAGTTTTAGGATCCATGTTCAGTTCCCAGAGTTACATTTGTATCGATCACCCTAACTGTTCAGTCATATTGATCCTTGTATCAGTCACGTGATTGAGCTATACTTCAATTCCCCATTTCCCCTTCAGTCAGTTAACTGGTATAGAGTGGAGTATAGGCTCGGGTTGGAAGTATCTTTGAGTTCAATCCATACCACCACCTTCTTGCATCTGGAATTGAAGGATGAGGGGATCACCTCATCATTGTCCAGCCATGGACTAGTATTTAGTTCAGTCCCATTTATATATTGGTTCAGAGTTCAGACTTGGTTGTGCAGTCCAGTTCTCGACTGATACTCTAGTTCAGTCCCATTTATATATTGGTTCAGAGTTCAGACTTGGTTGTGCAGTCCAGTTCTCGACTTCTACTCTTAGAGTATCAGTCCTCATTTGTGAGATTCGTCTCACAGTATCGGTATCTATATACGGATACGTATTTAGCGTATTTTGTACTTTATTGGTTTTTGGAACAATTTGAATTTTTTCGAAATTTTCTCCTTGACCGGTATACCGACAGTGTACCGGTGTGTACCGACGGTGTACCGCCCAGGAAATATTTTTTACTTCTAGATATTTTTGATTTCATATATTTAGATGAATAGTGTTTAGATATTTTGATAAATAGTGTTTAGATATTTTCGTGAATAGTGTCGATACATTCTATTAACCATTGGATATTTGGTTTTCTTTCAATGGATGAGATTGCTTTAGAATCAGTCGCGGATCGCGATCCAACGGTCACAATTAATTCACCCCTAATATATATATCCATTAAGTTTCTGTCGCCTCACTCTCTTCTCTCCTTCATTTCCTCTTCACTTTCCTACCTCTTCCTCAAGCTTGGAAAAGCTTGGCCTTGAGGCCTAGAGTGTGGTTTCGTACCCCTCTTGGTGGTGGAGTGGAAGATTAGACTTGGTTGCTAAAACCTAGACAAATACATCTTCCTCAAAAGTGATATGACCATGCTTCATTTTTGGTTTTTTATAGAAACTAAAGTTTTATTGTTCTATAATATGCTTCTTTAAATTGTTAACAACTTTAGTATATAGCATTTTTTGTTTTGATCGATGGTATTGCGTAAATCTGAGTTTCTAGATATGATTTTCGAGTATTTTGAGGTAATCTATCAATTTTTAGAATAAGTAAAAACTAATGATTCCATGTTGTAAGAAATTCAATTTTATGCAATTTTGACTTTTGAAAATCCGAAATTTCGATTTAAAATGAGGTTTTTATAGCCGAAACAAGTTTTGGCAAAATTCTGGATTTTCGTTGCTGTCTAGAAAAACAGAATTCCGACGGTATGCCACTGTATTCCGACGGAATACCGATTTTCCATCCAGAAACTTACTGTCTTTTGGCCGAAATACCGCCGGTATACCGCAGTATACCGAATTTGGTTGTTTTAGGCTAATTTGAGCTGTTTTTGTCCGTTTTGTCTGTTTTTGCTATTTTATTCGATTGAAATGATATCTTAGCATGCTCTAGTATTGTTGTAGAGATTGAAAGTGATTGTACACCGTATATGCATGATCCAGGCTTATGTTCAAGTATTGTTCTATTGTCCAGATTCTAGATAGTGGCTCGTAGTAGCGCACTCCTGTACTGATTTAGATTCTAGATATTGGCTCATAGTAGCGCACTCCCGTACTGATTTACTGATTGACTTCTAAATTGAGATTGAATGCATGCTCTTTATTGGCACTATGGAATTAACTTGTTATATGTCTAATCTATTTGCATCTTGGCAATAGACAATCGAGTGTGAGTATTGTCCATTGTATCGCGTGTAATGTGTATTGAGAACATTTGCCAAAGACATCTCGCAAATGACTTATACCCATGGCTCGTCATTATAGAACGATTCTTGAGTGTCCACGACTTGAGAATTGAAAATGAATCATATAGGTAATTGACTAGTAAACTTATATAGATCATTGGAAGGGGAGGACACTTCATGCTACCGCGACTCGGGTCACTATGGGCCCCCACAGTGGCAGGGATAACCCCGATTGGCGTGGGCCCCTGACCTCTACTGATTGACTAGATGTTTATCTACTATTGATATGATTTTAAGTAGATGTTTATCTACTATTGATATATTTTTGTGTAGATGTTTATCTACTATTGATAGAGATTATTGGTTGTTTGTATTTCTTTTATTTCTACTGTCATCGCCCCCTTGGACACCCGAGTTACTGCAGCGTAGGTGGTAGTAAAGTTCCTCAACTTGCATTCTAGTAATTAGGTTTGTGATAACCCTAGTTAGTTAATGATAGCAAGCCGTAGACATTGATTGGTCGTGCACTTTGGGTTGTCCATTACTTTATATGCTCTTGTGTCGGTGAGTAGCCAGAGGCTAAGTTCTGCTCGGCAAAAGATCTGCAACCTTAGTCCTTGTTTGGTTTAAGGGTTGTGGCTCAGACTTCGAGTAGTTCCTAAGTCCCTTGTTGCTCATCGGCTTATTCTTCTCTATTGCTATATTGTCCAGTATTTTTATTTAGTCATTTTTATTATCAAGATAGGTGCATTGGTACCGCACTGGTCTGGACCCACATTTATTTATTTCTGTCATTATGTTGTTGTGTTGTTGTTGGACTTTGTCGTTCACCTCGAGCTTTCCTTGTGGTACTTGCTATTTGGGGTCTGACCCCACTGGTTTTGCATGACCAGGTTCCATAGTTGATCTCGAGGATCTACCGTCTTCTTCTACGGATGGTTCGCACTCAGAGGGCTGACACGGTTAGCGAGTGGGTTACCTTTATCTCCCACTCCATTTTGTACTTTCATTTGGTGGTGTTTAGCCAAGGGCATGTATTAGTCCTTGTATCTGGGTTTTGTTCCCTCCGTCTCTGGACGGCATGGATGTATATTCTGGATCGCGACTAGTTGTGCATTTATGTATCTTTTGTATATTCAGTTGATGTATCTTTTCATTATGTCAGCTCTCACGATTATGTATGCATTTGTGTTTGGGACGCCTTACCCAACTCATATGTGATTTACTCTTTATTGCTTCTTGTATTGCTTGGATTGGATAGGACTTGTCTGAACTTAAGAGTCGTCAGTGGCATGCTAGAGTCCACCCACTTGTCTACTATACAGCTCTGGTCGTATGTTGGGGTACTGATATACATACTGAATTTCATCCCTTAGTTATAGATGTTCAGTCCATGTATAATATCTGGGACTCCAAATTTCTATTTGGTCCAGCTTTCAAATTTAGTTCCTGCCCTGCATCATAGTACTTACCAGTCCCCAATTGCAGTATCAGTCCTAATTCACCAATTGTTCAATCCACCACCTTAATGAATCAGTCCCTTTGAATAATCGAGAACAGCCCATGCTATTGATAATTTAGGTATTGAACACTATATTCAGTCACTGCTTTAACTCAAGTTTCAATCCTTGAACTTGATTGTTCAGTCCTTAGTTATCTTTGGTACAGCCCCTTGCTTCTTAAATGTCCAGTCCTTGCATTACATCAGTCCATCCTTATTTCATTAGTCCACAGAGCCTAAGGTCAGTTCCATGTTAGTGTTCAGCCCTCACATTTTCAGCCCATGTATATATCTTAGGCTCCAGTTTTCTATAATTAGTCCTGCCTTCGAATTTTAGTACTGTCCTGCATCATGAATGTATCAGTCTCCATATCCTCTTGTTCAGTCATAACATAGGTATGTATCAGTCTTCATAGCCTCTTGTTCAGTCATAACATAGGTATGTATCAGTCTTCATATCCTCTTGTTCAGTCATTGCATTACCCTTATGTTCAGTCCCTTTGTGTTAGTCTTACGTGTTTTCCTGAACTCAATGTCCAGTCCTAGTTGAGTTTTGTCCTGCATAGATGTGTGTTCAGTCCATAGTACATTTAGGTTTTTCCCTTTTGTATCAGTCTTTACCTATTGGTCCAGTTGCTTTGATCAGCCCTTCCATTTATTGATGCTCAGTCCCATTAGTTAATAGTCTGTCCTTCTTAACTTAATGTATTCAGTCCACTGATACTTAGCATATCAGTCCAATCTATATGTTCAGTCCCAATATCCTTGTGTATCATTTTTCCTTTACTTTATGTCTCAGTCTTAGTATAGCTTGTTCAGTCCTTTGAACATTTGAATCAGACCTTATTGGAGTTGTCCTGCATATATAATAAAGTTCAGACCTATTGTTGATGCCTTGCATATGTATCAGTTCATATATTGTTCAGTCTTCGAATTAGATGTTCTGTGCTCATACAGGTTGAGTCCCTATATGTATCAGTCCATATTATGTATGATCAGTCCCTTCTTTTGGCCAAACTCTCAAATGGATCAGTCCACATCATATATATAACTCAGCCACCTGGGTTTGGTAAATTCCAGTCCAGATATCCTTTGTTCCAGTCCAAGAGATCAATTGTTTTATCCGCATGAGGACAGTGAGGTTCAGACATATACATGTGTCATTTGTCCTCCACATTATATTTCAGTCCCTGCCTTCTTAGTCAGTCCCTATTGGATTGTGTAGTCACTTCCTTCTCTTGGTTCAATTCCTCCATATCAATTGTAGGTAGGGAGTATATGCATATACATGCAATATATATAATATATATAATATATATAATATATATATATATATATATAAGACGTGCTAATGGTTTGATAGGGTTTAAGTATGGTTTCATAAACTTCACTATAGGAAATAAATATGTTAAATCTAGGAATGGAATATAGTCTAACTTAGCCAATACCCTAGATATTGACCAATTAGACCAAGGAGTACCCAGAGTTCAATTGACCTAGTTTGACTAAGAGACCAAGTTTGACTTCATTGACCTAGAAGTGGCCTAGATGCATATAGATAACACATTTAAATCTATTGTTTCTCTATAACACTCTGTAATCCTGTAAATTTCATAATAGGTCTTGTGACTCCAGTTCGGATACCGATACACAGCCGTTGCTCAGGAAATCAGGCGTGTACATTTTCTGATTGTTTTTATCATAATAGTATCTATATTGCCTGCTCTAAACTACTTTACTTGATGCTGACACATTATTGGTACTAATGGATCTTGTCTCGAGATGTTATCACCTTACCAGGTACATTGGGTATTTCATGTTCATATACTTTATCATGTACATCGTGTACTCCTTGTATTCGTATTATTCATATACTCTCATGTGCTTTCATATACTTTCATGTGTGTTGGGTTTTGGTCTTTTACAAAGTAAATTTTAGTCCCACATCGGCTAGACCAAAGGAGTTGTATCTCTATATATTAGCTTTGCTAGTTTAGAGATGCACATGTGGTGTGGAGGTGCACATGGGTGTGCCATGTGGGGTTATTTTTCTAATGGGAAAAAGGCTAAATCAACAATAGAAAGCATTCATGCTTTTTGCTCTTGAGAAATTTATTTCCATGGGAGCTAAGCCCCGTAGGGGCTTAGCGACTCGGACTCGGGCTCATGGGCTCATGAGGCGTAATGTGGCGTTTTGTTGGCGCACTTTGCACTTAGCACGTCAGCATCGTCGCTAGGCGCATAGTACGCTTTAGTTGCGCTCGTTGCGGGAGCCACTTGCGCTGCCACGTTGCGCGCCACAGTTTGCGCGACCAGGGTGCGTGCCAGGTTGCGCACAGGTTGCGCACAGGTTGCGCCGGTTGTGCACGTTGCATACGTTACGCAAGTTGCGCGTGTGGCGCACGTTGCACGAGTGGCGCAAGGTGGCGCAGGTCGCGCAGTAGCGCAGTGCGCGCAGGTTGGCGCAAGTGGCTCAGTGCGCGGAGTGCAAGGAGCGCAGGGTGCGCGCAGTTGGCGCAACTTGCAGCAGAACGTGCGTTTGCATGTTCTGGGCGGTTGCTACATGTTCGGGATGGTTTTTACCACGTCCCTAACTTTGTGGCAACCGAACAGTTGCTGCAGGGCCTATATAAGGCATCCTCTCTCTCTCAAGGCAAGATATATACAATCAAGAGAAGCCACCACAGAAAGTTTACGAAGTGTTTTTTAACACAAGTAAACAGAGAATTCAGAAGTGTTATTTAACACAGTTCTGATCGGAATTTGCTTGCGAATTCCAGCAGCCTTCGAGAGAGAGGAAAGACGCCGCACCAGCGTTGCTTTTGCACAGGAGTTCGTGTCCATCCGAGGAGTCAGAAGAGCAGGAGGGTTCCAAGTTCTCCGACGAACTTGCTGGTTCCTGGAAGCTGTTCGTGTAGGGCGAATAAAGCTTTGAGCAACGGTGATTATTCACCCCAGCAGGAGTTCTTCCATCTTTCGCCAGTCACCTTCTTCGTTGCTGCCAGTAATTCTGATTGTATCTTCTTTTTAGAAGTACTACGATCGATTGCTGTTGATTACAAAATCCTTTTAGATTCTCGTAATTCAGAATCACCTTCCTTAAAGTGTTGATTTGAAATATTGTTTTTACAATTGTTTCATTTTCTCAGTTTTCTATCGAAAAATTGTGCCCCAGCACTAACAATCTCAAAGCTTTATTGCTACGATGGAAAACTTTAATGCTTCACTCCTCAATACTGACTTTTGTAAGTTAGAAAAGTTTGATGGAGAGCATTATAAAGTCTGGAAGAGGAAGGTTTATCTCACTCTTCAACTCAGAGACGTTGATCACGTGCTTCTTGAAGAGGAACCTACTGTTCCAGATACTGGGTCTACTGCCGCAATCACAGCGGCTACTAAACTTCAGGCCAAATGGAGAAGGGAGAATAGCAATTGCAGGTTGCTTATCCTGAATGCTATGGAGGATTCCCTAGCAGAATCCTACAGTAAGAAACCAATTGCCAGAGACATATGGGAGTCTCTGGAGAAACTGTACGAAGAAGACAACAGGAGCAAGATATTTGTGGTTGAAAAATATCACAAATGGCTCTTTGAGGACGAGAAGTCCATGTTGCCGCAGGTAAAAGAATTTTTGAAGCTGCGACAAAAGTTGGAAGACGAGGCGATGCCCCTCCCTGACAAGTTTGCTGTTGGAGGGATTGTCTCAAAGCTCCCCGTTGGGTGGAGTAAGTTCTATGCAAACATGCATAGGAAGAAGCTTGAGATCAGCCTTGAAGATCTCTTACAGGAAATTTACGTTGAGGACCAAATGCGGGCTCAACTCAAGGTAGACGCACTGTCCAAGCAATTGGCTAACGCCAATATGGTTCATACCAAGGAACCAAGGGGAAAGCAGACGGCTTCCCACAGCAAGAAGAAGGACCCTAACAATCTGAACGTGAAGGGGACTTCCTTCGAGCGAAAGAAGGCAAAGTCTCAGATGCCTTGTTTCAAGTGTGGCAAGAAGGACCACTTCAAGAATGAATGCAAAGCAAAGACCAAGCAATCAGAGCAAGGAGAGCCTAGTAAGGTATCTATGATCACTGATGTTGTTGCTATGATTACGCAGGTTGATGCGGTCAGGACTGACTCTGACTGGTGGGTAGACACTGGAGCCTCCTGCATGTCTGCTCCAGTAAGGAGTGGTTCACCACGTATACACCTACTTCTGAAGTGGTTATGATGGCGAATCAGGCACAAGCTGAAGTGCTCGGGATCTGGACGGTGGTGTTGAAGCTGACTTCGGGGAAGTCTCTGACGCTTCAAGGCGTGAAGCACGTACCTGCTATCGCCAAGAACCTGATCTCAGGAGGCCTACTCTGCAACGCAGGCCTCAGGATGGACATCAATGTTGGCCAGATGGTGATGTCTATCAAGGGAACATATTTCGGGAAAGCTTTTTATACCGAAGGAATGTTCAAAATTCAGCTTGTAAATCAGTCCAATGTAATTAATGTGATTAATGAAATCACTCCTTCTGCTTATACTCTTGAGTTGTGGCATAATAGGCTAGGACATGTTCATTGTAAACGAATAAACAGAATGTCTAGTCTAGGACTTATCTCCAAGTGTGGGGGTAAGGTAAAGAAATGTGAAGTTTGTGCTCAAACAAAGATCACAAGGAAACCCTTTCCTCGGGTTAATCGAAGTACAGATCTTCTGGAGTTGGTACACTCCGATATCTGTGATTTCAAACAGTTCCCTACAAAGGCCGGGATGAAGTATTTCATAACCTTCATCGATGACTTCTCAAAGTATGCGTTCGTCTACTTGCTGAAGGCTAAAGACGAAGCATTCGAGAAGTTCAAGGAGTCAGAGCCGAAACTGAGCGGCAAACTGGACAACAACTCAAAATGATAAGAAGTGATCGAGGTGGGGAGTATAGGTCTCATGAATTCGCATCGTTCTGCAAAGAACATGGAATTGTCAATGAGACTACGGCTCCGCACTCTCCTCAATCAAACGGAAGTAGCAGAGAGGAAGAACAGAACGTTAACAGAAATGATTAACTCAATGTTGTTGACTGCTGGCCTTCCTAAGTGCTACTGGGGAGAAGCTGCATTGACGGCCACTTTTATTCTAAATAGAGTGCCTCATGCAACTTCAGACATTACTCCTCATGAACTCTGGTTCAAGGTCAGACCTAACTTGAATGTCATTCGAGTGTGGGGGTGTCTGGCGTATATCAAGCTTCCAGATCTGAAGATTCAGAAGCTTGGGACAAGGACTACTAAGACGATCTTCTTGGGGTATGCCGAGAAGAGTGATGCTCGGAGATTTCTTGATATTGAGTCAAATCATATCATTGAATCTCGCGACGTATAATATTTTGAAAACAAATTTGCAAGGCACAAGAATATTGTTCTTGCGGATGTTCCGGAGAACAATGAGGGTGTGCAGGAAACTGAAGTCTTCAATGAAGATGTGGTCCAAGAAGATATTGTTGTTGAAACAATGATTGAACCAGATCTCGTTGAGCCGTCAACGAAGCGAGTGAGGAGGCCGAAGGACTTCGGAAGTGACTTTGTCACCTATCATGTGGAAGCAGATCCGCTTACCTATGATGAGGCGATGAAGACCAGAGACGCGATTTTCTGAAAGGAGGCGATTGACAATGAATTTGATTCTATCACCTCAAATAATACTTGGGTGTTGGTTGATCTTCCTGAAGGAGCGAAACCCATCGGATGCAAATAGATCTTCAAGAAGAAGATGAAAGCAGACAGAACTATTGACAAGTTCAAGGCTAGGTTGGTAGCCAAGGGGTTTTCTCAGAAGCAGGGGATTGACTATTTTGACACGTATGCTCCAGTAGCCCGAATGACCACCATCAGAATGTTGATTGCTCTCGCAGCAATACATAAGATGGTGATACATCAGATAGATGTGAAAACGGCTTTCCTAAATGGCGAGCTGACCGAAGAGATTTACATGCAATAGCCAGAGGGACTTGTCACCAGGGGTCGTGAAGACAAAGTCTGCAAGTTGGTGAAATCTTTGTACGGTCTTAAACAGGCTCCCAAGATATGGCATGAGAAATTTGACAAAGTTATAAGGTCAAATGGCTACATGGTCAGCGATACGGACATGTGTGTTTACACGAAGTTCGCTGATGGAAGAGGTGTGATTATTTGTCTGTACGTGGACGACATGCTTATCCTAGGTACGGATATTAGCTGTGTCACGGAGACAAAGAAATTTATCTCAAGCAAGTTCAGTATAAAGGACTTGGGGGAAGCTGATGTGATCTTAGGGATCAAGATCATCCGGACAGACACTGGACTAGCGCTGTCACAGTCTCATTATATTGAGAAAATGATCACTCGTTATGGGCATCGAGATCTTCCAGGGATCGATACACCGTACAGGTGTGATCTGAAGCTGAAGCCTAATTCAGGAGAAAGCGTCAGGCAGCTGGAGTATGCAAGCGTAATCGGAAGTTTGATGTATGCTACTACTGCCACAAGGCCTGACATAGCTTTCGTCGTGGGAATGCTGAGTCGTTTCACGAGCAACCCAGGTGCTGAACACTGGAAAGCTGTGAAACGGGTTATGAGATATCTCAAGAAGACTCAGACATATGCACTGTACTACAGCGGAGATCCGCCGGTATTGGAAGGCTTCAGTGATGCCAGCTGGTGCTCAGAGGTGGAGAGCGAGAGGTCCACATGTGGATTCATTTTCACAATGGGTGGAGCTGCTATATCGTGGAAGTCGAAGAAGCAGACTATGCTCTCGCGGTCATCCATGGAATCTGAGTTCTTTGCACTTGATACCGCAGTCGAGGAAGCAGAATGGCTTCGGGAGCTCATGTATGATCTTCCAGTGGTTGGGGCGCAAATACCGGCAATACCGATATACTGCGACAACCAGGCGACTGCGGCGGTGGCATCAAATGACCTCTTCAACGGAAAGAAGAGGACTGTGCGGTTGAAGTACAGGGCAGTACACGATCTTATCAAGAGAGGTGTTATTGCAGTGATTGATGTTCGGAGTCAGGAGAACCTGGCGGATCCGTTCACCAAAGGCCTCAAGCGCCAGCTGGTCGATGACACAGCTTGTAAAATGGGCTTGAAGGCATTCTGATATTGTATTATTGTATTCCCACCATAAAGTTTTATTCTAATAGTTCAAAGAGAAATCTACTAGGCATCTAGCTTTTGGTTCAAGGGAGGACCACTAATCGGAAGAATATCAGGAACGGTGGGTACATGTTCTATTGGACATGGAGAGGTTACGGACCTATAACCACTGTTGTCTACTGTTGTTTTTCTGCGAAAACGGTTCCTGTGGGAAGGTTGGCTTAATTGCCTTAATGAGTTCTCAGGCAGAATGAATGCCTGGTGTGCTTTACAGGAAGCACGGTAGAGCAGCACTACGAGGAGTGAAACTCCATGCTACAGTGGGATGACTCCACAATGAGGTTCCTATATGTGGGGTGCTGCCCAGGAATAGGATAAAGCCTCGGCTTTGCAGGACAAGTCATAGCGGCGTAGCACCGCAAATAGGCAGTTAGCCTAATGCTGTATGTTAAAAATAAAGAGGGGTGTAGTCAGCACTACAAAGAGGAAGAGTTCCTCATGTTACAGTGGCACGACACCACGATGAGGTACCCGGTTAGGGATAAAGCCTCGGCTTTGCAAGCCATGTCGTTGCGGCGTAACACCGCAAGGGAGCCTAAGGCTTCATGCTGGATAGTTTGGCACTACAAAGAGGCAGTTGCCTCATGCTACAGTAGTATGACACTACGATGAGGTTCCCAGTACGGGGTAAGGCCTCGGCTTTAAGCCATGTCATAGCGGCGTAGCACCGCAAGGGAAGCGCAAAGCTCTTCATGCCATGTCTCTTTATAATGAACTCACCTATAGTGTATGGACAAAGAGATATCAGGCCGTCTCTTGAGGGTAAACTTGTAGACGCCCAAAATTATACACTGAAACCAGGCTGGCATAGGGCCTTTAATGTCTAGCCAGAAGCACATGTAACTACATTATGTGAGTGGGAAGAATTTCAGCTATGATGCAGAATTCAAGGCTTAGTCCATTCTTGTATTATAGTCTGTTGTTTGAACCATGTGGGAAGATTCAAGTCGTCAGCGACATCTCTCCTAATGCATGATGGATAGTTACTGTGGGGAACACTTATACTCATATATAGAGATATGTGGGGGATTGTTGGGTTTTGGTCTTTTACAAAGTGAATTTTAGTCCCACATCGGCTACACCAAAGGAGTTGTATCTCTATATATTAGCTTTGCTAGTTTAGAGATGCACATGTGGTGTGGAGGTGCACATGGGTGCGCCACGTGGGGTTATTTTTCTAATGGGAAACGGGCTAAATCAACAATAGAAAGCATTCATGCTTTTTGCTCTTGGAAAATTTATTTCCATGGGAGCTAAGACCCGTAGGGGCTTAACGACTCGGACTCGGACTCGGGCTCATGAGGCGTAATGTGGCGTTTTGTTGGCGCACTTTGCACTTAGCACGTCAGCATCGTCGCTAGGCGCATAGTGCGCTTTAGTTGCGCTTGTTGCGCGAGCCACTTGCGCTGCCACGTTGCGCGCCACAGTTTGCGCGACCAGGGTGCGCGCCAGGTTGCGCACAGGTTGCGCAGGTTGCGCACGTTGCGTACGTTGCGTAAGTTGCGCGTGTGGCGCACGTTGCGCGAGTGGCGCAAGGTGGCGCAGGTCGCGCAGGTTGCGCAGTGGCGCAGTGCGCGCAGGTTGGCGCAAGTGGCTCAGTGCGCGGAGTGCAAGGAGCGCAGGGTGCGCGCAGTTGGCGCAACTTGCAGCAGAACGTGCGTTTGCATGTTCTGGGCGGTTGCTACATGTTCGGAGTGGTTTTTACCACGTCCCTAACTTTGTGGCAACCGAACAGTTGTTGCAGGGCCTATATAAGGCATCCTCTCTCTCAAGGCAAGATATATACAATCAAGAGAAGCCACCACAGAAAGTTTACGAAGTGTTTTTTAACACAAGTAAACAGAGAATTCAGAAGTGTTATTTAACACAGTTCTGATCGAAATTTGCTTGCGAATTCCAGCAGCCTTCGAGAGAGAGGAAAGGCGCCGCACCAGCGTTGCTTTTGCACGGGAGTTCGTGTCCATCCGAGGGGTCAGAAGAGCAGGAGTGTTCCAAGTTCTCCGACGAACTTGCTGGTTCCTGGAAGCTGTTCGTGTAGGGCGAATAAAGCTTTGAGCAACGGTGATTATTCACCCCAGCAGGAGTTCTTCCATCTTTCGTCAGTCACCTTCTTCGTTACTGCCAGTAATTCTGATTGTATCTTCTTTTTAGAAGTACTACGATCGATTGATGTTGATTACGAAATCTTTTTAGATTCTCGTAATTCAGAATCACCTTCCTTGAAGTGTTGATTTGAAACATTGTTTTTACAATTGTTTCATTTTCTCAGTTTTCCATCGAAAAATTGTGCTCCGGCACTAACAATGTGCTCACATGTTCCTCATGTTCAAACTAACAATCATGTACGTAATATAACGTGATCGGATCCTTGTGTATTGAATGGGTGGGAGAGTATAAGTGGTTTTGTGATTAAATCCCCTAGTATACTCATGTATATGTCGATTATACCCTCACGTATAATGGAGTTATCGTATAATAATCATGTACAACCTAAACCAATTACATAACTGTCTTGTGCTCCGAATCACTTATATATATTTTTTTTCACTTATATATATATATATATATATATATATATATATATATATAAACAAACAGACATTTTATTGAAAATAAAAGGAAACTCGTAGAGAGCAGTACAGACGTTTGCAGGACCGAAAAACACAAAACAGATCCTGCTGGACAAGGTAGAAAATAAGCAAAAGTGGGGCATGTAAAGTTTCGAAATTTCAAAAATTCGAAATTTCGAAATACAGAGGTGAGCGGGTGCTAAGCCCGGGAGAGGAAACGAAAAACCGAATTTTCAAAGATTTGAAAATTCAAAATTTCGCATACCAACCGGGGGGGTGGCCCACCGCACGAAGCGATGGGGGGTAGGTGGGGGCTCGCAGCCCAATGATGCGCGAAAATCGAGGGGCGGGCACTCTGCCCAAGGGGGGTGGGCACTCCCCTAGTATATATTTTTTTTTCACCCCCTAGTATATATATATATATATATATATATATATATATACTAGCATATGTGCACGTGTCTTGCACGTATTTTAACATTTCTTAATTAGTTTAGGAAGACTTTTTAAGAAGACCAAAGGGTAGTCTTCCTAATTACTAAATTGTCCTGATTAAAATTAATAAACTATTTTTAATTAGTATAAGTATGTAAGGGTATTTTCGGAATTCAAAAGTTTCACCATCTAAGTTTTCCTATTATATAGTAGAATAGATATATATATATATATATATATATATATATATATATATATATATTCTCTATTCTATTCATGTACTCAGTTTTCTTATCTATATTTCAAGTATTCATGTACTTCCATTAGAGCATGCCATGTATCTTATTCTATTGCTAGTTCTATATTTTCTACCATGCAATTATACTGCTTTCAGAGTTATGTACTTCACTCCAATTCTGACTGGATACGTTGCCAAAATTTTACAAAAAACTTGGAGAATTTATGCACCACTTACTACGGCGCAGACTTAGACGACACTTGCGACCTGGATCATCCGGAGGATCCAGCTAGCCTAGAGGAGACACCAGTAGTGCCTAGATTAGACTACTAGGACATTATCTGGATTTGTCTCCAGCTACTTCCCGATATGTTATTATTTCATACACTCTGTCTGATGTGTTGATAACACTTAAACTTAATTCTATTCTTGCTTGTATCGCAATTTGATATCTTTCTATCCTAAATCATGCTGTTATTCCTCTTTAGTTACTTTGTGATTGAGTTGTATCTTTATGAGATTGTCCTCCGTATAGAGAGTATATTGGACAGGTGTATTATACTATTTAGTTGTTATTGAGACCTAGGACAGCGTTCTACCGCCGACACTGTAGCGTAGGCTGGACGTACCCACAGTCTCGTACCCTTTCACTGGGTGCGGGTCGTGACACGAAATGCTAGCCTCCTGGCACCAATGACCATTCGTCTTATTGTCATCAGATTAGCGAACCAGCCGATATACAAAAGGAGGCCGTTTAGATTCAATAATGCGTGGGTTCAACAGGAAGGTTACGAGGAAGTAGTTCACCTAGGCTGGAAGTCTGTAGTATGTGGCTCTGCCCAAATCCGATTTGTTTTCAAGCTTAAATCCACCAACTATCGGCTTAAGGATTGGAACAGGGAGAGACCTTCCCCACCTCTCCAGGATCTTGAAGACATGCTTTTTGACATTCAACAGAGCTTATGCTAACCCTCTCAACTATGCTCTCACTGGGGAGGAAGTTGATGTTCAGATCTTGGTGCATAGGAAGAGATTCCTGGATGCGATTCAAGTTAGACAACGGAAGAAATGCAATTGGCCTAGAGATAGCAATAGGTGTTCTAAGTTTTTTCATGCCATGGTTAAAGCCAGAAAATATCGAAATATCGTCAATGGCCTTCTTGACTATAGTAGGCTACTATTTACGAGGCTAATGTTATTAGTTATGAAGCGATCCGATTCTATCAGGCTCTCTACAATCAGGCCTCCTATCGTACTAGCTTCCCCCACTTTGAGTTCAAGAAAGTGGTTACGGGATGTGGTAATCAGGTGTTGCGGGAGCTGATCGCTATTGAAGAAATTAAAAGAATTGTCAAGAAGGCGGACCCGGATAAATCTCTGGGACCGGATGGGTTTGTAGCTGCGTTTTCCAAGAACTATTGTCCTCAAATTTGATATTCTGGAAGTGGTCAGGGAATTCTATGAGTCGGGTAAACTACTCAAGGAACTCAATCATACGTTTTGCGGTGCCGATTGCCAAGTTTGAGGAAGCTACCTCCCTAGGTGACTTTAGGCCTATAGCATACTGCAATTTCTTATATAAGATCATCACCCATCTGATGTGTGATCGGATGAGGGCAGTTATGCAGGAGCTTATCTCGTCGAACCAAACTACTTTTATAAAAGGGCGATCGATCTCTGAGAACTGTTTGTTAGCCCATGAATTGATGAGAAATGTCAACAAGCAAGGGAGAAACAACGTGTGCCTCAAATTGTACCTAAGAAAAGCGTATGATATGGTGAATCAGAATTTATTGTGCCATATCATGATTTGCATAGGATTTGACAATTAGTAGGTGGATAGGGTGAGAGAGTGTGTTTTGTTGGCACATTTTATTTTGATATTATTAACAGCATCTTCGTAGTTTAGTTTTCTCTGTTTTCAGATTGATATCATTTCAGAAGCTCTACTACTTAAAGTCTGTCCATTCAAGTTACCAACCTGTGCCTTGAAGACTGAAGCAAAGACCGGCGCTCCTTAAAAAGACGGCTCTCTACACTTCAAGATTTCGAGTCTATACAAGGTCTAGGTCTTTTCTGTAAACACTTAAGGTTGGATGACAATACTAAAAGCTTTCTATTCTTAAAGTCAAAAATCAATACCTTATAGAACGGCATACCGGCGGTATACCATTTTGTTGAGCACAAAACTTTCTGTGAGAAAATGTCGGCATACCGACGGTATGCTCCGGCATACCGACGATATACCGTTTTGTGGTCTACAAAACATTCTGTGATATTGATCGGAATACCGACGGCACACTCCGACATACCGACGGTATACCGTTTTGTGAGCCAGAAAACATTCTATGACAAACGTCGGCATACCGACGGTATGCTCCGGAATACCAACGGTATACCGTTTTGTTTATTACAAAACGTTCTGTGACACATCGGTATACCAACGGTATACCGGGTTACGAAATTTAATTTTTGAATGGCAAAGACTAGCATTAATGGCAGCATTAAATGCTCCCAACGGATATTAATATGACCGTTGTTGTTCGACCGGTATACCGACGGTATGCCGGTCAGCCTGTATCCAGGAGCATTAAATGCTACCTACTCTTGGTTTCTCTATAAATGAAAGCCTTCTCTCTCTTGAAGCTTTCACCAACTCTTGTCATAAATTTTCCAAACAACCAAGAGCTCCACCATTAATACTCTACCAAGCTTTTAATTGTCATCCTCTCCCAAAGTGTTAGAGTATTTAAGAGTTATAATTTTCGACCTTCAAGTGTTAGAAGATCAACAAGTTCTCTTCTCATTTCTTTGCAGTTGGCGAGCCTTCGTAAGAAAACTCGTGTGTTGAAGTTGACGAGTTCTTCAGGGGCATAAGATAAGGTGATTCGCTGTCATCATACCCCTTTGCTATTGTGATAGAGTTCCTCATGTGCTTGCTGGATGAGGCGGTTATGGATGAAGATATTACTCCTATGTTTAAGAAGTCGACATCGGTGGTTTCTCACATGATATATGTGGATGATCTGTTAGATTTGTGGAGCCTTCGAATAGGTCGCTCGATGCTCGACAATCTAGAAAGGTAGTCGGGTTTGCAGCTCAATAAAAACAAGAGCTAAATGTTCCTGAACCAGACATATGGACAAAAAGAGGCATGGCTGAGAAAAATGGACATCTCTGAGGGCATGCTCCCGGTCAAATAATTAATTTCTATCAACTATGCCTCCTATGCAGATTGTGAGGGCATTCTCAACTATACTCAAGCTAGACTGCGGTTAACAGGCGCAGATCCTGTCTTTTGGGGGGGCATATTTTGCTTATTAGAGATGTCATTTCGATTATTGCACTATATTGGTTTCAGGCTATCATGATCCCTAAAGGCACTATTAAAAAGATTGAACGAATGTGTACTGACTTTCTATGGAAAGGAGAGATACATGCGATCAGTTGGGATGGTTTGTGCCACCCTAAGAGGGAGGGAGGTGTAGGGTTGAGATCGCGTACTCTTCTTAGAGATACGGCATCCTACAAACTGTTCTGAAAATTTCTAACGGACAAGTCTTTATGGCTGAATGGATTAAAGGGAGATACTTCCCTAGAGATGATTTATGGTATGCCAGGACTAATAACAACTTCTCATTGACGGTGAAACTGCTCCCAACTCTGTAAAGCTCGGCGAAACCTAGATTGTCTAGGGTTATCTACTCCGGAAACCAGACTAGCCTGTGGCATGAATTTTAGTTCAATCACAAAAGTCTGATTGATAGGGAGGGATGGCATGTCTACGAGCTAAGGGGATTCAGTGAGTTGGTCAGTTCCTTACACGGGAGGGAGAGTGAAACTTTCAGGATCGTTTGATAGAGCGGCTTATGTGGTTGATATTCGTGCGATGGATATTGATAGGACGGGCACGGAGGGTTACTGGTTATGGGAGGCCATGGAAAAAGAAACTTTCAGCTTCCGAACGGCTTCAAACCAAATCAGAACAGGACTGAGGAGGTGGAGTGAGCAGAAGTGGCTTGGACTAAAGGAGGGCAGTCAAGATCTCCTTATGTCTATGCAAAATGATTCAAAATTGCATGTTTACTAGGGACCGCCTGAGCATGTTTGGGATAGACTGCACGGATAATAAGTGTTGCCTGTGTAGGCATATGGATAAGTCTAGGGACCACCTCTTCGTCTGTTATGACTTTGTCTGGGATATACGGAGTCAACAGCGTATCACTTTTGGACTACCTATCACGCACAATAGGGATCTTGCGTCGAACCTGAATGAAGTCAAAGCACAGAAAGGAAAAGGGCGGTAGCCTACAGACGGATATGACTGATTTTCGGTGCGGTGATATTGCAGGTCTGGAGAGAAGGAAACTGTCGTATATTTAAGGGGCTTGCGGGCAGTAAGTATGTTGTACAAAAAAACATAGAAACTGACATAGATATCCTTGACCCTAGATAAGTAGATTTTGTTCTTGGGCGGGATGATAGTTTTGTAAAGTTTTGGCTTTATCAATAATATTTACCTTCTTCGAACATATATATATATATATAAACACTGTAGTGAACAGCAGATTGAAGCCAAAAGATTGAGAGACCGGTCAGAGGTTTGTTTCCCCTTGGATGCGTTATACCTTCAATAATGAAGGGGCATGATCAAAGATATTCATGTAGTTGGCTGATTCAGAGACGACTTGAGAAACACTCTACCCAGATAGATAATCATGTGCACCTATTCTTGATATGGTTACCCTAGTGGATTACGATTCTGATATGACACATACTCCTTAAATCTACTGTTATCAGTTGGACTCGTTATAGTTTGAGCCAGAATTCAAGAAGACAGGAAGAATCTCCAACACTTAACTCGTATTTTTGTGAATTTGTCATTTCTGTTAAAGACATGTATTAGAAAAAGAGTGTGGCTGTGTTTGCCGGACTTTATTATGTAATCTCTATCCATTTACACTGTGCAAAGAAAAAGATTCACATGCTTAATTGCTTAGTCATACGGCGACATTCTTATACCTGTCAAAGATTAGAGAAAAGGTCAAATAGATATAAAACCAAATGCTTATATTTTCACAAGGAAGGACATGTATCCTTATAAGAAGACAGTTGTAGTATTGAAATAAGTCCTACGTTACCATTTCTGTCCATACAAAGTGTCAAAAACGGTCAGATTTGTTTTTCATGGATGAGCAAATCAAATGATAGTCAAATTAGTGAGCGTAGGTTTTATTTAACTAATCATCACCGAACAATTTTATACTAATCGGAAAGATATCGTCTGTCCTGTGAGACAATTTACCTTGTTTTGACTTGATAGATAGCTTTCTCCCCAACCACCGGAAGCTAACTGTTTGGACAAAAGAAAATCACATGCTTTTCGGATACGAGCACTGTCCCGATAGCTCTTCCCACTAGTAACCAATGCCCTTATTCCAAACCATGTGCCATAGGTGAAACAAACACCCCAAAGGCCATACCTATTTCCAATGATTTATTAGGAGCAAAATTTACAACCATAACAACAATAAGTTCATGTCCTACCGTTAACGAATTTCAATGAAAATGGACTGCAATGGCCACAAACCAAGTAATGTTAAGGTCTAGCCAAAACATGGGAAAGAACTACATACCATGAACCATCAGGTTCCTGCATATTCTCAACGGCACGAACTGCTTTCCTGATACAGTTATCTATCTCTTTACTTCGGTATCCAGGGTATAGTTTTCTAAATGCTGCCAGTGCCTGAACTGCTGATGAAGTACATTCAACATATCTGGAACCAAGCATAAATTGTGGCAATACTTTAGCACAACAATATTAACTAGAATGAACGGACATGAACTGAAGAATGAGTTCAAAAAATCTTACGCATGTTCAGTAATAATGTCTCCAAGTGTCTCGCAAGGATTAAGAAGCTGAAAACAGACAACATTGTAAAACCACAAAATCTTCAATCATAATATAAATTTAATCAATATGATCATTCACAAAAGAATTTATTTGGTGATAGGAAATTACAAATTTTGATTAAATAAGAGTGTATTTATAACTTTTGAAGCAAAATGCATCATTTTACCATTTTGTCAAACCCTTTATATCCTAGGAAAAACTTCACTTTGTAGCCTAGGGAAACTTGGAGGGTGCTCCTTGGTAGCATAGGCTTAAATTGAATAGCCAAAAGGTAGGTCTACCTACCCGTCAACCGGCTCTAGTTTTATAGAATGACTTCTCATGCACACAACTACCTTGGCTAAGAAATTGGCACCAGCTAAGAGGATTGACATTAATCCGACATTCAATCATTAAACGTTATGTTAAATTCTTTTATGAAGTTTTCTTATGCTTTGTTGGGAATCTACCTCAATTTGAGGAGGTCAGGGCAATATGGAGTGTCGATGGAAGGAGTCACGAAGACGGGAGTATCGGTGGCTGAAAGCTCGTATCAAAGCCAGAACAGTGGTGCCAGCATACCAATTTTATGCTTCAAATTGCAAAAACGTCAAGTAGCTTTTGGAGTAAATTGTACGCTCACAAAGCATACGACTGGCATAGAGCCGGTATACCAATGGTATACTAGTGGTCGGAATTGACACAAATTTGGTAATTCATCAGTGCGTTTTAGGCCCACAGATTGGACAACCAAGATTCAAGCTGACTAATTTAGGGATTCTCTAATCCTAAATTAGGGTTCTTAGTCTTTATATAAAGAGGCTACGTGGGCTATTCTTCTATGATACATTGAGGAGATTCAAGGAGACGTCCACCAAAATCTACGAGGAATCCGTATTCACTCATAGGATCGCACTTCAAGATATTTGAAGAAGGAATATCTCTTAGGGGAGAATCGTATGCTCCTTTTAGGGAAGAGTCGTTGTGTGGTGAGCGATCTCATTATTGTAATCTTCTCTTTTTCTACATGAGTTTTGTGAGGTTTGAATCTTGGGAAAAAGGATTCAACATAATTGTAATCATTTTTTCAGTGTGAATACAAATTGGGATTTGTCTCGGAGATGAAGTCACCACATATACTCGTGTGATCTGTCTTAGCTCTCGTAGTGGGTTTTTTGTTGGTTCATTATCTTTTGTGGGATTGCATTGGTCTCGAGGCTTCTCAGTTTCTGCTGTGCAATATCTAACCGGTGGGGTTCGGTGTGTCCCAATCCCTACATGCTCCATATTCAGCTTATTCTAATGGAGAAGGCTTGGAAGATGATGCAAGATTTGCATATTTCAATTCCAACAGAGGAGCCATGAGAGGGCCATCTAAGTGCATGTTGGCCAAATGTGCCCCTGTTGACTATGTAGGACTATGGAAAACTCAACCTAACTAGGGAAGCAGAACATAACCATGGTTCGCAATATTGCCCGATACCTATATGGAAACTGATAATGAAACTGCAGAAACTACCAAAGTTGACCAATTCTAAACCACTGAAACCCTCCAAAATTGCCGATACTACTCATAAGAAGGTTCCAATACTTCCAACATTGATCAGGAATTGAGCTAAGATCGACGCAACTTTCATTTGATTTTCTTTTGCCGTTTATGTACATTAGAATTGCCATAATCTTCTAATTGGCATTAACTTAGATTAGGATGAATTTTATTGGCTCAACCCTATTCAACCCTCCTATGAGTCTGAATGGATGTTCTAGGCCTTTAAGTAACAGTAGGTTATAAGGAGCAGTTTAACAAATTGTTAAACAAACTATCAAGACCACCAGAATAAATAATCATTTCTGCAACTTTTCGCATAAGAACAAATTGATGTCCAACCTTTTCTTTACTGAATTAACTTGATTAAGATCACCTAGATAAAATTAGTAAAACACAATTTAACTTTTTTTGTACAAATTTGATGTCAAATAAAATTGTAGTCAAAGAATAAAGATCTCCCTGCTATGATGTAATTAGTAGATAACTCATTAAAGTCTATTTTGATGTATTCATCAAGTAATTCAATGTAGATTTCTCCTGTTGTTAATTGTATTTTTTGATTATATTATTTTCAACTAAAATAGTCAACTGTCGACCTTACAAGATATTGTATAAAGATAGAAAGAGAACAATGGGATACTTTATTGAAGGGGTATGGATGACTAGGGGTGGACGGGCTTGTAGAGGAAGGGATCAGGTGAGAGGGTACTCTGGCTAGTGGAAAAGGTAGACAAACGGATTCAGGAAAGAGTGTGAACGGGATTGGGTTGGTGGAGAAGGTACAAGAGGGCTATAGGTTGGTGGAAGCTTGGGTTAGGGTCAGGCAAGGAGGTGGCAGGGAGGTAGGTGCAGGGAAGGAGCCTTAGGAAGGAGGTTAAAAGGGGGAGAAGAAATTTTAGGTCCAGAGGAGAACTGATTTGATACCACGTAAAAAGAAAAAGATAATGAGATACTTTGTTGAAGGATATGGACCCTATTTATATGATGGGGATTGAGGTCCCCATATTATATTAACTCGATGTGGAACTAACAGAAACCAACTATTAAAGGACCAAAGAAGAAAAGATAATAATACTCTCTTACAGATTGTATAGATACTTTTCCAATTACTAAGAAAATTGATGATCAATGAGAGGCAGCTAAATCCCATAGAAAAAAAATCATGTACTTAATAGAAAAAAATATGAACAGATAAAACAGATTAGAAAAGAATGCCAAGGAACTTAAGAAAAGATATATGCAACAAGAGTACTAACCTTCAACCATGAATATGACCTTATTAATTCATAAACTCCAAAACTACCATCCTTATTCTGCAATAGAACCAAAGATACATAAGTAGAACGAAAACAGTTATGCTCTGAAGTTACAGATTAACAGATAAAACCAATTGGGTGCACTAGCATGCAATGCCCCGTGTGGTTTCGAGCCCAATCAATTTCCTAAATATTTTGGAACTAATTTAAACTAAATTCTAGGAGATTCATTTAGATTTATATTAAAATGAATAAATATGAACTTGATTATGATAAGAATCAAATCAATAAATCAATTCAAATAGGGATCTATGAATAGAGGGGCATAAAGAAGCTATAAATCCTATTTAAAATCATCTAAGTTTTGTGTAAGCTACTAAAAAAAAATTCCATCATCTTCCTCGCCGCGGTTAATCTTATTTGCATGAGTCATGGTAACATTTGTTTATGGTAGAAATATATTGTGTTAGTACTTATCATATAGAAATACAATCATATATTGTAGTACAATTTGTATATAGTAATAATATATTGTGTTATCATATAGGGAAATACAATCATATATTGTAGTACAATTTGTATATAGTAATAATATATTGTGTTATCATATAGGAATACAATTTATTTGATAGTAGTACTGGAATACAATCATATATGATAGTAGTACTGGAATACAATTATATATGATAGTAATACTGGATGTAATCCATATATATAGCCTCCATAGTGAGATGAATAAACATCAAAGAATTCCTTCTCTAAAATACATCTCCAAGCTCTATATTTGAGTCGGTACCAAAGCAAAGAACCGTGAGGACTTTGTCTCTCTGTTTTCAATTCAATTGTTTCTTAGATCAGTTTCGGGTCAAAAACTTCTTTCCTAGATCAGAATTCGATCCGTTATGTGTTTCCTTCGACTTGTCGAAATCTTTCTGTCTAGTTGATTTCGCTACAATTTTTTAATGGATTATGCAAAAGAAGGCTTTTCTAAGATCAATGAAGTCCATAAGGTTAAGGTATCTGTCAACACCTCGGATTCAAGTTCTGGATCGTTTGGACGTACCAAGCTCAATGGTACTAATTTTTTGACATGGAAGAAGATCGTGTCTGCCTACCTCTGTGGTATGCACAAGATGGGACATATGATTGGAGTAATCAAAGCTATGAATGAAGCTAATGAGGAAGCATACGCAAATTGGGAAGGTGAGATGGGTATGGCCTTACATATTTCTGACTTTGTTGGTTTGATACTTAGATTATTTGATTCGGGTGCCTCAAATCATATGACTTATAATACATCTTATTTATAGAATTATCTCCTTCATCAGTGTCCTGTGTTACTAATACCAACAGTGAAGCTTTTTCTGTGTTAGGAACATGGTCAATTCGTATTACCCCTACCTTACAACTCTATAATGTTGTATATGTTCATGACCTACCTCACTATTTAATATCTTTTCCACAGTTGAATATTAAATCTCAGTACTCTGTAACCTTTTACTCTATGTATGTGATTTTCCAAAATCTTCTAACCAGGAAGATAATCAGTCGATGGTATCTGAGGGACAGGTTGTTCCATCTGGATCGGATGTATGCGAGGGAGAAACCAGTAGCGCAATCCCGAGCCGCTTTGACTTCGAGTTCCGACAAGTTGAGTGATATTTGGTTGTGACATCATCGTTTATGGCATACACCCTTTAGTGTCATCAAAAAATCCATGCCTACTTTGTTTATCGGTGTGGATAAGTCTATCGTTCATTGTGAGACTTGTGTTTTGACAAAAAGTTATCATGCTACTTATTCTCCAAGTACTTCCATTAACAATTTTATTTCTTTTGAGTTAATTCATTCTGATGTTTGGGGGCCTTCTGAAGAGCCTATTGTCTCAGGTATGAGATAGTTTATGTTGTTTATTAATGATTGTACAAGATTTTCATGGATAATCCTTCCTAAAACCAAAGATGAATTCTTTCCAGTCTTTCAGACTTTTCTTACACTTGTCCAAACACAATACAATAGCATCATAAAAGTTTCTTCGTTTCCATAATGGGAGAGAATATGTGAATCACCTTTTTAGACAGTTTTTTTCAAAAACATTGGATTGTCTACCAAACTACTTGTCCACAAACACCAGAACAAAATGGGATGTCTGAAAGAAAAAACCGTATCTTAGGGATATGGTTCGTTCCATTCTTTTGAGTGCTCGTATGCCTAAGTAGTTGGGGAAGATGTTGTACAAGCCTCCTCCCATCTTATCAATCGTCTCATATCAAGTATTATTTAGGGCAAAATTCCTTTTGAGGTCCTTGCATCTCATGTTTCCATACCATTATTCTACAATCTTCATGTTTGTGTCTTTGGTTGTGTTATTTTTGTCCATGTACCTAAAACTAGAGGTCTAAGTTGGATGCTCGGACGATTAAGCGTCTTTGTTGGCTATAGTGAATATCAGAAGGGGTACAAATGCTTCCATCCACCAAACCGGAAGTATTATGTTACAATGGATGTAACAATCTACGAAGACATAAGCTATTTTTCATCTATTGACACTGCTCTTCAGGGGGAGAGTTCATATTTTAAAGAGTATTATGATGATAAAGAAGGAGAAGTACATGAAAAAGGAGGAACGCAGGCAGAAGCTACTTCAACGGGTCATATGGAAGTTCTTAACCTGTGAAACCGAGACACATAAGCTACAGGAGCCCAACTGTCAGTTTTGATCCGTCAAACCAAACGATTCGACCCAACGAATATGGTGGTCGACCCGTTGAACTTGAGTCGACCTGTCGAATATGGTGGTCGACCCGTCGAACTTGAGTCCAGAAGGTACAGAAGTAAGATCAACTTTCCATGAGGGTTTCTCGATGGGTCGAAATGAAACCTTCGACCTGTTGAATCCAGTTACAGCCAAAAATGAAGGAAACTCGACCAGTCAAATTGCTAGTCTTGACCAGTCAAATGTTGCTGAAGATACTATTTGCCCCTTCATTGATCACTCCTACCCTTGATCCCCAGCTCTATGGTACTAAAGATCGTCTTTGAAGTATGTACACACATTGATGCTAGTAATAGCGAGTCCAGGGTTGAAAAATGTGTTGCCTAGCAGGTCTACTTGTGGTCAGGCAGCAAAAACCTATGAACCAACTGCTTATGCAAAGTCAAAATACCTAGTAGCCAACTATGTGTCTACCTGGAGATTGTTAATGTCGTATGAATCAACTGTGAATCAGATATATATTGTATGAGTGCCTAACAAAGTGGAGGATGCATTGGAAGATCCAAAATGATCAAAGGCGATGAAGACATGGAGGTATTACAAAAGAATAATACTTAGAAACTGGCATTGGGAAATCCAAAAAGGTCAAGGTCAGGCATTCACCTTGTCCCTAGAGGAGGCATCGGCCTCAGGCGAGGTAGTCTGAGGTAATATTTTTGTCGCATCTTTTTCTGCAGTAGCATTGTTTGATTCAGGAGCTTTTCAATCTTTTGTATCTGCACGATTCGCGACACGTATTGGATTGAAGTTTGAGACATTGCCAGAGAGGATGAATATACTCACCGGTAATGGGCTAGTAGGAGTTAGCATAGTGTGTTTAGCATGTCAGATCGTAGTGTGTGGACATTTGTTGCCTGCAAGGTTGATAGAGTTCACTATGCGTAACTTTGATATCATCCTAGACATGGACTGGTTAAGAGACAGTAATGCAACGATAGTTTGTCGAGAGGGTAGAGTGTTATTTAGTATTCCAGGCATCAAGGAGTTCGTCTTTGTTCGACCATTGGAGGATCATTTCAAGGGCGTAGTTTCAGCAGCAGTAGCAGAGAAGAAGCAAATTCACAGTCGTCAGAGAGTTTCTTAATGTTTTTTAGATGAACTTCCAGGAATGCCACAGGTAAGGAATGTAGAGTTCTGTATCGAGTTGATTCCCAGAACGAAGCCAATTTCTAGTAGAGTTTACAAAATGCCGCAGTCAGAGTTGGACAAGCATACCAGCGGGTGAAGGAACTGAAGGCAAAGAAGTTCATTCGAGAAAGTAAATCACCCTGGGGAGCGCAGGTGATTTTGGTACCCAAGAAAGATGGATCGACGCAGATGTGCATTGATTACACGCAGTTGAATGCAGTGACAGTGAAGAACAAGTATCCGCTACCGAGAATTGATGACTTATTTGATCAGTTGAGTAAGGCCAGCATCTTCTCCAAGATTGACCTTCGGTCTGGGTATCATCAAGTGAGGGTCCGGGAGCAGGACATACCCAAGACAGCATTTAAATTGCGATATGGACATTACGAGTTCTCAGTAATGTTATCTGGATTAATCAATGTCCCAACAGTATTTATGGACCTAATGAATCACATCTTCATGCCTTATTTGGATAAGTTTTGGTGGTGTTCATAGACGACATCCTCATTTATTCCAGTTGCGAACCTGAGCATAAGGAGCATCTTCGGACAGTTTTGCAGACCTTGAGGGAGTGTCAGATTTATGTGAAGCTTAGTAAGTATGAATTTTGGTTGGATCGCATTTGATTCTTGGAAAACATCATCTCTGGGGTATCAGTGGATCCGAAGAAGGTTGAGGCCGTAGAGAGTTGGCCAGTTCCAAGAACTATAGCAGAGGTGTGTAGCTTTCTGGGATTGACAGATTACTACAGAAGGTTTGTGGCAGGACTTTGCCAGAATCTCAGCCTCCTTGACGCATTTGACGCATACGAAGGCGGAGTTTGTATAGTTAGCAGAATATCAAGCATCATTTAAAGAATTAAAGAAGAGATTGATTTCATCACCGATTCTGACACTTCCAGCAGGAGTATTTACAGTCTATTGCGATGCATCTGGAAAGGGACTCGAGTCTGTATTGATGCAGCATAGAAGGGTGATAACGTATGCGTCTCGGCAGTTTCGGGATCAAGAGATCCGATTCACGATTTGGAGTTAGCAGCAGTGGTATTCGCTGTTAAGTTGTGGATGCACTATTTATATAGGAATCGAGTAGAGATTTACACTGATCATAAAAGCTTGAAGTATTTGTTCATCCAGAAGGACCTGAACATGAGGCAGAGAAGATGGCTAGAGTTGCTAAAGGATTTTGACGTGGATCTCCAGTATCATCCAGACAAGATGAATGTGGTAGCTGATATTCTGAGTATAAAGGGTAGTACATTCGTCTTGACATCGCAGAGGCACATCTTGAAAGATCTTCAAGAGATAGAAATTAAAGTGATTCTACCACAGAACACAGGAGAGATGGCCAGTTTGCAGGTTCAATCTACATTGGTGGAGAGGATCAGAATAACACAGACAGAGGATCCGATGATCCAGAAGCTTCAATTAGAATGTGAGTCGGATCTTAGGAAAGAGTTGATAATTCACGAGGATGGGACCCTTAGATTGCAAGCCGTCTTTGTGTACCGAGCGGAGACCTTTGACAGAAAATTATGACAGAGGTAGTTCTCCTTATTTTATACATCCTGGAGGAACGAAGATGTATCAGAACATAAAACAGCACTTCTGGTAGAATGGCATGAAGAGGGAGCGAGCGAAATTTGTTTTCCGTTGTTTGATATGTCAACAAGTAAAGACATAGCAGCAGAGGCCAGCAGGATTGCTACACCCGCTTCCTATCCCGGAGTGGAAGTAGGAGCATATTACAACGAATTTCGTTACCAGATTACCTAGAATCCCGATAGATCGAAATACAGTTTAGGTGATAGTGGATCGGCTCACGAATGTGGCTCATTTTCTTCCTTTCAGAGTAAGACAATCTACTGAGCAGATGGCAGACATGTATGTGAAGCAGATAGTAAGGAAGCACGGTGTTCCGGTGAGCATAGTATCAGATCGAGACACCCGGTTCACCTCTTACTTTTGGCAGAGTTTGCATCGAAGTTGGGCACCAGATTGAGGTTCATTACAGCTTATCATCCGCAGACAGACGAGCAATCATAGAAGACCAACCTTGGAAGATATATTGCGAGCTTGTACCCAAATTTTGACGGATCTTAGGAGGACCATCTGCATCTGGTAGAATTCTCTTACAACAACAGTTATCAGTCGAGCATTCAGATTCAGATGGCCCTGTTTAAAGCATTATACGAAAGAAAGTGCAGATCTCATCTAGCATAGGACAATGTAGGTGAGCAAAAATTGTTGGAACCCACAGACAGTGGAGATAGTCAAGTTGAACAGAGAGCGGCTTTGAGTCACGCAGAATAGGCATCGTTATTGGACAAATCAGCATCGAAGACCCCTAGAGTTCAGTGTTGGTGACCAAGTGTTTCTATGGATTTCGCCTAATCAGGGAGTCATTAGATTTGGAGCCCGAAAAAAGCTTAGTCAACGTTGGTCCTTTTGATGTTCTCGTGCGGGCAGGCGATGTTGCTTATCGTCTTGCCCTTCCATCTTCACTATGTGATGTACATGATATCTTTTATGTATCTCAGTTGCGAGGGTATGTCCCGGATATGAGCCATGTTCTCAATCATTCTAAGCTAGTCGTTGGTACCGAATTGACTTACGAGGAACAGTCCGCATCCATTTTGGACCGAAGAGAATGCCCAAGAACCGGACTATTAAGCTTGTCCGTGTCGCTTGGGGCCATCATTCACCGGAAGAGTCGACATGGGAGCACAAGGATGAGATCAAAACTCAATATCCGTACTTGTTAGACTTGTAAGGTATATTTAATTCTTATGCCTTCGTACCTTGATTTCGTGCTTGGTTAGCACCCTATAATGTGGATGCTTGTTTTCTTGTTGCATGGTTGATTGATGTGATTCCGTGTGTAATTAGGCTTGTAGTTAGTATCTTGCTTGTCCTGATTTTCTATCTTGTCTTGGTTAAAATTTCGAGAACGAAATTTTTCTAAGGAGAGTAAAAATATCTCTCCGTTTCCGGTATACGTATTTTCTTGCATTGTTCATGTCTATGGTATCTGGTATATGTAACAAATGCACATGTATCATGTATTTACATCTGATCATAGCATGGACAGCGTCTCATCGTGGAATAGTGTGCCATCCCTTGTCCTTGTCTAGTTGTATGTGGTTCACTGCTTCGATGATGGAATGCAGGATCGTGTGTGATCCGGATTATTTTTTTATTTTATTTACGTACGACTATGTGGCATAGCATATTAGACATTGGGTTAGAGTTAGGGTTAGGGTTTAGTAGAGCCACCCTTCCACCCACCATATAAATATTATCTTCTTTTTCTCTCCTCTCTTTAGCTTTCATTCATTTCCACTAACCACCTAGTCAAGTACATCTTGTACTAATGAAGATACCACGTTGCTCATTTCATTTTCATTGATTTTTCCACATATTAGTCTCTATTGTGCATCTTTACATTCTCTATATATTTAGTAATTCGTATTTTCGGATTTGATGGGTATTTTGGTGTAGATCTAAGTTCTCAAAACTAGGCTTTTTATCGGTTTTGTGGAAATGACCTATCAAAACTTGTTTTCAAAAACTAGTTATTCCATGTGGTAGAGAATTCAATTTCATGCAGTTTTGGTTATTGTTTTGCTCGATTTTGAGTTCTAGAGAAGAAGTTATGGTCATGGCAAGTTTCAAGAATTTCCATGGCTGAACTTGTTGTTTGGAACGACGATTTTCTATGAGCGCAGGAGGCTATGCGGCAGAAATGACAAGTGGCTATAGAACCTGCCACATATACTCCCTGACAACATGCGCTATGAGCATAGGCTTCCTATGCGCATAGGTTGAATGCGCATGCTTGTCTCACATACGCATATATCTCGCATATGTGCCTGTCACGTATATGCGCTCGGCCATGCTATGTGCCAGGTTGTTGTACGCCAGGTTAACCGTGTTTGCCTTTTTGTGCTGATTAAGGCACTTATGTGCCTGTTTGGTCATGCGTCTATCTATCCTATGCGCCTGAACCCCTATGCGCTTGTTTTTGCTAGATTTATATTTTAAGTGGTTTTTGCTATTTTCTCTTGATGACTTGATTTCCTGGCCTGATCCTAGCATACTATGGGTAGCTTAGACTATGTGACTTATACGTCCAAGTGACCTATATGCCAAAAGATTGTCATGTGACTACTTGACTTGAAAATATTCCTAACTTGATATGTTTTGGTACAATTTTATGTGTGTACTGATGTACAATCTATGTGCGCACTAATATGCTATTATATGTGTGCACTAAGGTGTTATTCTATATGCTATATGATCCCACGCATTATATGCCAGTACATTCATAATCTCCAGTACAGTCATGGTAAATGGTCAGAAATTTGGGCGTGGTATGATGATTGTTTTATTGATGCATTACACTAAGGATGAATCTAGGTTTTTGACTCTATGAGCCTATGCAGATTCATACTTGGGATACCCGTACTAAAGTACGAGATGTAGAAGGATGATTATATGACCACGGCATGTGATTCCAGACAAACATAGGATTAATCTAAGCAATGCGAACTGCTAAAGCATTGGATGGGAACGGAATCTCGAGATCGTGCATTACTGGCCTGTCGGACAAATGTCTGGGAGTGCAAGGCTGACCACCACGTATACTTTATATCATTCGCACTAGTGGAGTGCAGTATTTGACCTGTTAGATGCCAAGACAATATCTCCCAATAGGAGAGTCGGAACCGTTATGATATGTTTAGCGCGGTGGCCTTACGAGAGACCAGTACATTCTATGTGCTATATATGTGTTATTATTGGTTCACCTAGTCCGGCTTGGATGCGGCACGATCTTAGGATTCCCATATATATAAGCATTATTAGGATAAACCAGGAAAATCATAGAAAGATGTAGGATTGATTGGCCACTTGTAAACTGACTTGCTTGTGATCTGTTCCTTCTGTTAGTAGCTGAGGACATGAACTGTCGTGGTGCGTGGTTCAACCCTTGTCCTTGTTTGGTTATAGGGTTGTACATTGTGCTACGATAGGCTATGGATCAAAGTTGCAAAGCATAAGCCATTAACCTGACCATGGTTATAGGATGTATTTTATCGGCACGATATTGGCACATTTTGTCCTTGTTTTGTTGTAACCTCGATGATATAGTATAAGTCTATAATCCTTAGCCCAGGTCTCGTCTTAATTGCTTGGATTTTTCTACTCCCTTGTAGTACTTGTTATTCGGAACTGACCATGTTGGTTTTGTTTGGCCAGATCTTGTAGCAAAGTCTGAGGATCAATCTTTTTTTTCTTGACGATGGTGCATACTAGAAGCATGGTTGTCGGAGGACTCGAGTGGGTTTCTTCTCTACTACTTTGATATTATCATTTTGTACTTTGGCATTTAGTCATCGGCACCTATTTAGCCGGGTGTTCTGGACATTTAGTTCTCTTACATAATTGTAATTAAATCAGACTGAAGCTGACTATGGTTATGTATTGTTGACTCTCTGTACAAGCTGACATTTGTATAGCTAGTTCCTACGAATCATTTTATGAAGCATCTGGGACGCCTTATTGCTTTATCTTATATGTTCATTAGTTATTGCTTCTTGTTTGACTGATTAAAACATAGATGTGCTGAGTGATCCTAGGAAACTTGATTTTAGCATGCACCCCAAGTCTAGTGACAATCGTGATCGCCGTATAACGTTTTCGTACCTTATACGACGTAACAGGCTATGTCTGTCTTCGTAATCCGGTACTGGGGTATGACATAAGGACTTGGGGTGATCTCAAATACTTCTTAAGAATTGAAGTAGCCAGGAGGAGAGGAGATCTTCTTGTGCCAATGGAAGTACATACTTGATTTGCTAGTTGAGACATGTATATTGGACTATAAGCCTACTGAGCAGAATCATCGCCTAGCAGAGTACCCAGATTAGGTTCCCGCTAATTGAGCTCGTTATCAAAGGTTAGTTGGGCACTTGATTTACTTATCTCATACTAGACCAGATGTTGCATATGTAGTGAGTGTTGTCAGTCAGTTTATGCATAATTCTAGTGAGAGCCATATGGATGTTGTGATAATTTTGAGATATTTAAAGTCAACTCCAGGAAGAGTGATGTTTTCTAAGTACAACAGTATTTTGGAGGTATATGGTTTTACAGATACAGACTGGGCAGGTTATATCAGAGAAAGGATATCGACATCTGGTTATTTCACCTTTGTTGAGGTAATTTGGTGACTTTGAGAGTAAGAAGCAGAAGGTTGTGGCAAGGTCATGCTAAGGCTGGGTAGAAAGGCATGGCTTATAGGGTTTGTGATCTTGTGGTTGAGAAATCTTTTACTATATTTGGGATTTTAACTTAAAAGTAGAATGAAGTTGTATTATGACAATCAGAAAGTTATTGAGATACCACAGAATCTAGTGCAACATGATCGCACTAAACATATGGAGGTGGATCATCATTTCATAAAAGAACAGCTAGATGTGAAGTTTATTAGCTTTCCTTTTGTTCCTATTAAAAAACAGCTGGCAGATGTTCTTACAAAAGGTGTTTCTAAGAAAGACTTTTTCGACTCACTGGACAAGTTGAGCATGGTCGATGGTTATGCTCCAACTTGAGGGGGAGTATTAGCTTGAGTCATGATAACATTTGTATATAGTAGAAAATATTGTGTGTAGTACTTATCATATCGGAATACAATCATATATGATGGTGCAACTTGTATATGGTAAGAATATATTGTGTTACAATATAGGAATCCAATCATATATGATAGTGGTACTGGATGTAATGCCTATAGATAGCCTCCACTTTGAGATCAATAAACATCAAAGAATTCATTCTCTCAAATACATCTCTCTTCAAGCTCTATATATTTGAGTGATCTGACTTGGTTCATGACATCAAGGGCTACTGTCATTGCATATAACGAAATAGTTTCATGCCCAAATAGTTTGAGGACTAGATCAATTAATGTATTCATTCTTATCACCAAGGTCAGTCCAATGATCGAATTGGTAAACACCGCCTGGGTAGACATATGAAGGGTTAACGTGTTGAGTAGCTGGCATTTCAGAGAAAATTTTGTTATCCGCTGCGTACCGGGACATTGTTTACTTACATGCTTTCCATTGATATGACACTTTTATCATCATTCTCTATTTTGATTTCAAAACGGTTTTGTCACTATTTGACAATCCCATCAACTAGAAAATGATTTATTTGACTACTAGGTGAAACGTTAAATAAGTTTGAACAATCTCCAACTTACCATTAGGGACAGTATAACATCTACAGCAGTATACAATTGTTCCACAGCTAGTGGATCACCGACAGTTTCTGAAGAAATCCTTGATAATAAGAGGGCAGCCTGTACAAAAAGAGAGTTAATACAAACTAATTGATCTTGTTATGTTATATAATGAGTTGTTAATGTAATCCAATCAAAGTTTTTTTTGCTCAACGTTGAAATCATTCCATGTAGTAGATCATATCATATCTTTCATCATCCAGATTTAAATAACTCAATGACAAGTACTAAATTTTGTATGCAACTTTATGTTATTCATCAATTTAGATTCATGACTAATAACAAAGGCTTTGACAATGGTGACCATCTTGCATTATGTGGTACATGCCTACCTTAAGTGTTTCAGCTGTGCAATCCGAAACGGTATATGAATTGTCAGTAGTTGAGAAAGTCCATGCACCTTTTGTGATATGGCGATAACAAAGATCAGCAGGCCTGTCTTTTACCATCTTAAGGAGTAGGTGACAATGTTGAACAAGTCAATAGATTAAATTGTTAAGAAAATTCAGAATGTGTTGATTTACAACTCAAACAACCTGTGAGTCCTTAATGAATTTGTGAGCACTCTTAAGTGTGGGGCCAAACTCTTCTGAAAGGCCAGTTGAGATAATTGCTTGGACAGCTAATGCCAGTTCCCAAGTTTGGCATCCATCAGTTGTCTGCAATTAAAAAGTAAGCCAATAAAATATTGAACTTTTCTTTATCTAATGATCTAAACAATTATTTAAGACTGGCAAATAAAAAAAATTAAACTATACAAAATCTTTATAATATCTTGTAATTTCAGACTAGAATGCAGAATATTGAACCTATAACTTATGGCACTAGTATTAAAAGCCAGAACTAAGTTAAATTTCAAAGCTTGGTTAGTTCATATGGATCTACACTTGTTTCTTGTGCATAAACATGACTAGAAATTTAATAAAAGTTATGAACCTTCAATTTCATGCCATCTTCAGCAAGCCATAAATAGTCGTAGACTCTTGGGAGGTGGAACTTAAATGCATCTGATTTTGGATCTTCAGCCCAACAACAAATCATATTTAGTGGCTGCACAATCATATCAAATTTTGGGCAAGTCACATCCTTCCTATCCATAGAAAACCATGTGGAGGCAATAATGTGTACCTTGCTTATACCACTACTGCTGATATATTGAGTATTCTCGTCATCATTATGAATAAGTTGAATGACATGGTTTAGAGCCTTCTCTCTCAACTTTTTACCAGGCCAGTGCATTAGCATAGGTTCAACAAACTTATTGAGAGAAGCCCAAACAATATCTTGTATCAGTGGATGGGGGTTGTACAAATCTTCCTGCATACAATAGAGCAAATAAAACATCGATCTTCTAAAGCAAATTAAAAAAATAAATTATGGGAACCACTTTATATGCTAAACTGTCATGGAAATTTATGTGAATTTCTCATAGAAACAACTAAAAAATATAGTAAAAGAATACAACGTACATACAATCACCAAATTCCATAAGTAAACATGTGACTTTATGGTTGATTGCAGGTCTTACTGTTGGTGTTGGGTGGGGTTCCCAACCTGTGGAGAACACTCCAAAATCTATGTCGGAGAAGCTCGAGAAGTCGATGGTGGAAAAAGTAGCTCGATTTGAGCACGTGTCAGATCAGTGTCAGCGGTATACCACAGGTATACCGTTATAGGTGTCGGTAAACCGCCGGTTTACAGGTCTGATACTTTATTTTTGTTCCAAAAAAATTTTGTCACGAATATACAATTTTGGTATACCGCCGGCATACTGATATCATGTCGGTATATCGGTGTCGGGACTGAAGCCCAAAATTAATGGTTTATTAACACCGTTGGATCTAAATCAACAATCCAGATGCCTGCAGAATTATGGTGCTTTAAATATGTTATTCCTAACCCTAATCCATTATCATCTACCAGAGAAAGATCAAAGGAGAGAGTTCGCAAAAGCTTGCAACTTTCAAAGAAGAGAAAAAAGAGATTTTGGGCTATCTCGTAGAGAGATCGGTTCTGGAAGATCATCCGTGATTCATTCTTGTCATCTCTGTCTTCTGTAACCTCTTGTAATTTGTTTTCATTGCTTTGAGTAGTTGTGGTGATCCGGTTGGATCGGTAGAGAAATTTGTAGATGGTGTAATCTTCTATTTCATTAGTGAAGGCTTTTTCAGGGATGAACTCCGATCTTAACGTGGTCTTTTCCTTCTGGATTTTTGGCGTCAAAAAGTGGTGGTGTTTGCATTTGGCTTTCTGTGTAATTTTGGCAAGTTGGTTTTGTGCGTTTTTCTTCGATTCTCTCACAATTTCTTGGTTTGGGAGAACGATTTCCGTGTTTCGTTCTCAAACTTACCTTTACTCTATCCTTGGACAAAGCTTGTGGTAAAACATGTAAAACAATCTAAGTCTAACAGTATGAGGTGGTTGTGGTAGAGGAATGCAAGGTGTTGTAAACTTTTACAAAGTTGTTTCTTTAGACAACTGAATAACTTGGTTTCTTATATCCTTATATATGATGAGTTGGCTTTTGGTTTCAAATGAGCAATTTGGTTCTTGAACTTCATGCAACAATTGATCAGATGGAACTTGGTGGAAAAGGTTTTAATCTTCATGATAAACAATCAAAATTCACAATACTACACAAAATCAAGGTTTTCCTAACACATGATTTTTTTCAAATCCTAACGGATTTTTACCATTACAATTTTCTAACGACGATAAATCTTTGGGAACAGAAAAAACCATTAATATAAATACCAAAGATTGTCTTGTGGGGGAAGAGATGTCCTTCTCGTATGCACGTATAACAACAAAATATAACTAGTCGATAATATCTGTACTAATCTACTTATTGAAAATGGCAAGCAATTCTTATTGAGAGGTAGAAACATCGTTCAAGGAGCATTTGGAGTAGTAATCAATGATCGATGTTGTAGTGTAGGACACATTTAAGTAATTGCATACTTTTTTATGTCAGAGAATCTCTCAAGGTCAATCTATTTTCAAATTTTTGTCAATAGTTGTGGAACATTTTTTAATGTTATTGTATAGTTTTGATGTGAGAACTTTTCTAGGTCTAAGGCATGGGGGTTTGTATTAACTTTCTATGGTCTATTAATATAAAAAGGGTTTGGCCAAGACCCTACATAAGTTTGGTATTTATAAAGATTTTACTTAGAAATAGTATGTTTGCAGTGTTTTAAAAATATCTAGGTGTCCTAACTCCTAAGCGAGCTGCCTCGCCTTATCGCCTGGAAGCACCTTGTCTCACCTGGAGAAGAAGAGCGTCACCTGGCAAAACGTCTCAAATTCTCTTTTTATAACACATTTTGTCACTAAAGTAGCTCATGTTAGGTTATCCAAATATGTCTTATATTCCAAAAAATTCATCAAACTTGAATTTTTAGACAAGATTACAAATAGTCTACGAAACACACCAGTAAGTTTTAAAACAATATAATCACACATAAGTCATTATAATAGAAAACAAATTGTTCAAATGGAAACCAAACATAACATAATCAACGAGTCAATGTTCCACATTCCTAATGACTTAACAAATCCTTCTTCTTCCTACTCAAGTATCTATCATTCATCTTCATCATGTAAGTCTAAGAAATCATCATGAACACTATCATCAATATCATCATCGACAATAAAATCTTTGTCCTCATTGATTGATAGATTTTATTCATGAATATTCTCCTCTTTCTTCTTTCTTCTTTGATTTATGTCTATTTTGTTAGTAACTTATAGTTTAAACCTAAAAAAGACTCCATTTAAGCCTTTACTCATTCACCTAATTAGCCTTTGGCACATTTCTCACCTAGGCGTTGCTTAGAGAAGATGCCTCGACTGTCTTTGGATTAGGCAGTGAAATATTGCCTTTCGCCTTTTTGGCGCCTTTAACAACACTGTGTATGTGTGTATGCATGACAGATATAGAGAAAGCTTTTGGCAGTAACTTCGTGTAAAATACATGTCAATAAGACCAATTTCACCAACCTTTGCACAATTATTCCGAGCCATATCCCAATATATTTGATCATAGGGAAGAGCATATAACTCCCTTCTCAATGACAAAATTGTTTCTGTGATTGGTCCCACAAACCTTCTCCCATAAAGATATGACATGGCTAGAAAAATCTGTCGTGCAAGAGCTAAAAATCGACCTGTAAGGCATCAAATGAAAAACTCAAAATTATGAACTTGAAAACTCATGATATAAAATAGTAAATTCAATTGTGAAGTACTAGATCTCTGGGCTTATGTTTTGCAAGTTATGAATGTAAATTAGCATGTCTATATAGTTGTACATGTAAAAGAATATATATATATATATATATATATATATATATATATATATATATATATATATATATATATATATAAAAATAAAAAAAAAAAAAAATAAAAATAAAAAAAAAAATATATATATATATATATATATATATATATATATATATATTTTTGGAAAAAGGGTAAATTTTATTCCACTAACATCGCAATAAGGTTACAACATAAAGGTACAGTCCCAACTCAGGGGGACATAACTAGTACATCCGACTCAATGTTATGAAGGATGCCCACTGGTGGGGTGGACAGTCCCTCATAAATGCGCCGGTTCCTCTCCCTCCAGACATGCCAAACAGATGCAGCAAGCCTCAATCTAGCACGTCTGGCCCAGCTCTGCTCCTGGCCCCTGCAATCACCAATCCACTTAAGGATTTCTCTGAAGTCACGCTCCCTTCCAACCCCTCCCAAGTGCCTCCGGCTCTGCTCTGCCCAGATGCTCCACGCCACATGGCACTGAAAGAACAGATGCCCAATGGATTCATTCTCTGTCTCACACAAAACACACTTAGGGTCAGGGACAGGGACCCCGAACCGAAGCAGTCGGTCCCTAGTGAGCAATCGGCCCAGCACCAGTTTATAAGCAGACAGTTGCATCTTCCTGGCAAGCCCCTTCCCCCAGACAAAGTCGTACTCCTCTATATCATCGAAGTGGGGGCGAACAAGATCGTAGCAGCTACGAAATCTGAACTCCCCCGCACCCTCCGAGTGGCCGGGAGGGGCCCAAACCCAAACATCAGACAGTACCGTAGGAGTGATCTGCACCTGCCTGATCTCCTCTCCTAACTGAGCAGTGAACCGGTACTCCTCTGGCCTCCAGACCCCACCACTGATGATGTGCCTACAAGTCAGACCTCTGTACGCCACACCGTCCGTCTGGGGGCCCAGAATCTCCAGAAGAGACTGACCTGAAATCCACGGATCAAGCCAAAGGTCCGTCTCCCCTCCCTCCCTCATCCTCCTCCGAATAGCCGTCCGAAGTACAGTACGGTTCCGCAGGATATGTTTGAAAGACACAGAGAAGTTGTCAATTTCACATACCCAGAAGTTCCTGCCCCGTAGATACCGACTAGCCATCCAAGCCGACCAGAGAGAATCGCCCTGAAGGAACCGCCATGCCAGCTTGATCCCCGCCGCCTCCCTGACAGATACTAGAGAACGCAGACCCACACCTCCCTCCTTCCTTGGACGACAGAGCTGCTCCCAAGAAATGGCATGGATCCCCCCATGCCATATGAACTTGGCACAAATGCCCTCAATCTTTCTGATAGTAGCCAAAGGAACCATAATAGATTGGAGCCAGAACAAAGCAATAGCAGAGATAACCGATCGTACCAGCTCAATACGCCCTCCAAAAGAAAGGCCAGCCGCCTGCCAGCCCTCTACCCTCCTCTGCGCAAAGTCCACCAGACTCTGACATTCTCGGTCCTTCGCGTAGTTGACAGAAAGGGGCACCCCCAGATATTTCACCGGGAGGTCACCCTTTTCCACCCCAAGCTCCAGGGCCCGTTCCTCCTTCAAGGTGCAAGAATTGCTGAAGTAAACTTTGCTCTTGTCCCTATTCAGCCGAAGACCCGATAGCTGTCCGAACTCCTCCATCACTACCGCAAGCTCCCTCATCCCTCGCATGGAAGGCCTCATCAATACCAATAGATCATCCGCATATATGAGATGTGAGACCACCGGAGAGACCCTGCTGTATATCGGAACAATCCTCTCCCGGTGCACCGCGATGTCCATCAAACAGGTAAAATACTCCATCACGAGAGTGAATAGGTAGGGAGAAAGCGGGTCCCCCTGCCGAAGCCCCCTGCTGCTGCCGAAGAACCCGTATGAAATACCCTGAATGAGAACCGAGAAAGTGGGGGAGGTGATGCACTCTCTGACTCTGTCCACCCAAGTCTCGGAGAAACCCATCGCACCCATCAGATGACAGAGGAAGTCCCTGTTGACGGTGTCGTAGGCTTTCCTCAGGTCGAGCTTCACACAGGCCTTCATCCCTCCAGGCTTGTGGAACTCCCGAATCATCTCATGAGCCAGCAGGCTATGCTCCGCAATAGACCGTCCCTTGATGAATGCCGCCTGATTCCAAGAAACCAGGCCCTGCATAGCATCCTCCATCCTCCTGCACATAAGATGAGTAATTATTTTATACAAATAATTACAGCAAGCAATCGGTCGGAAGTCAACAAGAGAAGTCGCCCCCTCCTTCTTGGGCACTAGCGTCAGGAAGGTGTGGTTCAGCTCCTTCAGGAGCTTGCCCGTCTCAAAGAACTCCTGAACGGCCTCTAGAACCTGGTCCTTGAGGGAACTCCAATGACGCTTGTAGAAGCCGCTGGAGAAACCGTCCGGCCCAGGGGACTTGGAAGCATCAGCCTGCATCACAATCGCCTCCACCTCCTCCATCCGGATAGGAGCCATAAGAAGACTGTTGCCATACTCCGTAATCAACGTCTTCGTAGTCAGCTGCGGGAATACCGTGGGATAGTCCGTCTGATGATAGAGCTCAGAGTAGAACCGGACAGCCTCCTCCTGGATAGCAACCTAGTCGGTCACAAGACGCCCGTCCCTGCCAAGAAGTCTCTGGATACAGTTCCGGTGCTGGCGAGCCCGAATGACATCATAGAAGAATTTGGTGCAGCGATCCCCATCCTTGAGCCAGGAGCATTTGGCCCGTTGGGCCGCACTAATCTCCTGCTGAAGCCGCAAGGTGTTGACCTCTGCAGCCAACTTCTTCTCTCTAGCCGCCATCTCTCCACTCATCATGTCTCCCTGAAGGTCGGACTGCAGGTCTCTCAACTCCGCCTCCTTCTCCTGTAAGGAGGTCCGGGAGAGGGCCCTCACCCAGTCTCTGATGGCGCGTTTAGTCTTCTTCAGCCTATGAACCATACGGAACTGAGCAGTGCCGACCACATCCTGATAAAGACCCCCCGCCACAGTCTCCTCATAGCCAGGCGAAAGGAACCAACTGTTGTCATACCGGAACGGACGGGCTCTCCATCTGGGACTCTCCACGAAGCGCACCAGGATCGGCGAATGGTCACTGGTCCCCGCAGGTAGCCCCTCAGCAACAGCAGAAGGGAATAGGCGGAACCAATCACTGTTCCCCAAGGCCCGATCAAGCTGGCATGCCACCCTGCCAACCACCGCCTTGTTGTGCCACGTCCATATGTGCCCCACCCTCTCCAGATTCCTGAGCCCGGACTGGAGAAGGCAGGACTGAAAGTCAGATAGAATCTGGTCCGGAACCGGCCGCCCCCCCAGCTTCTCCCCCCTGTATAGCGTGGCATTGAAGTCTCCCATAATAAGCAGGGGGAGATGACGATGCATCGCCAATGAACTCAGCCTAATGATGTCCTGCCACAAGACCTCCCGCAGCCTCCTGTCATTGTGCCCATAGACAGCACCAAGTAAGAAACGGAACCCACCCTTGTTGGTGAAGGAGATGGCCACCAGCTGGTCAGTCATGAAGACCTCCTCCCCCTCCCAACTAGCTCCGTTCCATCTAACCCAGATTCTCGCCATATCACAGAGACCAAGGTTGTGGAGCTGGACCCAGTCCGTAGGGGTTCTACGAGACAGGGTTTTCGCCCCCCTGATCTTAGTCTCTAGTAAGATCGAGATTTCACACTTCTCCTTCCTCAGCACCTCACTAATCTCCCTCCATCTCCCCAGAGAACACCCCCCCCGGACATTCCAGGCA
>JANAVB010043419.1:6220395-6567895 GCA_029216955.1 Iris pallida | reverse complement strand
ACTTAAATAGGAAACATATCATAAATTTGCTGAGACAAGTCTCTATCCACTATCAATTCAATTTAAATTTAATCATCATTAACCAATCATAATTTTAAATCCATAAAGTCGCTTTAGTACACTCAGTCTGATTCAGGTCAAAACCGATTTTATAGCTTCTCAACTCCAAAACGGACAAAGAAATAAGAATCTAAGAAAGAACTGGACCAAACCAAACCGGGAGCCTAAAAGAACCAATACAAACCCAACCTACAATTTTCTTGTTCGATTCGATGTTTTTTTTTACTTATACAATTTTTTTGCACATGGGTTATTGAAATGTTGACTTGCTCAGCTCCTAATTGATTAAATTTGAAAAAGTAATGTTTGATAGGCAACTCCAATAGTTAATTGGATATGTATATGGAAGGAATCCCAATGAGATTGAGAGTTAGCATAAATAGAGATTTGAGTAGAATCCAATCAAACCCTAATAAGGATACCTACCATATGCAAGATTCTAAACGACGGCAGGCGGACGGGCGGTTGAGCCTATCGCCTAAGCACCGCCCAAGCGTCGCCTAGGCGCTTGGTATATTTTGGACATTTTTATTATTTTACCATTGTTTTTTTCTCATAATATACATATTTTAAGGGTGTTTTATGTATGACTAAGTTGTAGAACAAAGATTTATGAAGTTAAGTATCGTAAAAGTGAATACGTCCATAATGCTTGAAAACTGTTTTGTCAAAACATCTAGTCAAGTATTGTTCCGCATAGGCATCTGCCTACGCTGACTCACCAACGCCTATACCACCTTACCTCTACCTACGCCACCAAACCTCTGTTGGTCGCCTACTCCACCGCCTACGGCAAAAGCGGTACAGAGAGCGGCCGCCTCGACCGTCATTTAGAACGTTGACCATATGCCAAGTTCACCATGATTTTGCTAGACATGAAGGAGTTCACACTTGGCTTGTTCAATGGTCATCGTGCTCGTGTTGATACCGTTAGAGACCAGACATGCGCTAAAAAGATTGACATGTATACCGACAACCATAGTAGAATAGATCTTTATTCTTATTAGAATGTTCGTGGTTATAATCATTACTTGTGTATATATTTGCACTCATTTTTTATTTCATAGCCGAAGGAACATCAACGAACTTCTTGGGCTTGGGCATTAGAGAAAAGCGGTCCTACGCAATCCCAATAGGCCTACTTAGCCTAAACAAGGTGGCCTTGGACAAGTCACCATGTCCATTTGTACCCACGATGGGTCATGAATCCACCTCCAGGTATAACGGTCATGACCTTCGATAACCACAAGGAGTAGCGGCAAAAATTGGGAAGACCCCCACCAATGTAAGTACTTGTGAGTTCTGCATAAATATGGAGATTGGAACACGTCATGGAGAAAGGTTCTAACTGCTACCTTGTAGTAGAACAAGTGTCAGATGGCTATAAATATCCAAAAGCTCAAAAAGAATACATCACTCTTGATCAATCAACAATTAATCATTTATCATATAATTTTTTTATCTTCAGTTTTAGTATAAAAAAAAAGTAACGGGTCTAGGGACTCTTTAAAGACATTGTACTGCCAATGCATCCATCCTTCTAAGGATTCGGGTGAGTATTGAAGGTGTAGCGGATGTCCCAATGAACAAAAGTGGTCTGAGCGGCAGATGACACAATACTCCCCATCCATCAAAGTTCTATACCACAGAAGCACAAACCTAAGGTGTCCGACAACGAATGACAAAATACTTCTCGTCTATCGAAGTTCGAACATAAGTGCTCCTAAGTACTACTTGAAGCCAAGAAGCTTTGCTCCACCAGACATCCAGTTTCAGTATAACATTCTAAACGGTCCAAACATCCTTCAGAGAAGTTGTCCTCTCCTTCTCGGTTGCACTACAAGCAGTGGTATTCTCCAGGGAGGCACTGGTAATCGGCCTCAGAAGGACCGAGTGTACTAGTAAAACTCAGTCATTTTGGAGTCAACAGAATGTCATGGTAATGTTAGATCAGATCAAGTTCGGATCGATACATGAGATACATTGATACGAAGAGGATCTATGTCGAGTTAAATCAATTGCGTACAATAGTTGATCACAACGACTTATGATCATAAGATAGATTAGATCTATCAAATAGCGTAGGACTATCCTAAGATCGTTCAAGTGAACGACGTCTGGTAACGCATGCAAAGAGTTCGCAAGTAACAGGTCCATGTATGAAAACATGGTATAGACATGGAAAGGGTTTATGCCGGATGACCTACTGTAGCGTATCGAATTTTTCTAAATTTTACTTCCACAACTGATATTTGGTAACATACAAAGAGTGGCTGCAAGGGGTGTGGAGGCAAAGTGGTTGGTAGAATATAGGGGTGAGTTAACTATAGCAGAGGGGGAGGGAGAACGGGTTGGGAATTGGACCTATTTAGGAACAAATTTTGTTGAAAACTTCGCAATTGATATTTTACTAGCATAGGGAGTTAGGTGCAAAAAAATTGGAAGCTCAAGGTAGAAAGTTGTTATGGAGAAGTTTGTCTTCAAGATATTAGTTGGAAATAAACGATAATGCAAGGTGATTGTGTGTAGGCAGAGACAACTCCTTACTCGTGATCGAACTAGCAGGGCACTGGACTAGACTTCTCGATTTTATTGTTTGCAGGGTCGGGCTATCCCCACCCATCTAATTTCCTCTCAGTAAAATATTATTTTGCTAAAAATGAAAGTTTAAGGTATTTACTTATATTTTAGCCTTCAATAAGAGTAAAAAGAACATATGACCAATCTTATAATGCTTCTAATTTTACCAACTATAGGCAATGAGAGAAATAACATGTATAGTGTTAAGTATTGTGGGGCCTTCGTCCCACATCGGGTAGAGACATAATGAGAGGCTAGTCATCTCCGATACATATGTATTCATTATCTCAATGAAATTATCCCATTATTTTATCCTACATGGTATCAGAGCCAAAGTCCTATCCACCATCCACTCCCCCCTTCTCTCTCTCTCTCCCTACAAGAAAAAAAAAACTCTAACCCTAGCCATTCTCTCCTTCAGTACCCCCCCCCCCCTGCCTCCTACATGATATCAGAGTCAAACAGATTATATGGTTGACTCAAATTCTTTTGTTGCCTGTGCGGGTGTGTCCTACGACCCATTTGTGTTGCATTATCGGCTTGGCCATCCGTCTATTCAAGCTCTCCAGAAATTGTGTCCATCGCTAGACCTTCGAGTTTCTCTTAATTGTGAGTTGTGTAGTCTAGCTAAACATCATCGTGCATCTTATCATGTGGATTTGGATAAATCTGTTTCAGCTCCATTTGAATTAGTCTACTCTGATATATGGATCTATGTCTTGTTGAATTGGTAAAGGGGTTCAAATATTTTGTATCCTTGGTAATAATTACTTACAAGTCACCTATGTCTATCAACTGAAGAACCGTTCCGATTTATTTGATATCTGATGTAATTTCTTTGCAGAAATAAGAACACAATTTGGGATTTCTATTAGGCGTCTTCGGAGAGACAATGGTCGTTAGTATATGTCTCGGGCGTCCTCTTCCCATCTTGCTAAACATGGAATTATCCACCAAACTTTATGCCCTTATACACCACAGCAAAATGGTGTGGCAGAACATAAGAATCGTCATATGTTGGAGACAACTCAAGCACTTATGTTTCATGCTAGTACACCCAGGAAAATTTGGTTGGACGTTGTACTTATGGCTTGTTATCTGATTAATCTTATGTCGTCTCGTGTCTTTGATTGAGCCACTCCTTTTTCTAGATATATCTCAACTGAATGTCATTTCCTCTACCTCTCAAAAAATTTGGATGCATGTGTTACGTTCGGGATACTCGACCTACTCTTTCTAGATTAAATCCGAAGGCACTCAAGTATATTTTTCTTGGGTATCCTAAGGATCAGAAAGGGTATCGTTGTTTTCCCCCAACTTTGAAAAGGTATATTATCTCTCAGGGATGTTATCTTTGTTGAAACCGAGCTCCCCCACTCCCAACTAAAGATTATGTTCAAAAAGCTTACCCAAATGAGAACATCCTCTTGTATCCAGTTCCAACACAGAAGCGCCCGTAAAGGTGTCCTCCCCTACCGAACCAGTCTTACCGTCCAATGGTCCGCAAACACCAGCAGCGTCAGAACAAGTATGACTACAGCTGTAGAGCCGGTATCAGTCATCAAAGTCCTCCAACTTCACCGATTCACCACCGTCTGATATACCAACTCGTCCCCGTCGTGCATGCCACAACTATCCTTTGTATGTTGATAACTATAAATGGCTCGCGAGTCACAATTAGTACTTGGTGGCTACTATTGACAGGAATTCAGATCCGCAATTCTACAGAGGAGGGGCTCAAACATCCTGGTTGGCACGCTATTATGGAAGAAGAAATACGAGCACTTCGGAAGAACCATACATGGGACTTGGTGGATTTACTTACTGGTAAGAAGGCGGTAAGTTACAAATAGGTGTTCAGTTATCAAAGTGAATCAGATGGCACTCGTGATCGGCTGAAGGCTCGTCTTGTGCCAAAAGGATATTGTCAAGCTTATGGAGTTGATTATTTTGAGACCTATTACCCTGTTGCTAGCATGATCTCAGTGCGATTGCTTGTCATTGGCTATTCAATATGATTGTCCCTTACTTTAATCGGATGTAAAGAATGTCCTTCTCCACGGGGATCGTGAAGACGAAGTGTATGTGGTGCAACCTCCTAGGTTTGCTGCAAGGGAGGGTAAAGTGTTATTTGCGAAAGGCACTCTACGGCCTCAAACAATCATCTCGTGCTTGGTTTGGTCGATTTACACATGTGGTTAACCAGTTTGGCATGTCACATTCAAGGAAGGACCATTTAGTCTTTTACCAACAGACATCAGCCGGTCGGATACTACTTGGCATCTATGTTGATGACATCGTGATTACAGGAGATGACAGTCAGGGTATTGCCGAGTTAAAAATGTATCTAGGCAAGCAATTCTAGACCAAAGATATAAAAGCATTGAAGTACTTCTTGGACATCGAAGTTACACGGGGTAAGCAAGACATTGTAATATCTCGGAAGAAGTATGTTCTTGACATACTAACTGAAGCAGGGATGATGCAAACAAAGAGAGCAACTTCACCTATGTGTTTGCCATTAAAAAGTGTTTTGAGAAACTTTTATATAATAACAAACAGAGCAGAGCACAACGTAAGATTTCGATGGAATCCTTAAAGTACACTTTTGTTTTTTTGGGAACCATGGCGATGGAGAGGTGATTCTTTACTCCGTTGACGACCTGACAACGATCTCGAGCTCTCTGAAGGTATGAGTTTCTCTGGAAAGTGATGAGCCGAAGCTGTTGAATAACTTAGAGGATTTGATGCTGGTTCAAGAGAGAGGTTGAAATGAAGGAATGATCCTTCTATTTATAGGCAACTGGAATGATCCGTTAATACACGCATATGTGATGCGCACATGGAGATCTTGCACGTAGGGACGCCACGTGTCTAACTTTGTTGGGCGCATAGACGATGCGCTGAGGAGCTGGAACTGAATATGTTTGAACTACACCTGTTGGGCTGCGCGCGGAGGAGCTGACACGTGACAGTTGTTGAAATTTGGTCGTTGCTGAGATATTGGATGGTTGGCATCCGTTCGTAGGCAGAACTGAGTCAATGACACGTGGCTCGTATACATTGCTCAAAGATCTCGAATTTGTTGTAAGATGATTTGCTTGGATGCGCCTGAGCTCTGACGCATGAGTGGACTTGGCGTATGTCTCCTGAGGATCAATAGCAAGTTTGGACGCATGACTTTTGAGACGCATGCAAAGTTCGGACGCAAGGCCGTAGAGGCACATGCTAGTGTTAAGTCGGCCATGTGGCATAGCATAGCTGTAATCGACAAAACCAAGTAATAATGGTGCTAACGTTGGCTTCTCTTCGATTTCTGTGGCAGTTGTCAACTTTTTCAGTCTTCGAGACGCATACTGACAACTCCTGTCACTTAGCATTGAATGCTTGATGGGTGACGTACTAAAATGGGCGCATCTGTTTGTGCAGCACTGGACGCATCAGACATGAAGCGCGTGTAGCCGGGGTGCGCATTAGCTACGTGCCGCATCTCCCTTAGTCAACTGTGTTGAGCTTTTTGAGACTTGAATTGATAACTTTTGACTTAGATGTGGTTTGTAGATCTCTTCGTTCAAAGAAACTTTGATCTTGACGATGAACTCCTTCAGAAGACTGAGATGTACCCAAAAAGCTATGGACAGAACCAAGGTTCAAAGTATCGGTATCGGTATCGGTATCGGACATTTTGTATGAGTATATGTATCGGAAGTATCGGCAGTATCGGCGGTATCGGATCGGAGTATCAGATTTTTTTGTATCGGCAATATTAAATAATAAATTAGGAAAAAATAGTTTAAATATTTGTGCATTATTTGTGTATTTCATATTATTTATGTATTTCGTGTTAGAAAAAAATAGTAAACAATAATATTGCATGTATAAAAAAACATTACATACAATAATAAAAGATGTTACATACAATAAAAAAACGTTATACAAGGAAAGAATATATACATATATATAGTTAAAAAGGAAAGAACATATATATATACAATATAATATATATATATATATATAAAATATATATTCTGTTCAGCTTTTTTGAAGAGGAAATATATATATACAATATATATATATATACAATATAATATATATATATATATATATATATATATATATAACTGTTGGCACACTAATGTGGTTATGTCATTGTGGTTTGAAGAGGTGAGTTAATACTGTGTGCTGAAGACCAAAGGTTCGAATCTGGGTTTGTGGGTCAACAATTATGTTCAGCTTTTTTTTTAAAGCAGTTGGGCCCATATCCAAGCCCTAACCCTAACATAATAAAAGCAAACTGAGAGAGAAACTCAGCGCCTCCATTTCTCTCCTCCCCGCGTCCGATTGTTCTCTGGATCTCTAGGTCAACGGCAGAGAAGCGTAGGTGCCTCCGGTTTCCTCTCTCCTCCTCTTCCCATTCTCTCAACGTAGTGGCGTCGAATTCCAGATAAAGGACGGCGACAACGCTCTAGTGAAGAGGTAAATTTGATGTTCCCTTTCTCTGGAATTTTTTTCTAATGAAGAGGTAATTTCTCTACAACATTTTGATCCTATTTATTTGCTTTTTGTGTTAACTATTGAGTTTTTTTAACTGTAATTTCAATTATTTGTTCTTCCTTTTTGTTGGATGTCATGTAGACTTGACAGGATTTGATGATTTTTTTTATTGGAAATATTTTTAAGGGGTTCGTATCGGTTCGTATTGGACCGCATCGGTCTGTATATCGGCCGATACGGACCGATACAATAGATTTTCACTATGTATCGGCCGATACCAATTTTTTTCTGGAGTATCGGATCGGACACCTCCAAATCCGATCCAATACGGCCGATACGTATCGGTATCCGCCGATACTTTGATCCTTGGACAGAACAGTTCATGCTCGTGCCCTTTTGTCGACAGTGTTCTTTTATGAGACGGTGTTGGGTGCCTGTTGCATGCAAAAATCGGGATTGTCGTGTCCTGACTTTCGTTATGCTGGAAGAGCCACCGAATTTGGATTGATTGCCAACCCGCGTTCTCCTCAATAAATGCTCCATTAGCCGAAGCACTCGTGCGTTTGACAAGGAAGTGATTCGCTCTAATGAGGAAAGGTGATCCGCTTGAACTGAGACGTCAGAGTGATGCACCTAGATTGAGACGTCAGAGTGATGCGTCTAGATTGAGACGTCAGAGTGATGCGCCTAGCTGTAGAGTTTAGACTAAGCTCTTTGTAGTAGATTTTGTAAAATGGAAAAGCCATGTAATAGATTTTCATATAAATAAAAATCATTTTTCCATGTACTTTTTTTATCCTTGTTGTCTTTGAATGATGCGCTGAAATTTGCCTCGTGTCTTCGACGCATGATGTTTGTGGCGTATAGAAACTTTGGTCTTCGGATGCGCCTGAAATTCCATGCTTCTATACCATGGATCAGGGGTAAAGTTACTTCCAGATGAGAGGATACTAGTGACCGACCCTGAACAATATCGTCGACTGGTTGAAAAACTCAATTACTTGGGGGTTATGACATGTTCGGACATTTCTATTGTTGTCAGTGTAGTGAGTAGTTTTGTGACTTTTCCACGAGTTTCGCATTGGCAGATTCTCAGGATCTTGTGCTATCTAACTCAGAACCCGAAAAAAAGAATCGGTATGGAGAATCAGGGACATACTCGTCTTAAGTGTTTCACAGATGCTGACTGGGGAGCAAGTCTTACAGATCGACGGTCTACATCCGACTATTAAGTATTTATTGAAGGGAACTTGTTGTCATAGAAGAGCAAGAAATAGAGTGTGGTCTCCCATTCAAGTTCAGAAGTAGAATATCGAGTCATTGTCCATGGCACAGCAGAGGTGTTATATTTGCAACATATCCTAAAGGAGCTGGGAGAAGTAGAAGCATGATCGGAAGCTGCAGACATGTGGTGTGATAATCAATCAGCTATCCACATTGCTACCAACCAATGTCATATTTCATGAACGGATGAAACATAATGAGATCGACATACACTTCATGCGCGATGAATACCAAAAGAGGGTGAACATATTTCACCATGTGAGAACTGAAGACCAGATAGCAGATATTTTCACGAAATCTCTTTTAGATCCTCGTGATCATTTTCTATGTAACAAGCTAGACATGATTGATATATACGCTCCAGCTTGAGGGAGGGTGCTAAGTATAAGTATTATTGGGCTTTAATCCCACATCGGGTAGAGACAGTAATGAGAGGCGAGTCCTCTCCTATATATATATATATATATATATATATATATATATATATATATATATATATATAATATAATTGAATGGCGGCTGCAGGTGATTCCGGAAACCCTAGCTCTGCTAGGGCATCGCCAAATCGAGGCGTGGAGGCAGCCAACCGCCCCCCGGACCGGGGGAAAGGCAAGGGGGTGGCAGGGGCGGCCGGTGGCGACCGGCGGGAGGCGGTCGGCGGCGCCCGGCCGCCGGCGGCGAGCGCTGCTGCTGCTGCGAAGCCGCGCGCGGGCGCTGGAGCAACGCGGGAGGACCGGGGAGGTCCGGCGACCCTCCCCCGGGGGCGGGCGGCGGCCGGCGACCCCCCCCAGGCGGGGGGGGGGTGGCCGGGGAGGGCTGCGGACGGTGGCCTTCCCTCCGGGCACGGGTTCGACTGGGAGTTCGACGGCGGTGACCCCCGGGGGCTCTCCGATGGTGTTCACCGCCCAAATAACTTCGTCGGGATTGGAGGATGAGGAGGGGGCTTAGACTACGGTCCAGAATCGGAGGGTTAGGCGGGGAGGAGGGCAACGATCGCAGATCCCTGAGGCTAGGAGAGGCACAGCTTATACGCAGGGATCGGACAGAAGGACGGGGATTGCCAGGAGAACGGGTCCAACGGTGGGTCAGGTTCACTCGGTGGAACGGGAGGGACAAGCCAGAATTGTGTGGCGGCCTCGTGCGAAGGGGTCGGCGGGGACGACTGCCCCAGTCATCGGGGGAAGAGGGACTGCTGCGACCATTAGTGGCCGGCCAACCCCGACGATTCCACCTCGGAGTGCGGGCCCACGACCTGTATCCTGGGCAGATGCTTGCAAGGTTGGGGTTGCCAAGACGCCGGCATCGATGGAGTATGTTGCTCCTATGGAGATTGGGGGTGAGCTCTGCGCCGACTTCCCGGCCGACGAAGTGGCGAAGGTGACGGCATTCTGGGAGAACACGTTAGTGCTATATGTGTTGGGGAGCAAGCCCTTCTACGGGCAGATCCGAGGATATGCGGACAGAGTCTGGCGGCCGAAGGGGAGCATGGAGTTCTTCTCCAAGGAAAACGGGTTCTACTTCGTGAAATTTGGGTTGGCAGAAGATGTGACTCGGATACTCCAGGGGGGGCCATGGACGTTTGACGGCCGTCTCATTATACTGAAGCAATGGACTCCCGACTTGAGGTGTGAGAAGGAGGTGCTTAATGCGGTGCCTGTGTGGGTTCGGTTTCCTGAGTTCCCGGTTCGCTTCTGGAGTGTCCCCCTTCTGATGAGACTTGCCATCCTTATTGGCAAGCCGATTAAGGCGGATGATGCCACCACCTTCAGATCTAGATTGATGTATGCACGGGTATTTGTGGAGATTGATGCTAAGTTGGATCTGCCTGAGCAGTTGAAGTACAGGACCCCCTCTGGCCAGTTCGCTATACAGAAGGTGGAGTATGAGTGGGTTCCCCCCAGATGTCCGGCATGTGCCTGCTTTGGGCATCTCCCGAGTGCTTGTAGACGTGGAGGAGCTTCTGAGGTGGTGACGGAGGAGGTACAGCAGGAGGCAGGTGGTGCAGAAGACTCCCCTGTAGTGGACCAGGTGGGCTTGATGGAGGATGAGATGGAGGCAGACCCTTCCCCCACCTCTGGGGGATATGAGGGGTCTCCGACGGAGGATCTGGCTGGAGCGATGGTTGAGTATATGGGGACGAGGACCATGACCACCAGGAGTATGGGGCAGGAGGACAGGCGACAGGGTGATAAAGACGCGCTAGCACTTCAGGTGTACAGTCGGAAGCGCCAGGCTACGGAGGCGCATAGTGAGGACAGCGGTCAGGGTGGGACGGAGAGAGTGTGGAAGGTCAATCCTAAATGGGTGGCTGTTCTTGCAAAGCCTCCCCCACAGGGGGACCCACACGGGGCTGCGGCCCCTACTCTGCCCCTCCTTCTACAGGGGGATGGAGATGAGGATACCAGAGATATGGAGGTTGCACTCTCCCCGGGTGCTCCTTCAGAGGATGTTCAGGGGACCCCACCCGCGGTTTAGATGTCGGCCCTTGCCTGGAATGTCCGGGGGGGGTGTTCTCTGGGAAGATGGAGGAAGATTAGTGAGGTGCTGAGGAAGAAAAAGTGTGAAATCTCGATCTTACTGGAGACTAAGATCAGGGGGGCGAAAACTCTGACCCGTAGAACTCCTACGGACTGGGTCCAGCTTCACAACCTTGGTCTCTGTGATATGGCGAGGATCTGGGTTAGATGGAATGGAGCTAGTTGGGAGGGTGAGGAGGTTTTCATGTCTGACCAGCTGGTGGCTATCTCCTTCACCAACAAGGGGGGGTTCCGTTTCTTACTTGGTGCCGTCTACGGGCACAACGACAGGAGGCGGCGGGAGACCTTGTGGCAGGACATCATCAGGCTGAGTTCTTTAGCGATGCATCGTCATCTCCCCTTACTTATTATGGGAGACTTCAATGCTACGCTATACCAGGGAGAGAAGCTAGGGGGGCGGCCGGTCCCGGACCAGATCCTCTCGGATTTTCAGTCTTGCTTGCTCCAGTCCGGGCTCAGGGATCTGGAGAGGATAGGGCACATTTGGACTTGGCACAACAAGGCGGTGGTGAGCAGGGTGGCTTGCCAGCTGGATCGTGCTTTGGGGAACAGTGATTGGTTCCGCCTATTCCCCGCCTCTGTGGCTGAGGGGCTCCCTGCGGGGACCAGTGACCACTCGCCGATCCTGGTGCGCTTCATGGAGAGTCCCAGATGGAGGGCCCGGCCGTTTCGGTATGACAACAGTTGGTTCCTCTCGGCTGGATACGAGGAGACTGTGGTGGGAGGTCTTAGCCAGGAGGCGATCGGCACTGCCCAGTTTTGTATGGTTCATAGGCTGAAGAAAACCAAACGCGCCATCAGAGACTGGGTGAGGGCACTTCCCCGGACTTCCTTACAGGAGAAGGAGGCGGAGTTGAGAGACCTGCAGTCAGAGCTTCAGGGCGACATGATGAGTGGGGAGATGGCGGCTAGAGAGAAGAGGTTGGCTGCAGAGGTCAACACCTTGAGGCTACAGCAGGAGATTAGTGCGGCCCAACGGGCCAAATGCTCCTGGCTCAAGGATGGGGATCGCTGCACCAAATTCTTCTATGATGTCATCCGGGCGCGTCAGCACCGGAACCGTATTCAGAGACTGATTGGCAGGGACGGGCGTCTTGTGACCGACCAGGGTGCTATCCAGGAGGAGGCTGTCCGGTTCTACTCTGAGCTTTATCATCAGACGGACTATCCCTCGGTTTTCCCGCAGCTGATTACGAAGACGTTGATCACGGAGTACGGCAATAGTCTTCTTATGGCTCCTATCCGGATGGCGGAGGTGGAGGCGATTGTGATGCAGGCAGATGCTTCCAAGGCTCCTGGGCCGGATGGGTTCTCCAGTGGCTTCTACAAGCGCCATTGGGGTATCCTCAAGGCCCCAGTCCTTGCGGCTGTTCAGGAGTTCTTTGTTACGGGCAAGCTCCTGAAGGAGCTGAACCACACCTTCCTGACACTTGTGCCTAAGAAGGAGGGGACGACTTCTCTTGCTGACTTTCGACCGATTGCTTGCTGTAATTATTTGTATAAAATAATTACTCATCTTATGTGCAGGAGGATGGAGGATGCTATGCAGGATCTGGTTTTTCGGAATCAGGCGGCCTTCATTAAGGGGCGGTCTATTGCGGAGCATAGCCTACTGGCTCATGAGCTGATTCGGGAGTTCCACAAGCCTGGAGGGATGAAGGCCTGTGTGAAGCTCGACCTGAGGAAAGCCTACGACACCGTCAACAGGGACTTCCTCTGTCACTTGATGGGTGCGATGGGCTTCTCCGAGACTTGGGTGGATAGAGTCAGAGAGTGCATCACCTCTCCTACTTTCTCGGTCCTCATTCAGGGCATCCCTTACGGGTTCTTCGGCAGCAGCAGGGAGCTTCGGCAGGGGGACCCGCTTTCCCCCTACCTATTCACCCTTGTGATGGAGTATTTCACCTGTTTGATGGACATCGCGGTACATCGGGAGAGGATTGTACCGATATACAGCAGGGTCTCTCCGGTGGTCTCTCATCTCATTTATGCAGACGACCTTTTGGTCTTGTTGAGGCCTTCCATGCGAGGGATGAGGGAGCTTGCGGCAGTGATGGAGGAGTTCAGACAGCTATCGGGCCTTCGGTTAAACAGGGACAAGAGCAAAGTCTACTTCAGCAACTCCTGCACTTTGAAGGAGGAGCGGGCCATGGAGCTTGGGGTGGAAAAGGGGGACCTCCCGGTAAAATATCTAGGGGTGCCCCTTTCCGTCAAATATGCGAAGGACCGTGATTGTCAGAGTCTGGTGGATTTTGCACAGAGGAGGGTATCGTTTGGCGGGCGTATTGAGCTGGTTCGTTCGGTTATTTCTGCTATTGCTCTGTTCTGGCTCCAATCGATTATGGTCCCCTTGGCTACTATCAGAAAGATTGAGGGCATTTGTGCCAAGTTCATTTGGCATGGGGGGATTCATGCCATCTCTTGGGAGCAGCTATGTCGGCCCAGGAAGGAGGGAGGTGTGGGTCTGCGATCTCTTGTTTCTGTCAGGGAGGCGGCGGGGATCAAGCTAGCATGGAGGTTCCTTCAGGGTGATTCTCTATGGTCGGCCTGGATGACTAGTCGGTATCTCCGGGGCAGGAACTTCTGGGTATGTGAAATTGACAACAACTTCTCTGTGTCTTTCAAGCATATCCTGAGGAACCGTCCTGTACTTCGGACGGCTATGCGGAGGAGGATGAGAGAGGGAGGGGAGACGGACCTATGGCTGGATCCATGGATCTCGGGTCAGTCGCTCCTGGAGATGCTGGGTCCCCAGAGGGACGGCGTGGCCTACAGAGGTCTGACTTGTAGGCACATCATCCGTGGTGGGGTCTGGAGACCAGAGGAGTATCGTTTCACTGCTCCGTTAGGTGAGGAGATCAGACAGGTGCAGATCACCCCTACGGCACTGTCTGATGTTTGGATTTGGGCCCCTCCCGGCCGCTCGGAGGGTGCAGGGGAGTTCCGATTTAGCAGCTGCTATGACCTTATCCGCCCACACTTCGATGATATTGAGGAATACGACTTTGTCTGGGGGAAGGGGCTTGCCAGGAAGATGCAACTGTCTGCATACAAACTGGTGCTGGACCGGTTGCTTACTAGGGACAGACTGCTTCGGTTCGGGGTTTCTGTCCCTGACCCTAAGTGTGTTTTGTGTGAGACAGAGACTGAGTCCATTGGGCATCTGTTCTTTCAGTGCCATGTGGCGTGGAGCATCTGGGCAGAGCAAAGCCGGAGACACTTGGGAGGGGTTGGAAGGGAGCGTGACTTCAGAGAAATCCTTAAGTGGATTGGGGATTGCAGGGGCAAGGAGCAGAGCTGGGCCAGGCGTGCTAGGTTGAGACTTGCTGCATCAGTTTGGCATGTCTGGCGGGAGAGGAACCGGCGCATCTATGAGGGCCTGTCCACCCCACTGGGGGGCATCCTCCATATCATTGAGTCGGATGTACTAGTAATGTCCCCCTGAGATGGGATTGTATCTCTATATTGTAACCTTATTGCGTTGATGGAATAAAATTTACCCTTTTTCCAAAAAAAAAAAAATATATATATATATATATATATATATATATATATATATATATATATATTTTCACTCATCTCAATGAAATTATCCCATTATTCTCTCCTACATATAGTAGTATGTTGCAAGTAACTTAAACATGCTTACCTATGTAATGAATAAAAGAACTTATTGCTTTGGTTCTCAGGTGGTAATGTTTGAAAACAACATCACAAAATCATTATTAGGTTTAAGGTTGATCCAGGAAGATCTCATTTTACTATTTTTGGTTTAGGATTATGACTAATATTCCTATTTTCAGGATTATGATTACAATGTTGGGATTAATATTACAAATTTTAGGAATATGATTAATATTCATTTTTTTGGATTAGGTCCTTAGGGATTTAGAATCTATATTTTAGATGTGTAAGCATGTTTATTTATTTAAATTGGATTGGGGTTACTTCTTATTAATCTTTGTTAGATAGGAGAGCATGATTATTTAGATGGGACTATGACTAGCTTTTCCGAATCTTTACTATATTAGAGATTGCCTATGGATAAACCTAAGCCTACTTTGTAAGCAATTAATTCTTAGAATCAGTTTTGATGAATTTTTTTCATATTCTTGTCTTTCCACCAAATAAAAACCTCTCTACAATACCATAAAGCCTAATGTGATCTATTCGGATTAAAGGCCAATATCCATACCCCCAACGTGGGGTCACATAGTTCTAGTTTGTGAGCTATTAAAGTCCTTGCACCTGTACCAAAACTCTAGAAGTCGTCACAAATCGAAGGTCCATTTTGCAAGAAGAGCTGCATTCTCGCAGCAGTATTGTGGGTAAATTAGATTTGAACATGGGCTCTATGATAACATGTTAAATCTTAAACCTCTGTTGTTGCAAGAAGAAATGCATTCTCGCAGCAGTAATGTGTGTAAATTAGATTTGAACATGGGTTTCTATTATGATAACATGTTAAATATTAAACCATTGTTGTTGCACAAAAACTTTAGAGTTATATTAAGGGTTGCGGGCTGTATATTATATAGTTAGGATGAGTTCTCTTCTATGTGGAGGTCATCCCTGAAGGTGACGAGCGTTGTCGTGTTTCAAGGAAGTTCGGGGGAAGTCCAGATGTCGTCGACAACGAAGAGGACTCAGAGAACGGAATCAAACGGAGAAGGAAAGGAGGGAGAAGCAGCCAATCGGAATTGTACCAGACTTCAGGTTACACAGGCTGGCTTTTCCCAATCCCAGCCAGAATTGAACCGAAATTCCGGTCCTACAGACTGTTTTTCCCCGAGCATGCCCACAATTGGACCGGAGTTAAGGTCCTGGGTAGGCAGTAGTAATTCGGATCAGATTTGGCGAGATCGAATGGTCAGATTTGCTTGTCTCTTAGAGAATTTTTTTTTACTCTATAATAAGGTTTCTAAACCTAATTTTTAGCAAGCAATTGATAATATTTGTGTACAACTTTTGGAGAGTGGAAGAGAGATATTCGAAGAGTTTGAAAAAGGCTTTAGAGGAGATCGTTCGGGGAGTTCCATCTTGGTTCATCTTCGTGATTCTTGTGTTCCGGTAATTTCATTCCTCTTCATTGTACAATTATCTCTATGTAGTTATGGCGATCTATATTTGGATCAGTGGGAGAGTAGAGGAGCCGGTGTATCTCTTTTAATCAAGCAGTGGTGGTTTTTTGGTATTCCAGTGGCTTTTTCTTTGTATTGGCTTTTTACGTAAAAACTCTTGATGTTTCAATGATTTATTTCAGTCCTCTTTATTTTCTTTTCAGTCGAAAACGGTATTATTCCACTGCATTCAAGCTCCCTTACCAACAAAGTGGTACCAAAGCGTCAAGCTAAAGGTGTCATGTGTTCGACAAATTGACCAATAAGAAAGATGGACACGAAACCAGTTTGTATGGTTAACCTGAATGACATGAATTATCAACATTGCGGAACAAACTGAAGGATATACTTTTTCTAGAAGTTACATGTACCAGTATTTGCTTTCGAGAAAGCCAGTGATAAATCAGAGAAAGATTGGTCATTCAAGTATAAACAGATATGCACTTATATCTGGCAGTTCGTAGATGAGAATATACACAATCACATCGCAAACATAGATCATGCAAATAGGTTATAGGAGAACTTGGAGTCCTTATATGCCAAGACCATCATAGTATGAGGCACAAGGACGATACGTCGATTATAGATCATGTGAATGAATTACAGGACATAGTTGATTAGTTGTCAGTAATTGGTCAAATTCGAAAATGGGACTTTGGTTGCTAGGTACTTCGTCTAACTCGGGAAAAATCATACGAGTGTCATTGACCACTTCTTCACCCAACAATGTTGTGACTCTAGAGTTCGCTAAAAGTAGGGTGTTGATCGAGATGTAGAGGAAATCTCAGAGCACATCATCTTCATCAGAGTCTAAGACGTTAGGTAGCAGGAAAAGGAGCAAGAACAAGGGTCCAGGAGGCAGGGACAAGAGCAAAAAAAGGTTCAAGGGTTGATACGAAGAGTCTGAATGCTACAATTGTGGGAGGAAAAGCCACTTAAAGAGGTAATGTTTTGTCTCGAAGCGGGAGAAAAACAAGCATAAGCGAAGCAAGAACACTACAACAACAAATTCAATACATGGAGGCGATATCATTGTTGTAGTTTACAATGAACCTCGATTGCAATGACAATTTATGATACATGCGGTTTGGTCATATTAGCGAGACCAGAATAGACTACCTTGCAAATTGGAAGGTGCTTCCAAGTTTAAAGCTTACGAAGTTGGAGAGATGCTTGCATCGTACGGCAGAAAAGAAATACAAGGTATCATTTCAAAGTCAGTCATCTTCAAGGAAGCTGGCGTTGCTCAAGTTGATTCACTCGGACATCTGCGGTCAACTGAAGTTAAAAAGTTTAGGCCTTATTTTGTAATCTTTATTGATGATTGTTCCAGGAATGTTTAGATATTTGCCATAAAGACCAAGGATCAGGTCCTTGACACTTCCAAGAAGCTTTAGATCTCATTAAAAAGGAAATCAAGGTGAAGGTGAGGTGTGTTCGTTCAAATAAATATAGGTCTCTTTGATACTTATTGCAAAAAGCAAGAAATACGACACCACAAGACTCTCGCAAAGGCACCTTAGCTCAATGGCGTAGCAGAATAGATGAACATGATGCTAGTATAGAGAATCGATATTTGTTGTTAGAAGAAAACTTTCGAACAATTATTGGTTTGAGGTTTTACATATTGCAGCTTATATTATTAATCTCTCTCCTAGCTCTCCTTTGCAGGATGATGTGCGTGATAAAGTGTGGTATAACAAAAAAAAGTCATATAGTCACACGCGAGTGTTTGGATGCAGGGCCTTCGTGTTTATACCAAAGGATGAGCATATAAAGTTTACTAGCTCTCCTTTAAATGATGCTTTTTTAGGCTGAGGATTTGTCGAGATTGTGCATGTTCCCACTGTCACTGGATATGTGCTAAATGAGGGGGAGCCAGTATTGAAAATGCTCCTAACCTCGAATGCAGGCTCTACGACCCAGTGGAAAAGTTCTACAAAAGCTAAAATGGTTGATGTTAGGAATTCAAGATACTTTATAAGGCTGAGGATTTGCCCAAGTTTGAACCAGTTTAAATCGAGCCAGTTCATGGTGTCACTATGTGCCAAATCATAAAGAGCCAATACATGAAGATACTCTCGACCTTGATCATCAACTTGTCAAGGATGACTAGTGAGCATGTAGATGAGGCGGTTCCTGAAGAGGTTGTTGGTTATTAACACCCAATACCAGAGGCTCCATTTAGGAGAGGTACTAGAGAGCATCGATCGTCAGGAAGGTGCTCGACCAATGAGTACGAATATTGATTAATGGGGGAGAAGCGAAAAGTTCTATAGATGCGATGGAGGACGAGAACAGGATGCAAGCGATGCAAGAAAAGATAGTTTTTTGTATGCTAATCACACTTATTATCTGATGCAGTTACCGAAGGACAAGAGGGCCTTGAAGAATCGCTAGGAAAATGATGTTATTCGCCAGCGATAAAATGCGAGACTTGTAGACAATGATTTATAGTCAACAAAAAGGCATGAATATTGATAAAATTTTCTCGTTGATAGCCAATAGGCAGCTAGGCTCAATTTGGAGGTTGAGCAAATGGATGTGAAAAATCTTCTCATTGGTAGTCAATATGTAATCCATAGTGTGGTGTTGGGTTTGGCAATTTGGCTCTATTTTGAGGTTGAGTAAACGGATGTGAAAACGGCTTTCCTCTACGGTGATTTAAAGGAGTTGTACATGGAACATTTTGAAGGTTTCACCGTTTCAGTAAGAAAGGCAAGGAGTACATGGTCACCGACGAAAGAAGAGCTTGTATGTTTAAAGCAGACTCCGAGATAGTGGTACAATAAGTTTGAGTCATCTATGTGAGAGTGTGGTTACGTGAAGATTACTTCTGATCATTGTGTTTTCATGAAGTATTTTAGGGGAGAGGATTTTTTATTTTTCTACTCTATGTAAAAGACATGCTATTAGTGGGCCGAAATGCTACTAGGATAGCAGAGTTGAAGTGCTAGTTGGGACATCCATTTTATCGATGATCACACTATCAGATGGATGTGAAGAATGTTTTCTTCTTTATAAGAGGTTGTCTATATGCAGCCCCCTCAATGTATTTTTACTCTGCCGGAACATGTTTGTCGTCTTCGTCATGATATCTATGGTCTCAAGCAAGCTCCCCAAGCTTGGTTTGAGTATTTTCGGAGTATTATTCGTGAGACGGATTTTCAGCAGTGTTCTCACGAGCATTCTCTGTTCATGCGGTCGTCACCACATGGACAAGTTCTAACTCTAGGTGGATGACATGATTTTGACTAGCGATGAAACAACAGGGATTGCATCTACTCAGAGGTACCTTCATTAGCAGTTTCAGATGAAGGACCTTGGTTATCTTCGCTACTTTCTTGGACTCGAGATTACACAAAGTAACTGATGGATACTTGTTTATCGGCAGAAGTATACTTCAAATATTATTGCGTCTGCAAGTCTATCGGATAGTAGAACAGCTGATACTCCATTGGAGCTTTATGTGAAGCTTCTCCCCACAGATGGTGAGCCTCTCACAAATCCTACTCTCTACATACTGCTAGTGGATCAACTTGTATATCTCTGTTTGAACATGCGAGATATTTCTCATGCAATTAGTATTGTTAGTCAGTTCGTTTTTGCACCTCAATCAGCTCACTACAGTACCTTACTCTGGATTCTTCGATATATTCAAGGCTTCATTATGCGCTCATTATTCATATCTTCTATATCTACTCAGCAGTTTCGAGCATTTTCTGATGCAGATTAGGCAAGAGATCCGACCACCAAACGATCTACTACAAGATTATGTTTGGTTCTTTGGTGATTCGTTAATTTCATGGCGAAGCAAGCAGTTGTTATGTATTCTTCTATTGAGCCAGAATACACAGCTATGATTGCCACCACCAGAAAAATCGTTCATGTACGAAGACTGCTCTCTAGTATAGGCATTGCTCCTACAGGACCTATGCCTCTTCATTGTGATAACATGAGTGCTATACATATTACAAACAATTCAATTTTTCATGAACGAATAAAGCACATTGAGATTGATTGTCACTACAAAGTCACACTCTACACCGTGTTTTTAATTTCTATTGGACAGACTCATGTTGTTTGACCCATCATAAGTTTGAAGAGGAGTGTTAAGATATAATCAGATTTAAGATTATATCTTTACGTATCTCCTACTCCTATACGGATATAGTTTTCTTCTCCTATACGAACACGGATTCCTTCTCCTATACAAATTCAAATTTATTCTCCATCTATATAAATACATAGTTGTAGGGCTCTTTTGATTATTCATCAATACAATTAATATTGTTTATTTGTTTCAGATATGAAAGCCGGTATCCAGTAGATTGATTGACATGGGAAAACTGATGAGTAAATTCACTTGTTGGCGTCTATGGCGTTGTGAAAAATATGTGGATTGGTACTTTCAGTGCCTCTACCACATGTGTATGTCATATGCTGGTGGATTTGCGATTATGGCATCTTCCTTGATGGGAATACTGGAATCCATATTTGGGTCCTTGCAGGCTGGAAGCAAAGAAAATACGATTTTCTCTATTTGTTTCCATTGAACAGGTATCTTGGAAGATACAAAAATGTAAGAAGCCCTTATTCTTGACCATATTCTCAGCAAGAATTTTGGGTCTCCTCTTGAGAACATAGGATGTTCAGCTTTCCTCTTATATTCAAGAATAGAACCATAATGAATCTTTGATGAGCTTTGTTTTAGCTTCTTATTGTCTAAAATTTCTTATGATAGCCTATTCAAGATTGTCATCCTTCAAAATAGCTTCTTCAGAGTGGTAGATTTTGTAGTAAAACCGACTTGGTTTGAAGCTTTACAAACTTCATTATTAACAACTCGAAAATTAATGGGTTTTGTGGTAGAAGCATAGGTGATTTTTGATCGGTGAGATCAAAAGAAATTTGGAAGAGTCGGTGATTTTGTTTTCATCAATAGCCTTGCTAGAAGAAGCTACGATGGGTTGTTTTTGAAGATGCATACCTTAAAACGAACGTGTCATCTTCTTAGCTCTCCTATACTTGCATTGAGCTCACCATATTATGTATCATGCTTTGTAGAATTTTCAAAGAAAAGTTTCTCTAGAGTATTCAAACCTTCTTGAATCGAAGGATCAATGAGAGCCATAGATTAGGATCGTTTGCTCTCATACCACTTGATGTATTCTAAATCGAAGTAGAACGAAAATGATGCATAGATCCTTGATTTGAACAAGAAAAGAAGAAGACATTGGGTAAGAAGAAGAAGACTTAATTCAGAGAAGAGGAAAAGAGTTTAAGAGTGCTAAAATAAAATATATTAAAAAAATAATAAGATGATTCTTACAAATGGATAAACCTATTAATATAAAGGTGGAGAAATCTAAAAAAAGGAAGTTTCTATTTAAGGAGTTACCATGGAAATAAGAGTCATATTAAAAATATAATCACTAAATAAGAGTCCTACTAAAAATAAAATAACCAAATATGAGCCCTACTAGAAATAGAATCAAACTTAAATAGGAATGCTCTCGTTAAACATGAAGTGATTTGGTTACTTCTCTTGTTCAATGTCATATATCATTTCTTTACCAACACATACACACAAATCACAAACCTGGATGAAATGGAAGAGAATAGGGGAGTAGCCAAATCTCGGGGGGCAGTGCATTCATACCACTCCACTCGTAAACACCGAGTACCTGCAAACATCAAAGTAAGAGCTTCTTTCAAAGTAGTTATATGGCTTCTATTGCATTTATGGCAACCATAACCCTATAACACAACCCGATTACTTTAGAACTATAGGGTTCCAGAAGTAAGCCCAAAATCCTTAATGGGTACATAGAGTTTGGATATGGCCTCAACCAAACATGAAACCCTATAAGAAACCAAAACCAATTTACATATAAAAAGTTTACCAAACATGCTTACTGGAAAGTTCAAATGTTTTATGAAATTTAAGATAAGCAAGACTCAACAATACATCATAATTATATATCACAAGAGAAAACCATCTAAAACATTGTTGAAGAATAAGCAAATATTAAATAATTTCAAGGAAATAATAGTGTAGTATCTTAAATCTAAACTTGTAAGGGGGCTTTTTCCCACCTTAATTTAGTCTCAAAAGAAGCAAGTGTGTGTATTAAACAAGGTATACATAACTACATTATATAAACCAAAGGACAGGAACTTGACCTGAACCCAAACAGTTTATAGAGTTCGGTACAGAGATCCAATAAACCCGACTCCAACCCAACCCAACCTGTTGATAGCCCTAATTCTATTATATTCCATTTGATTTGGAAAAAAGAAAAGTAGGTTATGGTACATCACCGCAAGCCAAACTTTTCCCCATAATGGCGTAGCAACTGCACCACCATGATCTATGATCCACTTTCGACCTTTCTCCATTGCACCATCTCCTCCATCAACTCCTTCACCAAGCAACCTCAAAATGACATATTGCATGACAGTACTAAACATGGTGCTATGACCCTCAATATGCAAGGGCCAACCACCGTCTTCATTCTGTAATATATCATGTGAAGATCAAATATTAGATAGCGTTCTAATTTGAAGAAATCAATAAATCACGTGGTGAAACTATATGAACCTGATGGTTATATTCATAACGACAAATCTCCCGTTTATGTTCTCCCGATAGAACAATATCCAATACTCCAGTAACATATAATGCGATAATCTGTGCATAGGACGAAATATAAAACATCAACACAATTGTAAAACCAAGAACAAAATGTAAAGTTTGCAATTTGTTGCTTTCATGATCAATGGGCCAATTAATTCAAGGATCAAAATTAGGATAGTATGATAGGAACTTTCTGAAAGTATCATCCATATAAACATGTTTTGATCAATTGATTATTGCTCACAGACGATGGGGAAGAGAGAGACATGGAGATTATAAGTTCAAGTAGGCAAGTAGGGAGGGTAACAAACCCTACTTGAGCATAAACTTAAGGGCGGATCCATGATTTGAAATTGGGATGGGCTACAATTTGACCTATATGGAGGTGGGTTACAATTTCACCTATATTGTTTTTTTGTTTTTGTTTTTGTTTTTTGTTTTTTTTAGGGGGGGGGGGGGGGGATTTCCCACTTCACAGCTTCCAGATAATCTAGGGTTGCCCCTATGAGGTCTTAGTTAGCTCCCTCACGTGAATCCACATGGGAGTGTCTTGGGGATTTTAATTAGTAACTATTAGTGTTTGACCGTGGGATCAAACCCACCCAACGAGGGAACATAAGAATATAAACAACAAAATTGTCTAATATAATCATGTGTTATGAATGTGACCGTTAAGTGAAATGACATATAACGAAGATAGTAAGTTGCAAAAAGGATGATATGTCATCAATCACCAAAATAAACTGAGGTCTTATCAGTGTATCCATAGTATCGACACCATGTAAAGGCAAACTTAACAAAAAAAATCATGTTAGCCAAATGCTTGTCCCTACAATCAATTTATTATATCCTTCGAACTTTTCTAATAGTTCGTAATAAAATAATTATTATAATAATAATTGTTCACAAGTTTATTTGCGAGGACCATTAATGATTGACCTATTGGTACAGGGATCGGCATAATTAATTAGTAGTTTTTGTAACTATACCAATTGAGTGCTTCCAACGATAGGATATATCAATCTAGACTCACACGTATTTTAGTTCTAAGAATATTACATGGAACGGACTCAACAAGCTCAATTATTAGTGATTCCACGGGTACAGACTCAACAATTCTTGGTTGATCCTTATAGCATCTCCAACCCTATTGTCTTGTTAAGTGTTGTGAGTCTTAGGTGGCTCCTATGTGGCATGAGCCACAAGACAATGTCTTGTTTATGTGGCAAAATTATATCTCAAAAGACAATGAGATAGAAAAACTCTCTCCAATGCAAAAGTATTGAGAAGACAATAAAAAGTATTTTTTTCCAACTTCCAAGACAACTTTTAAGACGACTACTCATCTTCTTTCTTTTTTCTAATATTTTTTATTCATAATTGATGACATGGAAGAGAAGACATTGTCAAGTGCATTGTCTAGAACAAGACAATCAACTTCACAATGTCTTCTTTAATTTTTGCCACATAAGCTTCACAATTGACTTGACAATTGCATTGGAGATAAACTTTTGAATAAAATTTTGTCATTCCTATGTGGCATTAACTTTTTTCCAAAGTCACAATAGGGTTGGAGATGCTCTTAGGGGTTGTTTGGTTCAAGTTTTAGAGACTTGGGAATGGTTTAGATTTCTTACCTATGTTTGTTAAGTCTGAGAGTGGAAATTGGGAGGAAATATTGGGGGCTTTAGTTTCCCACCAATGTGGGAAAATAAAACCCAAGGTCCTTCCTTGGAAATATTTTTGCTTTCCTGGGAATGTTGGTTGCATCAATTACATTTTCTCGGACGCTAATACCCTCAATGACACCAACTGAATTTAGATAATAATAACATCATGAAATTAATGAAAGGGTATTTATGGAAAACTAAACAAATTAAGATTTATATTCCTGTCTGAACCACACATGGGAATAGAGAAATTGAATTTTTTGGGCTACATATTTCTAACATAACCAAACATGGGTATGGAATGTTGAATTCCTTTCCCATGGGAAAGGAATGGGAAGTGGATTCCTAGGAATACAAAACCTTTATCCAAACATCACCTTGGGATTTTAACTAACTTGTACCCTAGGGCTATGGTCCTAAAATATGTCTCGTTTGTCGGCACGAATGCCTTCAATAAATTTATTTGTCGAATTCAGCATATAATGGGTCACTAAACTTTTTTCAATTAGTTTTCATAATCTATATTTTATTTTGATTAACGAGGAATTTAACATAGTTCAGGTTGTTTAAATACAAAATTAGGTTGTTCCTCCAAGAATAGGGTATATAAATGATGGTTTGTAAACTGAATTTGTGGTTAAAAACATGCAATTCTTGCCAACAATGTGAACTAAAACAAAAGAATAAAAAAAATTGATAATTCTTTGGGAAAGAGAAAGGAAGAGCAGTAAATTACCATTCCAGGCATAAATGTCATGGCACCAGCGAAGTCGCCAGGCCAATGCCCATCATGGGCTTGGAGAGTGGAAAACCGAGCGAGGGCTCTCTTCAAAGAAGTCGACACAATCTCCTCGGTCACATCCTCGTCGTCCCCTACCTTGGTCTGGGGAGGAAGAACTGTCTCGAGTGGTTTCTCCTTCGCACACTGTATATGTAAGCATCGGTAACCAAAAAAAGGAAAAAGAAACAAAGAGTAAGCCTGAAAGTTAATGAAATAATATTCGAGAGTAAGTCTCAAATTTGGGCACGGCTATACACACCCCACACTTGCTAAGGACACCCCATTTAAAAAAAAAAAAAAAAAAAAAAAAAATTCCTATTCTACCCTTGCTGCTGAGCACACCCCCTCCCCTTCCCTTCCCCCCTCCGCCGACCCTCCTCCTCCTCCGACGCGCCGCCGCCTCCTCCCCCGACCCGCCTCCGCCGACCCCCCCGGACCCGCCTCCTCCTCCTCCTCCTCCCCCCGCTTTCCGATCCCCCCTCCGTCGACCATAAATTGTTGTTAAAACAAAAAAAAAATTAGAAAAAAATTTGGGTGTATTCACGGGTAGGTTCGATCCTGGTTTGTCGAACACACAGAGCAATGTTCGACCCGAGACAGTCGAACTATAGTGTGTACGTTCGACCAGAATATGTCGAACAGAAGATGACATGTTCGATTATAATATGTTCGACCAGTTTTTGTCGAACACAAGAAGACACGTTCGACCAGTGTTTGTTGAACAGAATAAGACATGTTCGACCAATACTTGTCGAACAGACCATTGTCCGTTCGACAAGTATTTGTCGTGCTTGTCGCAGAATTTTTTTTTTTTTTGGGTGTTCTTAGAAAGACTTGGGGGTATATTGGTCTTTTAACATAAAATTTAAGTTATGTGGGGTGTCCTTAGCAGGTCATGGGGTGTGTATAGCCGGCCCCCTCAAATTTAATGAAATAATATTCAACAACTGCCAATCACCTCTAGCTGGCTGAGTTGGGGCGGACGCAAGAAATAAAAAAAAAAATCAAGGTTTTTTAAGGTTTTTTCTAAGGGCACCACCCTTTTTGCTAGGGACTAGCCCAAAAAACTTTCAAAATATTACAAGTTTGTCATCAAAATTTTTTACTTGGGGCTAGCCCAAGCAAAGGTATAAATACCAACTTTTATTTTCATTTTCTCTCTCCCTCTTCTCTTTTCTTTTCTCCCTCAACTCTTTTCTTTTCTCCCTCAACTCTAGGTCAAAGAATTTAAACCCAACTCTTTTCTTTTCTCCCTACATTTTTTCCAAATTGTTCTCTCCCTCAACTCTAGGTCATTGACTTCTCCCATTTATTGGTAAGTCAAAGAATTAATATATGTTTAATGTTTTAAACATGAATTTCACATATAAAAGTTGAATTATGTGTTTAATGTAGAAAAATATTGAATATGGAACAACCGAGATCATCAAATGTTCCCGCCACGTCCGAAGAACACGTTCCCGCCACGTCCAAAGACCACTTTGATGCATCGGAAGCCCTCTTGGTAACTAAATTTTAACTTTTCATCGGGTTAAAATTCGTGTTGTGACACAGAGGACTGCCTACACCCTGGCAGTCCCGATCATAGACTAGGACTGCAAGAGAGGTGGCAGTCCATCACATAAGAAGGACTGCCAGGACCCTGACAGTCCTACATATGTGTAGGACTGCCAGGGTCCTGGCAGTCCTTCTTATGTGAAGGACTGCCACCTCTCTGGCAGTCCTAATTTGTTATACCTGAATGCAAAGTTTTAGTCAATACATTTAGTAAAGGTATTTGATATTTATGGACACCAATTGCTGTACATAAGACGGTCTTGTTATTAACACAATTTGTTATTTATGGACACCAATCTTATGCACGGTCCTAATCTATGAAACCTATTTGTTTTATGATGTTGTCTAATTGTACTAACTTTTAAGTTCTATTGTAGGACTTGAGATCTTTCGATTTTGTGGTACCGGCTCCAATTGCAATCAATGTAGCCCATTTATTCTGGACCGATCTTTGTTTTGAATCAAGCGAGAGTGCGGTACATTGGTGTCGAGAAGTTGGACGAAAAAATAACATAGTGCTAGTGATATCCAGATCGGCCCGAAATCGACCGGGACGACAAACTGTGGTGGTTGGCTGTGAAAGAGGTGGTGTGTTCAGAACGCACAAGAAAGACACAGTTATCCAAAGTAAAGTTCCAAGAAAAAATGTTGGAACGAGAAAATGTGGTTGTCCATTCACGATACATATTAGAAACGAAGAAGAAGGAAAATGGACAGTAGAAGTGAAGAATGGAACCCACAACCATGAGATTGCCGAGACACTATTGGGTCATCCGTATGTCGGACGGTTGAACCATACGGAGAAGAAGATAGTCGAAGACTTGTCCACCTCCGGAGTTGCACCGAGACAAATATATTCTGTCATACGACATGAAGATGAGAAGAACAAGTCTACAATGAAGTCAATATACAACGCCCTATCTTCTTCAAACGCTGTCCGGACGAAATCAAGAATGGCGATGCAAGAAGTGCTCAAGTTGCTTGCCGATAATCATTATGTTGAGTTCCATAGAAGACATCCCCAGAGTAATAAAGTAATTTCAATCTTTTGGGCTCATCCCGATTGCACAAGTTTGGCCAGGTCTTTTGCCGACGTGTTAGTCTTTGATTGCACGTACAAGACCAATAAGTTCAAGATGCCTCTTTTTCATGTTGTCGGGTTCACCTCTACTTGGAAAACATTTCCAGTGGCATTTTGCTTCATGAAGAGTGAGAAACTTGAAGACTACACATGGGCGTTGGAGAAACTGAAAACACTTTACACTGGTCATACAGAGCCATCAGTATTTGTTACAGACAGAGAGTATGCCCTAGTTAATGCTATTCGCATTATTTTTCCTCAAGCGGATACATTGCTATGCACTTGGCATGTCAATCGTAATATTCAAGCCCAATGTAAGTTGAAGTTTCGGAAGGAGGATGGTAAAATCGACATGCAAATTTTTGACGAATTCTACAATGATTGGAATTGTGTGTGGCGAGCCTCTACGATTGCTAGTTACGACGACGCATGGTACTTGTTCAAGCAAAAGTGGGAGGCGAGGGAGCCGGCATGCATTTCTTACATCAAAGATACATGACTTAAACCACACAAAGAACATTTCGTCTTAGTATGGTCGAATGTGGTGAAGCATTACGGCACGACAACTACCAACCGTGTCGAAGGAGCACACTCTTTATTGAAGAGACACCTAAAATCATCTCTCGGCAACTTTGTCTCTGTTTGGCAAGCTATACATTTATCAGTAGACCGGACGGTGAATTAAATTAAGGTATCATTTGAGATGAGTTTGAATATAGTCAAGCATGAGCATAGAAAGGAAGTACTCTTAGATGCTCTAATGCGCGTGGTATCTCACAAGGCGTTGGCCTTAATAGTTGATGAGATTGAAAGGTCAAAGTTTGTCGGGTTTGATCCCGAGGTTTACGGGTGTGTATATCGACATACACTAGGCCTCCCTTGTGTACATCAGATTAATGAATATCGTCGTGAATCCATTCTTATTCCAGTAGATGATGTCGATCAACGTTGGAGGCAGTTGTCTATGATGCCCCTGGTGAAGACGGACGATGATTTCTTCTCTTTGCCATAAGTGAAACTTCTCCACGCAAGGTGGTGTGCCTCAGTAGGAGCGGAACGGATGTCCATTGAGCTTAAAATCCAAGAAATTGTATGTCCGATGAGTACTAGAATGCATGAGCCGTCCGTTGTTTCCAATCCTAAAGGCAGGCCTCAAACAAGATTGACTAGTTCACAGAAGAGAAGGCTGGAGTCGACTAAGAGAGATCCATCGTCCTTTGAGCATGTTGAACGAAGCTTACAGCAACCTTCGTCTGCACGGAAGGGCAAGCTTGTCGTTCGCCGAAAAATAGAGAAAATGGACCTCCCAAGAGAAGATACCGTTACAATCCAAACAACGAGTTTGTATATTGACAAATTTCAACCTGCACTTCGAAGTTATATTTGGTCTATTGTCGATGTCCCCGGTGATGGCCATTGCGGATTTCATGCGCATGCAAGGCATCTTGGTTATGATGACAAGGATGGAGAAGGGTGAGGCAGGAGTTGTACGAGGAGTTAGAGACACGTCTTCCATTCTACTCCCGCATCCTAAGCGAAGAAACGGTTGCAAGTTTGTTGTTAAGTATCCCTTGCACCTACAGTGTTACCGAGAAAGACCACTACATGTCAGTCCCGTCTGCTGGCTATTTATTTGCTAATATGTACATGATACCTGTTGTACTTATTTCGTCGGATATTAACAATACATTCTTTCCGATGTGCGCTCCTCCGACGGACCACGGAGTTGTAGAAGCATGGAATTTCATGATCAGAGATCCTATGCGCCAAACACTACATGCGCCAGGAAGTTCAAACAAAAGTACTCGGACACAGCAAAACAGGAATAGAGACAATAAAAAAAGATTTTTATTTCATATAAAAGTCTATTACATGTCTTAAAAAAGGGTTGTACAAAGGAGAACTTCTACAAAAAGAAAATACCCTAAGTCTACAGCCAGGCGCAGCATCATCATGCGCTCTCGAACAGGCGCATCTCACCATGCGCTCTCAAGCACATTCTACCATGCGCTCTCAGCCGGGTGCATCCCTTCAGCAGCTCAGTTATGTGCATCCCTTCAGCAGCTCAGTTATGTGCCACTCTTCCAGCCAGGCTCACCGCCGTCTAAATGCTTCGACTAATGAAATATTTATTGAGCAGAACGAGGGTGGCAATCAACCCTCTAGCTGGAGGAAGAGCTCCCCAAACCGAGGAAGAGAAGAGCACCGCAAGCCAACTTGTGGCCAGGGGAGGCTTCGAAAGAACCTCCAAAGACCAAGGAAGACCGCAATCGAAACCGCGGCTAAAGGAGCAGCTTTCAACACAACCAGAATAGGCAACACCCACTCTGACAAAAGAAAGAGCCCCCAAAGCCGCAGCACCGCAATCTCGATCTGCGGCTCTTCCCACATAACGGAGACGAGGCTCGTGCATCCCGATCTTTGGATGCAACAGGCACCTTCTGCCTGCCTCAGAAGCCCTCGACTCTGACTTTTGGATGTAACAGTCACCTTCAAGTGCATCAATGAAGACAAGGCATCGCATCTTCACCCTCGGGAACATCTCGTCAACAGAATGTGCTCGAGTAAACAAGTTCATTTCCGGAGGACGTGAGAGAACGAGAAGCAAACTCTCTCCATGCCACTATTTATAGGCTGGGCAAATCAAATCCATGCGCCAAGTGGATGGCTCTCCGAATCCCGTGCAATGAATTTGCATTAAATGGATGAACCTGACGCTTCGAATTCAGCCAAGTCAAAAACGGCTATTTAAAGCACTCGAAGAACGTAACAGTCGCACCAAAAGACGTGTCAAGCGGAGCGGATGCGCCGGCCAGACCGCGCATCACACAGACGCACCCCTCAGCACCAAGCGCTTCACAAGCATGCGGCCCCATGCGCCTAGTGGAACGCCGATCGATGCGCCTACTCGACAGTCCATCACCTGTCAAAGAACATTAAATGCTGAAGTTTGACAGAGTTGGCAGCATGCCTCTCGAGGACTGAACAGTTGACAGCTTTTTCAGAAAATGAAGCGTCGCCAACGTCAGCATCATCATTACTTTCCTCCGGCGGTTACAAGCCACGTGGCCGCCCAACCACTTGCATGCGCCTCCGCGGCCATGCGCCCAAAGCTCTGCATGCGCCTCAAAAGTCATGCGTCCCAGACTTCCCTCTGATCCCAAAAGACAGAAGTAAAGTCACTACTGAAGCTCTACATGCGCCTCAAAAGCCATGCGTCCCAGACTTCTCTCTGATCCCAAAAGACAGAAGTAAAGTCACTACTGAAGCTTCGCATGTGCCTCAAAAGCCATGCGCCCTGAATGGTTCGTGACTCCCAAAGGTTACGAGCCAAAGTCTTCTCATGCGCCCAATCCCAGATGCACCCTACCAGATCATTCCCCACCAAATTTGAGATCTCCGAGCCATGGGCCGATGACACGTGTCCTTTGACTCGATTCACCCAAGATCTCAGCAACAGAAAAATCTCCTTCTCTGCTACGTGCCGGCCCACAACAGCAGTATGAAGAATTCAACCCCTCAATCAGGACGCATCGTCCATGCGCCTCCATCAGCAATCACCATGTGGCGTCCCCGCGTCCAGGCGCATCCTACATATGCGCGCATGAGCAGCCAGCCTGCAGACTATATAAATAGAGGGATCATTTCCTTCTTCCAGACCTACACACACACAGAGACGAACATTCGTAGACAGACAGAGACATCGCACAAACAGAGAGGCAGATACAGACACTCAACGTCTTTCTTCTCTTAGCAAGCTCCAGCACCCAGAGCAATCCAAACCTTCAGAGAACCGATAACCGTCGTCAGATCGTCAACGGAGTCAACGCATTACCACTCGCTCTATCGGCACAAGGGACCCAGATAAACAAAAGTGTACTCCTAGGACTACGTCTAAGTCCTATATTGTAACACTGTTCTGTTTGTATTGAAATTTACAATCAAAAGATTTTAATGGCAAACAAGCTGGCGACTCTGCTGGGGAACTCTTTCTCCTCCACCGAGAAAGTTGTGTCACAATCCGACGATGTGAAGGTGGGCTCCTCCCACAAGACGCTGGTCGTACGCCTCAATCAACAGGCGTATGAGGAGTTCATCTCTGAAGGAAGTGCGAGTCCTTCGAAGCGGCTGCCAAAGCCGAAGAAGACCCGCCGAGTCTGGGTGCGCAAGGTCGACGCCTTTGGCACCACCACCGAAGGGGATGCGCCGATCCAGCCTTTCCTTCATGCTGACGTCCTCAGCAACCAAGATGCGCCCACCGGTGCAGCGCATCTCTCGGGAAAACGAACAGCTGACCACATTCCCCAGCTATCTCCCTCTCAGGCGAGGAAGATGCGTCGACGGAGCAGGGGCGCAGCCAATGCCCCGTGCATCATCTCTGATGCGCCACAGAAGGTCTCTGTCTTTGACAGACTCACTCGCTGTAGTGGCGAGGAGAATTTGGATTCTGAGTACTACGCGCCCCAGCGGCCTGGTACGAAGAAGTCCAAGGTAGCACGGGCCATGCGTCCCAAACGTGCTATGCCAGCAGCAAGCCAGAAGCATGCGCTCACAATCATGCGCGATGCTGATGGTAAGCTGTATAAGGTTGACTCAGGTGCTGCGGCGCCAGAAACGAGCCAACCTTCAAAGTCCTTATCTCACTTGGGCGCATCTGTTGCGTTCGTAACCAAGTCGAGTAAGGCAAACCCAGTGGTCTTGAACCCCCGCGCCCTTTCGGGTTGTGCTTCTGAGGTTCGTTCAAGTCACTTTAAATGTTGTTCTCCCACTACTGATCGGGACACCTATTTGGTGTTAGGTCAGGGGGCGCAGCATTCACCTGACCACCCCGCCGCTTGGCCTTGCCATGCGCCTGAAGGGGGTGCGAAGGTAGCACTCTCCTCCAACGATCTACGTAACGTGATCACTCACAAGCGCCGATCAGGAGAGTCGACTGTCAAGCATGATGCGCCCCTCGCAGGGCACACTTGTGCTGTAGTCACCATCAACTGTTGTTGCAAGTCAGCAGTCCCACCAAGACAATCGGTGTTCCAGCGGCTGCAGTCATCGACACCCCTCCGACGTCGCCTCGGGAAGAAAGTGTCAACAATAGAGGAGCCATAACTAGAGGTTGCTTCATGCAATGTAATCTCCAACTCCTCGTCAGTCCGAAAGGCGACTGGCATTTCCTCGTCCAAGAGCCAGCCGAGGAAATCCAAAACAACCGTCTCGTCCTCCGGAGTGTTCGAAGGCACTCGGGGGAGGAAGAAGCTCTTGGAGGAAGCTGGGGGTAGTCAAGCCCTTGTTGATCCTCCTTCCGAAGACGAGGGTGTCCTCCAAAGCACAGCTAGGGTCGATCTTCATCCTCAGGGCGAAGTCAGCCTCCCCGACATAGCTGGGGGTCGTCTAGCCCCTGTGGACCTGCATCTCGAAGATGAAGAAGTCATTCAAGACATGACTGGGGGTAGTCAGGCCCTTCCGGATACTTCTCCTGAAGACGAAGGTGTCCTCCAAAACTTAGCTGGGGGTAGTCTAGTCCCTGCGGATCCGAGTCCCGAAGACGAATAAGCCCTCAGGAACATAGCTGGGGGTAGCCAAGACAAAGCTCCGGGAACAACAACTCCTCTACATGAGAGTGAGGCTGAAAGCGAAGCCTCAACCGAGCCATCTGATTCCAGCCGTGTCATGACAGTCTACATAACTGGGGGTGACGCCGATCCGGATGCGCCACCAGCGGACCTCGTCTAGCACATAGATACCTTGGAGGGAGGACTCAAAACCCTCTCTGCCTCTATGCAAATACTGACTCAAGCAGTGTTTGAGATACGGTCAGCTTTGGCCAGGACACCTTCTACCGGTCCCACCCAGGGGCCAATGGAGAGTCAAGTGTACCCCCTCAACGGGTATCCTCGGATACGGATCGTCGCGAAGCCCCCCGGACGTCGGAGCCCTCAAATGCTCAACTCCAGGTGGTACCACCTTCCCCGACTCCCAGCTCTACGAAAGACGTGGTCGAGATGATCAGGGACCTGCGCGAGCATTTTGAGTCCAAGACGAGACAAGAGGAGCGCCAAAAGATGGGCATCCCCCAACCTTATACCCTCGAATAGAATTAAGTGGTTTATCCTCCCAAATATAAACTACAAACGCTGACGCCATACGACGGGAAGGACTCTCTGCGTCGCTATCTGACGTATTTCTAGTCTCGGACGGGACATCTCCCGATGGAGGATGCGCTACTCACCAGCATATTTGTCGACGCACTGAAAGGAGTGGCGTACGACTGGTACTACAGCCTCCCCGACAATTTCATATCTTCCTTCGACAATTTGACGCACCTTTTCTTCGACCGTTTCTACGACGGTGGGAAGGACATGACAATGGCGTCCCTCATAGAGATACGCCAGAAGGAGAAGGAAACAGTTCGGGTATTCATCGAACGCTTCCGACAGGCCTGCTTCAGACTGCCCCCGGGCATGCCAGAACATGCGCTCCTCTCCTTTTACAGCATGAACATGCTGCCTGCAGTCAAACTCTGGCTCAACTCTACTCCTCCTCCCGACTGGAGTTCCCTGATCATCGAAGCCGAAGCCGCAGAAAAGAAGGCGGCCAATGCTCGTCTTCTGGGAGTCAGTTTCCCTGCCTTTGAAGACAAGGGGAAACGGCCTGCAGCCAACAACCCCGGACGAGAGACGAAGGGGAAACATGCATTGACTGTCAATGCCTCAAAAGGTGCATCAGCACCTACTCAGAAGCCTCCACTTGCACCAAGACCAAAGGAGGTTTATTCTTTCAACGATGAAGATACCCTGCAACTCTTTGAGATACTGAAGCAGGGTGACAAGATCAAGTTGTCGGACCCGAAGCGTCCGGACGAGGTTGAAAAAGTGGACAATCCGAGGTACTGTCACTACCATCGGTTTGTCGGACATCCAACCAAGGACTGCTACGTCCTCAAAAATTACATCCAGCGCATGATCAATGCGGATGTTATCTCCGTCGACTACGAAGAGAAGACGGTTTCAGCCAACATGGTATCGCTCCAGTTCGGCACCTTGCCGCCAACTACAACACAAGATGGTGTCGTCCCCATCCCTAAGGCAACAATGGAGGTGGTTAACTTACCACCTACTCGTGACAACGTGAGTGGACTCATCCCACTCACCACATCTCGGGGAGAGATCTTATGGGTTCACCCTGATCTTGTCTCCGAGGTTACTCAACCGGAGGTACGCTCTGCCTCCAAAACTAAAGGCAGGAAGATCAAATCTTGCCGCATGGTCTCTTCCTTCGTAGAAGAGGCTCTTCCTGTACAAACGCGTTCACAACAGAACGCCCAACCCGACGAAGCTGCCGTCGAGGTGGTGCCTCCTTGCACCATCCCTGCTGCCCAGGAAGAGGGCCCGTCTAAGCCCTCAGCAGCCAATAAGCAGAAGCATGTAGAGGCTCGTTTCGACAGACCTTTGCGAAAGGAGAATGCTTCGGGGCTAGCCAAGCCCCACAACTTCGACATACTGGCACAACTGGCCAGTACTCCTGCCCGCCTTTCTCTGTTTGAGCTCCTTCGTCTTTCCAAAGACACTCGCGAAGCTCTCTGTGAAGCCATGAAGGATGCTGAGTCCTTCATCAGTCAGGTCAAGCAGCCTGAAGATCTCCCAACTACATGTGTGCACTGTCATTGTGCGGATGAGGTTATCCCCAATATAACCTTCACCCAACAAGATATGCTGCTCAAGCACAACCGACACAACAGGCCGCTGTATTATACAGGGTATATCGGTTCTGTCAAAGTGAAGCGGATTCAGATCGATCCGGGGTCTTCCTTCAGCATCATTCCGAAGACGCTGCTCTCAACACTGGGGATCCCAATGTACCGACTGGCGCCATCCAACACAATAATCAGTGGCTTCAACGCTAGCAAAAGCGAGCCACTGGACAAGATACGACTAAAGTGCCATATCGGTAACCTCAGAACTGAGGTGACTTGTTACGTCGTGGACGCCGACGTCAAGTACAACCTCCTGTTGGGTCGTCCATGGCTGCATGAGTACATGGTGGTGCCATCCATACTCCACCAATGTATGAAGTACGTGTCCACCAACGAAGTCATCTGGACGGAGTTCGCGGACATTGACCCTTTCAAAGGGGTTGAAGCCTACTTCACTGATTCCAACTTGTACAAATCACCTGACAATGAGGAAGCCAATGATGCTGACGACGAGGCAGAAACGGCAGCAGAGCCGAATATGGAGCCTGAGATGACTCCCAGCGCTCCTTTGAAGATCCGACTCAAAGGCAAACCGCCTCAGAAGTTGTCTCCCATGAACATCAAGCTACCCGGGAAAGCACCAACTGCTCCTGAAGCTCCCTTGAAGATACGACTCAAGGGAAAGCCGCCTCAGACATCGGCTCCCCTCATGGCAAAACTACAGGGGAAGGCACCCATCACCGAAGGCGCGGTTGAGGCACCTCTGAAGGTGCGTCTTAAGGGCAAGCCGCCGCAATCCAAGCTGCCAGAGAAGACCTACATAGCCCTCTCAGACCCCGAAATCAAAGCTGTGGTGGACTCTCCCGATCCAATCCCAGTACTCGCAGATGAAGAGCTAGGAGAATATATCTCTGCTGATGTAGACGCACCCTCTCTGGACAATGTAATCCCGCGGGATAAAATCTCGTATTTCATCAATAATAGAGTATCTTTTAATTATTCTAGTCTTCCACATTGGAATGCCATGTATACATTAGATAACGCTCTACGGTCGTTGCAAAAACAAATAACGACTGTCCATCATGTAAATCGAGTAGTCCTGTTCCAAGGGGTCTGTTCTGTAGTCCCACCGCGGAGTCGAGACGAAGAATCCATCATTTTCGGCAAAGTTGAGCGTCATCAAGACCTCCCGCCACTCGAGCCAGAACCAGATACCGACAGAATACAAGTCTATCGGTACACGGACAAGACAAAGTACCTCATCCAAAAGATGGGTTACGACCTAAAAAGCAACAAAGGCCTGAACTACGGCAAGGGTCGACGTCTTCCTCTCCGGCTTCCAACACCTAAAGGAAAGCCGCAGGACTACTATAATCGGACTCGACAGGGGATAGGCTATGTCATGCCGCCGTCAACTCCAGAGAGTTCGGAGGCAGAAGAAGCAGAACATTCTCATTCGTCTGAAGCATCAACTTGGGATTCCGATACCAGTATCGGCTCAGTCTTCAAGAGAGTGCTGTCAGCCAACATGACATCCGCTCAACCTCAAGAAGATGAAAGCGAAGATCAAGCGCCGGAATTCTTCGAAGAAGAACCGTGGGCGCAACGCTTAGGAGAACAATGGGAGTCTCGTTTTGAGCTACGCGAACCCCCTACCGAAGACGAAGTCGAGCAGATCGACCTTGGGGATGGATCTTCTTCCAAACCCATCTTCATCAGCAAAAGCCTAAAAGGAGAAGACCGGGAGTCTTTAATCCAACTGGCTAAAAAAATATATTGATGTCTTCGCCTGGAGCTACGAAGACATGCCAGGACTTGATCCTCAGATCGCGATGTATAGGCTCAACATCTTACCCGATGCCAAGCCTATCAAACAACAACAGCGACGCTTTCGTCTGGACATCATGAACGCCATCGATCAGGAGGTGGACAAACTCTTGACCAGCGGCTTCATCCGTGAAGAACAACACCCGGATTGGGTGGCCAACGTTGTCCCTGTCACCAAGAAGAATGGGAAGATTCGAGTCTGCATCGAATTCAGGGATCTCAACTCCGCTTGCCCGAAGGACGAATTTCTGCTTTCTATCACCGACGTGATGATCGACAACACATGTGGCTTCGAACGCATGTCTTTTATGGACGGGTATTCGGACTACAACCAGATCAAGATGTTCCCCGATGACGTAAAACATACGTCATTCAGGACTCCAAAGGATGTTTTCTGCTACACAGTGATGCCCTTCGGCTTGAAGAACGCTGGTGCTATATACCAACGAGCTATGAGTACCATCTTCCGTCAGCATCTTCGCAAGATAGTCGAATGCTATGTTGACGACATCGCAGTCAAAAGCCGTCTCAAAGGAGATCACCTACAAGACCTGAAGACAGTCTTCGATCTCATGCGGGTGCATCAACTCAAGATGAATCCCGCTAAATCCTTCTTAGGGGTTTCTAGCAGAAAGTTCTTGGGCTTCATTATCATGGCAAAAGGCATTCATGTCGATCCCGAGAAGACCAAAGCCATCCTCGACATGGGCCCTCCGAAGAACCTCTAAGAACTTCGAGGCCTACAGGGGCGTCTGGCATACATCCGGAGGTTCATCGCAAACCTTTTCGGAAAATGTTGACCCTTCACTCAGCTTATGAAGAAGGGAGTCTCTTACGTCTGGATAGAGGAATGCTAAAAAGCTTTCGACGACATCAAAGCTTACCTGACGAGTCCGCCAGTCCTAGTGGCGCCCGTCGCCGGTAAACCATTCCTCCTCTACTCCGTGCCATGGATCATTCCCTCGGCGCTCTGCTGGCTCAGAACAGCGATACAGGCTATGAGCAAGCTATCTACTACCTCAGTTGAACACTCATCGGGGCCGAACACCGGTACAACCTTGTTGAAAAGGAGTGCTTGGCGTTGGTATTTGCCATCCAGAAGACTCGCCATTATGTCTCGGGCCAGACGATTCATGTCATCTCCCGAGTCAATCCACTCAGAGTTCTCATGATAAAGCCGGGGTCATTAAACTCCCGGCTAGCTACGTGGGCGATCCTGCTAACACCATACAACATGGTGTTCGTCCCGCAAAAAGCCGTCAAGGGTCAAGCTCTGGCCGACTTTTTAGCTGCACACCCCATCCCGGAGTCCTCTAGACTCTATGAAGACATCCCAGATGAGGTCCAAGAATCTAATGTCACCGAAGAAAGCTTCATCTGGTGGATGTTTTTCGATGGCGCTTCAAGAACAGGCCCCAAAGGCCAAATTATAGCAGGAGTGGGGGTAGTCTTGGTCTCTCCCGATCAGCTGGTCATCCAGCGCACCTACTCCCTTTCGAAGTCGTGCTCCAACAATGTTGCCGAGTACAACGCTCTCATCATGGGACTCCAGTTGGCGCAACAGCTGGGGGTGGATCATCTGGAAGCCTACGGCGACTCAAAACTCGTCGTAAACCAGATCAGAGGGCAATACGAGGTTCGCCATGAAGACCTGATCCCGTACCATGGAGTTGCGTTGAACATCATTTCAACCTTCGCCGAGTTCTTCATCGAACATGTACCTCGTTTACAAAATCTAGAGGCTGACGCTCTGGCTGGCCTCGCAGCCTCGTTAGCAGCACCCCTCGGGACTCAACACTACGTCACGGTAGTTGGTCGAGACTTGGTCTGTCCTAAAAACAACCTGTGCTCACAAGTGACCCATGCCATGTCAACAAGTGCTGGTGTTAATGTCCGAGACTGGAGATTTTCGTTCGTCGACTTTGCTGTTCACGAAATTCTCCCAGAAGACCCGAAAGAAACCGTCTCAGTCAGGAGGCGCTCCCTTCGATTCTACTACGATACAGCTACTAAAATGGTGTACCGACGCTCCTACGATGGACTTCTCCTGCGATGTCTGTCCAACGAAGAAGCAGCCGAAGCTCTTCAGAAGCTCACGATGGGACCTGCGGAGCCCATCAACCTGGCCCTAAGTTGCAGGATCGACTGCGACGCATGGGCTACTACTGGCCAACCATGGTCGCCGACGCTGTTGACTATGCTAAGAAGTGCCATGCGTGCCAGCTTCACGCAGACTTCATTCATATACCGTCAGAACCACTACATCCTATAGTCGCCTCTTGGCCTTTCGAAGCTTGGGGCATGGACATTGTAGGACCGATCACCCCTCCTTCATCGAGGGGACATCGCTTCATTCTAGCCATCACCGACTACTTCTCCAAATGGGCAGAAGCAGTCCCACTGGTGGAAGTGAAGAGCTCTAGGGTGATCAGCTTCATCAAGCACCATGTCATCTACCGTTTCGGGGTACCCCGGAGGATTATCCACGATAACGGTCCTCAGTTCATCAGCCATGTTTTCAGCAGATTCTGTGACAAGAATCGCATTCAAAACGTGGCCTCAACCGCCTACAATCCGACAGCAAACGGATTGGCCGAGGCGTTCAACAAGACCATCGTCAGGCTACTCAAAAAGGTCGTGTCATCCAACAAACGTGACTGGGACGAAAAGCTCGGCGAATGCCTTTGGGCCTACCGCACAACGGTACGGACCCCGACGGGTAACACACCATTCTCCCTGGTCTACGGGAGCGAAGCGGTACTACCTCTCAAGATCCAGATACCCTCTCCGCGTAGCAATCACAAACCAACTCACAGAAGAGGACAATCAACGTCGTCGTCTACAGGAACTGGAGGCATTTGACGAAAAGCGCCTCCTAGCTCAACAACGCATCGAACTCTACCAAGCCCGTATATCACATGCTTTCAACAAGAAGGTCAAGCAAAGGACTTTCCAAGAAGGCGACCTGGTTCTGGCAGTCAGGAGGCCGATGGTGTTGACTCACAAGACACCAGAAAAGTTCGAGCCCAAGTGGGAAGGACCTTTCATCGTAGAGATGGTATACTCAAACGGTGCTTACCGCCTCGCCAAACACAATGGAGACTTGTTTATGATGTCCATCAACGGCAAGTTCCTAAAGAAGTACTACTCTTGACATCTTTCAGACATGTACTTCCACAAAATCAGACGCTTCCGGAACCCAGCTGTTCCGTGGCATCCTCCAGTAGAAGGACAACCACGTCCACATCACCTCTGAGTTGTCCTCCTACGCCCTACAAAGGAGAATCTTACACTCCGTAAGACTACACTACCCATCATGTTTACCACGTCCACATTACCTCTGAGCAAACATTCCGTGCAGACAACCCCTGCGTTGTCGTACATTGATTGCAGAACTTCCACGTCCACATTACCTCTGAGTAGTTTCGTATATCCCCTAGAGTCCTTCCTACCACGTCCATAACACCTCTGAGTAGGAAGATTCCATCATTTGAATCCCATATTTGCCACGTCCACATCACCTCTAAGCAAATATATTGGTTCTCTCAAACTTATTATCTGTACCTAAAAACTAAGGTGCGCAAAAGATAATAGGTCCACACAAATCATCAAGTTCATGACAGCAAAAATGAACACGTCACAAAAATTTTGTATTTCTTTATTCGAAAGAGTAAAGGATTACACCCCCTAGCAAGAGTTGCAAAAACACAAAAAAGAAGAGACTACAATCCCTAAACATCCCCAGGGTTGGCTGAAATCTCTTCAATCCGGCACCTCAAGTCTGTCGCTCGAGTTTCTACGACCCGACGTTCAGCTTCTTGACGCATCGCCTCTATGGCCTCTGGAGAAGTGTCATCCTCATGCTTCTCATCCTGCTGCTGCCGCTGCTGAGCCAGAGTAAGAGCCCGGTGGGTGAAAGCTGCTTCCTCCTTATTGAATGCTACATGTTCAGCCTGGGCACGCTCAGCATCCAATAGGAGTCGGGCCCGCTGGTCCTCAAGATGGCGAATCTGGGCATCAACCTCTGCGATACTAGCATCCAACGCAGTTCACAACTCTACCTTCTCCTGCGTAGACTGAGACAACCGCTCCACTGCAGCTTCAGTCTCAGCCACTTCGCGCTCCCATACACCCACGGTGGCCTGATAAGAGGACTCAATTTCAGCAATCAGCTTCTCCTTTTTCGCGTCTATCAGGGCAGAAAGATCATTCCGCTGGATACGCTGAATCGGAAAGCAGTTGATCCAGCTCAGTCACCGAGGCCTCCAGAATCTCGGCCATATGATCATGGCCCTGGTGGAGACGTATCAGGTTGATGTGTGGAAGCGCCATCGATTTTGCCATCACGAAACTCCCATTGGTGTTCATTACTGTCGATACACCCTTCTGTAGCATCTTGTACACTGCCTCAACGATGAATTTAACATACTCATCCGCATCCGCCAACACTTGTGGTGTCATGGCAGGAGTTGGAGGAGTTACCCTGGATGGCGGACCTGAAGAAGACCTGCCGATCTTATTCTACGAGGTTTGAACATCGACCTCAGCAGACTCTCCCGCACCAGGAACTTGAATTCCGCTACCAGCGCCAGATGCCAAGATTGCAGAAGGAGTTGGGTGAGGCGTCGATATCGTCCCCTAAGTCGAAGAAGCAACAGAGGGCTCTTGCATCAGCAAGCCCTTGCCCTTTCCTGGCTCAAAGGGACTATCAGCATCCGGAGCTGCCTCCTCCACCACCGAGGCGTGATCTATAACCAGCGCAGAGCCTTCCTCTGGCAAGCTAACCGGATCAGCTCCCGTTTCCGGGCAGAGCGCATCTTTCGGGGTCGGGCTCGACAGACGAGTCTCTTCCTCATCATCGAATCCCTCCACGGGGACCAAATCTGTCGCCACCTCCCGGTCGGCAGCCACCTCAGCTTCCATTGCTGAGCCTGGGGTAGGGCTCGGCAACGCTACGGCCGACCTTCCCGCATCATGACAAGGAGGGGAATCGACCCTCTCATCTCTTACAATCACGTCTGTTGCCCCCCGCAACAGACTCACGCATCTCTGGAGGAACGTCTTCCGAAGATGACGAACTCCACCCCACTTCATCATCAGGAAGCCCCGTATCCACAGGACCCTCAACGTCCAAGGCCCCCACGGCGGCTTGCACCATCCCGGAAGTTGCTGCAACCTCAGCATCTCTTCCGACAGAGTCCGGAGATACTAAAATCTCCGCAGGAATAACATCTTCAGGATTCTCCTCCATTGGAGACATTACCATCGGAGAAATTCGCTCATCAGAGGAGCTTGCTACCTCCTTCGGTTTACTGACACCCGGTTTCGAAACACGGGTTCTCTTCTTCAACGATCCCTGCAAGAAGAAAAGCACAAGTCACCAAAATGACATGATGAGCCAGATTACAGAGGACTCCTTACCTCAGCAGGGACTGATTCTAGTGATGCAGCCTTTGCAGTCGTCACTTTCCTCGGCCTTTTTGGTACGGACGAACCGGCCTCTGCGTCAGCCCGTCTCTTCCCAACAGGGGAATCTCTCACTGATGCTACAGGAGCAGTCCGATATCCCGCTAATTTTGGTGGACGATATGACCGAGCCGCCGCCAACATATTTATCGTAGCCTCAAGCTGAGTTCCAATGATGAAACTGGTCTCCCTATCATAACCAGGAGACACAGCATTCATGGTGTAATACAGTTTAACGGCTGAATACAGGATTTGTGGCCGAGGGTTACGAACTGGCGTAGTAAAATGAACACCAGTGCACCTGGCATTGTAATATTGCCAGCCCCGGACTCCGTCCAGCAAACTCCCGACAAACCCCAAATTGTTACTGGGGTTCCGTAACATTAACTGGGTGTATCCGAACTGACGAGCAAACCGACTTGGCAGATATGGCTCCAGATAACACATATTCTGGTTGCGGTAGACCAAGTGGGAAGGCCGAATACTTTGCAACCAACAAAAACCCCATTTCGACAGAGTAATCGCATCTTCACCAAAGTCATCTAAATCTTGGTCGGCCTCGAAATCTTTGAAGATGGGACCGACCTTGACAATCTCCCACCCCTGAAGATAGGACAAAACTCTCCTGCAGACGGGAACACCAGTGTGCAACCACTTCCTCTTGTAGAAGCGGCGGATAAAGGCATCACCTTCAACGTGATCCTCCTCCGAGCCTGGACTCATCACGTTCGGGTGATGAAGAATCAACCATCCCATCAGATAATGGAATGGTAGTTCGGCCCGGGGAAAGTTGTCGTTTCTACCTCTCTCATGGATCACGTCCTCAACAAAGGTCCTCAAGCCCCGCAACAGGTTACACACCATCGCGGGGAGAAGAGCCAAAGGGCGACCAAAGGCCAATTTTACTGCTGGCAAAATAAGGTTCTGGTGTACCCTCTCCACGGAACCCGATCCGCCCGCGAACACACAATCCCGGAGCCATATCATCAAATAAGCAGCCAATACTGCCTTAGATGACATCCGGTGTGCACAGTGCCAGAAGCAGCTATACGCGTTTTTGCCACTCTCATTTGAACGAGGGGCCCTCTCGTCCAACCGGCTCATTTCAGAGGTCAACTCCGCGGGTTTCAGCCCTTGCGGAGTCATAAACCGGATCTTCGAAGAATCCGCCAAATCCTGCTTGAAGACGTAATCCCTCCAAGCAGTCACATGAGGTTGAGACTTGCCTTTCTCCCTCCGTTGCATCAGATAATGATGGCTCGCTACCTCTTTGAAGACAGCCATCATCTTCGGGTCCTTCTTTTCCAAGACAAGGATCTCTTCGTTTGACGGAAAATATTCCTCGTACGGTTCAGATCCCCAGGGAAGCCTGGATACCTCGTACATTTCGTGGAGAGCCAATCCCAACTCTCCCACTGGAGTAAAGAAAGTGCCAGTCTGGGTATTGAACATTTCCAAAAGAGCGAGGAACATATGCTTATTGAGATCCACGCCAGCCTGTGTGGCACGGACAGCGGCCGTCGGCCCAATCTCTTTAAGCTCAGCCTTGAACTTCGACAACACCCAAACGGTCAAGTCGTCCCACTTCGGCATGTGGTGACACCAACCTTCTACCCTAAAGCTACCTTTCGGATACATGACCCTCGATGTTAGCATCCGATTTGCAAAGGTCGAAGCACTGAAGACAAAGGTGTCATTAGGAACCTCACTATAAAGGCTCCCAGGACGCAAAGTTCTGCAACTAAACGAGGGTCCGGTTCGCGAAGCGGCCAAGGTATCCCTTTGATTCGAAGTAGCATCAATCGAAAGTGTACCTCTCAATGCCCCTCCTTGAGAAGGAGTAAGTTCCCAGGGCATCCTTCTCTTGGAAGCTAAATGGTAGAAGGCCGTCAGCGGCAACTGGCGATCAAGTTGTCGCATATACAGAACCATGTCCTTCGCAGAGAAGAACCAGTCTTCTTTGATCTTCAGTATCTTCGCCTCGGTGGAGATCAGGCGGTCATCGAACAAAAAGGCAGGTTTTAAGAAGGTCACATCCTCGGATTCAGCAGATTTCAGTTTACCGCTCTCCATCATACTCTGGAGGAAAATCGGCAACTGATTCTGGATCTGCAGCATTCTCTCAGGAGGTTGATTCTGCAGGATAGCATCCTTCGCAGGGTTGATAACCTCCTCGTCAAAATCAACTCCCATTTGACAAAGAGAAGCATCCAGAAGGACTTTATTCAGCAAAGGGATTGTCATCGACACTGATACAATAAAAATAAAAGTCAGGCAAAAAAGCTTTAAGAAGACAAAATGTGTCAAGCAGCCCGGCGCATCATCAGGGTGTAAACCCATGCGCATCAGCGGTGTGGCTTCGGCGCATCATCAGGATGTAAACCCATGCGCATCAGCTGAAGCTTCGGCGCATCATCAGGGTACAAACCCATGCACGTCAGCAGTGAAGCTTCGGCACATCATCAGGGTGTAAACCCATGTGCGTTCGCAGTTAAACCGCGGTGCATAATAAGGGCCTAAACCCATGCACGTCGGTGGGATGAAACCTCGGCGCATCATCAGGACAGAAGTCCATGCGCTTCGGTAACAATGAGTTAGAGCACATCAACTCAGCCGTATGATCCAAAACTCGCCTGAACAAAAATAATAATGGAAAAGACGACACCCACCCGTCACCGCAGGCCGAACGTCGGTCGGAGTCACAATGGTGACAGGAGCGTCTTCCTCGACGAACTCCGCAGGCTCCTTTCCCTTGCCAGCACCGCCACGAGGAGTCTTGGGAGCCATTTCTTAAAAGGAGAAAGTTAGGATTTTGTCGAAGAAGAACTCTAAAAGATAAAAGCAAAGAGAGGAATCAGGCTAGAACTCTCTCTCTTCTCCTCACGCCTATTTATAGGCTCAGTCGCACGCGTGAACCGATGAAGTGTGACCTCAGCCGCCGCTTCGGGTTCTGTGAAGAGATAACTGCAGATAAAACCAAAAAGATTATCATTAATCTTCTTGGTTATCGAGAGATTATCATTTGCATTTACTGAAAGGAGCATGCGCCCATCACTGATGCGCGGAGTATCCATGCGTCCGAACAGACATGCTCCCCAACCACCATGCTTCTTATTCAAAGTATTCCAAAACTTGACAAAAAAGTTTTGAAAACTTTGAAGGGGGTCTTGTAGAAGCATGAAATTTCACGATCAGAGATCCTATGCGCCAAACACTACATGCGCCAGGAAGTTCAGACAAAAGTACTCGAACACAGTAAAACATGAATAGAGACATTAAAAGAAGATTTTTATTTCATATAAAAGTCTATTACATATCTTAAAAAAGGGCTGTACAAAGGAGAACTTCTACAAAAGAAAAGACCCTAAGTCTACAGCCAGGCGCAACATCATCATGCGCTCTCGAACAGGCGCATCTCACCATGCGCTCTCAAGTGCATCCTACCATGCGCTCTCGGCCGGGCGCATCCCTTCAGCAGCTCAGTTATGTGCATCCTCAGTTATGTGCATCCCTTCAGCAGCTCAGTTATGTGCCACTCTTCCAGCCAGGCTCACCGCCGTCTAAATGCTTCGACTAATGAAGCATTTATTGAGCAGAACAAGGGTGGCAATCAACCCTCTAGCTGGAGAAAGAGCTCCCCAAACCGAGGAAGAGAAGAGCACCGCAAGTCAACCTGTGGCCAGGGGAGGCTTCGAAAGAACCTCCAAAGACCAAGGAAGACCGCAATCGAAACCGCGGCTAAGGGAGCAGCTTTCAACACAACCAGAATGGGCAACACCCACTCTGACAGAAGAAAGAGCCCCCAAAGCCGCAGCACCGCAATTCCGATCTGCGGCTCTTCCCACATAACGAAGACGAGGCTCGTGCATCCCGATCTTTGGATGCAACAGGCACCTTCTGCCTGCCTCAGAAGCCCTCGACTCCGACTTTTGGATGTAACAGTCACCTTCAAGTGCATCAACGAAGACAAGGCGTCGCATCTTCACCCTCGGGAACATCTCGTCAACAGAATGTGCTGGAGTAAACAAGTTTATTTCGGGAGGACGTGAGAGAACGAGAAGCAAACTCTCTTCATGCCACTATTTATAGGCCGGGCAAATCAAACCCATGCGCCAAGTGGATGGCTCTCCGAATTCCGTGCAATAAATTTGTATTAAATGGATGAACCTGACGCTTCGAATTCAGCCAAGTCAAAAACGGCTATTTAAAGCACTCGAAGAACATAACAGTCGTACCAAAAGACGTGTCAAGCGGAGCGGATGCGCCGGCCAGACCGCGCATCACACAGACGCACCCCTCAGCACCAAGCGCTTCACAAGCATGCGGCCCCATGCGCCTAGTAGAACGCCGATCGATGCGCCCACTCGACAGTCCATCACCTGTCAAAGAACATTAAATGCTGAAGTCTGACAGAGTTGGCAGCACGCCTCTCGAGGACTGAACAGTTGACAGCTTTTTCAGAAAATGAAGCGTCGCCAACGTCAGCATCATCATTACTTTCCTCCGGCGGTTACAAGCCACGTGGCCACCCAACCACTTGCATGCGCCTCCGCGGCCATGCGCCCAAAGCTCTGCATGCGCCTCAAATGCCATGCGTCCCAGACTTCTCTCTGATCCCAAAAGACAAAAGTAAAGTCACTACTGAAGCTCTGCATGCGCCTCAAAAGCCATGCGTCCCAGACTTCTCTCTGATCCCAAAAGACAGAAGTAAAGTCACTACTGAAGCTTCACATGCGCCTCAAAAGTTATGCGCCCTGAATGGTTCGTGACTCCCAAAGGTTACGAGCCAAAGTCTCCTCATGCGCCCAATCCCAGGCGCACCCTACCAGATCATTCCCCACCAAATCCGAGATCTCCGAGCCATGGGCCGATGACACGTGTCCTTTGACTCGATTCACCCAAGATCTCAGCAACAGAAAAATCCCCTTCTCTGCTACGTGCCGGCCCACAACAGCAGTATGAAGAATTCAACCCCTCAATCAGGACGCATCGTCCATGCGCCTCCATCAGCAATCACCACGTGGCGTCCCCGTGTCCAGGCGCATCCTACATATGCGTGCATGAGCAGCCAGCCTGCAGACTATATAAATAGAGGGATCATTTCCTTCTTCCAGACCTACACACACACAGAGACGAACATTCGTAGACAGACAGAGACATCGCACAACCAGAGAGGCAGATACAGACACTCAACGTCTTCCTCCTCTCAGCAAGCTCCAGCACCCAGAGCAATCCAAACCTTCAGAGAACCGATAACCGTCGTCAGATCGTCAACGGAGTCAACGTATTACCACTCGCTCCATCGGCATAAGGGACCCAGATAAACAAAAGTGTACTCCTAGGACTACGTCTAAGTCCTATATTGTAACACTGTTCTGTTTGTATTGAAATTTGCAATCAAAAGATTTTAATGGCAAATAGGAGTGTCTAACCTATGTACTATAGGTCTGATCGGGGATCACGTTGTTATACTAAAGATGATCGCTCATTCTCCGATTCCTCCACCTTCAACAGTTTGGTACAAAAGAGCATCGGTCGAAGCCATCGCTTGGACCACATCTTTCGTTGATCAGATCAACCATTGTAAGAAGTTGTTGAAGTTTGAGGAGCCAAGAGACTTACCTGCTGACCACTACGACATCAAAATCGACTAAGTATGGATATATTTACAGTTTGACATTTTGTATATGGAGGACCACTCTTGTATATAGTGAAATATGAAGTCCACTAATCTATATGGAGTAAATTTTGTATACAGTGAAATATGAAGTTCAGTATGTTATACGTGTCTACCTGTGTGCTATCTGTGTTATATGTGTCTACCTGTGTGCTATTTATGTGTTTACATGTGTGCTATCTGTGTTATATGTGTTTACCTGTGTGCAAGTATGTGTGGCAAAATATACCAATTTGTTAAAGTATCAGATCCAGTATCAGGACTGCCACCCCCCTGGCAGTCCTGTATTGAATCAGGACTGCCAGGGTGCTGGCAGTCCTAATTGAAAGTTGTTGTTATATAAATGGCCATTCTCCGTTCGAAAATTGTTATCGGATGCTCGAGAGGACGTCCCGCACGTTCCTTCCGCTTTGACGCGGTGGGCCGTATTCTTTTGTTAGCGGCCGGTGGACTGAATGACAACATACAGTTATTAAATAATAGAAACAGCATGCATTATCCACCCCCATATGTCATAACAATAGGACTGCCAGGCCTGTGGCAGTCCTACTAAAAATCAGGATTGCCACAGTCCTGGCAGTCCTCTTTCACAAGAGGACTGCCAGGACTCTGGCAGACCCGAACTGCCACAACGATATGCTAGTTTGTCGTGTTCTAGGGTTAGGATTTCAATATAAAATGTGGGTTTCTTGTGTTCGAAAATTAGGGAAGAGAACGTGAAAGAGATTCTAAACCTATTTTATCAAAAAAAAAATTCAAGAATTAAAAATATTCTAGGGTTTCGAATAGATTGTACAAAATTCTCGAATAAATTAGGGAAGAACGTACCTGGATTCCGGTTGCTTTGACTTGCATGTCATCTCTTCGAGAAGGTTGTGGAAGAAATCTTGGTGGAGGAATTGGGAGTGGAGTGGTGGAGAAGAAGAAATTAGGGTTTTAGGAGAGGGAGAGGGATAGCTCTTTTTTTTCTTCTTGAGGAGAGAGAGTGTAGAATGAAAATGAAAGTGAAAAGAAGGGTTTGGGGGGTTGGGCTGCCCCCAGCAAATTTTGTGTGCCCCCTAGCAAATTTTCCACCTTCTTGGGCTGCCCCCAAGTAAGTGATGTCCCCTAGCAATTTTGGTAGTGCCCTTAGAAAAAACCTTTTTTAAAAAGTCCAAAATAAAATCCCATGATATATATACCTTTACTATATAATATGTCTACGGTTCAAAAATGAACCGTGGAAGCCATATATAAATTATCAACCATTTAATTTAAAAAACTAAAATAGATTATAGTTTTAAATTGTTTCTTATTTTCTTCCGCATAACCGAATATACACGAAATATCCTCTTATATATATATATATATATATATATATATATATATATATATATATATATATATATATATGGGAGGGGAGCGGATCAAAAGTCCCCCTTAGAAAACCTCCTAAAACCCCCCTCACTCTCTGCCGTAATATTAATATTAATATTAATATTAATATTAATATTAATGTTAATGTTAATTTTAATATTAATGTTAATATTAATGTTAATGTTAATATTAATTTTTATTTTTATATTAGTGTTAATGTTAATGTTAATGTTAAAATTAATTTTAATGTTAAGTTTAATGTTAATTTTAGTATTTAATGTTAACATTAATATTAACATTAATATTAATATTAACATTAAATTATGACTGAGAGTGAGGGGGATTTTTAGGAGATTTTCTAACGAGGACTTTTGATCCGCTTCCTATATATATATATATATATATATATATATATATATATATATATATATATATATATATATTTATAAATATAAAATATATATATATATATATATATATATATATATATATATATATATATATATATATATATATATATATATATATATATATATATATATATATAATGTTAAGTTTAATGTTAATTTTAGTATTTAATGTTAACATTAATATTAATATTAACATTAAATTATGACTGAGAGTGAGGGAGGTTTTTAGGAGATTTTCTAACGGGGGCTTTTAATCCGCTTCCTATATATATATATATATATATATATATATATATATATATATATATATATATATATATATATATATATATATATATATATATATATATATATATATATATATATATTAGAATTAAATATTTAAATTATATTTTGATAAAATTAGAAAGAAGAAAAATTATTTTGCTTTTACTAGTCCATAAAACAACTGTCAATCACCCCAAAGCCGGTAAAAGCAGACATCTTACAAATTTTTTAACATTACTAATTAACATAAGGGGTTTCAAAACCGTTCAAGATTGAGCCGTCTAAACCGTGTGTATTTCATCAATCATTTCGTTTTAAAATTAAAATTTTTTTTTATTATTTTCTCACATAGTTTAAAACAGAATTATAACCTAAAATCCTCCTAACTGCATGAATATGTATAAATACTAAAATATCTAGATTTTAAATTATATTTAAACTAACTACATGGTATTATCTAACTAAACACATATCCAAAAGTTAAAAAAATGCATTTATAATATTCATAACTAAAATATATTCAAAATATATTTAAAATATTCTAACATAATTTAAATTTGTATATTTCATTCATATTGTAGATTTTTTGAACGTGCACTACCCTCTCTTTTTTATTTTTCTTCTGCATAACCGAATATCCTCTCTTTTATTTACATATATCCATAACAATTATAATTAAATTTAAACTAAATTTCTTTAAACCTTAGTTAAATATAAATATATAATATATATAACAAATCTTAGTTTAATTTTAGATTTAAATATTTGAATTATATTTTGATACACGTGCTTTTATTAGTAATATATATAACAACTGTTGATCACCGCTATTTGGCTGAGACGATATATATATCTTCCACTATATAATGTGGCTTCAAAACGGCTCAAGATTTAGACGATATATATCTCTCAAATTTGAGCCGTCATACTTTAAATAAATAAATAAAATTAATAAAATATAACTGAATAACTACCTAAATACTCCACTAACTATTAAAAACCTTAACCAAGCATTAACTACATAACATGATATGTTTGTAAGTAAATAGTTTTAGCTCAAGTGGTTAAGGTGAGAGATATTTTTTATGATTGTTTGAGTTCAATTCATAGAAAGGACAAATTTTATAATAATTTTTTTTACGCACGTGCACATTACTTGTCTTCCACGATGTAAGGGGGCTTTAAAACGGCCCAAGATTTAGTCATCTAAGTCGTATGTATATCATCGACCATTTTATTTTATTTTAAATTACGGAAGATAGAATTTTAATACTTTCTCTTCTTCTCTTCTGCATAACTAGGGAATACCCCCTTTATAATATATATATATATATATATATATATATATATATATAACAAATCTTAATTTAGATATAAATATTTAAATTATATTTTGATAATATTAGAAAGATGGAAAAAAAATTACGTGCAACACGTGCTTTTACTTGTATATTTAGAGTGTCTACCAATAAGCACACCTCCTAAATGAGCAAATGAGCACAATTATCTATATCAAGTAATAATTTTAATCTAATGATTGAAATTTTAACCTCTTGGAGCATCCACAGTGGGAGAGACTTCAAGTGCTATTTGACTTTAGCTAAATTTGTAACACTTAAAGGCTGCAGTGGGCACTTATCAATACTTGAAAATTGCTAGAAAGCTAACATACACTCCATATTTGGAGGGTGCCATAGCTCTACTACATTAATTTTTGACCCCACCAAATTAACCGTTCTTACCAAACAGAGAAGAAGAAAAAAAGAGAAAAGAAAGAGAAAAAAATCTTACCAAACAAGGAAGAAAAATAAATGAAAAAAAGAAGAAGATGAAGTATGTTAATTTGGAGTATTTTTTTGGAGTGTACCATTGTGTGCTAATATCAATTAAATACTCCAAAAGTAATAATTTACACAAATTTTTATAATTTAGAGTATGTCTTAGTGTATCTAATGTGGATGCTCTTATTAAGGAAGGAATATAGATAATATTGACCACATAAGGATATATACTGAATATTAATGAACCGGTTCTCTCTTTTCCTTTTTTATTAGCTCTTACTTTGGGGGCTTTCTTTAAGGTTCTTTTTTCAATTAGAAGTTGAATACACGGGAACACCAAATATACACATTTCTTTACAAATGGCTCATTTTTAAAATAAAATCAATTCTATCTTTATCTTAAAAAAATAAGTTATATACATCAATTTAATTTTAAAATATAGATTGATTTTTTTTTTTAAATAGAGATAGGTAGATTAGTTTTCTATTTTAAAATATAGATAGATTTATTTTAAAAAGCTAAAAATAATATATCTTCCAAAAACAAATCAATTTAAAAAATTGTAATATAAAATTTAATATTAAATTTGATTTTATTATTACTTAAAATTAAAAATTAAAACTAACACTAAAATAAAAATTAATATTCAAATCAACATTGATATTAAAACTAAACCTAAAACTATAACTCTAACTAGAACTATAAATATAACTATAACTAAAATCAAAATCAAAAGTAAAATTAAAAATAAAATAAGTTTAATATAAAAATAAAAATTAAATTAAAATTAAAAATTAAAAATTAAAAATAAAATTAAAATTAAAATTAAAATTAAAATTAAAATTAAAATTAAAATTAAAATTAAAATTAAAAATTAAAAAATTAAAATTAAAAATTAGAATTAAAATTAGAATTAAAATTAGAATTAGAATTAGAATTAGAATTAGAATTAGAATTAAAATTAACATTAACATTAAAATTAAAATTAAAATTAAAATTAAAATTAAAATTAAAATTAAAATTAAAATTAAAACTAAAACTAAAACTAAAATTAAAACTAAAACTAAAACTAAAACTAAAACTAAAACTAAAACTAAAACTAAAACTAAACATTAAAATTAAATTAAAAAAATAAATTGAAATTAAATTAAAATAAAAATATAACTAAAACTAAAACTAAAACTAAAATTAAAGTTAAAATTGAAATTAAAATTAAACTAAAATTAAAAATAAAACTATAATTAAAATTAAAAATAAAATTAAAATTAATTTAATAACGTTAAATTTATTTTAAAAATATACTTATTAGATATATTATCTTTAGAAAAAAATATTTGAATTTAACATTAACAATAAAATTCAAATTACATTAACATGAATATTTTTTTTTTAACATTAACATATCATTAGTATTAATTAATATTAATATTAATATTAATATTAACATTAAGTGTAATATTTCTAAATATTTTTTAAAGTTATATTACTTTTTAAAAACTGGAAATTGCTGAGAAACCCAATTTCGGGGTGGACTTTTATGAAATGCCCACCCGCTGGATAAGTTTTATGAAATACCCAGAATTAAGTATTTTCACGTTAAATATTCCAAGATTCCCTTTTAGATGCCACCCGCTAGAAACTGCTATTTTTATAATACCGAAACTACCCCTCCGCGCGAATTGGTCATCTATATGTATTTGAATTCAAAAAACTCAGATCTGGATTGCGATTTTCGTCTTCTTCTTCTTCACGGAAAATTTGAATTCCATTGCTCTCATATTCAGCAGAGATCGCAAAGATCGTTCGTAGTTCGATGTGTTTTTCTTCAGTCGAACTCAGATCATCGCTCGTCATCATCATCACCATCATCATCATCATCTTCATCGTGGAGACATTTGAACTCAGATCTTCAATTGTGGAGAGAAGATCTTTCTTCTTCTTTTCCATAAGAATTATCATCGCTTTGAAAGAAGAACGAAACTCTTTATTCCTGAAAAAACTAAATTACACGTTTTAACACTGGAAATGACCATTCTCCGTCTTAATTAGGACGGAGAATGGCATTCTCCGTCTTAATTAGGACGGAGAATGCCATTCTCCGTTTTATTTAAGACGGAGAATGCCATTCTCCGTCCTAATTAACACGGAGAATGACATTCTCCGTTTTCGTCTTAATTAGGACCGAGAATGTCATTCTCCGTCTTAATTAGGACGGAGAATGGCATTCTCCGTTTTATTTAAGACGGAGAATGACATTCTCCGTCCTAATTAACACGGAGAATGGCATTCTCCGTGTTTCTAACACGGAGAATGGTCATTCTCCTGCGTTTTAACACTAGAATGACCATTCTCCGTGATAAATTACACGGAGAATGGCATTATCCGTCCTAATTAAGACGGAGAATGGTCATTCTCCGTTTAATTTAGCACGGAGAATGGCCATTCTCCGTCTTAATTAGGACGGAGAATGACATTCTCCGTTTTATTTAACACGGAGAATGACATTCTCCGTTTCATTTAACACGGAGAATGGCATTCTCCGTGTTTCTAACACGGAGAATGGTCATTCTCCTGCGTTTTAACACTGGAATGACCATTCTCCGTGTAAATTAAGACGGAGAATGACATTCTCCGTCCTAATTAAGACGGAGAATGGTCATTCTCCGTGTAAATTAAGACGGAGAATGCCATTCTCCTGCATTTTATGGTTAGCTGAAACTTTGGAGGGCCATAACTTTTGACTGGGAGGTCGAAACGAGGTCCCGTTTGTCGCAAAATGAGCGTATCGTCGAGGAGACTGAAAGTAACAGTTTTATCGTTAGACGGCCTTCCGAAATTTTAGATTCGCAAAAAAATGATGTTTGGACCTCCGTTTTAGCACTTTTGTCGTTCGTCCCGGTCTTTCCGAAATTTTTCGACGAGTTTTTGAAGATTTTTGAGGAGAAAACATAGATTCGAAAGTGAGCAGCGTATGGAAGAAGATGGAGTATTGAAACGTTTTTTTAAGAGTAGTTTTGTGGGTGTTTCCAATAAATTAAAAGGAAGGGCAAAAGGGTCATTTGGAACCCGCTTTGGATAAGTTTCTCTAATTCTGGGCACGTGATGAAAGTTTTTTTAGCGGTGGGTTTTACATAAAACTTTTTAGTTTTTGGGCATTTCATAAATCTTCCCATTTAAAAATATCTATGTTTTAAAAATAATAAATTAAATTATTTGTCTCTAAAAAATAAATAATTCAGTCTATGTCTTATAAATTAAATTATTTGTCTCTAAAAAATAAATAATTTAGTCTACCTCCATTTTAAAAAATAAATAGATAGATAAGCCTTATTTTAAAATAGAGAAATGTTTGTTTTGAAAAGGAGAGATTTAATTTTTTAACGGAAAATTTTTAGAAGAGAAACATATGTATATTTATTAAGTGTTATTTTCTCTTCGTAAGAAATTGGTTTATTCCGAGCGAAGAGTAAAAAAACTACGGAAGAAAAAAAAAAACGAAAGAAAGAACTACCAACGAAAAAGAAAAGGAGAGAATCGGATCATTAAAATTCAATATATATACTTTTGTGGTCAATATTTTCTATACCCTTCATTAATAAGAAGTTAAAATTTAAACCATTAGACTAAAATTGAGATAACATCAAAGGGATATAGATAATTGTGCTCATTTGTTCATTTAGAAGGTGTGCTCAGTTGCTAAGGAGTGAGGCATCTCTCCACAAGTTCGAGCCTCCACATGTTCAAGCCTTGGGGGAAGTAGTTATGTTTCCAGTAGGGAACTAAGTGAGGCTGATGTGCGAGTTGGGCTAGGTGGGTTGGGCGCAGACGCAGGTTGGCAGGTCTGGGTGAGTGGGCCTTCGGGTCGGATGCGGACCTCCAGGTTGTGATGTGACCTTCGGACAAGAATAATAATTAGTTTCTTCGAATATATATATACACACACACACAAAAGAACACACACACACGGTCAATGACGCTCTAGTCTAGTGGTAGTGGTGAGACATACTAATCTAGTGGTCAGTAGATCGATTTCTGGTGGGAGCGTTCGCCATAATTATCTTCTTTAAAAAATATATATATATATACACACACACTAGTGGTCAATAGTTGTACGGGTTGGGCCCGCGGACGGGTTGTGGATGCAGACTGACGAATCTTGGCAGGAGCGGACCTTTGGGTCGGGTACGAGCCTCCGAGCCAGAATAAGACCTGCAGACCGTGATGTGGCATTCGGATCGGGATGTAACCTTCGAATTGAGCCAGAATAAGACCTCCAGGCCGTGGTGTGGCCTTTGGACCGGAACATAACCTTCGGACTGAGTATGTATAATAATTACCTTATATATATACACACTTGTAGTCGGACGTTGAAGAGTGAAGACAGACATAACACATTCGATTTAGGGTGGGAGTTTGTACAAGTGCTACAGAGTTATGTTTAAATAAAGTCATGGGGGGTCGCCCCTAGCGAGAGGGGTTTCTCAAATCTGAAGTCTTATACTTACTTCCGGACCGGCACTGGTGCGAAAAACAGAGTTATATTTAAACAGCGTACCTGCAACCTCCATAGTAGGTCGGCGCCGTGCTTGACCTTGAAGCGATTGGCGCGGTAGTCTTGGCGCACCTTCTCAACCGCGGCGATCTCCTCGGCGGTGCCGATGTCGGGATCAAACTCCCAGACCTGTCTCCCCAAGAATTTGTTGTTGGACCTCATCCATGGCCCACCACCCTCAGCAATCTTCAGCTTCCACATTATCGATATGTATGATCTACAACTTGAGAGAATATGGTTCCCAGTTCTCTTTCAAAGAGAACAGAGAGAATGGTTTCCAGTCCTCTTTCAAAGAGAACAGAGAGACCTCTCGTGCTAATTTATAAGCCGTGGGGAGTGAGAAGCATTAAGTTAATGCTAATAACATACAGTTTGGCATGTAATTCCAATCCGATACCAATAATGCTAAGTTTACTACCAAATTCTTACAACCTTCTTACAACCTCACTCACCCATCCCTTACATATGGGTCCCACCGGGTCCCACCACCTCTCACACCCCCCCTGCTATATGGGCTCCACCCGACCCCACCACTTACTCCCCTCCTCCAATCGAAGCCCGACACGTGGCAGATTGTAGGAGGGTTGTAAGTATTGGTTGTAGGCATAGCAAAGCTCATCCGATACCGACATGGTACTGATCGATATCGACCTTGAGAAAAAAAAAACCAATAGCAAAGGTGTAAAAAAAATATTTTTAAAAAATATTTATTATAAAACTCGAGTGGCTTTTGTGATTAGCAATGAGAGATATAAGATCCCGGCTGGATGGCGGAAGATCAGTAGATCGAACCACGGGAACGTATTATTCCTTCCATTAATTTGGTAGAAGTTGAAAGACAGTAGGCCTAACAGACATACAATACAGTCTGCACAAAGTCCCGTGCGTATTGCTGGACTTCTAAAAAAAATTCTTATTTACCATGAGTCAACCAATAACTAAAATTTATTATTATTTTATTTAATTTTAAAACTACTTAAGAAAAGATACAAAAAAAATACTTAAAATTATCCTAAATGTATAAAATATTTCAAATATATTGATAATTATTTGCTTTCTGGTACCCAAAAAAATTTTGATACTCGAATCCGATATTGCAAATACTGTTGGTATTTTTGTCTTTGGACTAGAAAAGATAGTCCCACATCGACTACATCAAATGGTGAGTATCTCAATATAATGCATTGCTTGTGTTGAGGTGTGCACATGAGGTGTAGTGGGGCACAAGTTTGTGCCATGTGGGAGTATTTTTCTAGAAGAAAAAATGATTAAATCCAACAATGATGCAAGTTGATTTTTGTTGTGCGGACTCGGACTCGGACACGGACTCCAGGATGTCTCGTGCATGCACGGGAGTGTTCGGGGGGTAGGCGTGGACTGGCACACTTCTATGCTGATTGTGGGATGATCTAAAATATTAAACTATATTTTTGAGTATTGGTATTTTAGTCCCACATCGGTTAGGAGAAGAGGTGAAGTCTCAACTCCACTCTATAAATAGAGCCCCTTGGCCTCCTTTGAAAGATGCACCAAGAAGAGAGTTAAGGGAGTCTGTAAAGTCCAGGAAGCCCGTTAAAGTCTCAAATTTTGACTTACGAGCGTTCCAGAAGTTCTTCGTGAACTTGCTGGTTCCTGGAAGCAGATCGTGGTGGTGCGAATCTTGCTTTGAGCAACGATGATCTTAATCACCCCAGCAAGAACCTTTCCTTTTCTTCTTTCTTCTTTCTTCTTTCTTCTCCTTCATCTGAGTTGTAACTCAGTTCTGTCCGTCTGCAACTGCGATTGCAAGGAAGAACGTGAGATTTACTTACTGATTATTGTTGCTTTTGTAATCAGATTCATATTATAGAGTTCCTCTTGGATCTCGAGAATAATCAGAAGGTAAACGTTTGTTGAACCTCTGATCTCGACATCGAGTCTACCATCTTTGATCAAGCCCCGGGACTAACAATCTCAAAGCAAAATCCTTATAGATGGAGAACTCTCGTGCTTCTCTCATCGATACCAGCTTTAACAAGTTGGAGAAATTCGACGGAGAACATTTCCAAATCTGGAAGAGGAATGTCACCCTTAATCTTCAACTCGTGGACGTAGACCATGTGTTGATTGAGGATGAACCGACAATTCTAGAAGGAGGAACTGTCGAAGCTATTGCTGCTGCACTCGTCAAGCAGAGCAAATGGAAGAGAGAAAACAGCATATGTAAACTGCTGATTCTCAATTCTGTGGAGGACTCTCAGGCAGAGTCATATTCTAAGAAGGAGAAGGCCAAAGAGATCTGGGATTCTTTGGGTAAGCTATATGAAGATGATGAGAAAAGATCCAAAATCTTCATCGTCGAGAAGTACCACAAGTGGCTCTTCGAAGACGAGATGGCGATGCTACCTCAAGTGAAGGAATTCCTGAAGTTGCGCCAGAAGTTAGATGACGAGAAGATGCCCCTCGTCGACAAGTTTGTCGTTGGAGGGATAGTCTCGAAACTTCCTGCTGGTTGGAGCAACTTCTATGCTAGAATGCATCGAAAGAAGCTGAACATTAGCTTGGAAGATCTCCTACAAGCGATCCACGTTGAGGACGAAATGCGATCTCAACAGAAGATGGACTCTCTGTCCAACCAACTAGCTAAGGCCAACTTGGTACAGACAAGAGAGTTCAAGGGGAAGCAGGTGGCTTCTCATCACAAGAAAAAGGACTCCACTAATCTGAAAGTGAAGGGTCCTTCGTTCAAGCAACAGAAGTCCAAGTCCCACGTGACTTGCTTCAACTGTGGCAAGAAGGGCCACTATAAGAGTGAATGCAAATCCAAGCCCAAACAAGCTGAGCAAGGTGAGCCTAGCAAGGTTTCTATGGTTTCTAACATTGTTGCTATGATTGCTCAGGTCACAGCTGTGGGGGATGACTCTGACTGGTGGATAGACACTGGTGCGACCTGCCATGTCTGCTATGGCAAGGAATGGTTCGTCACATACCAGCCAACTTCTGAGAAAGTTATCATGGCGAACCAAGCCCAAGCTGAAGTTCTGGGGGTCGGAACTGTGGATCTGAAACTCACATTTGGAAACACTCTGACGCTTCAAGGTGTGAAGCACGTTCCGGAGATTGCAAAGAACCTGATCTTTGGAAGCCTGCTTAGCAACGCAGGCTTGAGGATGGACATCAATGCTGGCCAGATGGTGATGTCCAAGAAGGGAACATACTTTAGAAAAGCTTTTCAAACTGAAGGGATGTTCAAAATTTAGCTTGTAAACCAGTCAAATGTAATCAATGCAATTACTCGTTCTGATTATTCTCTTGAGTTATGGCATAACAGGCTAGGACATGTTCACTGTAAAAGAATTAACAAAATGTCCAGTCTACGACTTATCTCCAAATGTGGGGGTAAGGTAGAGAAGTGTGAAGTATGTGCTCAGACAAAGATCACAAGAAAACCCTTTCATCGGGTCAATCGAAGCACAGATCTTCTAGAGTTGGTGCACTATGATATCTGTGACTTCAAGCAATTCTCTACAAAAGTCGGGATGAAGTATTTCATAACCTTCATCGATGACTTCTCAAAGTATGCGTTCGTCTACTTACTCAAGTCTAAAGACGAAGCGTTCGAGAAGTTCAAGGAGTTCAGGGCCGAGGATGAACGACAAACTGGACAACAACTCAAGAGGCTAAGAAGTGATCGAGGCGGAGAGTATCGGTCTCATGAATTCATATTGTTCTGCAAAGAATATGGAATCATAAACGAGACTACTGTTCCGTATTCTCCTCAATCTAACGGAGTAGCGGAGTGGAATAACAGAACGTTGACAGAAATGATGAACTCAATGCTGCTAACTGCGGGTCTTCCTAAATGCTACTGGGGAGAAGCTGCATTGACGGCCACTTTTATTCTAAATAGAGTGCCGTATGCAACTTCGGACGTAACTCCTCATGAACTCTGGTTCAAAGTCATACCTAACTTGAATGTCATTCGAGTGTGGGGGTGTCTGGCCTATGTGAAGCTCCCAGATCTGAAGATTCAGAAGCTGGGGACAAGGACTACGAAGACGATCTTCTTGGGGTATGCTGAGAAGAGTGATGCTCGGAGATTTCTTGATATTGAGTCAAATCATATTATCGAATCTCGCGATGCTGAATATTTTGAAGACAAGTTTATAAGGCACAAGAATATTGTTCTAACGGACATTCCAGAGAATGATGAAGGTGCAAAGGTGACTGAGATCTTCAATGAGCCAGTTGTCCAAGATGAAGTTGCTACTGAGGAGACAACGATTGAACCATAACTCGCTGAGCCGTCGTCGAAGCGAGCGAGGAGGCCGAAGAACTTCGGAGATGACTTCGTCACCTATCATGTGGAAGCAGATCCGCTTACCTATGATGAGGCGATGAAGACCAGAGATGCTATTTTCTAGAAGGAGGCGATAGACAATGAAATTGAATCAATCACCTCCAATAACACTTGGGTGTTGGTTGATCTACCTGAAGGAGCAAAACTTATCGGATGCAAGTGGATCTTCAAGAAGAAGATGAAAGCTGATGGAACCATTGATAAGTTCAAGGCCAGGCTAGTGGCAAAGGGGTTTTCTCAGAAGCAGGAGATCGACTACTTTGACACGTATGCTCCAGTAGCCCGGATAACCACCATCAGAATGTTGATTGCTCTCGCAGCGATACATAAGATGGTGATACATCAGATGGATATGAAAACGACATTCCTGAATGGCGAGTTGACCGAAGAGATCTACATGCAACAACCAGAAGGGTTTGTCGTCAAAGGTCTTGAAGACAAAGTCTGTAAGTTGGTAAAATCTCTGTACGGTTTAAAGCAAGCTCCCAAAATGTGGCATGAGACGTTTGACAAAGTCATAAGGTCAAATGGCTACAGGGTCAGTAAAACAGACAAGTGCGTCTATACGAAGTTTGCTGACGGAAGAGAAGTCATCGTTTGTCTATACGTGGATGACATGCTAATCCTAGGTACGGATATAAGCTGTGTCACGGGGATAAAGAAGTTCCTCTCGACGAAGTTCAGTATGAAGGACTTGGGGGATGTTGATGTTATCTTGGGACTCAAGATCATCCGGACAGACACTGGATTAGCGCTGTCACAATCTCATTACATTGAGAGGATGCTCACTCGATACGAGTATCATGATCTTCCTTTAATTGATACGCCGTACCGGGGTGATCAGAAGCTGGAGCCAAACTCGAAGGAAAGCGTCAGGAAGTTGGAGTATGCTAGCGTCATCAGGAGTTTGATGTACGCTACTACTGCCACTAGGCCTGACATAGCTTTCGCTGTGGGAATGCTGAGTCGATTCACTAGCAATCCAGGCGTTGAGCACTGGAAAGCTGTGAAGCGGGTTATGAGATATCTCAAGAAGACTCAGACATATACACTGCACTACATCGGAGATCCGCCGGTAGTGGAAGGCTTCAGTGATGCCAGTTTGTGCTCAGAAGTGGAGAGCGAGAGGTCCACAGGTGGATACATTTTCACAATGGATGGAGCTGCTATATCGTGGAAGTCGAAGAAGCAGACTATGCTCTCGCGATCATCTATGGAATCTGAGTTCTTTGTACTTGATACCGTAGCAGATGAAGCAAAGTGGCTTCGAGAGCTCATGTATGATCTTCCAGTGGTTGGGGCACAGATATCGGCAATTCTGATATACTGCGACAACCAGGCGACTGCAGCGGTGGCATCGAATGATCTCTTCAACGGAAAGAAGAGAACTGTGCGGTTGAAGCACAGGGCAGTGAACGATCTCATCAAGAGAGGTGTCATTGCAGTGATTGATGTTCAGAGTCAGGAGTACCTGGCAGATCCGTTCACCAAGGGCCTCAAGCGCCAGCTGGTCGATGACACAGCTTGTAAAATGGGCTTGAAGGCATTCTGATATTGTGTTATTACATTTCTACCGTAAAGTTTTATGTTATTAGTTCAAAGAGAAATCTACTAGGCATCTAGCTTTTGGTTCAAGGGAGGACTATTAACCAGAATAATATCAGGAACGGTGGATACTTGTCCTCTCCGAGTCGACCTCCGCGAGCACGCCGCCCAGCGGCTCCGCCCGACCCCTCCGCGCCAGCCTCCTGTCGGCGGACCCGACCCCGCTGCTGTCCCGGCGGACCCCGCTCAGCGGTTCCCGTGCGCCGCTTCCCGGCCGCTGCCCCAGCGCCACCTCGCGCTCACTCCGTTCCCGAATCGACCGTCCGGTCCAGCACCTCCCCGTGTCTGGCTTGCTGTCCCGAGTCCGAGGCAACCCTTCGGATTCCGTCGATTTGGGTAATTTCTGGATAATCACAGTAGTTCGTCCCTCCCAACGTGTCTATGATGAATTTGGTCCATGAATTCCCCGGGAATTCTGTAAGCGAGACATTTTCGGGTTTTCCGAAAACCTTTCGGAAACGTTCTGTGTTTTAGAGTTGGTTCTGTGGTTAATTCGTTTTGATTTCAGAATTTCCGAATTCTTTCGTGATAGGTTCTGTGTATTTTTGGTTCTCGGAATTTCCGAGATTATCTCGGAAAAACTTCTGGGATTTTGGTTTAGTAGTTAAATTGGATTTTTCTGATTATTGGTATGCTGGTTCCGGGTTTTTCGAATTCGTTTCGGAAATAATTCTGTGAGTATATTTTATATAAAAATGGATTTTTCTCTGGTATGGGACTTGTGTTTGGTGTTTGTGGCGCATTTTCCAGTTTTGGGTTATCCCGAAAATAGAGGGAATGCTGCCGAAATTTTTATAAAACTTTATAAATGGATTTTCAAATCGATTTTTGAAAATATTTATAAATTGGAATTTTTTGGGCGACGATCGTATCGGTCAATGGGCCCTTAGCGAAATGCAAACGAAACCGGCATTGTTCCGGACGTTGAGGCGTTAGCTATTTTTGACGATTGGACCAATATCTGAGACTCATAAATTAATTCAATTTAATTTAAATTATTATTTATTTTGTAATTAAATTGTAGGATAATTTTTAGAGACTAACCAAAGTTTTCTTCTTATTTAAATTCATGTAAAATGGTCTGTAAAGGGCATAAGCCCAGTTTAATTATTTCTGTGGTTTTGTAATAAATTTGTTAAATTTTTATTCTTTTCTGGTTGTGGTTGACGTAAAATAGTAAAATAGTTATTTTTATAGAAAATCAATATTGTTTTCTCACATTAAATAAGTTAGGAAAAATTACAAGTTATTATTTAAACAAGTTTCACGTTTTTCTCATTTAAAGAAAAATGTAGTTTTATTATATAAATTATAAAATACCAAGTTTTGCCAATAAACCGATAAATACAAAGTTTTTCCGAAATTAAATATAAAATGATCTTTTCCTCATAATTGAATGTAACGCATTAGATAATCGAGTTTTGTTTGTGTTAGTATAATAAAGATTAAAAATTGACTAGGACGAATTTAGAGAATTTAACTAGCACATTTAGCATGGCAATTTTTGGAATCTAAGGCAGACTTCTCGATTGTAGGATTTCGATAACAAGTCTGAAATTCATCTTGGAGTCATTACCCTCATTCCAGTCAAACCAAGGCAAGTACAGTTTGTGGTAGTTTATAATTATTTAGTAATAGTTTTATTGCAAATTTAAACCACGAGGCAACACGGAACTCTCTCTAAGAGCATTGACTGTTTAACTGTTGGGTACTGGGGGAGTAGTGTAATGAGTATGACCACATCCAAAATAGTATAATGACTGTGTTAGCTTACCCATCATACACACGGGGATAAGCCATATCGTATCAATAGGATATAACTGTACAACCCAATCCGGTCATATTCATTGCCTATTCACATCACAATATTTTAACTGCTGGAAAAACTATTTACTTCAAATTGTTTAAAAATGCATAACTTCATTATTATTTCAATTGTTAAAATATCATGAATTGTACTTTGCTCCCTCCTGACTAGAGACTATATTTTTAGGTCCTATTGATGATGCAGAGCTACTGATTAGTAGTTACTATGATCCTGAGTTGTACCCGGCTGTTCTACCAGAGGATGATGATAAGGAGATTGCCAATTAGTTTTATTTTCAGTTTATGATTTTGTGAAAGACAAATATTTTATTTCAGTTGTGGGTTGTATTTGAGAACTTTGTGTTTGAACAAGTTTTATTTATCGAAATATTAAAAGTTGTGGCAATTAGAATCTGTGTTGTTGATTACCTGCATGAGTGATACAGCTTACTGCCGCCGTCTCAACAACGATGCAGGCTGGGCATGATCCGATTCGACCCAAGAAATTGGGACCGGGTCGTGACAGGTTACGGACCTACAACCACTGTTGTCTACTGTTGTTTTCTGCGGAAAACAGATCCTGTGGGAAGGTTGGCTTAAATGCCTTAATGAGTTCTCAGGCAGAGTGAATGCCTGGAGTGCTTTACAGGAAGCATGGTAGCGCAGCACTACAAGGAGTGTAACTCCATGCTACAGTGGGTGACTCCACCATGAGGTTCCCAGGTAGGGGTAATGTCTCGGCTTTGCAAGCCAAGTCACAGCGGAGTAGCACCGCAAATAGGCAGGTAGCCTAATGTTGTATGATAATCGTAATAAAGAGAGGTAGACAGCACTACAAAGAGGACGATGTCCTCATGTTACAGTGGCATGACACCACGAAGAGGTACCAGGTAGGGTAAAGCCTCGGCTTTGTCAGCCATGTCATAGCGGCGTAACATCGTACGGAAGCGCAAGGCTTCATGCTGGGTAGTTTGGCACTACAAAGAGGCCTGTGACCTCATGCTACAGTAGTATGACACTACGATGAGGTACCCAGGTGGGGTAAAGCCTCGACTTTAAGCCATGTCATAGTGACGTAGCACCGCAAAGAAGCGCAATGCTTCATGCCATGACTCTTTATAAAGAACTCACCTATAGTGTATGGACAGAGATATCAGGCCGTCTCTTGAGGGTAAACTTGTAGACGCCCAAAAAATTATACACTGAAACCAGGCTGGCACAAGGCCTTCAATGTGCAGCCAGAAGCACAGTTGATGTTATTATGTGAGTAGGAAGAATTGCAGTTATGGTGCAGAATTCAAGGCTTAGTCCATTCTTGTATCATGCTGTTATTTAACCTATGCAGAAAGATTCAAGTCGTAGCGACATCTCTCATAATGTATGATGGACAGTCACTGTGGGGAAGCTCAACCCATATATTGAGATATGTGAGGGATTGTTGGTGTTTTTGCCTTTGGACTAGAAAAGATAGTCCCACATCGGCTACACCAAATGGTGAGTATCTCAATATAATTGTCACGACCCGCACCCTAGAGTAAGGGTACGAAAAGTGGGTACGTCCAGCCTACGCCGCAGTGTCGACGGTAGAACGCTGTCCTAGGTTACTATCTAATCAACAACTTACGCAATTATATAATGTACTTGTCAATATCTCAACTCCGAACGGAGGACAAGTATAGATATAATGAAATCTCAATCACAGTCTAAGCACGATAAGATAACACATAAGTTTATAATTAAAAGTAAATAACAACATTTATAACTACTAAATAATAATATCTCAAACAAACTCGAAAACAAACTCGTATCTCAAGTTATTACAATCAAGTTCTAAAACATAAAAAACTAAACCAAGTCTACTAGCTAATCTCCCGATCACTCCTGAGTGTCGGGGCCATAGGTAGCTAAGCCATCTCCTGCTCCAAGGCAAGTGGGGCAAATGTCCTCAGGGCAATCATCTGTAATATTTTCAACAGGTCCAGTCAGGACAGGAACGAGTACATTTCATCAAGAAATTCCAAGTAAATGACAGAGAACTATAAAGCAGTTATAGACAGTTGTATTGATGAATATGGCAGTTTATGTTCAGGTGATGATAAGAAAAACAGATAAAGTGCAAGGAAAGTAAATAACTAAACAAGAGAAGAATCATAGCAAGGAAGACTGTAAAATATAATCTAGCTGAACTAGAGTAACATAATGAGTTTAGATGTACAATATAAGTCGAGTGTAATCCCAAAGTGAGTCTAATACATGATGAGTCGAATGTGATTCTAATCATTGTTCTAATAAGGTGATTCGAATAAGATGATGCGAATAGTGATTCGAATAAGGTGATTCGAATAATAGTCAACAATGATTCGAATAAATTCTCCAAGTGTGTTTTAAAATACCGAGTTCGACATGTAAACGGCTGTAGGTAATACGGCACACCACTCACTGATCAGATGAGGGATGGCTATCGTTCGAATATAATTCACAGAGGGGTGAGTCGAATAGGGGGATATGTCTACATGTCTAATCAGTATTTCCCCGCCCAGTCTAATACAAATGAATCCGTAATCCAACACATAAGACGAATACAAGTCCAACCAACATATGAAGATACGAATAGGGTGATTCGAATAGTGATTCGTATGATGATTCGAATAGTAGAGGTAAGACAAGTAAGTATGTGTGTCGCATACATGGATTCAGAAATAATACTACGTGTTTGTAACAGAGAATCACATACAGCTAACTAGAACTGAAGTACAGTAATTGACAAGTAAATGAAAGAACTATCAGAGAATGTACTCGCCTGATACTCTGAAAAGAGTAATAAAATATCAGATGTCTGCACCGGAGTCACAAAGTCCTAAATAGAGCAGTATGGGTTATAACATGTTTAAAATAAGATAAATGAAGTATACGATGCAATCTACATAATTCTAAGTCAAAGTCAACTCTAAGTCAACCCTGGTCAACTGTCTAGGTCAAACTAGGTCCAAGTCAAACTTGGTCAACTCTGGGTCGATCCAAGTCAATACTCTAATCAAACTTGAACTATTGGGTCAATCTTGGTTAACCCACTATCTACATGAATACCCTATGAAAACCATACTTCATTACACTATATGTATTTGCCTATTTGGATACCTAGGTTAAAGGTAAACTATCTATTCAACCCTTCCTATACCATAACACACATCTAAGGTAAACCACATATATCTATATGGGCACTTACACATAATATAGATGTAAGGTACTACACTAGGGCCTCTACTCTAATTCATAAGCATATCCCATACCACATATGTCTATATGCCAAAACCTATAATCCAAGACATAAATCATGCATACATATACCTCCTATATAGGCAATACACATTTACATACATATAGTGTATTACACTGCCATATCAATAATGCATTGCTTGTGTTGAGGTGTGCACATGAGGTGTAGTGGGGCACAAGTTTATGATATGTGGGATTATTTTTCTAGAAGAAAAAAGGATTAAATCTAACAAGGATGCAAGTTGATTTTTGTTGTGCGGACTTGGACTCGGATACGGACTCCATGATGTCTCGTGCATGCATGGGAGTGTTCGGGGGGTAGGCGTGGACTGGCATACTTCTATGCTGATTGTGGGATGATCTAAAATATCAAACTCTATTTTTGAGTATTGGTATTTTAGTCCCACATCGGATAGGAGAAGAGGTGAAGTGTCAACTCCACTCTATAAATAGAGCCCCTTGACCTCCTTTGAAAGATGCACCAAGAAGAGAGTTAAGGGAGTCTATAAAGTCCAGGAAGCCCGTTCAAGTCTCAAATTTTGACTTACGAGCGTTCCAGAAGTTCTTCGTGAACTTGCTGGTTCCTGAAAGCAGATCATGGTGGGGCGAATCTTGCTTTGAGCAACGGTGATCTTAATCACCCCAGCAAGAACCTTTCATTTTCTTCTTTCTTCTTTCTTCTTTCTTCTCCTTCATCTGAGTTGTAACTCAGTTCTGTCCGTCTGTAACTGCGATTGTAAGGAAGAACGTGAGATTTACTTTCTGATTATTGTTGCTTTTGTAATCAGATTCATATTATAGAGTTCCTCTTGGATCTCGAGAATAATCAGAAGGTGAACGTTTGTTGAACCTCTGATCTCGACATCGAGTCTACCATCTTTGATCAAGCTCCGGGACTAACAAATACCATCGATTCTGGAAGAGTTCGGTATTGATATTGCGAACCTTTCTATCAATGTATATGTATTGTAGTGGATTAACCGATACGTAACAAGATGGTAGCATATTATGGTGTATTATAAGATACTACCAACAAAGGATTGAAGAAGTAGAAAGTGTACAAAAATAAATGCGAGCATGAAAAAAAAAGGTTAAAAGTCACAATACATGTAAATGATATATCAGACATAAAGTTAAGTTTAAGAGCACCTCCAACTCTATTGTCTTGTTTTGTGTTGTGATTCTTATGTGGCATGAGGCACAAGACAATGCCTTTCTCATGTGGCAAGACGATATTCACACAAGACAATAAGATTAAAATGTGTTCTCCAATGCAAAAGTATTGAGAAGACAATAAAAAGTAATTTTTTCAACTTCCAAGACAACTCCTCCATTTCTTCATTTTTTTATTATAAATATTTCAATTTATAATAATGATGTGGAGACAAAGTCATTGTGAAGTGCATTGTTTAGATCTAGACAACCAACTTTAGAGCATCTCCAACCCTATTGTGAGTTTGAAAAAAATGGTTGCCATATAGGAAGGACAACCTTTTTTTTTTCTTCAAAAGTACTTCTCCAATGCAAATGTGAAATAAAGTGTGGAGTTGACATGGCAATGACATGACAAAGACAATGTGAAGTTGGTTGTCTAGATCTAGACAATGCACTTTGCAATGTCTTTATGTCCACATCATCATTTGTGAATAAAAATGTTTATAAAAAGAAGTAGAAGAGTAAAAGTTGTCTTGGAAGTTGTAAAAAATTACTTTGTATTGTCTTCTTAATACTTTTGCATTGGAGATGACTTTTTAAACTTATTGTCATTTGTGAATATAATTTTGTCACCTATACAAGACATTGTCTTGTGTCCCATTCCACCTAAGATTCACAACATAAAATAAGACAATAGGGTTGAAGATGCTCTAAGGCAATAAGTACATGCAATAACTAAGGGCTGTTATTAACACTTCACGTACAGTATAATGGACGAGGGTGGGGCTGGCCGGAGTGGGGGAGGGGGGGGAGGGGAGGGGAGAATGGAAGAGGGAAGGGATAATGACATTTTGGGGTTTTTAAAAAAATTAGGTATCAAGTTGAAAAAAAGATATCAACTTGTTACAAAAAAAAGTTTAGGGTATCAAGTTGAAAAAGCGAAATAGTTGAGGGTAGCAAAGTACAATTAAGCCTTTCTAAAACACTGGTTTATAGTACATACGTTGACGGTAGTCCATTATACTGTACGTGAAGTGTTAATAACACTCCTTAGTTATTGCATGTACTTATTGCCTTAGAGCATCTCCAACCCTATTGTCTTATTTTGTGTTGTGAATCCTATGTGGCATGAGGAACAAGACAATGTCTTTTCTATGTGACAAGATGATATTCACACAAGACAATGAGATAAAAATGTGTTCTGCAATGCAAAAGTTTGAGAAGACAATAAAATTACTTTTTTTCAACTTCCAAGACAACCTTTTCACGTCTTCTTCTTTTTACATATATTTTTATTCATAATTGATGATGTGGACATAAAGTCATTGTGAAGTGCATTGTCTAGATCTAGACAACCAACTTCACATTCTCCTTGCCATGTCATTGCCATGTCAACTTCATAATTTATTTCACATTTGCATTGAAAAAGCACTTTTGAAAGAAAATGCTTGTCATTCCTATGTGGCAACCATTTTTTTCAAACTCACAATAGGATTGGAGATGCTCTTACTTGCACACTACATGTGAATGTGATGTGAGATGTTTTACTTGCACAATACATGTCAAATAACAGACTTTAATACAAGAATAGACTAAGCCTTGAATTCTGCACCATAGCTGAAATTCTTTTCACTCACATAATGTAGTTACATGTGCTTCTGGTTACACATTAAAGGCCCTGTGCTAGCCTGGTTTCAGTGTATAATTTTGGGCGTTTACAAGTTTACCCTCTAGAGTCGGTCTGATATCTCTTTCCAAACACTATAGGTGAGTTCTTTGTTAAAGAGACATGGCATGAAGCACTTTGCGCTTCCCTTGCGGTGCTACGCCGCTATGACATGGCCTAAAACGAGGTCTTACCCCGTATCGGGAACCTCATCGTAGTGTCATACTACTGTAGCATGAGGTCACCACCTCTTTGTAGTGCCAAACTACCCAGCATGAAGCCTTAAGCTCCCTTGCGGTATTACACCGCAACGACATAGCTTGCAAGACCGAGGCTTTACCCCTATCCGGGTACCTCATGTGGTGTCATGCCACTATAACATGAGGAACCCCTCCTCTTTGTAGTGCTGACTATACCCTCTTTCATTTCAACATACAACATTAAGTTACCTGCCTATTTGCGGTGCTACGCCGTTGTGACTTGGCTCGCATAGCCGAGGCATTATCCCTTTCGGGAACCTCATAGTGGAGTCACCCCACTGTAGCATGGAGTTTCACTCCTTGTAGTGCTGCGCTACCGTGCTTCCTGTAAAGCACATCAGGCATTCACTCTGCCTGAGAACTCATTAAGGCGTTTAAGCCAACCTTCCCACAAGATCCATTTTCCACATAAAACAACTGTAGACAATAGTGGTTGTAGGTCCGTAACCTCTCCATGCCACAGAGAATAAGTATCCACCATTCCTGATATTCTTTCGGTTAATAGTCCTCCCTTGAACCAAAAGCTAGATGCCTAGTAGATTTCTCTTTGAACTAATAGCATAAAACTTTATGGTAGGAATGTAATAACACAATATCAGAATGCCTCGCTTAGCCCACGACGCCGAAGGCGCCCTCGACGTCTTCACGACGCATACGACAGCCGATTCTGTCCAGCCACCCGTTCTATGCGCACGACGTCCTTACGACGTCTTCCCGACGTCCATAGGGCGCCGCACGACGGGCCGCGTGGTCAGCCGTCGTTTATACCCGTGGTAGAATGGTGTCGGTCCTCGACCTCCCACGCGGCGTCCTAGCCAATGAGTTTTCATGCACGAGACGCCCTATTCTGTCCTACGCCAGCTCAGGTCGTGGCCATTTTTCGTCAGTCCTCCGACGTTGTGGATGTCCCGTATTGCACAGGCCAGGCTCATCATCGCCCTAAAGCATGTTAATCAAAATGTTCAATATACATACTTGCACTTTCCACATGCAAAACAAGCATTTTGTCATATGAGCTACATTACTACATTGTCATGTATAACTATGCTTTACAAAAATATTATAACAATGAACTTCCAAATTTAAGGATCCTCTATATTAGAGGGTCCTGTTCGGTTCTTCCAGATGAACATACTCAGGGCCGACCCTGTCTCTTTCTCTCTCTCAAATGTCTCTTTCTCTCTCTCAAATGTTCGATGTTTTCCATCTTGCATATCCAATGAATCAAGAATGTAATTATTTGTTCATCTTGCATATATAGTGTTCCTTGGTAAAAATAGGATAGTAAATCTTATATATAGCATAATAATTTTAGAACTTTTCCCCTATAATGAACAACTTGATATAAATAAAAAATAAAAAATTGACGTGTACTGTATTACGGTCGGGTTGAATCGGGCTTGGGCCGGGTCCAGTTCGGACCGGAGAGAGAGACGGACGGGCCCAGTCCTGTCCGGTTTGCGTAGATGGAGCCCAACCCGGCTTAATGACCCGGTATGGGTAGGCTGGGCCTGGCTAGCGGGCCGGGCCGGCTCACCATTTTTTTTTCATTTAGTTTTTTTATTTATTTTTCTTTAAGTTTTTTGTTTTTAGTTTATTTTGTTATTTTATTTATTATTTTATTTGTTATTTGTTTGTTTATTTTATTTTATTTTTAATTTAATTTAATTTGTTATTTAATTTAGTTTTTTTTTTCATTTGTAATTTTATTTTATTTAAAGTTTTTTTGTTTTAAATTTTATGTTCTTTTGTTTTTCTTTTATTTTATTTTAAGTTTATTATGTTATTATCTTCTTTTTAGTTTCTTTCTAAGTTTTAAGTTTATGTTTTAATTTTTTTCCCTCCTCCTTTATCCGCGCTTGGGACCGGCAACGCAAGCTTTGCTTCTCATAGGCGGAGTTAAAAAATTTTGTTTTAAGTTTGTGGTTTTTTTATTTTTTTTTTGTTTTAACTTTTTTTTGTTTTCTTTTAAGTTTGTGTTTTTTTTTGGTTTTTTGTTTTTTGTTTTTTTTTGGTTTTATGTTTCTTTCTTTCTTTGTGTTTTTTGGTATTGTTTTAAGGGTTTTTTTTTTTTTTTTTTTTTTTTTTTTTTTTTTTTTTTTGCTTTTTTTTGGTTTTAAGTTTGTGATTTTTTTTGTTTTAAGTTTACTGTTTTGTTTTTTTTTGTTTTGTTTTTGTTTTAAGTTTTTTTTTTGTTTTTTGTTTTGTTTTAAGTATTTTTTTCAAGTTTTTTGTTTTGTTTTAAGATTCTTTGTTTTTTTGTTTTGCTTTTTTCGTTTCTTTTGTTTGTAAGTTTACTAATTCATACCCCCTACCCTCCAAATATAGATACCCCAAAAAAAGGGTCAAAAAATGGTTATATAGTGGGGTAATTTGGTAAACCCCTCCCCCCATCCAAAAAAAAAAGGTTCAAAAGAAATTAAAAAAAAAATAAAAAATACGTTAAACCGGACTGACCGGGCCGGGCTCGGACGGGCCTAACCAGATCGGGCCTGACCTGGCCTATGCGGACTAGCCGTTGTTTTCTAAAAAAAGAAAAGAAAAAAATTTGCGGGCCAGTCCGATCCGGGTTCGGATTCTTGGGTCCAGTTCGGACCTAAGAGTTACACGGACTAGTGCGGACGAACACAGTAGGCTCGAGCTGGCCCGGGCCGGATTCCGGACCGCTCGGCCCTAATCACACGTTGATACTGGGCAAATGTAGTGGTCGACATTCTTTTGGTCATTTATGAAAATGGATTGTAGACAAAGACTTACATTTATGAAAATGGATTGTAAGACAGAGACTTCAATTAATAACAGCTAACTACTGTAGATTAAATAGAGGGTCCCTCTATTGCTTTTGTGTTTATAGCAATGTTTTACCGGACCGGACATCTACCCGATGAGGACATTGGGATGGGTCAAACTGGTTCAACCAGTAATTTAATTTAGATTGGATCAGTTTTATAGACTTATAATTTTATTTGAATATATTACATAGTACACAACTACACATATATTACTTATGTTAAAACTAGTCAAGAATTATATATATAAACTTTTATTGCATGTAAAATACAAACAGAAAGTCAAAAGTTAACCCAAAAAAAGTTGAATTGAAAAATTCAGGCTCAGACTGGATTAAAATCCAACTGAATCAAACGGTTCAGTGATCTAACCGGCCGGGGCGACCGGATTACATAAAAGAAGTCGTTTTTTGGAAAAAAAAATATAGTGGATCAGTATTAAAACAGTCCGAAAAATTACTAATTTACGGGTTGATCAGTTCAACCAGCCAGTCCGATCCCATTTTTAAAAGGCTTAATTGCACTTTGCTACCCACAACTATTCCGCTTTTTTAACTTGATACCCTAAACTTTTTTTGGTAACAAGTTGATACCCAAAAAAAATTTGGGACGAAAATACCCCTGCTCAAACCTTAAAATTACCCCCCTCCCCCACTCCGGCTACCCTCTCCCTCCCGCTCCGCCTCCCCTCCGGCCGCCCCCCTCTCCCGCGTCCGGCCAACCCCCCTACCCCCACCGCCGCCGGCCGCCGCGGCAGCAGCAGCAGCCGCCGCCGCGGCGGTGGCGCCGGAAGCGGGAGGGGGGGTTGGCCGGACGTGGGAGAGTAGGGTGGCCGGAGGGGAGGCGGAGCGGGAGGGTGGGGGTGGCCGGAGTGGGGGAGGGGGGAGGGGAGGGGAGAATGGAAGAGGGAAGGGATAATGACATTTTGGGATTTTTTAAAAAATTAGGTATCAAGTTGAAAAAAAAGGTATCAACTTGTTACAAAAAAAGGTTTAGGGTATCAAGTTGAAAAAGCGGAATAGTTGAGGGTAGCAAAGTGCAATTAAGCCTTTTTAAAACACTGGTTTATAGTACATACGTTGACGGTAGTCCATTATACTGTACGTGAAGTGTTAATAACACTCCTTAGTTATTGCATGTACTTATTGCCTTAGAGCATCTCCAACCCTATTGTCTTGTTTTGTGTTGTGAATCCTATGTGGCATGAGGCACAAGACAATGTCTTTTCTATGTGACAAGATGATATTCACACAAGACAATGAGATAAAAATGTGTTCTGCAATGCAAAAGTTTGAGAAGACAACAAAATTACTTTTTTTCAACTTCCAAGACAACCTTTTCACGTCTTCTTCTTTTTACATATATTTTTATTCATAATTGATGATGTGGACATAAAGTCATTGTGAAGTGCATTGTCTAGATCTAGACAACCAACTTCACATTCTTCTTGCCATGTCAACTTTACAATTTATTTCACATTTGCATTGAAAAAGCACTTTTGAAAGAAAATGCTTGTCATTCCTATGTGGCAACCATTTTTTCCAAACTCACAATAGGATTGGAGATGCTCTTACTTGCACACTACATGTGAATGTGATGTGAGATGTTTTATGAACTAACTCTGAACTTTCCTGGTGTTGTCTGAAGACTATGAATGTGTTTTTTTTACATTATAGTTTGACTTGCTTTAGCAAGGTTTAGTAAAGTTTAGCGTAATACTAATCTAGAACTTTCACCATTAATGAAGTTGACTATAGTTCTGTTTGTTAATGTTACTAAATCTCTGCTCCTGAAGTCCAGTTTTTACTATTTGACTAGTACACAAATCAACAAAAATGTTCCATTTCTCCAAGATATGTGGTCATCTTGGAAGGTGTAGGTCACTTCATCAATCATGAGAAGCCCCATGAGATCACTGATTGCATATTTGAACTCATTAGGAAGTTTTAATAGTTTTGAATGTTATTGCCGGACACAATTTTCGATAAAAAAACTGAAAAAATAAAATAATTGTAAAAATAACATTTCAACGCAACACTTCAAAGAAGGTGCACAACAAAAAGCCTAGGAGGATTCTGTATGCGATAATCTAAAAAGATTTCGTAACAGTAGCATACGACAGTAGCACTTCTAAACAGAAGGTACGAATCGAAATGATTACAGCAGCAACGATGACATGCGAAAGACGGATGATGGCCTGCTGAGGTGAATGATCACTGTTGCTCAAAGCTTAATTCGTCCCACACGAGTAGCTTCCAGAAACCAGCAAGTTCGTCGGAGAACTCTGGAACACTCTGCTCTTCTGACTCCTCGGATGGCAGCGGACTCCTGCGGCGCTAAGTGACGCTGGTGCAACGCTACTCTTCTCTCTCAAAGTCTGTGGAAATTCGTAAGAAATTCTGAACTCTGTACTTGTGTTAAAAATACTTCTGTACTCTATTGTATATTCTGTGTGTTTTTACTGTGAGAGAGAAGAGAGCCTTATATAAGCCGCGCAGTAACTGACCAGTTAGCAGAACGTTCGGGACGTGGAAAAAACTATCCCGAAAGTGCTGTAACCGCTCAATTCGTGTATAGACACGATCTGAGTCAACTTGCGCACAGCGCGCGGAACTTGCGCCACCTGCACAACTAGCACACTGCGCGCACAACACCATTTGCGCCACACTGCGCCATACGTACCGTACGCAACCTGCGCAAGCCGCGCAATACGCACACTACGCTACTCGCATAACGTGCGCCACTTGTGCCACTTGCGCACCGCGTGCAACCTGCGCAAGCCGCGCAATGCGCATACTGTGCTACTCGCGCAATTTTGTGCTACTTGCGCATCGCGCGCAACTTGTGCACTGTGCGCAACCTGCGCAAACCGCACAACGCGCGCAATCGGCTGTGCAAGAGGCTCGTGCAACGAGCGCAACTTGAGCGTACTATGCGCCTAGCGACGATGCTGACGTGCTAAGTGCAAAGTGCGTCAACAAAATGCCACATTATGCCTCATGAGCCCGAGTCCGAGTCCGAGTCGCTAAGCTCCTACGGGGCTTAGCTCCAATGGAAATAAATTTTCCAAGAGCAAAAAACATGAATGCTTTATTGTTGATTTAGCTTTTTTTTTCCATTAGAAAAAAATTCTCATATGGCACATCCATGTGCACCTTCACACTACATGTGCATCTCTAAAATAGCATAGCTAATATATAGAGATACAACTCCTTTGGCCTAGCCGATGTGGGACTAAAATTCTAAAACAAAAGGCCAAATTCCAACAATCCCCCACATATCTCTATATATGGGTTTGAGTGTTCCCTACAGTAACTGCCCATCATGCATTAGGAGAGATGTCGCTGACGACTTGAATCTTTCCGTGTGGGTCAAATAACAGACTTTAATACAAGAATGAACTAAGCCTTGAATTCTGCACCATAGCTGAAATTATTTCCACTCACATAATGTAGTTACATGTGCTTCTGGCTACACATTAAAGGCCCTGTGCCAGCCTAGTTTCAGTGTATAATTTTGGACGTCTACAAGTTTACCCTCTAGAGACGATCTGATATCTCTTTCCACACACTATAGGTGAGTTCTTTGTTAAAGAGACATGGCATGAAGCACTTTCCGCTTCCCTTGCGGTGCTACGTCGCTATGACATTGGCCTAAAGCCGAGGCCTTACACTACTAAAATATCATCAAATAGCGACGTAATGTAGGGACGACAAGAAATTACGTCGCCAGTAGCGACATCTTTATAAACACGTCGTAAAACGTCGCTAACTAGCGACGTTCTGCGACAGGAGTATCATACGTCGCTGAATAGCGACGTTCAGCGACATATTATAAGTATATGTCGCCATTGTTGCGACGTTTAGCGACGTCAACACATGACGTCGCTAAGTTATTTTACTTAGGGCACGCCGCTGCCTTCTTTCCCCCTCACTCTCACTCGAAAACCCGAAAATTTTAATTTCCCCCCCACCCCCCCGGCGACTCCCTTCCCCTCTGTCAGTGCCCTCCCCCCCCGGCGACCCCCTCCCCCCCGGCGACTCCCTCCCCCTCCGGCGAGCTCCTCCTCCTCGAGATCCTCCTCCTCGAGCTCCTCCTCCCCCAATCCGAGCTCCTCCTCCTCTTCCTCAGGTAAACCCTAACCTAACTCCTCTCCTTCCTCCTCCTCCTCTTCCACGGACACATACACACACACACACACGGACACACACAGACACGGACACACACACACACACACAGACACAGACACAGACACAGACACACACACATACACACACGGACACACACGGACACTGACACACACACACACACACACACACAGACACAGACATAGACACACACACATACACACACGGACACACACGGACACGAACACACACACACACACAGACACAGACACATACACACACACAGACACAGATTTATTCCTAGTTTAAATGGTTTAAATTGTGATTTAAATGCTAGATTTGATTCCTAGACATGTTGTTAATCTATGTTAGTTGATATTTACATTGAGAATGGGTCGTTGCTGTGATATAGGATTCGAACATATGTGGGTTGACTTTACATGACTGATACATGATACGTTTCAAGTTTTTTCTATGTCAATCCTGTTAATCTGATTCTAACTAATGGTTTAAGTACCAATATTACTCCTACATGTGTATTAGCCTATGATAGATTGATCTTTACTTATTAAATTAAGTTTTATGATATGGGAATGGAATTTGGACTCGAGTTGGTTTCAATGGGTTGACTGATACTCATGAATCAGTTTTGATTGTCCCCTGAACTTCAATTCCAAATTTTTTTGATTTTTAATTGTTGTTCAGTTATCATTGGTTGTAACACATGTGTTAGTACCTGTTAATTCCTTTTTTTTCATTTCTGATTAGGCTTGTGATATGAGAATAGGATATTGGACATGGGGTTCGATTTAAATTGGTTTGATGAAAACTCAGGAATTTGGTTTGCTGTTCTTCCTTGAACTGAATTGAACTGATTCCTTTTGATGAGTTATAATGATCCCCACATGTTCTAGTTTGTGTTTACTGCAGGATTGCTTAATTAGAATAGGCTATATGTTTGAGTATGAGAAATTGGACTGTGTGTTGGTTCTCGAAGACATGCAGGACTGGAAACTGATTTTCCTTCCTATTTTCCTGAGATGTATTCTCAGTTTCCTTGTTCACTGATTTCATGTTAGCTCACTGTTTCCCATTCCAGTTATTAGCTCACTGAATTTTCTTTCTTTTGCAACTGTTAATATAATTCCATATTTCTTAATGTTAGTTAGCTCACTGTTTACATTGACACTTGAACACAAATGTCTACCACTGTTTCCTTTAACATTCAGTAATATTCTTGACACATATATCACTTCACTGTGTTAAACCTGAGACTCTGATTTCCCTTTTTGTATACATTGTTTTCAAAAGAAATGTAGATTTCATTTTCCTTAAACTGTAAATAGGACTGAGATTGGTTTTCCTATTCCTGAGATAAATCTACTGAATGTGTCAACTGATTCCCTTGAATAACTGAAATTGAATTAACTGTTAACCAAGTGAATGGTTTAATTCCTATACCTGAGTTTTGTTCTTTCTAATGAGTTGAATGAATGTTTTAACATTGGGTTCCTGTAAACTGTAAATTAGTAAGGATATATTAGATTTGACCTTGTTTGACCAAGGTTGACTATTTATTAGTTGGGATATGACTGAGAGGGTGACATGGTTGTCACCTTGTCAAAGATCCTTAATGTACCAACCATGTTACCGCGGTATTGGTATTGGGATACCAATAACGATAAGATAAAGGGTACCAATAGCGATAAGGTAAAGGGTACCAACTTAAGGTATTGGTATTGGGATACCAATAGCGATAAGGTAAACGGTACCTTGGTAGGTAATGACTGGAAATAGGATATTTGACTTAGATTGGACTAAGAGTTGACAAAGTCAACTATAGGTCAACCCTTGACCTACTTTGACCTTGTTTGACTTTGTTTGACTTAGGTTGACCTTGTTTGACTTTGTTTGACTTAGTACAACCTAGTTTGACCTAGATTGCATATCATTGTCATTAGTAACTGTTCGCTACTAATGTGTGTCCCTAATAAGACATAATATACGAATTTGTGCCTGTTGGATAATGTGTGTCCATCTTTGCAAAATTATTTCCAAATGGATATGAATTACTACTTGCGGAATCGTTCATGGATGTACAATCGTCGTTCTGATGATATGTGTGGTGTGCGGGATGAATACATAGCGGGAGTAGAGCAGTTCCTGCAGTTTGCTAAGGCGTTCCCTCAGTACATGGACGGCACCAAAATTAAGTGTCCGTGTGTGAAATATCATAACGTGAAATATTATCCAGAAGTGGAAGTGACATATCATTTGTACTCGAGGGGTTTCACGCCTAATTACTATCAGTGGACCGCACACGGAGAACTTGTGTCTTTAGCATCAGAGCCGGAGCCTTATGTTGAGCCATATATGTATGCGGGACCTAATTTTGTTTCAGATAATCATGCATACGACAACGGGTGCGTGAACATGGTTTTCGACGCTACGGGGCCTAGTTTCGTTCATGATGCACCTGAGGAGGCACCGAACGTCGATGCTGCACAGTTCATGGAGTTGCTGGAGAATACAATGACTCCATTGTATCCTGGTTGTGAGGATCATTCACCGTTGGAGGTTGTTACAAGACTGTTGAGCATTAAGTCAGATTTTAACATGTCGCAAGAATGCTACAACCGAGTGTTGGAGTTGATTATAGAGATCTTGCCGGCGGGTGCTAAGTTGCCTAAAGACTTCTACCGGTCTAAGAGAATGGTGAGATCGCTCTGGATGGGATACGAGAAAATCGATTCCTGTCGCAATGGGTGCATGCTGTACTACAAAGACGACAAGGACACAGATGTGTGCAGATTTTGTGGTGCTGATCGCTATAAGACAACTAGTACAGGAAGGTCTACCGGTGCAAGAAGACCGACCGATTCAATGCACTACTTGCCTTTAACGCTGTCACTCCCCGATCCTGGAATACGTATTTTAATACGTAAACCGATAAATTGTATTTACTTTATATTTATACGACATTTATATGCTGTATTTCTTCATGCATTTTCTAAAATATTCGACAAAATATTGTTTCGTAATTTATTTTCTGCATTTGGGCCTACAGTTTTGGCTCATTTGGGTAACCTATTCTTGGTTCACCAATGGTTCATCATGAACCCCTTGGTTCATCATGAACCCATAGGTTCAAGATTCTATATAATAACTCAACTCATTCTCTCTCCTCTCACTTTTTTTCCTCTCATTTACTTTCCTCCACCAACCAAGGCAAGTACCAACTTGCTCAAGAGAGGGATCCATAAATGTTGTTGATGTTTTCTTACAAAATTATTTGCCAAAATATGTTCTTCTCCTCATTCTATACTAGTTTAGAACTTGAAGTTTTCCATTTTGAAGCTTTAATTTTTGTAGATCTAGGTTTTAACCATTTTCGGATCTTCTTGGTTTTGATCTAGCAAACTTTATTATTTTCAAGTTTTGATGGTTCCATGTTGTAGAGAATTTGATTCTACCCAATTTTGACCTTTGAAAAGTTGGATTTGGACTTATTTTGACCAAGTTATGGACTTTTGAAGCTTTAGGTTCAACCATGGAGTTCTTGCTGTTTTGGAGAAGACAGTGAGCAGTGCGCGAGCTTTTTAGCTTGCGCCACTGAGCTGTGCACGCTCTTTAGCGCAGCACGGTCCGATCCATACGCTGCCTTTTGGGAGCGTATGTCTTGCATACGCTCACTTGGGTGACAAGGAGTCGTATGGAGTCCATACGCTGCCTTTTGGGAGCGTATGTCTTGCATACGCTCACTTGGGTGACAAGGAGTCGTATGGAGTCCATACGCTGCCTTTTGGGAGCGTATGTCTTGCATACGCTCACTTGGGTGACAAGGAGTCGTATGGAGTCCATACGCTGCCTTTTTGGAGCGTATGTCTTGCATACGCTCACTTGGTTGAAGAGGAGTCGTATGAAGTACATACGCTGCCCTTTAAAAGCGTATGTCTTGCATACGCTGACCTGAGCGTAGGCTAACCTGAGCGTACGCTGACCTGAGCGTACGCTGACCTGAGCGTAGGCTAACCTGAGCGTAGCCTGACTTGAGCGCGCTCTGACCTGGACTCCCCTATACCTTATATTTTTATATGTATATATTTTATTGTATATATATATATGTAAATGTTTGTGTATGCTATATATCCTTACGCCTTTTGTCCTGAGCATGATATGAGCACTAATGTAACCCCGGTGAACAAAGTGTTCCTACCTGATAGTTGTACCTGAATGTCCCAGTTCTCGTTCATGCTCGACAAATGACTCGTAACTCCACGTGGCATATTTGCAATGATGCATTACACCAAGGAGGGTAGAACATGTTGACACACTGATTGACATGGATCCTCTTTTGGGGTACTCGTACTTGAGTACGACATTTAGGAGGATAATTATGCCGGCCACAGCATGTGAGTCCAAGATTTCACCTAGGGTTAAACTAGGCAACTAAATATACTAGATGCATGGGAAGGGCAGAATCCCGAGAACGTGTTATACCAGCCGCCTTGAGATATTGTCTTGACGCGCCGGCTGGTCTCCACGGATACTGTGTCATCCGTAACGAGCGGATGACTGTATCCGATTAATTCCTGCTATATATTATATGTCTTGGCAAGGTGGCCTTACGAGGGACCTGTGCTCAATGACACCTGTCTACGCGAACCCCTGGGTTGGCTAGCCTTGCTGGAAAGATACGATCTGAGGATTTTGAAATAACATGATGCGAGGATAACCTCGTTCCACTAGAAACTCGTAGACTTGATTGGCCGCGAAAACGACTTGCGTGTATCTTATTACCTTCCGTGAATAACTGAGGGAAGCGGACTGTCATGGTACGTGATCCAACCCATGTTCTTGTTTGATTGTTGGGTTGGTTATCGTACTATGACAGGCTGTGGACCGAAGTTATGAACGAAAGAATTATTCTGGTTGTGAAGTGCTACTCCTGTGAATGACTGAGGAACATGGTCTATCATGGTACATGATCCAACCCATGTTCTTGTTTGATTGTTGGGTTGGTTATTGTGCTGCGATAGGCTATCGACAGAAGTCACGATCAGGAGATTTTATTGTTTGTACCTTTTAACTTACGTGAAGGTTATAGAGTACGACACGTCCCGACTCCATGCGGCACCTTTTGTCCTTGTTTGGTTGTAAGGGTGCCATATGGGTTCGAGGATGTTGTGCTACCCTATAATAGTTGCATAAGTATTACTATTATCAATCATTCTATTATCTGGGTTTTTAATCTTAACTCTTGTGCCCCTTTGGCGGTACTTGCTATTCGGGGCTGACCCCGCTGGTTTTGTTTGGCCAGATCTCGTAGCAGAGCCAGAGGACACGATCTTCCTCCCTGACATCCATGGTGCATACTAGGAGCATGGCGGTTCGGGGATTCAAGTGGGTTTCTTCTCCACCACTCCTGCTTATATTTTTGTGCGGCATTTAGCCACCGGCACCTGTTAGCCGGATTACTTGATATTTTGTGTCAGTACATAATTGTAATTAAACAGACTGCAGCTGTGTATAATTTTGTACTCCTGACTCTCTGAGATAGCTAAATTATAAAGCTAGTCTCTCATGATCATTTTGATGAAGCGTCGGGGACGCCTTATTGCTTTATCTTTAATGTTCATTTATTTGCTGATGTGATTTGATTGATTGAGACATAGAACTTTGTGGGACCATAGGAGACTTGATTGTAGCATGTACCTCCTAGTCTCTCGACAGCCACGATCGCCGTATAACATTACGTACCTCATATGGAGTAGCTGGCCTAGTCCGTCTCCGTATTTCGGTACTGGGGCGTGACAAACGTCGCGGTTGCAAAGATTATTTATGGTGAAAGAGACGGCCGAAAATATGAGTTGGCACATGCGAGAACAGATTGAAGGAGTGTTGGATCACCCATCCGATGGAGAAGCATGAAAGCACTTTGATCGAGTGTATCCTGATTTTGCTTCAGATCCGCGTAATGTCAGGTTGGGACTATCTTCTGACGGTTTTACTCCTTTTGGTCTTTCGGGATCCCAGTATTCGTGCTGGCCTGTGATTGTCACTCCGTATAACCTACTGCCTTGGATGTGCATGAAGACTCAGTACATGTTTCTAACCGTTATAATTCCTGGTCCGAACAATCCCAAGAGGAACATTGACGTGTACTTACAGCCTTTGATAGATGAGTTGAATCAGTTATGGGAAGTAGGCGCTAACACGTACGATGTTTCCAGGAAGCAGAATTTTCAGATGAAGGCAACCCTTATATGGACCATCAATGACTTTCCGGCCTATGGAATGTTATCTGGATGGAGCACTCATGGCCGTCTCTCATGTCCGTATTGCATGGACCGTAGTAAGGCTTTCCGCTTGAAACACGGAGGAAAACCGTGCTTCTTTGATTGTCATCGGCAATTTCTGCCAAAAGATCATCCGTTCAGAAGGAACAGGAATGCATTCCGTGCCGGCGTTGTAGAGAAGGGTGATCCACCGCCAAGGTGGTGCGAAGCCACGATATGGGAGGAGGTTAAAGATTTTCCAAGTGCTATCGAAGATCCTACAACTGGGTACAAGTGCGATAGATTTGGTAGAGATCATAACTGGACAAAGAGAAGCATATTCTGGGATCTGCCATACTGGAGTACCAATCTGATCAGACATAATCTTGATGTCATGCATATTGAGAAGAATGTGTTTGATAAAATAATTAACACTGTGATGGACGTAAAAGAAAAAACGAAAGACAATCCCAAGGCCAGGTTGGACTTAGAAGAAATATGCAAACGCCCTGCGTTGCATTTGATACAGCAGAATGGAAAACAGTTCCTGCCGAAGTCAATTTTCTCGTTGGACAAGGAGGATAAAGTGAGACTTTGTCGATGGATCCAGGGCCTAAAATTTCTAGACGGATATGTGTCAAATCTAAGAAGATGTGTCCTTCCGGTCCATCGAGAGCTTCCAGAAACGACGAGGGAGATCATGAAAGTAATGATACAATACTGAAGGTATTCAATGCTCCAGGAAAGCCATCGGGTAAGATGAAGAAGAGATATCTGAACGATGATGAGCTAAGGGCTTCTCAGGTGTATGTATTACTCAACTGCGAGGAGAAGGAAGTAGAGAAACTGGAGGGGTAAGTAAATAATACGTCTATATTATTTTAATAGTGTTGAGAATGATACTATTACATTAATTGCACGATATTGTTTTCAGCATATTTAATGATGATGTGAGGTCAGGTAGGCCACACATAACAGAAGAAGAATTAGAACAAGAAATGAGGCGTTATTTTCCATCATGGTTGAGTGCATATATAAGACTTGAGAACTCTGTAATTACCTTTCTGTATATGCACTTGATTGAGAATGAGCTTAATTGCTTCTTTCGTGGTATTTAGGTCGATCGTCCATACGCAAGACTTGAGAATGAGTCTATTAGAACGCTAGCCAAGGGACCAATTTATGCTGCAAAAATATGGCCAAGCTACTGTGTTAATGGGTTTAGGTTCAAGTCAACAACTTGCCCGATCAGAGACAACTTTGTGGATCTCGACTCCACCAAAAATAGCTGTTTGTGTATCAGATCTTCAAACTACAAAGATGTTGATGCGGGCAACGATTTTTATGGCGTGCTACGGGAGATCGTGGAGCTGACATATAGTTATGGAATAGAGCCTGCTAAGATTGTGTTATTCAGGTGTGATTGGTTCGATCCGATTGAAGGTCAAGGTTGGAAAGTAGACAAGCACGGTCTTGTTGATATAAACTATCGGCGTCGATATCAAGCCTATGAACCATTTGTCCTATCAAGTCAGGCTCAGCTCGTGTACTTCACAAGTTATCCTAAACGGGGAACAACAATGTCGGACTGGTGGGCAGTATGCAAGACCAAAGCTAGAAATACCTTTGAGGTTGACGATATAGCTTATCAACAGGATGAACTACCTCTTGTAACAAATATTATAGAAGTGGACACGACGGAAGTTCCTCATTACACATCTAATTGTGTAGAAGAAGTAGAATTATCTGAAGAGGAAGATGCAGATGAAAGTGAAGATGTAGAGGAGGAAGAAGAAGAAGAAGATGAACTAAACGAACTAGATGAATTTTCAGAAGAGGACTAAAATCTGTGATGTCTATCATATAAATATATATTTTTGTAATAATAAATCTGTGACACTTTAGTGACACTTTTATCTGTGACCATGATATTTTTCAAAAATCTGTGATGTCTATCATATAAATATGTATTTTTGTTTTATTGTCATATGTTATTGTCAGGTATGACTAGACCAGGAGGACGACGCGGAGGATTTTATATTAGCCAGTCCCGTCAGCCTCGGGCTGGGGATGGAGAGGGCAGTTCCGTACCCTCATCCTCATCTCCGAGTACGCTATTGTACCGTTCTGTTCCCGGTCCATTACCGGGACAGGGCAGTTCCAGCAGGTTGCCGACTCCTCCCTCGTCGTCCAGCCTTCCTGATCTCTCGTCCAGTATCCCTGATCCCCCGTCCAGCATCCCTGATCCCCCGTCCAGTATTCCTTCTGTCGACGGCTCTATGGGGGGAGCCGACGTGGAGCATATGGAGGACGGCGATCAGACTGATCCTGCCCAGGCAGGAGGTGAGAGCGACCCTCCATGCGCTCCCCCGGGCGAGACGCGTATGGAGATTTGGACGGACGGGCCTATGAAGTAAGTTAATTAATTAATATATATTTCTCAAATGATTATATGTACATATATATTCATGAAAAATTATTATTGTATAGATATCGGCCTTCTGCAGTACAGAGACAGCTGGGGACATTTCTGAGGCAGAACTATGGTGGGCCTTGGATTAACTACTCAGATGCTCCCGCAGATTGGAAGGCCTTTTGGTTCGCCCACTTTAAGGTAAAAAATTTGTTTATTTTTAAATTTTAATAATCATTTGTGTATATTATACAACTTTTGTATTTTACTTCTTGTAGAGGACCTATTTCAATCCACCACACCGGGCGGCGAGGATCGAGGGCCAATTTTTTGCCGTCACAGCCAAGCTCATCCGTGATGCGATCGACGACCAGAAGCGTCGTGATCGCTCCGGACAGCCGATCCAGGGTTGGATTACGCCAGAGCAGTGGACTGCGATGAAGGCTAGATTCAGCGAGCGCAGGTACCAGGAGCGGTCTGAGAAGGCCAAGGTGGCACGGTCGAGCGCCGGTAAGTGGTGTGGTGACTCCATTCCGATGACGGAGCATTTTCGTCGTCTGGTACATTTCCTATGACGGACATTAATTTATATATAGTTCGATAGAATGTTTAATACTAATAATAGATAATATATTTTAACAGATAAAAAATGGTGAGGATCCGAACATGGTGACCGTCTTCCTGGTCACCCATCGGAGGGCTGGGGAGTTCATTGACGAGAGGGCGACCCAGGCATATGTACGTTCTATTCTTTATATTAATTTACTATAATTTAGAAACAGGAAAATATATATCAATATAGACTTTAGCAAACACTTACACGTTAGCAAACATGTCCTAAGTCGAGTTTGTTCGGCTACAGGAGGAGGCGGCTGCTGCTGCTGCTGCTGCTGCTGCTAGTGCGCAAGCAGAGGGAGGGGCTGGTACTTCCTCCCAGCCGCCTACAGCTCCATCGCCGGACGAGCTCTGGATGACCGCCGTTGGCGGTCTTCAGAAGGGTACGTACTACGGTACGGGATCCTACGGCGCGTATTTGGCTTCGGAGTCATCCCGGGCCCCCTCTGTCAGTGCGCAGTCTCCGGCTACGCAGGCATCGTCATGAGCTGAGGATGTTCGTCGTCAGATCGAGGAGCTGCGTCGCGAGTTGCAGCAGCAGATTTCTGATGCGGTCGAGCGACGATCCGATCCTCCGATCGTCACTGGACGATTTGATGCAGTCGAGCACAGTATACAGGAGCTGATGAGTCTGCATCAGGCTACAGCTGCCAGCTTGCAGACGCTCACCGAGTCTACGCAGCGCACGGAGCGTAGACAGGTCGAGCTGGAGAGATCGCAGAGGAGCATGTCTGCCTCACTCACTCAGTATACTGAGAGGGTGGTGAGTACCCTTGCTGCGCATGGTGAGCGACTGCGAGAGCTGGAGCAGATACGTCCTCCCGGTCCATCGACGGCGCCGACTCCAGACATTCCACTGCCTCCTACTGCCCCTACGGTGTAGCTCACCCAGGAGCAGTATGACTACATTCTATTCCAGTTGTCCCAGTTGTGCGACAGTGGTCCGCAGTAATTTTATTGATTTTTTTATGACTTGTATGTATAGGCCCTATGGGCAAATTGTTTATTGGTACACTGTTGTTTATACACTTGGTGGGAGACTTTTTATCATCTTCCATTTTTATTTGACTCTATTGGATGTTTGTGAGGATGTGTGTCTGTGATATTTACTTTGCACTGCCTCCTATTTTTATTGTGATATTTACTTTGTGATATCTGCGACGGGGAAGACAAATATACCTACGCTGGGTTATAAGCGATGATCTGATATACAAAGGAGGTGCTGCCGAAATTTTAAAAAAATATATTGTGTATTTTTGTTATGATGTGTGTCTGTGTTTACAGTGAATGTGAAATGCAGTGTTCGGAACCATCGACAGTTTCGATTACTGTTGTATGTGTTATCTTGGATAGAAATAGCAACAGTTCAGGGTGCACTTCTGAGAGCTTCATTTTCAGGTCCTTCACTTTCTCGGGACGTCGTAAAGGTTCCCGAGAAGGTGAAGGACGTGAAGAGGAAGCTCTGAGAAGTGCACCCTGAACTGTTGCTCTTTCTATCCAAGATAAAACATAGAACAGTAAGCGAAACTGTCGATGGTTCGAACACTGTACTTCACACACACTGTAAACACAGACACACAGCATAACAAAAATATCAATTATATTTAATTTTTTTATAATATCTACGACGTATAGCGACGTACTGCGACGGAACGTAGACGTCGCTATACGTCGCTAAATAGCGACGTAACGTCGCTAGACGTCACTAATATGCTAACGTGGGCTGAGGGTGTATGTCGCTAAATCTGTCGGTAGGCGTCGCTAAGTTGCCCACGTGGCTGCCATGCCATGTCATTATATATAAAGTTTGCAGCATCGCAAGTGGTCGCTTTACGTCGTAATTTTGGCGACGTAGTGATACGTCGCTATCTGTAGCTAAGTTTGCGACGTCTAGCGACAATAAACTCCGCGTCACAAATAGTGACGTTCGGCGACTAAAGTGTCATCTGCGACTTGCCTATAAGCGACGTCCGATTTTCGTTGCTAAATACGTCGCAAATTAGTTTTAGCGACGTATTTTCCTTATTTAGCGACGTCTCCTGACGTCGCTAAAATGGGTTATTTTAGTAGTGTTATCCCGTATCGGAAACCTCTTCGTAGTGTCATACTACTGTAGCATGAGGTCACCGCCTCTTTGTAGTACAAAACTACCCAGCATGAAGCCTTAAGCTCCTTTGCGGTGTTACGCCGCAACGACATAGCTTGCAAGACCGAGGTTTTACCCCTATTTGGGTACCTCATGTGGTGTCGTGCCACTATAACATGAGGAACCCCTCCTCTTTGTAGTGCTGACTACACCCTCTTTCATTTCAACGTACAATATTAGGCTACCTGCATATTTGCGGTGCTACGCCGTTGTGACTTGGCTCGCATAGCCGAGGCATTACCCCTTTCGGGAACCTCATAGTGGAGTCACCCCACTGTAGCATGGAGTTTTACTCCTTGTAGTGCTGCGCTACCGTGCTTCCTGTAAAGCACATCAGGCACTCACTCTGCCTGAGAACTCATTAAGGCGTTTAAGCCAACCTTCCCATGTAAAGCCCCAGTCCCAAAATACGTAGGACTAGAACGTCATCATGCCAGCTGTATACATACGAAGTATATGGACCCTCGTATATATACATAAGCTGTAAAATGCAGTAACCAAGGTACTAAATCTCATCCACAAAGATAAATATGATATAAAAGCAACCTTGAATTTGTCATGTATACATCGTTGGGCGGAGACAAAGTCCACTACCAACTAATTTTAATAAGAACGAAATATATAAGGAAAGGAATTTAGTACAGCAAGGAGATGACAATCCAAGAGCAACATCTCGATGAACAGAGCGCAAGTCATGGCCTTAGCTAGAGCACCTGCATAAATCATAAGAGCACACACCTGGCGAGATAACCAGGTCCTCAGAGGGACGTAACAAGATACATCAACATGCCATATAAATACTGAATATAAAACATGCCACAATCAAAGAAAGTGACAAGACACAATAAGGTAATCTAACCAAACTAAAGTGAACATGCAGTGAGAACAAACCTTTCGTCGCATGAGCCCTGGCTATAATGGGATCTAGTATAGTCCCCACTTGGGCACCAGTGACCGAGAGCATGACGTTCAAAAACGACAGTGGCCAACCTGAGAGGCTCATACCCGTATCTCCAGCGGAGCTTTCGGGTTATAGGGGAAGTACAATAGAAGCCCATACGACAAGGAAATATTCTCCCCACCCAATGTACCTATCATGTCGCATCCACGACCATGTAACACTACTAACCGTTAAGTCTTCTAACACACAACTATTGACAGCTAGACCTAATGCACGTCCTGCACGCATCAGTGATCAGCCAACACGCAAGTCCGTAGACTATATGCTACTCATAACTCACACATCTCGTGGCACAACAGTGTCAAAGTCTATGCAATGCACTAAGCTAGTGGTAGTCCCTTAACTCTAAGCCCATATGCAATCAAAGGTAAATAACAAGGTACAACTAATATCACTGAGCAGACAGTAATCAAGAACTAGAAATAAATGAACAGTGATATGTAATAAATAAAATGCAACTAATTTATAAACAGTAAATTGTGGCAAGGTATCTTGCCTGTCATTACGCCTGGTGTGCGATAATCTGAAAAGTACAGCATGGTCCAATAGCCATGTTCGATGTGTAATGTTCTAAGACTCACGAGAAAATATGAACGTTTCATTAGTCATGAGAAAATGAGGATAATTGGAAGAATTTGAGGAATAGATAAATATACAAATTCTTTAGAAAAGATTTATATTACTTAAAAAAACATGTTTGCTTGTAAAATTCATTTACAAAAATACTTGAAATATTCATATATAATAATTTTGGAAATTTCATCTTATTAGTCAAAATATTATAAGTTATAAAATATGTTTTAAGGAGGAAACTATATTTCACAATTTAAAATATTTATTTTAGATAAATATTTCTAAATAATTTAGACCAAAAAGTATAACTGGACAATTATATGTACATAAAACCGAAGAGAATATTTTAGTGATAAAAATTAACTTAAAATTTTGCTAAAATATTTGCTCAATTCAATTAAAATAATAGTAATAATAATAATGTAGATAATAATATTTAACAAACTAATATTATAAATAATCACAGTAATAATAATTAGTAATAATAATAAGAATAAGAATAATAATAATAATAACAGAAATGATAATAATTTTACTAATAATAATAAAATAAAATAAAACTCTAACCCAGCCCCTTTTTTCCAGTTCGTTTCAGTGAGATGAGAGAGAAAGAGAGACAAAAAATGGAAAAAAGGGGTTTACCAAATGAAGGGTTTTTTTTGTGCGGACCGATCGAAGAGGCGGTCGCGGCGGCGACTACCGGAGGTCGGAGGCGACCCGAAGGAGGACCGTGGGTCGAGTGGCGGGTGTGGCTCGCGGAGGCTGGCTGCGCTTCTCGCGGTGGAGGCAACGCGCGGTCGCGCGAGAGGGGTTCCACCGGCGGGCGGCGGCGGCGAGCTTCTCGGCGCGTCAACGGCCGGAGCGGCGAGAGGGCGGATTAGGGAAGGGTGGTCCTCACTGGCGACGGAGGAGAAAGGAGAGAGCGGGAGGCGGAGAAGCCGGGCGCCGACGGTGGTGGAGGCCGCGGCGGTCTCGGCGGTGGCCAGCGCGCGCGGAGGGACGCGGCGGTGGTCGGCTGCGCGCGGAGGCGCACGCGGCCCAGTGCGGACGGCGGCTCTGCGGTTGGGTGGAGTCGGATGGAGGAGATCGACGGTGAGTCACCGGGCGGTGGAAGACGAAGCACGGGGTGGCGCGTCGTGTGCTGGCACGTCAGAGCTCGTTCGCTGGGGACGAAGGCGGCGGACGCGGGTGGAGCACGGGAAAGGCTCGGCGTCGCCGGCGGCCAGGTGAGGGTTCTCACCTCTTTTTCTTCTTCTTTGGTTGTTGATGACGGTGTTGTGGGTTTGGGGGCGCCCGTTGGCCGGAGATGGCCCTAGCGGCGATGGTCGACAACAGTGGATGGGTCGGATTGGGGAAGATAGTGGTGGCGTTGTGGTGAGGATGATGAGGGCTGGGTGAACGGAGTTGGCGGCAGCGAGTTGTGTCTGCGGTGGAGAAGGTGTGATGTGGCGAGGTATGCCGGAGTCGAGGGGTACGGCTGTAGTAGTGGTGGTGAAGGAGACATGTTGGGCGTTGGCTGGGATTGCGCTCGGGGTGAGCGGAGGAATCGGCTGGGAGGTGCTTGTGGTGGTGGTTGGTTGGCCAAGGCGAGCGGAGTCGGGAATGACGATGGCGGTAGAGAAGGGACGGTAGTGACGGGGGTTTACTGGTTGTAGATGGTGGTGGTGGTGTCGAAATTAGGATTAGGTTTTTGGGATGCGTCGTGTCGGGGGTGGTTTTCCGACACGAGGTGAACGTCCGGTTTGTCGGACAGGATATTATGTATTTGTACTGGAAAACAATATAGTGGATGGGAAGAGGACACGGACACGATGCACGTGTTGGGTTGGAAATTGTGGTTGTGGTAAAAAAAATTGGAGGAGTACCTGCCTATTTATAGGATGTGGGAATTCCCAATTAGATAGGATTAGGATTTATTTAAAACCCAATTTAGATAATCCGTCCATTTATTTAAATCCATAATCAAATCCAAATTCAAATTAGATCCAATTTAAATCAAATTAAATTTTTGTTTAAACTCGAATAGGATAAATCAAATTTCAAAATACTTACCTATTTAAATAAATCCAAAATTTTAAATCAAGGTTTAAATCGCCACAATAATTTCAAAATATATTTTCTAAAGTACTAATAATAATAATTTCGAAAATTATTATTTAAAATAATCTGGTAGATAATTATGAAATGTATACACAAATAATATTCGTATAAATATACCTTTCTAATAAAAATATTATTTATTATTTATAACTGGAGGGTCTTTAAAATGAAGAGAAACAAACTTAGCAATTTTTGTACGATAGCAAAGTATTTATTATGTAAATTATTTGAACTATAAGAATAAATTAAAAATATTTTTCTAAAAATATGTAAGCTCGCACATATTCGCACTCGACGAGCAATTACGAAAATCGAAATTTCGTGCACGACGTACAATACGACTACGCGACGTACAATACAAAAATTTTAAATTCGTACAAATTTAAAAAAAAATAGTAGAAATTTAGGGGTTTTACATCCTACCCAACTTAAAAGAATTTCGTCCTCAAAATTTAGGAAAAAATTAGGATAGGTAGGGTGAAGGAGATAGAAGCAGTATAATCGATAAGAATTTGATTCATATTGAACAAAAAGGCAATCAATTGTTTGACGAGAATAAAACGACATTTCAATGGCAATATGTCGTTTGATCGACTAGAACAAAATTCCGATGGTTTTAGATTTCGATCCTGACAATCATTCAATGACTAAGTTCGATCAACCTTAATATTAACCTAAAAAAGCAACCTCATAAGTAGGTAATAAACTCCTTAATCCTTGATATCGTCAATATCCATGAAATATCTCTTATCATAAATCGTCCCCTTAAACAAAACCAATATGATTCTAAATGTACTCTAATTTCCTCTATCTCGTCATAGAATTTTTGATAGTCTCAAATTTTGAATCCATAAAACCTCTCTTATACTAGCTCACATATATATATCTTCCCAAGTTATAATTTTCCTCAAAAATTTTCAAACCTTCAACCAATTTGGCTCAAGTAGAAATTGAAATTCTCTTTACTGCAAATTCGTATCTTATTGGTCAATATACCATGCATCCATAGATGACAAAATAAAAGTTCGTCTTTAATGTTTGATAAATTTGAAAACTAACAATATACCTTCAATCTTCTATCATCATAATTGAAAACTTCCTAAAATATTTATTAGTCTCTCTCAAAAATTTGAATTCAACAATCTCAGCTTCTTGATGGTAGAAGATGTAACTCATCTTAACTTCTTATTTATAATTATTTACAACTTAATTCTCCATGCATCAAAAAAATGTAAAGGTTTCTTTCTTCAACAATTTGTTATCCTTGAAAATATCGTCATAACATTATATGTCATCGAAGGCAATGTCAACATTTTTCTTTATCAAAAAATATTTGCATCCATAAATTTAATATATAAATTTGTTTCTTAACCACCCAAGCTTTTAGAAATTTCTTCACTCGATATTTAGTTACCTCAAGACATTTAAAATTCGCGAGGTCTATTTATCCTTGAGTGTTTCATCAAAACACAATATATCATTTCTTACTTCATTGATTCGGATTTATCACACATTTCTATTTATGTCTCATCTATACCAACTTCATTATTTATCCATGCTGTGGGGTTCTCCAATCTAGCTTCTACTAACTCAAGATTGTCATAATCAAATTTTTCTTCGAGCAAGGAAATCATAACATGAGCAAAATCGCATAAACCATAGAGGAATCAAGGTGAAATACGACACGCAATTTAGTAAGAAGGGAAAAGAGTAAGGGTTGCAACATTGGAGAGCTAAAGATGTTATGTGTCTAAGTGAATCGAAATAAGACATAAAAATAAACGACAAGGGTTAAGCAGTCAAGATAAACGCGAGGTTAAGCATTAGATTGCGATCACATATTAGGTCAAAAATTTGAGTCGAGATTGAGTCCAAATATATAGCCAAAAGTATAGCGGTACCATGGTATAGGTTATAGTTGAGTCTTTATGGTCCGAAAGTCGTACCATAAAAATAGAGTACAAGGGGACGTGTTTTAGTGGGACATGATATACCTACATGATGGTGAGCTCGTCTAGGTCTTGCATGTGAAATTTGTTGGAAGGAAAAGTCTAGTGTTGTGCTCCAAATATTAAAGTCACGATAGAGAACGCCAAAAGGTCAAAAACAGAAAGTGGATTTTCATAAGGTACTAATTAATGCACAGAAACGAAGGTTAAAGCACGGATAAAGATAATTAGGAGTCTCGTAGATCAAGGTAAAGTAAGTTAGAGACAGTTTCTAGAAAAAGTTCATTGATAAGGGTATGGTCAAGGGAATGGTCCCAATCATTTCTAAGTTTCAAACAATTAGATGTCACGAATAAAGATATAGATTTGAGGGAAGGTCGAGTAAGTCAAAGATATGTTCATCGGTTTGGTTGATGACTAACTATACTTGTGTATATGCAATATCATAGTCATAGGTGGCATGGCAATCTAATGTGGAATACTCCTATCTCACTAGGGTGACCTTACTTGCTTCTTGGTCTTCTACCAATATATGATCTAATCTAAAATTTCAAGTTCCTCGAAATTTTCTCAATAAAATTTCCAAGACACTTCGCCAAAATTTCAATTATCTTAGACTGTCAACTTTAATCAAAATTTTAAATCTTTAGTCCATCTCGAACAACCCTTGTATACTGCAAATCGAATGATTATTATTATTATTATCTTCTCCAAACCTTAAACTCAACATTTAAATATGTTTATCAGTCGAAATTCATACTACATAATGAAACATTTAAAATAACTCCCAAATTTAATTCTATATCCTTCGAATGTGTATATCTAGCTTCCAATAAGTCACAACTACTCTTCAAAAGTAATTCTCCCTTTTTCCAAAATTTTAAATATCCATAATCAAGGTTTTAAACTCGAAATCTAAATAACTTTATAAATCATAAATCATGTGAGCAAATTTTTAAATATTTAAACTTTCCTTCAAAGTCGATTTCATATCTTCCAAATTTTTTTTTTACCATTATCTCTTCAAGCTCAAAGTTAAATACTTAAAATTCGTAAATCGTAGAATCAATTTAAAACCTCAAGCTTTCTAATAAACCGTAAATCATAAACCCTTCATATTCTTTACAAAATCATAACTTATAATTTAAAACACTTTAATAACTTCGAGATAAACTTTAACATATTCAATCCCAACTTGAACTAAATCGTAATCATGGGTCACAATTTAAAGATGTTACTCAATTCGGTTTCATATCCCAAATAAATCATAAACTATTTCGCTATTTCCAAAAATCATAATTCATAAAATTGTTTTCTGTCCTCTTGTGTATACCACCTTGTAATGGAAAAATAAAATTCCAACTATCCATTGAAGGCGGTAATATGCTACTACCCAACTTGAAATTAAATAATCCTTAAAATCATACTTTCTAGAAAAATAAATTCCTTTATAACTCAAATAAAATTCCAATGCATATTAATTGTCAATGCAATCCATCTAGCCATGTGTTTAACCTATGGGCATATACTAGTGTAGTCATCTTACTAAACACGAAACTAAGAATTTACGGTGGAAAGAGTCAAACAAGATGCAAATCAAGGAGGTCGAACGAGAGTTCGGAATTTGAAGTCAAGGAAGGAAGTCAAGTAGGTGGATGAGATTCTAAACTCTAATCCTATATTGCAGGCCTGTTCGGTACATTTATGTAACCGAAACAGCAAACTTGACCTGCATGGGCCACCACAAAAACATGTAACGCCCCAGTCCCAAAATACGTAGGACTAGAACGTCATCATGCCAGCTGTATACATACGAAGTATATGGACCCTCGTATATATACATAAGCTGTAAAATGCAGTAACCAAGGTACTAAATCTCATCCACAAAGATAAATATGATATAAAAGCAACCTTGAATTTGTCATGTATACATCGTTGGGCGGAGACAAAGTCCACTACCAACTAATTTTAATAAGAACGAAATATACAAGGAAAGAAATTTAGTAGAGCAAGGAGATGACGATCCAAGAGCAATATCTCGATGAACAGAGCGAAAGTCATGGCCTTAGCTAGAGCACCTGCAGAAATCATAAGAGCACACACCTGGCGAGATAACCAGGTCCTCAGAGGGACGTAACAAGATACATCAATATGCCATATAAATACTGAATATAAAACTTGCTATAATAAAAAAAAGTGACAAGACACAATAAGGTAATCTAACCAAACTAAAGTGAACATGCAGTGAGAACAAACCTTTCGTCGCATGAGCCCTGGCTGTAATGGGATCTAGTATAGTCCCCACTTGGGCACCAGTGACCGAGAGCATGACGTTCAAAAACGACAGTGGCCAACCTGAGAGGCTCATACCCGTATCTCCAGCGGAGCTTCCGGGTTATAAGGAAAGTGCAATAGAAGCCCATACGACAAGGAAATGTTCTCCCCACCCAATGTACCTATCATGTCGCATCTACGACCATGTAACACTACTAACCGTCAAGTCTTCTAACACACAACTATTGACAGTTAGACCTAACGCACGTCCTGCACGCATCAGTGATCAGCCAACACGCAAGTCCGTAGACTATATGCTACTCATAACTCACACAACTCGTGGCACAACAGTATCAAAGTCTATGCAATGCACTAAGCTAGTGGTAGTCCCTTAACTCTAAGCCCATATGCAATCAAAGGTAAATAACAAGGTACAACTAATATCACTGAGCAGACAGTAATCAAGAACTAGAAATAAATGAACAGTGATATGTAATAAATAAAATACAACTAATTTATAAACAGTAAATTGTGGCAAGGTATCTTGCCTGTCATTACGCCTGGTGTACGATAATCTGAAAAGTACAGCATGGTCCAATAGCCATGTTCGATGTGTAATGTTCTAAGAGTCACGAGAAAATATGAACGTTTCATTAGTCATGAGAAAATGAGGATAATTGGAAGAATTTGAGGAATAGATAAATATACAAATTCTTTAGAAAAGATTTATATTACTTAAAAAAACATGTTTGCTTGTAAAATTCATTTACGAAAATACTTAAAATATTCATATATAATAATTTTGGAAATTTCATCTTATTAGTCAAAATATTATAAGTTATAAAATATGTTTTAAGGAGGAAACTATATTTCACAATTTAAAATATTTATTTTAGATAAATATTTCTAAATAATTTAGACCAAAAAGTATAACTGGACAATTATATGTACATAAAACCGAAGAGAATATTTTAGTGATAAAAATTAACTTAAAATTTTGCTAAAATATTTGCTCAATTCATTTAAAATAATAGTAATAATAATAATATAGATAATAATATTTAACAAACTAATATTATAAATAATAACACTAATAATAATTAGTAATAATAAAAATAATAAGAATAATAATAACAGAAATGATAATAATTTTACTAATAATAATAATAAAATAAAATAAAACTCTAACCCAGCCCCTTTTTCCCAGTTTGTTTCAGTGAGATGAGAGAGAGAGAGACAAAAAATGGAAAAAAAAGGTTTACCAAATGAAGGGTTTTTTTTTGGGCGGACCGATCGAAGAGGCGGTCGCGGCGGCGACTACCGGAGGTCGGAGGCGACCCGAAGGAGGACCGTGGGTCGAGTGGCGGGTGCGGCTCGCGGAGGCTGGCTGTGCTTCTCGCGGTGGAGGCAACGCGCGATCGCGCGAGAGGGGTTCCACCGGCGGGCGGCGGCGGCGAGCTTCTCGGCGCGTCAACGGCCGGAGCGGCGAGAGGGCGGATTAGGGAAGGGTGGTCCTCACTGGCGGCGGAGGAGGAAGGAGAGAGCGGGAGGCGGAGAAGCCGGGCGCTGACGGTGGTGGAGGCCGCGGCGGTCTCGGCGGTGGCCAGCGCGCGCGGAGGGACACGACGGTGGTCAGCTGCACGCGGGGGCGCGCATGGCCCAGTACGGACGACGGCTCTGCGGTTGGGTGGAGCCAGATGGAGGAGATCAGCGGTGAGTCACCGGGCGGTCGAAGACGAAGCACGGGGTGGCGCGTCGTGTGCTGGCGCGTCAAAGCTCGTTTGCTGGGGACGAAGGCGGCAGACGCGGGTGGAGCACGGGAAAGGCTCGACGTCGCCGGCGGCCAGATGAGGGTTCTCACCTCTTCTTCTTCTTCTTTGGTTGTTGATGACGGTGTTATGGGTTTGGGGGCGCCCGTTGGCCGGAGATGGCCCTAGCGGCGATGGTCGGCAACAGTAGATGGGTCGAATTGGGGAAGATGGTGGTGGCGTTGTGGTGAGGATGATGAGGGCTGGGTGAACGGAGTTGGCGGCAACGAGTTGTGTCTGCGGTGGAGAAGGTGTGATGTGGCGAGGCATGCCGGAGTCGAGGGGTACGGATGTAGTAGTGGTGGTGAAGGAGACATGTTGGGCATTGGCTGGGATTGTACTCGGGGTGAGCGGAGGAATCGGCAGGGAGGTGCTTGTGGTGGTGGTTGGTTGGCCAGGGCGAGCGGAGTCGGGGATGACGATGGCGGTAGAGACGGGACGGTGGTGACGGGGGTTTACTGGTTGTATATGGTGGTGGTGGTGTCGAAATTAGGATTAGGTTTTTGGGATGCGTCGTGTCGGGGGTGGTTTTTCGACACGAGGTGAACGTCCGGTTTGTCGGACATGATATTATGTATTTGTACTGGAAAACAATATAGTGGATGGGAAGAGGACACGGACACGATGCACGTGTTGGGTTGGAAATTGTGGTTGTGGTAAAAAAAATTAGAGGAGTACCTGCCTATTTATAGGATGTGGGAATTCCCAATTAGATAGGATTAGGATTTATTTAAAACCCAATTTAGATAATCCATCCATTTATTTAAATCCATAATCAAATCCAAATTCAAATTAGATCCAATTTAAATCAAATTAAATTTTTGTTTAAACTTGAATAGGATAAATCAAATTTCAAAATACTTACCTATTTAAATAAATCCAAAATTTTAAATCAAGGTTTAAATCGCCACAATAATTTCAAAATATATTTTCAAAAATACTAATAATAATAATTTAGAAAATTATTATTTAAAATAATCTAGTAGATAATTATGAAATGTATACACAAATAATATTCGTATAAATATACCTTTCTAATAAAAATATTATTTATTATTTATAACTGGAGGGTCTTTAAAATGAAGAGAAACAAACTTAGCAATTTTTGTACGATAGCAAAGTATTTATTATATAAATTATTTGAACTATAAGAATAAATTAAAAATATTTTTCTAAAAATATGTACGCTCGCACATATTCGCACTCGACGAGCAATTAAGAAAATCGAAATTTCGTGCACGACGTACAATACGACTACGCGACGTACAATACAAAATTTTTAAATTCGTACAAATTTTTAAAAAAAATAGTAGAAATTTAGGGGTTTTACATCCCACATGATCCGTTTTTCGCATAAAACAACTGTAGACAACAGTGGTTGTAGGTCCGTAACCTCTCCTTGCCACAGAGGACAAGTACCCACCATTCCTGATATTCTTTCGGTTAATAGTCCTCCCTTGAACCAAAAGCTAGATGCCTAGTAGATTTTTCTTTGAACTAATAGCATAAAACTTTATGGTAGGAATGTAATAACACAACATCAGAATGCCTTCAAGCCCATTTTACAAGTTGTGTTATCGACCAGCTGGCGCTTGAGGCCCTTGGAGAACGGATCCACTAGGTTCTCCTGACTTCGAACATCAATCACTGCAATAACACCCCTCTTGATGAGATCGTGTACTGCCCTGTGCTTCAACCGTACGGTCCTCTTATTCCCGTTGAAGAGGTCATTTGATGCCAACGCCGCAGTCGCCTGGTTGTCGCAGTATATTGGTATCGCTGGTATTTGTGCCCCAACCACTGAAAGATCATACATGAGCTCTCGAAGCCATTCTGCTTCCTCCACTGCGGTATTAAGTGCAAAGAAATCAGATTCCATGGATGACCGCGAGAGTATAGTCTGATTCTTCGATTTCCATGATATAGCAGCTCCACCCATTGTAAAAATGTATCCATCTATGGACCTCTCGCTCTCCACTTCTGAGCACCAGCTTACATCACTGAAGCCTTCTACTACCGGCAGATCTCCGCTGTAGTGCACTACATATGTCTGAGTCTTCTTGAGATATCTCATAACCCGTTTCACAGCTTTCCAGTGCTCAATGCCTGGGTTACTCGTGAAATGACTCAGCATTCCCATGGCGAAAGCTATGTCAGGCCTTATGGCAGTAGTAGCATACATCAAACTCCCGATTATGCTTGCATACTCCAGCTGTCTGACGCTTTCTCCTGAATTAGGCTTCAACTTCAGATCACACCTATACGGCGTATCGATCCCTCGAAGATCCTGATACCCGTAACAAGTGATAATCTTCTCAACATAATGAGACTGTGACAGCGCTAGTCCAGTGTCTGTCCGGATGATCTTGATCTCTTAGATCACATCAGCTTCCTCCAAGTCTTTCATACTGAACTTGCTCGAGATGAACTTCTTTGTCTCCGTGACACAGTCCATATCCGTACCACGTACAGACAAACGATCACACCTCTTCCATCAGCGAACTTCGTATAAACACACTTGTCCGTCTCGCTGACCATGTAGCCATTTGACCTTATAACCTTGTCAAATTTCTCATGCCACATCTTGGGAGCATGTTTAAGACCGTACAAGGATTTTACCAACTTGCGGACTTTGTCTTCAAGACCCTTGACGATAAATCCCTCTGGCTATTGTATGTAAATCTCTTCGGTCAGATCGCCATTTAGGAAAGCCGTTTTCACATCCATCTGATGTATCACCATCTTATGTATTGCTGCGAGAGAAATCAACATTCTGATGGTGGTCATCTGGGCTACTGGAGCATACGTGTCAAAGTAGTCAATTTCCTGCTTCTGAAAAAACCCTTTGACTACCAACCTAGCCTTGAACTTGTCAATAGTTCCGTCAGCTTTCATCTTCTTCTTGAAGATCTATTTGTATCCGATGGGTTTCGCTCCTTCAGGAAGATCAACCAACACCCAAGTATTATTTGAGGTGATGGAATCAATTTCATTGTCAATCGCCTCCTTCCAGAAAACTGCATCTCTGGTCTTCATCGTCTCATCATGGGTAAGCGGATCTGCTTTCACATGATAGGTGACAAAGTCATTTTCGAAGTCCTTCAGTCTCCTCACACACTTTGCTGATGACTCATCGAGTTCTGGTTCAACCGTTGTTTCAACAACATCTTCTTGGACTACTTCTTCATTGAAAACTTTAGTTTCACTACTACAAAAAGACCTATTAATAACGCTCGATGAGGCATTTTAATGACGGCTGATACCTAAGCGTTATCAATGTTTATAATCCATTCTTTCAATGATGGTCTGAACTAATTATAGACTTTTCATAACGTTTACAAAATAAAACGTTATTAATATTTAAAAGCGGTGGCAAACTTGTAATTAATAAACTTCCAACAAAACCTTTCACACCCGATCTTTTTCAGAGCTTCCCTCCTTCCCCTCTTCCCTCCTCTCCCGGAACCCTAAAATTTTCCAAAGTCCTTTAAGTTTCTTGCTCATTTCCATCTCCCTAAACCCTAAAATTTTCCTAAACTCTAATCTTCTCCTTCTCCTCCTTCTTTCAACCTCCTACAAACCCTAACCTTAGCCCCAACGCCTCCTCCCACAAACCCTAACCCTAGCCTCGACTTCATTTTTAGAGAGGCGGGCCGGGACGTGCTTCCTCAGCATGGAGAGCTCGTCGGGGCCGAAGAAGAAGGACCGGTGGACCATGCCGTCGAGGGGGACGATGGTGCCCCTCGTGTCGGGCACGACATCGTACTCACGGTGGCGACGACAAGTCTGCCGCAGCTCAGCCAGGTCACCTGAACGAGAAGCAGCGGGCAGCCGAGCACCCCTCCGGATCCCTCCACGTCGTGGAGCAGCACTTCGAGGCGCGGGAACGGGGGGTACAGCTGATCCTCGTCCCCGAGCTGGTCAAGACGGACGTCGGCGTCGGCCTCGACGAATAGGACGCCCTCGTCGGTGCACTCGACCATGAGCTTCCGGTCCGCGGGCCTTTCCCTCAGCCGACCGACGAACGGATAGTAGAAGACGAGCGCCCTCGCCAGGGCCTCCCTCAGGACTATCGTGGGGTCGGTGGCGACGTGGCCTTGCGGTAGAAGTGGATGGCGAGGATCTGGAAGCGGAGGCCGTCTTGGTTGTCGATGTCGGAGAGCATCTTGAACTCGTACGACGTGGGTGCGACGTGAGCGAGGAGCACCGGCTCGCTACATCGGACGGAGATGGTCAGTTGGGGTGCCATTTATTTTGGGCCAGAAATGCTTGGATTTTTTTGTTTTTCTATGGTTTTTTTTTATGAATTTGTAGGAATTCATAAAAAATGCACCCCTGGCGGACGCTCCTTGCCTCGGTCGGGTTTGTGCCCCTCCACTTCAGCAATTTTACGGAGATGTAGGCCGAATGCCTGCTGAAGAGGGTTCAGGTGAGGGGGTTCCACGTGGATAAGTGCCAGTCGTCGCTATTCCTCTACTGGCAGCACGGGGAGGTCGGCTCCGTCTCGGCATGGAGGTGCTGAGCTCTGTGACATGGTCTGCTATCTTTTCCATCTCATGCATGTCATCTTGTACCTTTACTAGAAGTTTATGCATTACTCTGTTCAGAGCTACTTGTTTCTGTGCCTCTACTCAATTATCATGTTTCTGAGTAGAATGTGGTCTTGCTTAATTAGTAGTCTTTAATTCATGTTAATTGATAGTGTTTCCGTGTTATGGAAGAAGCACTTCCTCTGAGTAGGGATCCAATGTCGAAGAACTTTTAACAAGTCCATGATTTCGACTTAAATTGTGTATTGTGTTTGGAATTTGTTCTGATATCATCTTGTGCTTCTTAATCGCTGTTTACTGTGCCTACTGCGATTTTTCTTATGGTAGTTCTGTTAAAAAAGAGATTGAATGCAGTTTAAAGGTTTAGATGGCTTCAATGCAGTGTAAGTTTCCATGCAAACAAGTAGGAAAGGCTTTCTGCCTTGACATAGGTAGTTGACCAATTTTTATTTTATGCTTAAATTGTATAATCATACTAACAAACCAATTTTTATTTTTTCTTAAATCAGTCTACAACTGACCATCTATTTTACTTGAGCAGTTATCTGGGCCAGGAACATAACTATTGTTTTATTGTGCAATATAACTATTTTTGTGTAGGCCCTACTTATTCTTTCATCATGCAATAGTTATGTTACTATTCTTTTCTTGTGCAAGACAATTTGGAAAGGTTACATTGTAATGTTTAGTTTTTCTTATCCGGGCTTGTATTTTATTCAGCTTGGTAGGTATAATACCTTTAGATTAGCGGTTGAGCTATGCAACTGAGTAAGTGTTATGAGAGTGCATTTTTATCTGGAACTTTGTCTTTAGGTTATGTTTGGTTGGGTGGAAAGTGGGAAAAAGCAAAATAAAATTGAAGTGTTTCGTGTGCAAACTTGATCCTATTAACATAGGATCAACTTTTATTTTTTATTTTTTTCCTCAATTTGTTTGCAACCAAACACAGCGTTAGTGTTATATTTTGCCAAATGACATGCCATCTTTCTTTTGGCTCAGGCAACTTGCATTCTACACTGGTTGCTTGGGGCATATTTGATTTTTGTTTTTATGATCTTTCTTGATCAGTCGAAAAGACTTCATTAATATGGTTGCCTGGGGCATATTTGATTAACCTGAGACAATGCTCAAGAAGGTGAAAATGTGTATTATTCTCTATGGTTTGGTGTGCACAAATACTCATTTCCTTTCTACCCCCATTTATTGAATTAAATGTGCAAACTTAGTTTCTACCTCCATTTTTAAAATTATATTGACATATAATTTTATCCAATGTTCTGGCTTGGCTATTTGTTGTATATATGGTCAAAGGAGCTGTGAAGATTGTTGTATATATGGTCAACGAAGGTCTTCCGTTCAGCTGAACTAGGGCACTTAGATCAACTTCTTCATCCTCAGGTATATATACAAAAAGATTATACGTTGATTAATAATAGATTGAGTTAATAACTAACCTAAGATTAGAAATATGCTTACTTCTGGATTATCTTGCTCTTAATTATTGCTACGACATATCCGAATTGGTTTCTATTTGTAGCTAATTTCTCTTTTCTCTGGGCATGTAAAAACCTGTAAACCCTAGGAAGGGATTGATTTAGAAAGGTAATGCCAGTTCCTCAGTTTATGTTTTGGTATGTCACTCCCCATTCTCGAAATACGTAAAATTTTGATTGTTCATGTATATGGTATCTGGCACCTGTATCTTTATTGTATGTATCCTGTATTTGTAACTGGCCATGGCATGGAACAGTATCTCGTCGCGGATTAGAGTGCCACCCCTTGTCCTTGTCTGGTTGTAGCGTGGTTCACTATTTCGATGATAGGATTTCTGAACCGTGTTGTGGTTAGGATTTTATTTAATTAATTTAATTAGTTGTATCATATAGCAATTAACACGTCATTAGTCACATGGTTAAGAGCATGCTTAAGCTTAGGATTTCTTTGAGTCAACCCAACCCCTATATATATTTTCTTCCACACTCTCTCTCCTCATTCACTCTTTCATTTATTTTGCTCAAACAACATTTAGGCAAGTACATCTTGCACCAAATGGAGAGATTCTTGCATTTTTTTATTTTTTAATTTTTCTTACATATTATTTGTCTATATTGTTCTTCTCTTCATTCTCTACAAGTTTAGTTCTTGGAGTTTTTGATTTTAATGGCTAGTTTGGTGTAGGTCTAAGTTTCTATAACTAGGGTTTTATGAATTTCCATTATTTTGATCTATCAAACTTGGTTGTTTTCGAAAACTAATGGTTCTATGTTGTAGAGAATTCAATTCTACCCAATTTTGACATTTGAAAAGTTAGATTTTGACTTGTTTTGAGAAAGTTATGGCCAAAAGTATTTTTGGCCATTCTATGTTCATCTGTCCTGATTTTGGCAGGGACAATGAATAGTGCCGCATGAATAGTACCGCAGGCTTGTATAGTGCCGCATGAGATGAATAGTGCCGCAGCCGCATGGAATGAATAGTGCCGCAGCCGCATGAAATGAATAGTGCCGCAGCCGCAGGAATGAATAGTGCTGCAGGAATGAATAGTGCCACAGCTGCATGAGATGAATAGTACCGCAGCCGCATGAAATGAATAGTGCTGCAGCCGCATGAGATAAATAGTGCCACAGGCTTGCATAGTGCCGCATGAGATGAATAGTGCCACAGCCGCATGAGATGAATAGTGTCGCAGCCACATGGAATGAATAGTGCCACAGCCGTATGAGATGAATAGTGCCGCAGGCTTGCATAGTGCCGCATGAGATGAATAGTGCCGTAGCCGCATGGAATGAATAGTGTCGTAGCCGCATGAGATGAATAGAACCGCAGGATGAATAGTGCCGCATGGCTTGAATAGTGCCGCATAATGCCTATTTTGGATGTTTTTGGCTGTTTTAAGCCCTATTTGACTGATTTGTGGCCAGAATTTCTTCCAACTCCCAACATGAAAGTTGTAGATCTTTGTATTGGCTTCAAGAGCGCTCATGTCTCACTTTAACCAGAATTCATATGTGACTTTTATGTCACGAGGAGTCCGAGTGACTTCCTGACTTGACCATGTTCCTGACCTGATTACCTGTATACGTGCTGGTACATGTTCTAAGTGTGTATTGAGATACAATATTAGTATGCACTGCGGTGCCATTTAATAAGTGCACTGAGGTGTGACTCTACATGCCAAGTGATCGTTCGTGTTATATGTCAATACATGTGTACCTTCCAGCACAGTCATGGTAATTGGTCAGTAATAGTGTCGTGGTATGTTGATTGTTGTTTGAAGTATTACACTAAGCATGGATCTAGATTGAGCCGATGTGGATTCATACTTAGGGTACACGTACTATGGTACGACATATAGGAGGATGACCATGTGACCACGACATGTAATTCCAATATCGAGATAGGGTTAATCTAAGCAACTTAAATTGGTAGAAGCATTGTGAGGGAACAGAATCTCGAGATCGTACGTCACCAACCGCCCTGGGTCCCGTCCTGGCACGTCGGGTTGGTCGCCTCGGATACTGTATAGTCATCCGCACTAGTGGAGTGCAGTATATGATTTGTGACTGCCGAGCCAGCTCTTCCTATAGGAGAGCTGGAACCGTTACTGCTTATTCTAGCACGGTGGCCTTTCGAGGGACCGATGCATTTCGTGCTTGCTTGTATATAATGGTTTGGCTAGCCCTGCTGGAATGTGATACGATCTGAGGATTCCTATATATATATTGCATTACTGGGATAATCCAGACAAATCATAGAAAGCCGTAGGATTGATTGGCCGCTTGTAAGCTGACTTGTTTGCGATATGTTTTCTTCTGTTAGCTACCGAAGAACATGAACTATCGTGGTGCGTGGTCCAACCCATATCCTTGTTTGGTTGTTGGGTTGGGCTATTGTGCTGCGATAGACTATGGACCAAAGTCGCGAATCGGAAGCCCTTCACCTGCCCATGGTTATAGGATATATCTTATCTCGGCACGGTATTGGCACCGTTTGTCCTTTTTTGGTTGTAAGGGTGTCGTATTGTCTTGATGATATGGTATAAGCCTATAACTCGTGAATTAGGTCATATTTTACTCATTGGATTTATCTCACTCTTTTGTGCTCCCTTGTGGTACTTGCTATTCGGGGTCTGACCCCGCTGATTTTGTTTGGCCAGATCTCGTAGTAGCTCCAGAGGATCCAGCCTTCCACCCGAACAATGGTGCACACCAGGAGTATGGGCGCCAGGGACCATGAGTGGATTTCTTCTTCACTGCTCTGATATCTTCTATTTTGTATATGGCATTTAGCCACCGGCACCTGTTTAGCCGGCTGTTCTGGACATTAGTTTCCTTTTATATAATTGTAATTAAATCAGACTGCAGCTGACTACAATTATGTACTATTGACTCTCGGTACTAGCTTATCATTTTGTATAGCTAGGCTCATGAATTATTTTGATGAAGCGTCAGGGACGCCTTACTGCTTTGTCTTATATGATCATTATTTACTGCTTCTTGTTTTGATTGATTGAGACATTGATGCTCTGTGGGACCATAGGAGACTTGATTGTAGCATGCACCCCCTTATCTCTTGACAGCCACGATCGCCGTATGACGTTTATATACCTCATATGGAGTAGCTGGCCTAGTCCGTCTCAGTATTCTGGTACTGGGACGTGACAAGGTTTTATTGGTGGCCCATGCAGGTCTATTTTTTAGACTTGTGAGGTATTGCGATTATAGGAGTCTCAATCAAAACATGTTCCCTTTGATCTCCTGATTAATTTTCTCTTTCTCCCACCTTGATTGCTAACTTGATTGTCATCCTCGATTCCTTCCCATCCTGTCTTTTGATACCTTGTCCTTTCCTTTAGGGTCACATCATTCTCGGTTATTGGAGGAGCCGACATGGGAGAGAATCCAGTAGATCAGGATCCAGTTGGAGATCAGCAAGGGGTAGCCCCTCTACCTGGACAGATTCACATCGAGAACGTTACCGAACATGAGCCAGTTGAGCCGCAGAGGCCAGAGGTTCCCGTACCTCCATTGATGCCGGTAGTACTAGTAGCACTAGACGCGCCAGCACTATTACAGATTATCAGAGGGTTATTGGAGACCCAGCAACACCAGACGGCAGCCCAACAGGAACGACAGACCCAGTAGCAAGAACAGAATGAATTACTGAATCAGGGGTTACAGCTAGCTCTTGAGAGGAGCGTCAGGAATGACTCAGGAGCGTCGGGAAGGTTTTGCCAACTTAACCCGAGGTACTTTGATGGCGCGGAGGACGCTATCACGGCGGATGCTTGGCTTCAAGATATTGAGACCATATTGACGGCAACAAAGGTTCCAGCAGAAGAGAAGGTTGACCAAGTCAGATTATTGTTTCAGGATCTCGCCTGCGACTGGTGGGCATCAGAAGAGGTTGGAATGAGGCGTCCTGTTCCTTGGGATAGCTTCAGTACCAGATTCAAGGTCAAGTACTTTGGCGTGGTAGCTCGGTATGAGCTTCAACAGAGATTTATCAGCCTCAAGCAGGCTGGTAGGACGGTGGATGGTTATGCAGCGGAGTTCTGCAGGTTAAGTAGGTTTGCTCGGATGATGGTGGCGACCGAGCCAGAGAGAGCAATGAGGTTCCAGCAGGGACTTCACCTAGAGATTTTGCAGCTGGTCGAGGGGCACGACTACCAGACATTCGATGCAGTATTGACGGCGGCTCGGAGGCACGAGCTTACTATTCAAAGGTTATCAGCAAGGACTGGGGGCCAGAAGAGGTCTCATATGCAGAGTGTTGGGGGAGGAGCAGTACCTCGGACGTCAGCACCAGCACCTGGCGTCCGTATTCTTGATGTAGCACCAGTCACGACAATTGTGACTGCACCAGTTCGACAGCAGCAACAGAGGAACCATCAGCAGCGTTAGAAAGCACCAGTGGGTTGTACTTACTGTGGTAAGGGAGGGCACACTCGGGAAGTATGTCGGTCAGCGAATGGGCAGTGCTTGAGGTGGCAAGGTTCAGACCATCGTATAGCTACATGCCCATAGATACAGAGGCCAGGAGGGCCAGCTCAACAGTTTTCGGCATTGCCAGCTCCAGAGGTAGCACCGTATCAAGGGCCAGCACTAGCAGTGAGGCCACTAGCCCAACTTCTATTACTGACGCAAGCTCAGATGTACCGACAAGCGCAACATTAGGTTGGACAGCAGGGCCAGGGAAGGCAGGGACAAAGGCAAGAAGAATTTGGAGTATTAGAGCAGAGGTTGGCTGAAGGCGGTCAGATTTTGGATAAGTTTTGAGTATTATTTATTATAATTCCTTGAGTTTTATATTCGAAGAGTGAAGGCGACTTTCTCGTCTCATTCATATGCTCTCGTATCATGTGATACGTGATATTCATCATGTGTCTTGATTACGAGAGTACGTCCTGGACAGAGTCTCGTTCTTGATTTAGTCATTGGTACCGACTTATCTCAAGCGTTGACCCTTGTCCACTTTGGGAGTCAGTGTAGGACCTCGAGGACGAATTCCTACCTAACTGACTTGAGAGGCATATTTTATTCGTATGTCTCCGATCATTTCCTTCTAGGGTATGATTATTGTTTGTGCTCTTACTTAATTATTCTTGCTTTCTTAAACTGTTCATGTGCCATGTGTTGTTTGATAATTGTGCTTGCTATATGTCATGAGTGTATTTCGTGATCTGAGAGCGCGCTCGACTAGCCTTATCGAAATTCCGAGGACGGAATTTTTCTGAGGAGGGTAGAGATGTCACTCCCCATTCTCGAAATACGTAAAATTTTAATTTTTCATGTATATGGTATCTGGCACCTGTAACTTTATTGCATGTATCCTGTATTTGTAACTGGCCATGGCATGGAACAGTATCTCGTCGCAGATTAGTGTGCCACCCCTTGTCCTTGTCTGGTTGTAGGCGTGGTTCACTGTTTCGATGATAGGATTTCTGAACCGTATTGTGGTTAGGATTTTATTTAATTAATTTAATTAGTTGTATCATGTAGAAATTAACACGTCATTAGTCACATGGTTAAGAGCATGCTTAAGCTTAGGGTTTCTTTGAGTCAACCCAACCCCTGTATATATTCTCTTCCACACTCTCTCTCCTCATTCACTCTTTCATTTATTTTGCTCAAACAACATTTAGGCAAGTACATCTTGCACCAAATGGAGAAATTCTTGCATTTTTTCATTTTTTAATTTTTCTTAGATATTATTTGTCTATATTGTTCTTCTCTTTATTCTCTACAAGTTTATTTTTTGGAGTTTTTGATTTTAATGGCTAGTTTGGTGTAGGTCTAAGTTTCTATAACTAGGGTTTTATGGATTTCCATGGTTTTGATCTATCAAACTTGGTTTTTTTTCGAAAACTAATGGTCCTATGTTGTAGGGAATTCAATTCTACCCAATTTTGATCTTTGAAAAGTTAGATTTCGACTTGTTTTGAGGAAGTTATGGCCAAAAGTATTTTTGGCCATTTCTATATTCATCTGTCCTGATTTTGGCAGGGACGATGAATAGTGCCATATGAATAGTACCGCAGGCTTGCATAGTACCGCATGAGATAAATAGTGCCGCAGCCACATGGAATGAATAGTGCTACAGCCGCATGGAATGAATAGTGCCGCAGCCGCAGGAATGAATAGTGCTGCAGCCGTATGAGATGAATAGTACCACAATCGCATGGAATGAATAGTGCCGTAGCCGCATGAGATGAATAGAGCCGCAGGCTTGCATAGTGCCGCATGAGATGAATAGTGCCGCAGCCGCATGAGATGAATAGTGCCGCAGCCGCATGGAATGAATAGTGCCGTAGCCGCATGAGATGAATAGTACCGCAGGCTTGCATAGTGCCGCATGAGATGAATAGTGCCACAGCCGCATGGAATGAATAGTGCCGTAGCCGCTTGAGATGAATAGTATCGTAGGATGAATAGTGCCGCATGGCTTGAATAGTGCCGCATAGTACCTATTTTGGCTGTTTTTGGCTGTTTTAAGCCCTATTTAACTAATTTGTGGCCAGAATTTCTTCTAACTCCCAACATGAAAGTTGTAGATCTTTGTATTGGGTATTGGCTTTAAGGGCGCTCATGTCTCACTTTAACCAGAATTTATATGTGACTTTTATGTCACGAGGAGTCCGAGTGACTTTCTGTCACGACCCGCACCCGGATATACGGGTACGAATATGTAGACGACGCCCAGCCTACGCTGCAGTATCGGCGGTAGAACGCTGTCTAGTACCCAACAAATATACACTACATCTAGAAGGCCTATAACTATAAATGTACTCTAGTCACATAACAACAGCTAGGGATGATAAGACAAGAAAGATAAATAAAGCACAAGAACAACTAGAATCTAAAAAGGAAGGAAAAGTAAAGAAGGAAAAAAACAAGACAGCTAAAGATATCTACCAGGCAACTCATAGAGAAGAGTAGTGGGAACCACCTCAGTTAGCATCAACATCTGTAATATTTTCATAACGTATCCAGTCAGGAGCGGAACGAGTACATAAACTAACAACAGTTTCATAGTATTGACAAATGCTGTAAGAGACAATCATAATGGAATACAAGACAAAGATATATGAAGACTTGGGAACCGTTCGGAAGCTGAGCTACAACCCTTAAACCAAACAAGGACCGGGGTTGTAACTCTTCTCCCGAACAGAGCTTAGTCTCCAATCAAGGTGCAATATAATAGCATGTAGAACATGTGAGAAATCTGAATATCATAGCATGGTGAGAAAGTACTGAATGTAGAACAGAACATGATATATGATAAGATAAAGTAAATATAAAATGTGCCTTGAATTATTAGAGCGTTATGTGATCGGCTTGGGAAACATGATCAGGCTTTCCATCCGACCGGCTATGAACAATGTATACAATAGAGCGGTAAGGCCGGTCACCATGGAAAGCTATGAACGATGTAGGGTCAGGCTTTACCCGTTGTGAGGCGAGGGTATAGCTATGAACAATGTGTACAATAGAACAATGTGGGAATTTGATCACACAACCACTAATAATTCCCTATTTCCCCGAATAGTATACGGATCCGGACATAGCACGTCATGGCACGAGATTTCCTAAGAAGGTAGCTACTCCTTCTCAGGAATCGGTGTCAACACAAGTACAAGAACAAGATCGAGCAAGTACCAGTATCCCAAGAAAATCCAAGAATGACATCTCATGACAGGAATCCGTTATATACTAGTCCGTGTACCATCGTGACGAGAATCAAGTAAAACGCTATAACTGAATCGGATACAGAAAATATCAAGACAAGGAACTACTATCAGAGAATGTACTCGCCTGCGGTCCTGAGCTGTCAAATGGGGTCGATGCTCAGAGTGATGCCACAGACCTAAAGATAAGATATATATAAGCTAATTAGGGTTCAACAGTGTTAGGCTTGATTCTATAGTGTAAGCTACGCAATCTAGGTCAGACTCAGTCAACTAAGTCAAACTAGGTCACACTGAGTCACACTAGGTCACAAAAAGTCAAACCAAGTCAAACTAGGTCAAATTGGGTCAATGGTTGACTTACAGTTGACTTTTGGTCAACTGGTCAACTATGGTCAACTCTAGGTCAAAACTAGTCTAACCTAGGTCAAATGTTGACTCTACTTCGACGTTTAGTCAAAGCAGTCAACCATGGTCAAGGCTAGTCTCTATAAACATCTACAAGGTTAGCCCATCAATTTCAGTGATTGTGAAATTACCGGAATCGATGGAACTCAAAATACCACAAAAGGAGAAAGATTATAATAATAGGGTAAAAACCTACAGATGTTGTCGGATGATAAAATAAATATCATCAACGTGTCCAGAATGGTCAAATCAGCTAGGATAGCCTGTCCAAAAGTCCAATTTGGACACAGGGGCAAAAACGGTAATTTCGGGCCAAAGTGATGTCCGCCGTTGGACACACTTTGCACCGAAAAACGTGCCAAAATAAAAGTGCACAAAACCTAACAAATTATATGTCCACGAATCCAGAATGACGATACGAACCCAACGGTATATCCAGAATTGGATTCCGTTGACCCGATCTCAAATTGGTCCGTTGACCAGGACATTGGAAACCGATTTGCACGAAAAAGCGTGTCGGAGCTAATGTCCTCAAAACTCAGCAAATTATATGTCAACGAGTCCAGAATGACGATACGAACTCAACGGTATATCCGAAGTTGGATTCCGATGAGCCGAACTCAAAATGACCCGTTGACCCAGAAAGTGGGACCCGCTTTGCACCGAAATGCGTGCCAGGGCCCACGTTCTCCAAATCAAGCAAACTTTATATGAAAACATGCCAGAACGACGCCACGAGTCTACTGGTGGTGTCAGAAATTGAATCCGGAGTCCCGGGTTCAAAAATGGAATTTAACTAGTGCAAATTAAAGAATTCGAACGGCCAACTTTGGCGTCGAATTCGACCGACCTAACAAGCTCAAACTGAAATGAAATCTAAAGGGGGCAGGAAGAGGGTTATACCAGCTGTGCACCGGAACTGGTGGCGCACAAAACGGAGCAGCAACGACGAAGATACGAACCCGCGAAGTCGACGTCACGAAACTGTCCAAAAACAGTTCAATTAAAATGTCAAGTTGGTGGCCGGTTTTGATGTATCAAATGATAAAATTAACGGACGAAAATTGACAGGAGTGAAGATGGATATACCGAGATTGCGACGGAGCAAGGAGTTCGTCGATCCAACGGTCGGATCTCCCAGAAAACATGCGCAAAGTCGCTGTTTCGAGACGCGATTCTGAGTTCCGTTCCCGCGCGCGTCACGGCGGGAACCCGTGCGAAACGCACGAAACGCCTAGGCGGCGCGTCCCGGAGGACGGTGGCCGCCACAGGGAGGTGCGCCCGGCCCACGTGCAGCCCGGGGAGGGCTCGCCGGCGACGGCGACAGCAGCGGCGGCGCGTGGCTGCCGGTGCGCGTGCGCGCACGCTGATGCTGCTGCTGTTGCAGCTTGCACGGCTGCTGTTGCGGCACTGCTGCCTCGCAGCAGCTGCTGCGGTGGCGCGCCGGCCCTGCGCGGCGGCGCTGCCACGGCGCGGCGAGGGTGGCGGCGCACGGTGGTCGCGGTGGCGCGGTTGAAGCGGTGGAGGTGGTGTGATGGTGAATGAAGGTGATGGTGGTGGTCGTGAATGGTGATGATGTGGAGAATAGGAGGAGAGGTTGTCGGGGAGGAGCCCGACCAGGGGAGAGGTAGTGGTGTGTGGTGGCGTGAGGAAGAAGGAGGAGGAGGGGGTGTCGGCTACATGGGGAAGGGAGTGGTGTTGATGGTGTGGTGTGTGTGTGAGTTATGAGAGAGAGAGAAAGAGAGAGAGTTAGTTAGTTTTAAATAGAAAATAGAAAGAGAGAGAGATAGGGATGGGGGGAGTGTGAAGTCGGCCACACATGGGGGCTTAGCTGGTAGGTGTGGGGAGAGAGTGAGAGAGATTTAAATGTATAGAGAGGGAGAGAGTGTAATATATATGTATATATATTATAAAAGAGAGAGGTAGAGATATTTTGAGAGATGGAGAGAGAGTAAATTCGGCTAAAAAGGGGGGGGGGATGTTCCTGCTGTGATGGGAGAGGGTGAGGGGTGTGTGAGTGTATGGTGGGAAGGAGAGAGAGTGTATGAGAGTTATTAAAATATATATATATATATATATATATATATATATATATATATATATATATATATATATATAATATATATATATATATATATATATATATATATATATATATATATATATATATATATATATATATATATATATAAGAGAAAGAAAAGGAGATATTTATATATACATATATATAGATATTTTTGAGTAGGAGAAAAATGGGAAAATATCAGTGGGGTGTATGGGCATTCATGGTAGGGTCCACGCCAAACTGGGTCGGACGTTTGGCCAAGTTTGGACAAAGTCGAAGTCAAGATTTAATTAATTTATAAATTAAACCAATTAATTCATGGATGAATTGGGGGCACAAGAGAGATCAATTTGATAGCGCGCAAGTGGCACGTGCATAGTAGGCTCAAAACAGGCCAGGGCCATATATTGGGTTGACTGGATTGGACCGATGTCGGGCCCGAAAATTAAGTTGGAAGTCAAGTCACGAATTACGGCAGACGATAAATTGGTCTAAATTGATCCGAAGTTGCGCGAATCAAATGGAGCACAAGGGAACAAGTTCGAGTGGGACACGAAATATCACTGTGAAGATAATCTCGTCTACTACAAACTCCAAGAAGGAAGTTTCCAGAGACTAGCATCCCTGATGCTCTAGAAGTCCAAGTCACGGTAAAGAGCATTTAATGATCGAAATTAATTATATAGAAATGAATTATTGAAAATAATTCATTAGAAAAATTCGAAAAATAATTCGGGAAATTCAGGGGGCTTACATGCTACCCACCTTATAGAAATTTCGTCCTCGAAATTAAGGTTGTAGTAGGGGTAACACAAGATAGAAAGTTTTAGGCAAAACTTAGGCACGATCATAGAATGACAAGTTTGCACGATTAAGATAATAAATTCACAATTATTCAGGCACGATGAAAATTTTTCGTACGATAGAATCAATAATATGAACAGAATGATATAGGCACGATTATAGATAAGTTAAGTCATTGGGACACGATTCAGAAATGACTTAGGAGAACGAAAGTTATAGATGACAGATGTAGATATGAGATAGGTGATTAGTGTAATCAAGACATAGCTAAACAAGTCAAAGGAATGATGGCAAGATGAGGAAATCATCATACGATGAGAAAAGAAATGAATGATAAGTCGAGAATAAGGGTATGAATTGTCCTCATCATTTGGTCAAAAAGAAGTGAATCAATTTAAGATACGATCTGATAACCATACACGTCTATCCAAAACCATGCTGCCAGAATTTACGCCATGCCAGTAAGCATAGCTGCAATAAACGATAGAGTCCATAACTAAGGTGTACACCCTACAATCATGTCATCTAGATTCCTTACCACGCCAACCGGTATGGCTGCAAGAGAATCTAAATTCCATAACTAGGATAGTATATCCAAAATCAGGCTCCATGTCCCTGTCATGCTAGCTAATATAGCTGCGATAAATTCTAAACCCCATGAATAAAGTAGACATTTACCGTTCCCGTCGCCCTCATAAAATATGTTTATCAGAATATCTTAACTCAATCCAGAGAAACTTATCTTCAAACAAAATCAAAATCGAAGTCAACAACGAACGAACATCAAGATTCAAAATTCAACAACGATTCAAAGATAAGTAAATGGAAACTAGCGGAAACAGATTCCGAGAGAGGGTTTAGAAGAAAATTCTCAGGAGATGTCCAAAGGTACTATCTAGGTCAAGATAAAAGGAAATCATTGGAATATAATCTAAAACAATCTCAACCTGATACGAGACTGGCAAATCATATTCTCGTCTCAACCTAGAAGATAGATAAGTCCAACTTATACCTTCCCTCTGAGGTCCACAAACTCATTCCAAGAAAGAATAAAGTTGATAACGGACAGATGTTTCAGAAATCAGGACGGACAAGAACAAATGGGAAAAGTTTTAAAAAGTTCGAGATAAGATTCCCAGGGGTCATCCCTGGAATCTACCAAGAGTTCCTAATATGTGACTGAGTACCAAATTCCTAAAATATTCCATGACTCAACCTTAATCCTAGGGCAGGCTCGCAGTAGTACAGAAAAGCTCAAGTACTACCACGACTTCGCATTAATTGCAAAGACTGACCTGCATGGGCCACCACTAAAAACGTGTCACGACCCGCACCCGGATATACGGGTACGAATACGTAGACGACGCCCAGCCTACGCCGCAGTATCGGCGGTAGAACGCTGTCTAGTACCCAACAAATATACACTACATCTAGAAGGCCTATAACTATAAATGTACTCTAGTCACATAACAACAGCTAGGGATGATAAGACAAGAAAGATAAATAAAGCACAAGAACAACTAGAATCTAAAAAGGAAGGAAAAGTAAAGAAGGAAAAAAACAAGACAGCTAAAGATATCTACCAGGCAACTCATAGAGAAGAGTAGTGGGAACCACCTCAGTTAGCATCAACATCTGTAATATTTTCATAACGTATCCAGTCAGGAGCGGAACGAGTACATAAACTAACAACAGTTTCATAGTATTGACAAATGCTGTAAGAGACAATCATAATGGAATACAAGACAAAGATATATGAAGACTTGGGAACCGTTCGGAAGCTGAGCTACAACCCTTAAACCAAACAAGGACCGGGGTTGTAACTCTTCTCCCGAACAGAGCTTAGTCTCCAATCAAGGTACAATATAATAGCATGTAGAACATGTGAGAAATCTGAATATCATAGCATGGTGAGAAAGTACTGAATGTAGAACAGAACATGATATATGATAAGATAAAGTAAATATAAAATGTGCCTTGAATTATTAGAGCGTTATGTGATCGGCTTGGGAAACATGATCAGGCTTTCCATCCGACCGGCTATGAACAATGTATACAATAGAGCGGTAAGGCCGGTCACCATGGAAAGCTATGAACGATGTAGGGTCAGGCTTTACCCGTCGTGAGGCGAGGGTATAGCTATGAACAATGTGTACAATAGAACAATGTGGGAATTTGATCACACAACTACTAATAATTCCCTATTTCCCCGAATAGTATACGGATCCGGACATAGCACGTCATGGCACGAGATTTCCTAAGAAGGTAGCTACTCCTTCTCAGGAATCGGTGTCAACACAAGTACACGAACAAGATCGAGCAAGTACCAGTATCCCAAGAAAATCCAAGAATGACATCTCATGACAGGAATCCGTTATATACTAGTCCGTGTACCATCGTGACGAGAATCAAGTAAAACGCTATAACTGAATCGGATACAGAAAATATTAAGACAAGGAACTACTATCAGAGAATGTACTCGCCTGCGGTCCTGAGCTGTCAAATGGGGTCGATGCTCAGAGTGATGCCACAGACCTAAAGATAAGATATATATATATAAGCTAATTAGGGTTCAACAGTGTTAGGCTTGATTCTATAGTGTAAGCTACGCAATCTAGGTCAGACTCAGTCAACTAAGTCAAACTAGGTCACACTGAGTCACACTAGGTCACAGAAAGTCAAACCAAGTCAAACTAGGTCAAATTGGGTCAACGGTTGACTTACAGTTGACTTTTGGTCAACTGGTCAACTATGGTCAACTCTAGGTCAAAACTAGTCTAACCTAGGTCAAATGTTGACTCTACTTCGACGTTTAGTCAAAGCAGTCAACCATGGTCAAACAGGGTCAAGGCTAGTCTCTATAAACATCTACAAGGTTAGCCCATCAATTTCAGTGATTGTGAAATTACCGGAATCGATGGAACTCAAAATACCACAAAAGGAGAAAGATTATAATAATAGGGTAAAAACCTACAGATGTTGTCGGATGATAAAATAAATATCATCAACGTGTCCAGAATGGTCAAATCAGCTAGGATAGCCTGTCCAAAAGTCCAATTTGGACACAGGGGCAAAAACGGTAATTTCGGGCCAAAGTGATGTCCGCCGTTGGACACACTTTGCACCGAAAAATGTGCCAAAATAAAAGTGCACAAAACCTAAAAAATTATATGTCCACGAATCCAGAATGACGATACGAACCCAACGGTATATCCAGAATTGGATTCCGTTGACCCGATCTCAAATTGGTCCGTTGACCAGGACATTGGAAACCGATTTGCACGAAAAAGCGTGTCGGAGCTAATGTCCTCAAAACTCAGCAAATTATATGTCAACGAGTCCAGAATGACGATACAAACTCAACGGTATATCCGGAGTTGGATTCCGATGAGCCGAACTCAAAATGACCCGTTGACCCAGAAAGTGGGACCCGCTTTGCACCGAAATGCGTACCAGGGCCCGCGTTCTCCAAATCAAGCAAACTTTATATGAAAACATGCCAGAACGACGCCACGAGTCTACTGGTGGTGTCAGAAATTGAATCCGGAGTCCCGGGTTCAAAAATGGAATTTAACTAGTGCAAATTAAAGAATTCGAACGGCCAACTTTGGCGTCGAATTCGACCGACCTAACAAGCTCAAACTGAAATGAAATCTAAAGGGGGCAGGAAGAGGGTTATACCAGCTGTGCACCGGAACTGGTGGCGCGCAAAACGGAGCTGCGACGACGAAGATACGAACCCGCGAAGTCGACGTCACGAAACTGTCCAAAAACAGTTCAATTAAAATGTCAAGTTGGTGGCCGGTTTTGATGTATCAAACGATAAAATTAACGGACGAAAATTGACATGAGTGAAGATGGATATACCGAGATTGCGATGGAGCAAGGAGTTCACCGATCCAACGGTCGGATCTCCCAGAAAACATGCGCAAAGTCGCTGTTTCGAGACGCGATTCTGAGTTCCATTCCCGCGCGCGTCACGGCGGGAACCCGTGCGAAACGCACGAAACGCCTAGGCGGCGCGTCCCGGAGGACGGTGGCCGCCACAGGGAGGTGCGCCCGGCCCACGTGCAGCCCGGGGGGGGGCTCGCCGGCGACGGCGACAGCAGCGACGGCGCGTGGCTGCCGGTGCGCGCGCGCGCACGCTGATGCTGCTGCTGTTGCAGCTTGCACGGCTGCTGTTGCGGCACTGCTGCCTCACAGCAGCTACTGTGGTGGCGCGCCGGCCCTGCGCGGCGGCGCTGCCACGGCGCGGCGAGGGTGGCGGCACACGGTGGTCGCGGTGGCGCGGTTGAAGCGGTGGAGGTGGTGTGATGGTGAATGAAGGTGATGGTGGTGGTCGTGAATGGTGATGATGTGGAGAATAGGAGGAGAGGTTGTCGGGGAGGAGCCCGACCAGGGGAGAGGTAGTGGTGTGTGGTGGCGTGAGGAAGAAGGAGGAGGAGGGGGTGTCGGCTACATGGGGAAGGGAGTGGTGTTGATGGTGTGGTGTGTGTGTGAGTTATGAGAGAGAGAGAAAGAGAGAGAGTTAGTTAGTTTTAAATAGAAAATAGAAAGAGAGAGAGAGATAGGGATGGGGGGAGTGTGAAGTCGGCCACACATGGGGGCTTAGCTGGTAGGTGTGGGGAGAGAGTGAGAGAGATTTAAATGTATAGAGAGGGAGAGAGTGTAATATATATGTATATATATTATAAAAGAGAGAGGTAGAGATATTTTGAGAGATAGAGAGAGAGTAAATTCGGCTAAAAAGGGGGGGGGGGATGTTCCTGCTGTGATGGGAGAGGGTGAGGGGTGTGTGAGTGTATGGTGGGAAGGAGAGAGAGTGTATGAGAGTTATTAAAATACATACATACATATATATATATATATATATATATATATATATATATATATATATATATATATATATATATATATATATATATATATATATATATATATATATATATATATGTATATATATTTATAAGAGAAAGAAAAGGAGATATTTATATATACATATATATAGATATTTTTGAGTAGGAGAAAAATGGAAAAATATCAGTGGGGTGTATGGGCATTCATGGTAGGGTCCACGCCAAACTGGGTCGGACGTTTGGCCAAGTTTGGATAAAGTCGAAGTCAAGATTTAATTAATTTATAAATTAAACCAATTAATTCATGGATGAATTGGGGGCACAAGAGAGATCAATTTGATAGCGCGCAAGTGGCACGTGCATAGTAGGCTCAAAACAGGCCAGGGCCATATATTGGGTTGACTGGATTGGACCGATGTCGGGCCCGGAAATTAAGTTGGAAGTCAAGTCACGAATTACGACAGACGATAAATTGGTCTAAATTGACCCGAAGTTGCGCGAATCAAATGGAGCACAAGGGAACAAGTTCGAGTGGGACACGAAATATCACTGTGAAGATAATCTCGTCTACTACAAACTCCAAGAAGGAAGTTTCCAGAGACTAGCATCCCTGATGCTCTAGAAGTCCAAGTCACGGTAAAGAGCATTTAATGATCGAAATTAATTATATAGAAATGAATTATTGAAAATAATTCATTAGAAAAATTCGAAAAATAATTCGAGAAATTCAGGGGGCTTACACTTTCTGACTTGACCATGTTCCTGACCTGATTACCTGTATACGTGCTGGTACATGTTCTAAGTGTGTATTGAGATACAATATTAGTATGCACTGCGGTGCCATTTAATGAGTGCATTGAGGTGTGACTCTATATGCCAAGTGATCGTTCGTGTTATATATCAATACATGTGTACCTTCCAGCACAGTCATGGTAATTGGTCAGTAATAGTGTCGTAGTATGTTGATTATTGTTTGAAGCATTACACTAAGCATGGATCTAGATTGAGCCGATGTGGATTCATACTTAGGGTACACGTACTATGGTACGACATATAGGAGGATGACCATATGACCACGATATGTAATTCCAATATCGAGATAGGGTTAATCTAAGCAACTTAAATTGATAGAAGCATTGGGAGGGAACAAAATCTCGAGATCGTACGTCACCAGCCGCCCTGGGTCCCATCCTGGCACGTCGGGTTGGCCGCCTCGAATACTGTATAGTCATTCGCACTAGTGGAGTGCAGTATCTGATTTGTGACTGCCGAGCCAGCTCTTCCTATAGGAGTGCTGGAACCGTTACTGCTTATTCTAGCGCGGTGGCCTTTCGAGGGACCGGTACATTTCGTGCTTGCTTGTATATAATGGTTTGGCTAGCCCTGTTGGAATGCGATACGATCTGAGGATTCCTATATATATATTGCATTACTGGGATAATCCAGACAAATCATAGAAAGCCGTAGGATTGATTGGCCGCTTGTAAGCTGACTTGTTTGTGATATGTTTTCTTCTGTTAGCTACCGAGGAACATGGACTATCGTGGTGCGTGGTCCAACCCATGTCCTTGTTTGGTTGTTGGGTTGGGCTATTGTGCTGCGATAGACTATGGACTGAAGTCGCGAATCAGAAGCCCTTCACCTGCCCATGGTTATAGGATATATCTTATCTCGGCACGATATTGGCACCGTTTGTCCTTGTTTGGTTGTAAGGGTGTCATATTGTCTCGATGATATGGTATAAGCCTATAACTCGTTAATCAGGTTATATTTTACTCATTGGATTTATCTCACTCTTTTGTGCTCCATTGTGGTACTTGCTATTCGGGGCCTGACCCCGCTGGTTTTGTTTGGCCAGATCTCGTAGCAGCTCCAGAGGATCGAGCCTTCCACCCGAACAATGGTGCACCACAGGAGTATGGATGCCAGGGACCATGAGTGGGTTTCTTTTTCACTGCTTTGATAACTTCTATTTTGTATTTGGCATTTAGCCACCGACACCTGTTTAGCCGGCTGTTCTGGACATTAGTTTCCTTTTATATAATTGTAATTAAATCAGACTGCAGCTGACTACAGTTATGTACTATTGACTCTCGGTACTAGCTTATCATTTTGTATAGCTAGGCTCATGAATCATTTTGATGAAGCGTCAGGGACGCCTTACTGCTTTGTCTTATATGATCATTATTTACTGCTTTTTGTTTTGATTGATTGAGACATAGATGCTATGTGGGACCATAGGAGACTTGATTGTAGCATGCACCCCCTTGTCTCTTGACAGCCACGATCGCCGTATGACGTTTATATACCTCATATGGAGTAGCTGGCCTAGTCCGTCTCAGTATTCCGGTACTGGGACGTGACATGGTACATGAGCAATATTATAAAGTATATTGAACCATGTTTTTATCTTTTTTCAGGGATTTGCTACACGTGATGTTGACAGTTTTGATGTGCTCAAGTTGAAGCCAAAGTAATTACTTGTTTTGAGGATCCATTTAAGTAGTAGTTGTAAATATATGTATTTGGATACCCTATTTTGAGATAATGTAATGAAGATGGTGATATAACATTTCGATATTTTCTTGTGAATATAGTTCAAAGTGGTTAATTGGAAGTTTTTGGAAAGTAATATATAATGTGCAGTATTAAACGTTATAAATGTGATGAGTTCAGTAATATTGAGTGTTATAAATGTTCTCCATTGAGCTTATACAAATTATCTATTCATAACGCTTTCAAAATGTCCTGAATTGTGCACTATATATTAACTATTCATAAGGCTTTTATAGAAACTATTCATGACGGTTTTTTATAATGCTTTTAAAAAACATTTATAACACCCATTTTCATAACGGTTGTTTTAAAAAAAAAAGCATCATGGTTCATCATTAATGACACTTTTTAGCCATCATTAAAAGGATTTTTTGTCGTAGTGTTTCTTGTGCACCCTCACTGTTTTCCGGTATATCTGCAAGAACAATATTCTTGTGCCTTGTAAATTTGTCTTCAAAATATTCTGCGTCGTGAGATTCAATGATATGATTTGACTCAATATCAAGAAATCTCCGAGCATCACTCTTCTCGGCATACCCCAAGAAGATCGTCTTTATAGTCCTTGTCCCAAGCTTCTGAATCTTCAGATCTAGAAGCTTGACATATGCCAGACACCCCCACACTCGAATGACATTCAAGTTAGGTCTGACCTTGAACCATAGTTCATGAGGAGTAATGTCTGAAGTTGCATGAGGCACTCTATTTAGAATAAAAGTGGCCGTCAATGCAACTTCTCTCCAGTAGCACTTTAGAAGACCCGCAGTTAACAACATTGAGTTAATCATTTCTGTTAACGTTTTGTTCTTCCTCTCTGCTACTCCGTTTGATTGAGGAGAGTACGGAGCCGTAGGCTCATTGATAATTTCATGTTCTTTGCAGAACGATGCGAATTCATGAGACCTGTACTCTCCATCTCGATCACTTCTTATTCTCTAGAGTTGTTGTCCAGTCTGCCCCTCAGCTTCGGTCCTGAACTCCTTGAACTTCTCGAATGCTTCGTCTTTCGCCTTCAGCAAGTAGACGAACACATACTTTGAGAAGTCATCGATGAAGGTTATGAAATACTTCGTCCCGACCTTTGTAGAGAATTGTTTGAAGTCACAGATATCGGAGTGTACCAACTCCAGAAGGTCAGTACTTCGATAACCCGAGAAAAGGGTTTCCTTGTGATCTTCGTTTGAGCACAAAATTCATATTTCTCTACCTTACCCCAATACTTGGCGATAAGTCCTAGACTAGACATTTTGTTTATTCGTTTACAATGAACATATCCTACCTATTATGCCACAACTTAAGAGTATAAGTAGAAGGAGTGATTGCATTAATTACATTAGATTGATTTACAAGCTAAATTTTGAACATTTCTTCGGTATAAAAAGCTTTCCCAAAATATGTTCCCTTAATAGACATCACCATTTGGCCAGCATTGATGTCCATCCTGAGGCCTGCATTACAGAGTAGGCCTCTCGAGATCAGGTTCTTTGCGATAGCAGGTACATGCTTCACACCTTGAAGCGTCAAAGACTTTTCCGAAGTCAGCTTCAAAACCACCATTCCGATCTCGAGCACTTCAGCTTGTGCCTGGTTTGCCACATAACCACTTCAGAAGTTGGTGTATAGGTGGTAAACCACTCCTTGCTGGAGCAGACATGGCAGGTGGCTCCAGTGTCTATCTACCAGTCAGAGTAAGCCCCCACCGCATCGACCTGCACAATCATAGCAATAACATCAGTGATCATATATATCTTGCTAGGCTCTTCTTGCTCTGATTGCTTGATCTTTGCTTTGTATTCACTTTTGAAGTGGCCCTTCTTGCCACACTTGAAACAAGGCATTTGAGACTTAGCCTTCTTTTGCTTGAAGGAAGTACCCTTCACATTCAGATTGTTAGGGTCCTTCTTCTTACTATGGGAAGCAGCATGCTTTTCCCTTGGTTCCTTGGTATGAACCAAATTGGCGTTAGCCAATTGCTTGGACAATGCGTCTACTTTCTGTTGAGCCCGTATCTGGTCCTCAACATAGACTTCTTGCAGGAGATCTTCGAGAGAAATCTCCAACTTTTTTCTATGCATATTTGCATAGAACTTGCTCCACCCAGCAGGGAGCTTCAAAACTATCCCTCCAACAGCAAACTTGTCGGAGGGAGGCATCGCCTCGTCTTCCAATTTCTGTCGTAGTTTCAAGAACTTCTTCACCTGTGGCAGCATTGGCTTCTCGTCCTCAAAGAACCACTTGTGATATTTCTCAACAAGAAATATCTTGCTACTGTTCTTATCATCCTCATACAGTTTCTCCAGAGACTCCCAAATCTCTCTGGCAACAGTTTTCTTTGAATAAGATTCGACAAGGAATCTTCCATAGCATTTAGGATCATAAGCCTACAAATGCTATTTTCCCTTCTCCACTTGGCCTGGTTCTTAGTAGCTGCAGAGATTACGGCTGCAGATCCAGTTTCTAGAACAATAGGTTTCTCCTCAATCAGCACGTGATCAATATCAGAGAACTAAATATTAAAGAAAACCTTTCTTTTCTAGATTTGATAGCACTCACCATCAAATTGTTCTAACTTAGAGAAGTTAAGATTGATTAGCGAAGCACAAAAATTTTCCATCGTAGCAATTAAGCTTTGATATTGTTATTGTCAGGGCACAATTTTTGATAAAAAACTAAAAAAAATAAAATAATTGTAAAAATAACGTTTCAACGCAACACTTCAAAGAAGGTGCACAACAGAGATCCTAGGAGGATTCTGGATTACGATAATCTAAAAAATTTCATAACAGCAGCAAATGATTATAGCACTTCTAAACAGAAGGTAAGAATCGAAATAATTACAATAGCAGCGATGACAGACGAAAGATGTAAGATGTCCTGCTGGGGTGAATAATCACCGTTGCTCAAAACTTAATTTGCCCCCACACGAATAGCTTCCCGGAACCAACAAGTTCGTCGAAGAACTCTGAAACACTCTGCTCTTCTGACTCCTCGGATGGCAGCGGACTCATGCGGCGCTAAGTGACGCTGGTGCAACGCTACTATTCTCTCTCAAAGTCTGTGGAAATTCGTAAGAAAGTTTGAACTCTGTACTTATGTTAAGAAACACTTATGTACTCTACTGTATATTCTGTATGTTTTTACTGTGAGAGAGAAGAGAGCCTTATATAAGCCCGTACAGTAATTATCCAGTTAGCAGAACGTTCGGAACGTCGAAAAAATTGCCCCGAACATGCTGTAGCCGCTCAAATCGTATATAGACATGATCTGAGTCAACTTGCACACAGCACGCGCAACTTGCGCCACCTGCGCAACTAGTATACTGCATGTACAACACCACTTGCGCCATACGCACCGTACATAACCTACACAGGCAGCACAATGTGTATACTACACAACTCGTGCAACGTGAGCCACTTGCCCCACTTGCGCACCGTACGCAACCTGCACAAGCCGCATAATGCGCTACTTGCGCAATGTGCACCACTTGCGCACCGTGCACACCCTGCACAAACCGCGTAACCGGCTGCACAAGAGGCTCGTGCAACTTAAGCATACTATGCGCCTAGCAAAGATGCTGACGTGCTAAGTGCAAAGTGCGCCAACAAAATGCCACATTATGCCTCATGAGCCCATGAGCCCGAGTCCGAGTCGCTAAGCCCCTACGGGGCTTAGCTCCAATGGAAATAAATTTCCAAAGAGCAAAAAGCGTGAATGCTTCATTGTTGATTTAACCTTTTTCCTATTAGAAAAATACCCCCACATGGAACACCTATGTGCACCTTCATACCACATGCGCGTCTCTAAAGAGCATAGCTAATATATAAAGATACAACTCCTTTGGCCTAGCCGATGTGGGACTAAAATTCTAAAACAAAAGGCCAAACTCCAACATTGAATTGTCTGTGTAAGAAGAGTCTCAGCCGGGTTCATGATTTGTTCAACGATTGTCTGTATGTTTAAACATGAACTTTATAAATAATAAATATTTTTAAGATAATAATTTTACTAAATGCCCACGGGAATCTGCCATTTATGTTAGGGCTGAGCATATCTCGATCAATAACTGAAAACCAGCCCGAATCGAACACATAAAAGCTATATGGTTTGGTTTTCAATATAGGTTTGATTTTTTAGCTTTCTCTATGGAAACATTCAGTTTGATTTTCTGATATATGTTTATGAATTGTTAACCAATTCTAGATAAGGTAGAAAGACTACATAATAATTGTTTATGTTCTTTCATGATTAATCGTTTACCAGTGCATTCTCCAATATACTGATCCCTCCTCCACAGGTGCAGGGACTCGCTTGGACGCTTCGATGCGTTTAGAGCTCATTTGGAAACTTGAATATGTTCCTTAGGAAGATGTTATTTTCTTTTGTTTATAAGAATGTATGAAACATTGTTGATTGCATAAGTTTCACGAGACGTAAGCCATGTGGCATCGTTCATTGTAATAAGATCCATTATTTGTAAGTTGAGTTGTTCTTTTGGCCTAAGAGTCATTATAATTCTGCTAAAAATTATCGATAAAGAGAATCGATTTTATATATCTTGTGGCAGCTGTCAACATTTTTGCTTATTTTTGTTGCAACAACTTTGTTTTCTTAGATATTTTATCAACCGTGTTTGTTCTTGTCTTGACATCATACCACTGACGACTTTTGGTTTTGTGTAACCGAGGAGTGACATATTCGGTTCGATTTTACAAAATTATGATTTTGTTCGTTTTCAATAAAATAATTAAATTGAAGTTCAGTTTTCATAAATTTTGGTTTGGTTGAACCGAACTGACCGAATGCTCACCCCTACTCTATGTTAAGATGTAAGAGAATTGAGATATCTTGTTTGTTTACTTGTATGTGGATGATTTAATATTCACAAGAAATAACCCAAAGTTATTTGAAAGTGTTCAAAGAGCTATGACAAAGGAGTTCGAGATAGCTGAGCCTTGTATCTTTCTACGTACCTTGGCATTAAAGTGAAGCAAACAATAGATTTCATCTTCATCTCACAAGAAAGCTATATAAAATATATCCTCAAGAAGTTCAACATAAATGATTGTTGTGGACACACACAAAAAGAAGAAGAAATACTGTCTTTTCTTTATTGGCGCAAGGCACCACAAATCGAGTACGCCTGAGAGATCCTGCGCTGAGGATCCCCGAGTACAAAAAAGAATTCTAGGGAATATGACGATAGAGATCGAGCGACAATTGCTCCTTTACTCCGTTGACACTCCGATTACAAAAGTGGGAGAAAACCTAAAAAATTGCTAACTCTCGGCTCACTGGCAAGAAGTGTAGCAATTTGGCTCTTAAAAATGCTCTCCGTTCTATGTCTTGAAGAGGGATGAGACCCCTTTTTATAGTCCTTCTTGAGCTGGAATGATGTTATGCGCCCACATAAGGAAAACACACTAGTTTTCATGTGGGCGCATAGTCCTACCTTGGGCGCATAGGGTGTAGGCGCATGCAAGCTGCGAGATCGTAGGTTGGTCGTGATGTTGACGTGGCTGCATGCTTTTGTGCACTACTGCTCATGGAGACTGACATGACTGTGCGCTTCGGTGCATGTTTTGATCATGGCTTTGACCGAGTCAGGCTTGGACGCATAGCCCTGTTTCAGGCTATGCGCCCTCCTTCTAGGGGAGCTTGTCTTGGGCGCATAGAGCTTCACAGGGTAGCTTGGGCGCATTGGCTTGGGTGCATAAGGCTTAATTGCTGAAATTTTCATGCTTCTATAAGACCCCCTTCAATGTTTTTGATACTTGAACGAGTTCGAAATACTTTGAAAGAAGCATGGACCGTCTTCGAAAACCTGTTGTGAGTACTAAGAAGCAGCAACGGATCCACTCAAGGAGTAGTGAGTACTAAAAGGGTAACAAGGAAATTTTAAACCTCAATAATGAACAAAGTTTCAAATGGTAACCGAAATGTCAAATGAAACCTGGGATGGTAACAAGATTCCATATATGGAATGTTATCCCGAAGGAATAACAGAGTCTCGAAGGATGAACAGAAACAAAGTATCAGATATGAGACAAAATTGTCAAAATAAGAAATAGAATCTCGTACCGGAAATAAGTTTCAATAATATCTCCATAACCACGAAATCTCAGACAAAATCTCGAAGGAAATTAAACTTCCAATAGGATACATGGTTTCAAATAGAGAACCAATATCAACTAAATCGAGATTAAAAAATAAAATCTCGAATAGAAAATATTGACGAGGAGACAAGGTATCGAATAGGGAACAAGGTCTCATCAAGTTGCGAGTAGGAACTGAAGTTTCAAAGTCTGGAAAATCTTGAATAGGAGACAAAATCATGAACGAAAACAAAGTCTCGAAATAGGAAACAGGGTCTTAAAATCTCGAATGAAATCAAAGTCACGAGTAGAAAAAGAAAATCAATGGGTGGATAAGAAACAAGCATCGAATTGTAGATACGAATCTCAAATAAAAACGAAATCTTCACAACCCTCAAAGGAATCCTCAACAATGTGCTGCATAGGACGAAGCTTAAACAAGGTTTCGAAATAAAATCTCGAGTAGGAATTAAAATCTCAAATAACACAAAGTTTGATGAGGGAACAAAATTTCCAATTATGAGCCAATACTAGGAAGCAAAATCATGAAATAAGCAAACGGTATCGAATAGTGGATTTCAAATAATTGTCGAATTGTGGATCTGAAACAAATTTACCGATTAGGAAACAATATCTCAAAATAAGTTTCAAATATCAACCAAAGTTTTAAAAAATAGAAAACAAGAAGTTTCAAGAAATGATCTAGGTGCTAAGAGGAATTAAAGGGAAGACTGGATTATGAATCACGATCTATTATTTTCTCCAACCATGCAAAAGAGTCTTTTGTCTTCAATCTGTCTTCAGTATTCCTCCGGGATTGGAATTGCTTCAATCTTCTTCAACTATCCTGACGTAGACTGGTCCATGCGGTAGTGCTCCATGTGATTGCTGAATCTGGAGAGACGGGTCCCCTTGTTATAGCCCTGGTGCTCCTCGTGCTCGTCCTTGGGCAGTGTGATCAACAATCTCCGGACAGTCCTTGACTTGATGGGGCAGGCGATCCACAGTACAAGCATAGCCTCCGTCTTTTGTGGCACTCTCGAAGCAATATCCTGGATGGTGGCAGAAAACACAAATGGCCAATATCTGAATCTGATGATGCGGCTGAAGATGTGCTGCTAAATATGGCGATGCTTTGCGGGTCCATGGTAGTTGCTATCCCCGTCACAAGTCTTCTTGTCTCTCCTAGCTTCAGCTTCCTATCTCGTTCTATTGTCTGTGCTACATTCAAGATCTCCTGGCTGGCGGCTTCAATCTTTAGAGGAGTCGGGTCCTCAGGGACTTGGATGATCTTCAATGGCAGCTCCAGGTTCTTAATCTGCCCCTCGGTGCAAAATATGCGCTCGATGTCGAAGAAATCCAAGGATCCGAGAGTCTAAAAATCAGAAGTCATTCCTGGCTCGGAGAGTGTATCCACAAGTCTAACTTGGAAAAGGATGGCATGCTCCCTCTGGTTGTCAAGGAACTCTTCAAACATCTCCGTCAACTACGTACTACCCATGGGGATAGTAGGGTGATAGAAGGTAGTGGGAGCTCGAAACCCTCAAGTGTAGGTGGATTGACTGTTCCGGTGTCGCGTGCTTTTGAACTATCAGAAAAACAGAAAACTGTTAAAGTCCTAACCTAAAATAATAAGTGTTTATAGAATATCAATATACCCGATGTACCCGATTTCCTATGCTGTGATTCAAGTTTCCCTAGTCTAAATCAAGTCTCCCAATAGTACTCCAATATCTAGGTACTATTAGGATAGACCTGCATGGGCCACCACTAAAAACATGTCACGACCCGCTCCCGAATAATTGGACACGAGTCGGACACGCCTAGCCTTCATCGTTAGACACGATGAAGTAAGCTATACCAAGCTAGGGAAATCTAACCAGATAAACATGAATGTGCACAATCACAACATCTATAAAACTTCCCAGAAAGATCACCATAAATTCATATAACATAAATGTACCAGAGTCATCAGGAATGAAATGTACTATGAACTCTAAAACAATATCTAGGAGTAAAGCTAAACAGTCTAAACCTGAAGCCTCTAGCTAAGTCATGTCTCCATCCTGCTCAGCTAAGATCCTGGGCTCTGGCCCATATGATAGAATGATATCCTGCAAGTACACCTGTAACATATCCAGTCAGGAGCGGAGCAAAGTACAGTTCTAGGTAATGAACAAGAACATCATGATATGGAAAATAAGTACAAAAGTACATGAATAGGAAATACAGGAAATAAATCATGAAAGTACATGAATGAAAGTACAGGAAATAAAGTACAGGAATGTAAGTATGAACCTGAAGTACAAGACATGACATGTGCTTAATGTTTAAAATACAACTAGTCTATGTGACCGGCTAAGGGGAGTACAGGAGCATGTACATGAGTATATGAATATCGGTACGACTTAGGGCCCGCGTGCACGATACGAGGCCTAAGCTATCTACATGAATATAGTAACCGGGTTTGGTCACATAGCTAGTGTATTTTCCCACCCGACACAAGTAGTACAAGAACAAGAAATACATAGTACAAGATATCGTGTCATGACGTATCACAAGAAAGGTACAAGATATGTAAATGTACAAAAACCATAGAACAGTACTTGCCTTGCTCCTGGTGATCAAGAGTAGGAAGGTAGATGATCTGTCAGTCCTCCTGGTATAATAGGTACAATTTGATTAAGTTCTAATGCTACACTAGATGATTTTGGTTCAATAAAATAGATTAAGTACTTATTTGAGTTCCCTCTATATATAGTACTTTAGCTAACAACTTAATTCTAGGATTCAATAAAGGTAACTTTTCTTATCTCAAAATAATTTAAGAACACTTTTTTCTCTTACTAATTATAAACCTTAGTTCTTAGGAAAAGTACTAAATAGTACTAGGAATAATCTTACTCCTAATCAACAGACTATCAATAGAAATTAGAGGGTACTCATTATTTGATTCAAATTCATAGTTAAACCAACCAACATCTTTTCCTAGCTCAAAATCCAATTGAAAATATAAGTTTGATAATGGAAATATACTACCTGCTAGTGAAACCCGTTTATTAAGAAACCATACAAATATTATGACAATAGTTCCCACTCAATTAACCTTAAAATTTAACCACAAGGCCCAACCCACGAAAGTATAAGCTAGAGTGTAGACTAGCTCACTATTTTTTCCTCCCACACACTTGTCCTCTAACTTGTTGTATTTAGTAAGAATCACTCACAAGCTTAGACTCCATTCAACCCAACACGACATAATAATATGCAGGAAAACTCAGTCTTAGAATAACTCAAAAAAAATAAGAAACACAAACTTTTCCAACACCTTCCCAACTCCAGAACCTGCTGTTACAACATCTAAATATTCCAAACCAAGCCTAACGGCTACTCTCCTGTCCAAACTCATACTAACATAAGCTAACCCATAAGCAAAGACACATGAAGGGTTCAGAAACTTCAAATTGATTTATCAAAGAACATAACCTGTACATAATCTATTTGTACTTACACATTCCATACACAGTAAGTAAAAACCCGTAAAACCCAACATCATACCAATCCAAACTTAGAAAAAATATAAACCAGGTTTGAGCTCAGAAGAGGCTCAACTACCTGCACATTTCATTTTCAACCGTTGCTCTTCCCTCTCAATTGAAATACAAAACTTAAAAAGAAATCCTGAACCAATTCTGTCAATACTCGATCTCCCACTGGCTACCCAGAACTCAAACCAGGAAGAATGGAATAGCATGACCAACAAAATCTAGATCTCACAATTAAATCAAAAATATTAAACCAGAAGTTAAAAAACAAAAACTGTAAAATCACCATCAACAACTACCTCTACAGTCATCCCCAAAGGACAGAAGATTATACAAAGCTTAATTGAATACAAATAAGTATTTATACAAAAATTAATTAAATAAATAAGATCTTGCTGGTTCCACACTCGACATGCATACTTGAACACGATCATAGTCCCGATCAATCACGAACATAAGGAATACACATCCAAGGCCGAACACAACTCATAGAGGCACGAACACAAAACTTCGGACACGAACACGAATTGCCTCAATTCTTATCCTGAACCACACACACACAGTCGGAAGTGAACGCAGCCGGGCACGAACCAAGGGACACAAACAACACCAACTCAAACTCAAGTAAATTCTACAATAACAATACCATAGGGTTAGGAATTTACCTGAAGGGAAGAATTTAGTCCGACACGCGAACACGTTCCTCTGAGTCGGGTGCGGTCCACGAACACAGTTGAATTCAAGAACTCCAAACGAACAGGTTGTCGACGTCCTACTGGAACTCGAGTAGACCCGGCATCCCTGATCTAACCCTCTGTTCGAAATTTCCAACCAGGATACAATTGATCACAACATCCACCAATAAATTTTAAGAAATCAACTACCAGATCGAATTGAAAGGTTTCAGACTCACTTAGATCTCTGTACCGATGGAGATGGGGTTCTCCAAAGAAAGATCAATCGTTAAGAAAAGAACATGGCTCGAATCTCGATCTGCCAGAACCAATCTCCAAGGATGAAGATCCAGCACACTCACTCACCGGAGAAGATGGAGGTCGCCACCGCTGATGAAGCTGATCGCTGGAGAAGGAACGATACGCCGTCTGAAATACTCGTCGAGCCGTCGCCAAGGAACTTGCTGACCTTTGGAGAAGAAGGGTGGTGCACCATCGTGGTCATCGGAGGAGTGAATGCCTGCAGGAGTGCCGCCTAGTCGTCTTCCGACTCAGGCTGGGGTTCAGTCGCCAGCGCCATGGCCAGTCGCCGGAGTTGAGAAAAGCCCAGTCACCTACCGGAGATACTACGTTGATGGAGAGAGACTCACGCATGGTCGTCGTCGCCGGAGATCCAACCGCCAATGGCGGTGGTGCTGGTCACCATGAGACCCCAAGAAACTAGGGTTAGGGTTCGACGAGAATTGGGAAAGACAATAGAGAGAGAAGCTCGGCTGAGAAATGAGACTAGCTCATTCTCTCTCCTCCTCATCTTCTTAATAAATTCAAATTTGCATTTAAGCCCCTTCGCCTAGAAGTTTTTGCAAACAGCCCCTTCCCTGCTCAGAAATAATTGCACGTAAGTCCTCCCCCTTTTCAGTATTTGTAAAAACACATAAAAATTAGTTAGAGTGTTGGTTAGAGAATTCGGAGACCATCAAATAGTTATAACTAACTCAAAATTCATAATATTGCCATTAATTCAAATTTCCCTCCAAAAATTGAAATTCATTTAAATTAAAACTATAAAAAATAGCTTTTAAATTTGAAAATAAAAAAATGGGGTTACAGTATACCCTTTGAAGTGATGACGAAACTAAGGAACTTGCCGCTGGAGACTCCCAGAAAAGACTTGGTTGGATTCATCTTGAGTTGGTGTGCACGCATTAGTTCGAACACCGTTCTCAAGTCTTGGAGGTGGTTGCTCTTGAGACGACTTTTAACTGCGATATCGTCTATGTAGCACTCCACTATTTTGTGCAAATAATTGCAAAAAATTGTGTTCATGGTTCGCTGGTATGTCGCCCCTACATTTTTCAATCCGAAGGACATCATCGTATAGCAGTATACCCCCAACGGTGGTCGAAAAGATGTGTGCTTCTCGTCGTCGGGGAACATCTTGATATGGTTGTAGCTTGAGAACCCATCCATGAAGGACATCCGCTCGAAGCCGCAGGTATTGTCGATCATTACGTTGGTGATCGGTAGAGGGAACTCGTCTTTCGGGCATACATAGTTCAAATCACGGTAATCGATACAGACTCAAACTTTATTATTTTTTCATGACTAGAACAATGTTGGCAACCCAGTCAGGGTGTTGTTCTTCGCGAATGAATCTACTGGAAATGAGCTTCTTGACTTCATTCTCGATGGCCTCCATGACATCTGGTCTGAATCGTCATTGTTGCTGCTTCACTGGCTTAGCTTTAGACAAAATATTTAGGCGGTGTATGGTGACTTTAGGGTCCAGGCCTGGCATGTCTTCATAGCTCCATGCAAAGACGTCGATGTATTCTCTTATAAGCTGTATAAGAGATTGGCGTTCATCGCCAGATAGACTTTTGCTGATGAAGATTGGTTTGAAAGATGATTCATCTCCTAAATTGACTTGGATGACTTCATCTTTGGTAGGTAGTTCACGTTGTTCGAATCGTAGCTCCCACCTAATATCTATCTTTTGAGCCCATGGTTCAAGCTTGATTGATTGGACATCGTCCACAATTTGGTCAACGAAAACTATGTTGACGGACATAGTTGCTTTGGACATGTCGCCAATGCTGGAGTCTGAGTCCCAAAGACAGGAATCAGAAGAATAAGAACAACTATCTGCTTCATCATCTGATCTTTTGGGAGTTGTTGGAGGAGTGACATAACCCAAACCAACACCGTTTCGTTGATAGTAGTTCTCGGGTTTGCCGGGAGGAGCAAAGTGTCGTATTGGCAACCGTCGTCCCCAACCATAATTTAGCCCCTGGTCGCTTTTGATGTCATATCCCATGTTCTGGATGATATTCTTGGCCTGCCAACTATATCGAAAAAGTTGTATTTTTCCAGTCATAGTCAGCTTCCGTGTTGTGCTTGGGAGAAGTAGAGTCTGGAACGAACTTTCTCTCGCTAATTATACGACCGAAGATGATTAGTTCTTCATCCTTCTTTCTGGCTGGAACGATGAAGTAGTGGATATCTTATGGGTAAACTTTTTCCTGCAGGTGAGGCATCATAACCGGCATGCAGAGGTGTGGTCCTATGCCGTGCTCTAGAGCGTATATCGTATCTATGTAGTGGTTTACAGATTGATAGACATCGGAGTAATTCAAAGATTAACCATTACTAAGAAAATATGCAAGTTCTTCTTCAGGGATAACATCATCTGCTGAAGGTACATTATTATGAGTATTGATATACTCATTGGGAGGATCATCATCTGGAAGAGGAGCCACAGTCTTGGCCAAGTTCGCCATGTAGGGAAAATCTTCAGGATTGGGAGGACGAACTTCAGCATGTTCCTCCTGGGGTGTCTTGCTGAAAATGATGGTCAATGGTTTGAATTTTTCAGGATTCTTCTTCTTCACCCAGTTTGTGAGAGGCTTCGGAGTACTTTTTGGAGTAGTACATCCTTTGACTCAGATAATCAAGGGACCATCATTGGAGGATGAACTTGCTTCAGCTTCATTATCAGCTTCGTTGTCGTCATCCTTGGGGGGCTGAGATTGGTAAAGTACCGAATCTCCATAGTAAGCTTCCATGCCCTTAAAAGGATCGACATCGACAAACTCCATCTTCACAACACCGTCGCTGTTGACGTACTTGAAGCACTGGTGAAGTGTGGAAGGAACGATCATGTTCTCGTGTATCCATAGATGTCCCAACAAGACGTTGTAGGATACATTGGCATCGATCACATAGCAGGAAACCTCCGTTCGGAGATCATCGATCTGGCACTTGAGACGGATCTTGCCCAGCAGATGGCTTCGACCAGCATTGAAAGCCATGATAGTTGTATTGGTTGAAGTAGCTTGTGCAGAGAGATTCCCAGAATTTGAAGTAAACTTCTAGGAATGATGCTGAGGGAGGATCCTGGATCGATGTGCATGTGGTCCACCTTGATCGCCCCGATATACCCTATATAGTATAGGGGTCTATCATGACGATTATTTTTGAGTAGCATGTCCTCCTGTGAAAATGTGATGTTGGGCACCACTTCTATAGTACTGTGGCAGAGGGGACAAGAGACAGGGTCTTCAGTGGGGGCTTTGACTTCAACGAGATAAGAGTCGGCATGTAGTAATGCCTCACTTAAGACCTTCCGTATTTCTTTGGGAAGTCGTAATAGATCGAACAAAGACAACCTGGCGGGTGTATTGGCCAGCTGTGCCAGTATGTGAAAGTTGTAGGGACGATCCATGCCTTTGGGAGCTGGCACCTTCAGAGACTTGTCAAACCGTGTCTCCTTCTGCTTGGATTTGTCGGTAGTTGAAGGCTTTGACGGGCCGACTTCTGAGCTTGTGGGGGTAGCAGGAGCTTGGGAAGGTACTGCTTCTTCTTGTGCAGGATCGTATATCCGAAGATAAGCCTTCCCCGATCGCATCTCGCCAGATAGAACCTTGTAGATGGAAGAAGATACCATATGGAATGACTTGTATTTCTTGTCCCTTTTTGCTTTGGGAGATACCACCCCTGTGTCATTTCTTATACTAGGTCCGGATGGACCCATATGATCTCACAACGTTCAGTCGTGAGTGGGACCAAGGTTGAGTTGCGAGCTGGCGGTAGGTTGACGACTTCCATTATTTCTTTGGGGATTGGGATCACGTCGTCTGGGACTTCTGTGGGAGGAAAGTCACCAAACTGAAGAGAGATCATGTTAGAAGATACGACCTTTTCTTCAGCTTCGAGGTTGATCACTTGGCTATCGATAAGCTGTTGTATCTTCTTCTTCAGGGACGATGCAATTCTTGGTGGAATGATATACGTACTAATGATAGAGATAATACTTGGGATCGTTGAGTTGGTTCGCCTCTGCAGGACGTCGTAGTGGAGGCAATGTCAGTTTATTACCCTTTGTCAATGTGTGAAAAATAATAATGATATCGTCTTCGTCAAAGGAGAAAGTCTCCTTAGGCTTGTCGGAGGTGCCTTAAGAATTGGAAGCTCCTTTGGAAGTGTCGACCTTTAGGACTTCTTTCCCTTTACCCCCATGGACAGAGATAGTTTGAGAATGCTTGCCCTTGTCTACAGATTTGGGTATTTTCAATCGCAGTAGTTCCAGGTTAGGAACGTCATTTTCAACAGCATCAGCGGCCCCAATGAAAGTGGGCCAGATATCATACTTATGTATACCCAGACAAAAATTTACCGTAGGAAGGAAGTTATGTCGACAAGTATCCATAAGTTCTGAGTCTGGTATGTCGAAGGGCATCTTCAGTGCTAGCCGCCTAAAGCGTTTGATGAAGGCAATGACAGAGTCAGTCCTCCCTTGCTTGATCTCAATGAGGGTGGACATACTAACATGCATGTCACTCTCATAAAACCTGTTGAGGAACAACCTCTCCAAGTCTTTAAATGAATTGATACAACCGTCAGGCAATACTGCAAAACCATTCGAAAGCTACCCCCTGCAAGGTGCTAATAAATAGCTTTGACAAGAACGGATCGTCCCTAGGTAAGTGTAGAGTCTACGTGTTGAAGTATGTCATGTGTTGACGAGGAGAAGTCAACCTGTTAAATAAATTTAGCATCAGCGACTTATAGTTAGGAGGGCAAGTACTCTCCCATTCAGGGGGATAAGGTTGAGATATCCCCATCTTCTGAAGCTCGTATTTGTGTGAGATGGTGTCGAGACGGGCGACCAGGAAATTAATTGCATCCTGTTGATTAAGCAGGTATTGGGAGACGGCTGCTGAACGATTGTCAGGCATCGTTGGTGAAGGACCACCCCCAGTATTTGTAAGATTTGGGGGTGGCGCAACGGAATGATACTCCTTTTGTAGTAAAGGAGGGTTGTTGCTATGAGTCGGACTAGCGTGAGTCGAGATGTTTTGTGAGATGGAGGAACAGCCGCAGCAGCTTGGACCGCCATGATACTGTTAAGCATATCAGTGAGCTTGACGAATGTTGTTTCAAGACCCTCTATCCGTTTGCTGGTCTAATCACTGGCTTCTTCAGGTCTTTCTCTATCTACCATGTATGTAGACAACATGTGAGAATGAACAGAGAAAATAGTACAACTGGTGCTGATACTGTCTGTCTCCGAGTTGACAAGTCCCTCATCTTCAGGTAGATGAGGTAGATAGTCGCCATCAGATTTGGAGGGATCATCGTCCTCTGGAAGGCTACCCCCAGTGTGAAGGTCATCCGTTTCAGACTCTGAGGGAATACTACCCCTAGCTTGGGAGTCTTCGTCATCCATACGGAATCTCGCCTTTGATCGAGTACCCAGATATAGACTCCTTTAGATGTGACAGCCTGCTGGCCATCTGTTGGTAGACTTCTTCTCATTCTTCTCGCGAAACTGAGAGAGAAAGTTGGGTTCGTGGTCCACCATCTTTGATTGGGGCTTCCATAAGGGGGACCCCATGAAGCCATGTTGGATGAGACACACAGCGACTTTTCGTCGTCAGAGAAATGCAACCGTCGGAACACGGACTGTCTCTGAGGCACTCTTGTTACTTTGGAGCAGCAACAGTTGATGACAATACTGGTGCATGAATGTGCACTATGAATTGTTATTTCCTTCCTCGCTTTACGCTTATGATTTATCATGTCACACAAGTCAGCGGAAGGGAGTTTTGCCTTACAACCCATTTTACATGCATCGTCGAGATTTGTATGCGAGTTCGTAAGGAGAGTTGGCACATCCAGACTTAGTTCACGTGCAGGGGCAACCTCCACACCTAAGTTCTGTGATGTCCTTGAAGATAGCCCCGTGCTATGCGCGTTGGGGCCTATCTTTTTGCTGTGGGTGCATAGGCCTTGGAGGCTGGCCTTGGGCGCATGCTTCTTGGCAGCGTGTTTGAGCCTCTTTGATGTGGGCGTATAGTATGGATCAAGTGAGCCTGGGCGCATATACTTGGGCACATGACCCTGGATGCCCAATCTGCCGAAGACAGAAGCCTCCTGATTGGAGTTATGCGCCCAAATACCCCCTTGGGCGCATGGCTTTGGGCGCATGCTCGGTGGAGCAGCGCAGTTTTCTCCCAGCTTTGCGTCCTTCGTTTGTGAGCCTCGCTGGATTTGCCCAGAGTGTCGAACACCCCGATTTTTGGCATCGTAGTGCTTTTCTTTGCCAAGTCTCGAACGTCGAACACTCTGTTGTTGGTTGTGCAGGAAAGAAGTCACTAGTTTAGTAGAGCCCGGAACGGTGTAAGCCTTCTCCATTTGGGGAACTTTTGTGGCAGAGTCATGCGCCCATGTGACAGAGTCTGCCAGTTGCATATCTGCTATGACACTAGAAGGATATGCACAGTGAGCCTTCGGAAGCCAAGTCTTGCGAGACTTGTTTGGCTTTGCTGATTTTGATGGAGTAGAGCCATCCCTCGAGAGCATCTCTTCGAACGTCTGCTGATCGAACTTTACGAGCAGCATCTTCTGAGTGCTCCCCAATTTGTCGGTATCGGATTGCGTCACCACCTTCTCGTTAGAGGAAAATGTAGTCCCCAACAGAGTCGCCATTTTTGTGGACACACACAAAAAGAAGAAGAAACACTGTCTTTTCTTTATTGGCACAAGACACCACAAATCGAGTACGTCTGAGAGATCCTGTGCTGAGAATCCCCGAGTGCAAAAAAGAATTCTGGAGAATGGGACGATAGAGATCGAGCGGCAGTTGCTCGTTTACTCCGTTGACACTCCGATTATAAAAGTGGAAGAAAACCTAAGAAAATTGCTAACTATCAGCTCACTGGCAAGAAGTGCAGCAATTTGGCTCCTGAAAATGCTTTCCGTTCTGTGTCTTGAAGAGGGATGAGACCCCTTTTTATAGTCGTTCTTGAGCTGGAATGATGTCATGCGCCCACATGAGAAAATTACACTGGTTTTCATGTGGGTGAATAGTCCTGCCTTGGGCGCATAGGGTGTAGGCGCATGCAGGCTGCGAGATCATGGGTTGGTCGTGGTGTTGACGTGACCGCATGCTTCGTTGCACGACTGCTCGTGGAGATTGACGTGGTCGTGCACTTCGGTGCATGTTTTGATCATGACTTTGATCGAGTCAGGCTTGGGCGCATAGCCCTGTTTCAGGCTATGCGCCCTCCTTCTGGGGGAGCTTGTCTTGGGCGCATAGAGCTTCACAGGGTGGCTTGGGCGCATAGAGCTTCATTGGCTTGGGTGTATATGTTCTCATTGGCTTGGGCGCATATGTTCTCATTGGCTTGGGCGCATATGTTCTCATTGGCTTGGGTGCATAAGACTTCTTTGCTGAAATTTTCATGCTTCTACAATTGTAACCTCTAAGTACGTTCATGGAATAATGTGGAATCATGTTGTCAACGCATGAAGAAGGCAAAAGATCGTTGATCCTCCTCTTTTTTGACATGTACTAGACCAGATATTATATATGGAGTTTAACTTATTAGCTACTAGATGGAATCGCCAATGACCACCTATTTGAAGATCACCAAGAGAATTATGTGCTAAATCAAAGGTATACTTGACTATGACCTATATTATTTATCTTTCGGTTATTTCAAACTTGTCGAATATAGCGATAGTAATTGGGTCGGAGACTTTGATAGTCGAAACAGTACAAGCAAATGCACATTTCTTATGGAGATACCACTTTCACATAGAGCTCAAAAAGTAAACATTTGTAAAACTGGCAATATGTGAATGTTATTTATGTGTTCATCATACGATTTGGCTTAGAAGTCTAATGAAGGAGATTCACATACTACAAGAGGAGCCAACGGAGATCTATGTCGACAATAGTTTGGCTACCTCTTTGGCAAAAAAATCGACCTTCCATGGTAGAAGCAAACACATAGACACAATATATCACTACATAAGGGAGTGAGCTATAACGAAGGAAGTGCAAATGAAGTATTTGAAATTTCAAGGCCCAAGTCATCAACATCTTCACCAAACCACTCAAACAAGATGTATTCTTCAAGTTAAGAAGTCCACTTGGAGTTACAAAATCAAGTTTAAGGGAGGAGTGCTGGAAAATAAACTTGACTTGTGCCCATTGGACTATGTTTGGTCACTGGGCCCTTTTATTTAGGGATTGATCCAATTTCTAAGATGTTCCATGTCTAGAATATTCTTGATAATTTTAAAATATTCATGTTCTACTGATGTCCTAATATTATATTTGTAAAAGAGTCCAAACTATATTTTAATAAGTGTGTGGACTCTTTCATGCCCTACAAATAGGAGTACTCTCCTCTTATTTTGTACACAACAAACATTACAAACCTAGTGTTATAAAGTTTTTTTTTCCTCCGGATCTTTCCTTATACCAAATTGTTCTCTCTACATTTTCTTCTTCTGTAAATTAGTTCTTCGTGTTAGTTGACATACCACAGTTCCAACATTTCTAATAGGTAGCATAGTGCAAATAAAAATAGTACATGGGGGAAAAACATGAAGGTTCCATGCATTTTAAAAGGGGCCGGGCATCTATTTAGTGTGTTATCCTCGTGTTCAAAAACTCTTTTATGATCTTTTGACTTTTGAAGATAGATTAGCTTTTTCATACAAAATTCTGCAAATGAACCCGAGTTTGACTACATAAACTCAAAATAAGAACTTGCAATATGGATGTAACAAGTAAATTTCACTAATATTAAAGTGTATTTATTTTTCTCTTTAGTCCATTGGAGGAAAAAAAAGGAATGATATACATCTAATCTAATGATTTTTTATAGTCGAATTTAGAAATTAAGAACTCATTAGTTTTTCTAGGATTTTGAATGAACCCCGCTTATTCTGCTGATGATAATTAATGAAAATAAAATACATAAAATATGATTACAAACTCGAACCAGATCAAACATAGATATGTGTGCCAAATGAGTTAAAAGCTTGTCGAAACTATTATAGTAGTGGGCAGAAAATATGATTACAGTATACTTAGGAACCGATGCGAAAAAAAAAGATAAAAAAAAGGAACTGATGTGATTTTGGAGAACAGTGGTCACGACATTTCGGTATGTTAAGACACTAATGATGAATAGTTGCCAAAGTTCAGTATCTTTCGTGATGCTATTAGTGCAGGTGCATGGGCAAGCGAAGTAGGAACATTGGTGATTGTCAATAAGATCTAATGTGTTCCAATAATGTCATTGGCATTCCCCATCAGAGCGTTATATACTTTCAAAGGCATTACGTATTGTACCTTAATTTTCTTTTAGGGACTTAGGATGGAAAATGTATTCTCATGTTTGATTTGGTTTATAAAAACTTATTTATGGTAATTGTCAATGTCCCATGTAAACAATTCGTCCACAAAATATCAAAACCTATCATTGTAGATTTTTTTTGCCATGGGAATAAATAGTTAAAAAGAAGTAAATATTTACAATATTGGCTCACTATCATTTCTTAAAAATACGATGATCCGTCTCTCTCTCTTCTTCTCACTCCTCTCTCATTTTCATTAAGAAATTTGGATTTGAATTATGTATGGATTCTAAATTTTTCATCTTATTTTGGTATTTTTGTTTATAATCCAATTTTTGTGGTTTTTTTTTTTACTTTAAGATCTAGATTTGTGGTTGCTTGTTTGAGTGCTTAGAATTTGAGAATTATTTTAGGGAATTGTTTTTAAAAATTTTGAGAGTTATTTTAGGCATTGTGCTTAGAATATGGAATGATGTATAATGATTGGATTTTCCAATTTTTAACTCAATATGAGTGATCAGTCCAATCATTATATTAGATCATATTCCAAAACATGAGTTCTGTCAATCTTTCTTCTTCATAGAGTTGACAAGTGTACAAGTTCTATCAATCTTTCTTCTTCATGGATTTTAGCATAATAAAGACACAACACGTTGTCACATGAATGATATATACATAGATATTGGTATTATGTTACTAGAAAGCATCAAATCTATGATACATTAGTCAAGGTGCAAAGACAGACATAGCAATGGCATTCCAAGAGGAACTCATAAATGAAATAATTAATGCATCTTGCAAGATTTAAAGATTCATCAAAAGAAAAGTTTTGTAATCACTTGTAAAATTTTCTATATTCATTTTTACCATAATAATTTAAGACGGGCAATTTATTTTCCCTACTAATTTCTCAAAAAAAATCAAGGAATATGTTCTTATCCTCTCTATGGTAGATCTGGCATATGTTCATATCCTCTCTATTTATTGTCATGAGTTTTGAGTGTAATTATGTGACTATTATCATGGGTAACCATGCCCCCATTGGATTACATAGCAAGAGAACTTATTGAACTATGTAATCCTTAATCTGCATGTGCCTTGAGGTTGTTAAGAATACTTCTTTACGATGGCTTATAAAACTACCTACCTCAAAATCTTGATGGGGTACTTGATTGTTTCAAATTAGATATAATTGATCGTAGTAGACATGATTCCAGGATTGAACTTCAAATAGAATGTGCTATTATACGCATGGACGGATGCAAAAATTTAAGAGAGGAATGTCAACCTCAAATGTAAAAAAAAATTTCATGACTTACTGTGTCTGTACTTGTCTTTTACTGTTTCTATCCTTGTATATGTAGTATCAACACACACACAAAATTTATTTTTTCAATAGGGTCAGTTGACCTCACTTGTCCAGTACTATGTCTGCCTCTGATTATACGAGCACTAAAGTGTGACTCATCTTTGTAGAAGCATAAAAATTTTAGCCGTCTTGACAACCATGCGCCCAAGCCAGATAAGTCATATGCGCCCAAGCCAAAGAAGTCATATGCGTCCAAGTCACCAGAGCAAGCTATGCGCCCATAGTCACCAGAGCAAGCTATGCGCCTATGCGCCTACTCTAGACTCCTCCAGAAGGGGGCGTATAACTCTGTTTTAGGCTATGCGCCCAAGTCAGGACAGCCCCCGACTTGGTCAAACCCACGATCAAATCGTGCACCAAAGCATGCGGCCACATCAGTCTCCACGAGCAGTCGTGCACCGAAGCATGTGGCCACGTCAACCCCACGATCAATCCACAATCACGCAGTCTACATGCGCCTACACTCTATGCGCCTAAAGCAGGACTATGCGCCCACATGAAAATTAGTGTATTTTCTTATGTGGGCGCATAACATCATTCCAGCTTGGAAATAACTATAAAAAGGGGTCTCATACCTATTCAAAGGATAGAATGAAGAGCATTTTCAAGAGCCAAATTGCTGCACTTCTTGCCAGTGAGCCGAGAGTTAGCAATTTTCTTAGATTTTCTCCCACTTTTGTAATCGGAGTGTCAACGGAATAAAGGAGCAACTGTCGCTCGATCTCCATCATCCCATTCTCCAGAATTCTTTTTGTACTCGGGGATCCTCAGCGCAGGATCTCTCAGGCGTACTCGATTTGTGGTACCTTGTGCCAATAAGAAAAGACAACGTTTCTTCTTCTTTTTTGTGTGTGTCCACAAAAATGGCGACTCTGCTGGGGACTACCTTTTCCTCTGACGAGAAGGTGGTGACGTAATCCGATAACGACAAAGTAAGGAGCACTCAGAAGATATTGATCGTGAAGTTCGATCAGCAGGCATTCGAAGAGATGCTCTCGAGGGACGGCTCTACTCCCTCAAAATCAGTTAAGCCAAACAAGTCTCGCAAGACTTGGCTTCCGAAGGCTCGTGGTGTATATCCTGCCGGTGTCATAGAAGATGTGCAACTGAAGGACTCTGCCACGTGGGCACATAGAGATCCTCTGTGGGCGCATGGTTCTGCCACATAAGCTCCACAAATGAAGAAGTCTCATACCGTTCCGGGCTCTACTAGCCCAGTAACTTCTCTCTTGCGTAACCAACAACATAGTGTTCAACGCTCGAGACTTGGCAAAGAAAAATACTATGATGCCAAGAATCGAAGTGTTCGACACTCTGGACAAACTCAGCGAGGCTCACAAATGAAGGAGGCAAAGCTAGGAGAAAATAGCGCCGCTTCACCAAGCATGCGCCGAAAGCTATGCGCCCAAGAGGGTGTGTAGGCGCATAACTCTGGCCAGAAGGCTTCTGTCTTCGACAGATTATGCATCCAGGGTCATGCGCCCAAGGCTATGTGCCCAAGATCTATCGACCCATACTATACGTCCACATCAAGGAAGCTTAGGCATGCTGCCAAGACTTCTGGAAAGCATGAGCCCAATGGCAGACTCCAGGGTCTATGCGCCCACAGCAAAAAGACAGGCTCCAACGCGTATAGCACGGGGCTGTCTTCAAGGTCATCACAGAACTTAGGTGTAGGGGTTTCCCCTGCACGTGAACTAAGTCCGGATGCGCCAACTCTCCTTACAAATCTATATGCAAAGCTCGGCGATGCATGTGACATGGGTTTTAAGACAAAACTCACTTCCGCTGACTTATGCGACATGATAAATCATAAGCGTAAAGCAAGGAAGGTTACAAAAATTTATGGCATACAACCGTGTACCAGTATTGTCATCAACTATTGCTGCTCCAAAGCAATGAGAGTGCCTCAGAGGCAGTCCGTATTTCGACGACTGCATCGATATGTCGATGAAAAGTCGCTGTGTGTTTCATCCAACATGGCTTCATGGGATCCCCCTTACGGGAGCCCCAATCAAAGAAGGTGGACCATGAACCCAACTTTCTCTCTCAATTTCGCGAACAGAAGAAGAAGAAGTCTGCCAACAGATAGCCATCAAGCTGTCACATCTGAAGAAGTCTATATGGGTACTCGGTCAAGGACGAGATTCCATATAGACTATGAGGACTCCCAAGCTGGAGGTGATGATCCTTCAGCTGGGGGTAGTATTTGTCACGCCCCAGAACCAAAATACTGGAGAGCTGGGGCAGACATAGCCAGCTACGTATAATAAAATGGAATCCACGTCACTATACGGTCACGGCTGTCTAGATATATGAGGGTTTAACTACAATCCATCAGTCTCCTATGGTCAAGAACAAACCTATTGTCTCAATCACAAGCAAGTAGTAACAGTCACAAGATATTAGAGCATCAATATACAATAGTAAGGCGTCCCATACATTACATATTGGATGATCATGAAGCTAGTCGTACAAAATGTCAGGACTAGCAAGAGTTTTAGTCAATATATGATCAACCCTAGGATTTGTCAATCATGTTACAGCCCGTAGGCAGACAGTAAATAAAGGTGCAATACGAGCTAACACGTGCTCGCCGGCTAAACGCCTCAAAAGAATAATTTTATAAATAGAGTGGGAGGACAAAATAAACCCACTCGTTGCCCTGGTTACGCCTTGTGGTCACCATCGGGCTGGAAGACAGGTGGATCCTCTGGTGCTGCTCCGATATCTGGCCACACAAAACCAGCTGGGTCAGACCCCAGAAAGAGCAAGTGCCACAAAGGAGGCTTCACTTAGAAACTAAAACCAGCATATCACAATAGAATATTAAAGATAACTGATAAGAGAAATTGATAATAATAGGAATAACAATAATAAATTGAGTACGAGAAAACCATTCAAGTAGCCAGACTGCAACCCTTAATCCAAACAAGGACCGAGGTTGCATTCCTTCACCTGAATAGAAACCCGTCTCAAATACTATTGGTACAGTGAAGACAATAAACGAAGAGAGGACACAGAACTGCTCCGGGAGCCAGGTTATAACCCTTAAACCAAACAAGGACCGGGGTTGTAACCTTTCGCCTGAACAGAACTGGACCCCTGATCTTTATTGCTAAGGCCAGCATAATTAATTATGGTATTAAAGTAAGGTAAAACATGACGAACATGGTATGGGATTGCATTAAGACAATAAACGAAGAGAGAACACAGAACTGCTCCGGGAGCCAGGTTACAACCCTTAAACCAAACAAGGACCGGGGTTGTAACCCTTCGCCTGAACAGGACTGGTCCTCTGATCGTTATTGTTAAGGCAAGCATCAATAATCATGTCATGTCACAATCTTGCACAGAATCAGAATAAGACTAAGCTGAAATAAACTCCATCCAATCAATCACGGCCAATCAAGAGTACGGCTTGATACTTTTAACTAACTAGGGTTATCACAAGCCTAGTTACTAGTAAGATGCAATGAGATTATTCCAACAGCCACAAGCCCTGCAGACCATCCGGTTATCCAGGTCGAATGTCCGTTTAGGAAGAATGCAACACATGACTGTGTGCTGGAAATGTGCCCTACTCGTCGGTAGGCTACAAGTCCACTGAATGCGCCCAAATAACGGGATTGCCTGTAGCTGGGAATCTCTTCATGACTAATGAATCATTCTAGTTAATTAGCCTTAGTCGATTTCAGTAGGAACCCCTGACCGTGGTACTCAGGGGTCCCCATCCTAGACATGATGCAAGACGGTACTAGTTTATTTGTACAAACACAATCGCCCACGGTGTCCAAGTCTTTTATACTTGTCATGTCTGGCTAGCTGTCGTAACAGCATACCGAGATATATTATGTCAGTTTACTTGTCAAGAGTGTGCCACAGCGGGCCATTATCGTGTTCTATCCTTACAATATTATGAATGAGAGAAACTTGCATAAAATAACTAGTGACATATTCTTGATGCCAAGAAAAGATCTACAACTTTCACGTTGGGAGTTGGGAGAAATTCGAGCCACAATTTGGTCAATTAGGACATATAACAGTTAGAAATAGTCGAAATATGCATTATGCGGCCTATTCTGCGATACCATATGCGGCCAACTGCGACATGCGGCCTATGCGGCTCAACTGCGACATGCTATGCGGCCAACTGCGACATGCGGCTCATGCGGCTCAACTGCGACATGCTATGCGGCCAACTGTGACATGCGGCTCATGCGGCTCAACTGCGACATGCTATGCGGCCAACTGCGACATACGGCTCATGCGGCTCAACTGCGACATGTTATGCGGCCAACTGCGACATGCTATGCGGCTCAACTGCGACATGCTATGCGGCCAACTGCGACATGCGGCTCATGCGGCTCGACAGCGACATCATATGCGGCCAACTGCGACATGCGGCTCATGCGGTTCAACAACGACATCATATGCGGCCAACTGCGACATGCGGCTCATGCGGTTCAACAGCGACATCATATGCGGCCAACTGCGACATGCGGCCTATGCGGCTCAACTACGACATGCTATACGGCCAACTGCGACATGCGGCTCATGCGGCTCGACAGTGACATCATATGCGGCCAACTGCGACATGCGGCTCATGCGATTCAACAGCGACATCATATGCGGCCAACTGCGACATGCGGCCTATGCGGCTCAACTGCGACATACTATGCGGCCAACTGCGACATGCGGCTCATGCGGCTCGACAGCGACATCATATGCGGCCAACTGCGACATGCGGCTCATGCGGTTCAACAGCGAATCATATGCGGCCAACTGCGACATGCGGCTCATGCGGTTCAACAGCGACATCATATGCGGCCAACTGCGACATGTGCCTCATACGGCTCAACAACAACATCATATTCGGCCAACTGCGACATGTGATCATATGCGGCCAACTGCGACATGTGCCTCATGCTGCAGATGAACATAGAAGTTTGACCAAAATGCTTTTGGCCATAACTTCCTCATCCGAAGTCAAAATCAAGCGAAACAAAAGCCAAAATCGCATGAAATTGAATTCTCTACAACATAGAACCATTAGTTTTCAAAAATAACCAAGTTTTAGAGATCAAAACCAAGAAAACCGAAAAGTTATAAACTTAGATCTACAAGAAATTATCCATCAAAATAAAAAAGGCCAAGTTCTAAAGAGTCTTAGAATCAAGTAAGGAAGAGAATGGAATAATAAAACTTGAGATCCATCATGAAGCAAGTTTACACTTGCCTAACTCTCTTTCCTGGTAGGTGGAAGAGTAAATGGTGGAGAAGAAGAAGTGAAGGAGAAGAATAAATGAAGAGAGAGAGAGTTAGGTGGAAATATAAATGAGGGTAGTGGTGGTAGGTGGGGGTTTTCTTTTGGTTCATGATGAACCCAAAAGCAAACCAAACCAAGCTAAGCCAAACCAAGCTAAGCCATAACCAATGACATGCCAAAATAACCATGCAGGAAAAATATGCAATACGAGTCAAGAGTACGTACACGTATACCAAGATACGTAACACGAACTATAGGCATTACAGTATTCCCTCAGAGTCTGAAGCAGATGACCTTCACGTCGGGGGTAGCCTTCCAGATGACGATGATCTCTCCGAGTCTGACGGTGACTATCTACCTCCCCTACCTGAAGACGAGGGACTTTTCAACTCAGAGATAGACATTATCAGCACCAGTTGTACTCTTTTCTCTGTTCGTCCTCGTATGTTATCTACATACATGGCGGATGGAGAGAGACCTGAAGAAGCTAGTGATCAGACCAACAAACATCTAGAGGATCTCGAAACAGTATTTGCTAAGATCACTGGTATGCTTAACAGTATCATGGCAGTCCAAGCTATTGGGGCTGTTCCTCTACCTCAACAAAACGTCTTAGCACACGTTAGTTCGGCTCATAGCGAAAACCCTCCTTCACTACAGAAGTAGTATCATTCCGTTGTGCCGTCTCTAAATCTTATAAATATTGGGGGTGGTCCTTCACCAACGACGCCTGACAACCGTACAACAGCTATTTCTCAATACCTTCTCAATCAACATGATACAATTGATTCTTTTGTTTCTCTTCTCGATACCATCTCACACAAAGACGAGCTTCAGAAGATGGAGATATCTCAACCTTATCCTCCTGAATGGGAGAATGCTACTTGCCCTCCTAACTACAAGCCACTGACACTAAATTTATTTGACGGGATGACTTCTTCTCGTCAACACATAACATACTTCAACACGCAGACTCTACACTTACCCAGGGACGATCCGTTCTTGTCAAAGCTGTTTATTAGCACCTTGCAGGGGGTAGATTTTGAATGGTTCTGCAGTCTGCCTGACGGTTGTATTAATTCCTTTAAAGACTTAGAGAGGTTATTCCTCAACAGGTTTTACAAAAGTGGCATGCATGTTAGTATGTCCACCTTCATCGAGACCAAGCAAAGGAGGACTGAGTCTGTCATTGCTTTCATCGAACGCTTCATACGACTAGCATTGAAGATGCCCTTCGGTATACCAGACTCAGAACTTATGGATACTTGTCGACATAACTTCCTTCCTACAATGAAATTCTGTCTGGGTATACATAAGTATGATACACGGCCCGCTTTCATTGGGGCCGCTGATGCTGCTGAAAATGACGTCCCTAATCTGGAATTACTGGGGTTGAAAATACCCAAATCTGAAGACAAAGGCAAGCACCCTCAAACTATCCCTGTCCGTGGGGGTAAAGGGAAAGAAGTCTTGAAGGTCGATACTTCCAAGGGAGCTTCCAATTCTCAGGGCGCTCCTGACAAACCTAAGGAGGCTTTCTCCTTTGACGAGGAAGATGTTATTATCATTTTTCACACATTGACAAAGGGTAATAAACTGACATTGTCTCCACAACGACGTCCTGCGAAGGCGAACCAACTCAACGATCCCAAGTACAGTCTTTATCATCAGTATGTGCACCCCTCTACCAAGGATTGTATTGTCCTGAAGAAGAAGATACAACAGATTATCGACAACCAAGTGATCAACCTTGAAGCTGAAGACAAGGTCGTATCTTCTAACATGATCTCTCTTCAATTTGGTAACTTTCCTCCCACAGAAGTCCCAGACGACGTAGTCCCAATCCCCAAGGCAATAATGGAAGTCGTCAACCTGCAGCCAGCTTGTAACTCAACCTTGGTGCCGTTCACGAATGAACATGGTGAGATCATGTGGGTCCATTCGAACCTTGTGCAAGAAATGACACAAGGGGTGGTCTTCTTCCATTTACGAAGATCTATCTGGCGAGACGTGATCTGGGAAGGCTTACCTACGAACTTATGACCCTGTGTAAGAAGAAGCAGTACCTTCTCAAGCTCCTGCTGCCCTTACAAGTTCAGAAGCTGGTCCGTCTAAGCCTTCTACTATACCGACAATGCCAATCAGAAGGAGAAGAGATTTGACAAGTCTCTGAAGGCGCCAACTATCGAAGGCATGGATTGGCCTTACAACTTTGACATACTGGCACAACTGGCCAATACGCCTGCCAGCTTATCTCTGTTCGATCTATTGCGACTCTCCAAAGAAACACGGAAAGCCTTAAGTAAGGCATTACTACATGCCGACTCTTATCTCGCTGAAGTCAAAGCCCCCGCTGAAGATCTTGTCTCCTGTCCTCACTGCCACAGTACTATGAAAGTGGTGCCCAACATCACCTTTTCACAGAAGGACATGCTTCTATAAATAATCGTCATGATAGAACTCTGTACTATACAGGGTATATCGGCGCGATTAAGGTGGATTGGATGCACATCGATCTAGGTTCCTCCCTCAGCATCATTCCTAGAAGTTTATTCCAAATTCTAGGAATCCTTCTGCATAAGCTATCTGCAACCAATACAACTATCATGGCTTTCAATGCTGGGAGAAGCTACCCACTGGGTAAGATTCGTCTCAAGTGCCAGTTTGGTGATCCCCGAACAGAGGTTTTTTGTTATGTAATCGACGCCAATGTATCCTACAATGTCTTATTGGGACGTCCGTGGATACATGAGAACATGATCGTTCCTTCCATACTTCACCAGTGCTTCAAGTAAGTCAACTGTGATGGCGTCGTGAAGACGGACTTTGTCGATGTCGATCCTTTTAAGGGCATTGAAGCCTACTATGGAGATTCGGTACTTTACCAATCTCAGCCCTCCAAGGATGACGACAACGAAGCTGACGATGAAGCTGAAGTAAGTTCATCCTCTAGTGATGGTCCCCTGATTATCCAAGTCAAAGGACGTACTACTTCAAATGTACTCGAAAGCCTCTCACAATCTGGGTTAAAAAGAAGAATCCTGATAAGGTCAAACCATTGCCCATCACTCTCCACAAACACCTCGAGTGGAACCTGCTGAAGTTCGTCCTGCCAATCCGAAAGAGTTATCCTATGTGGTGAACTTGTCCAAGGCTGTGGCTCTTGTTCCAGACAATGATCCTCTCAATGAGTATATCAATACTCATAATAATGTACCTTCAATGGATGATGTTATCTCTAAAGAAGAACTTACGTATTTTCTAAGTAAAGATTTATCTTTGAATTACTCTGATGTCTACCAATCTATAAACCAGTATATAGACACGATATACACTCTAGAGCACGACATAGGACCACATCTCTGCATGCCAGTCATGATGCCTCATCTACGGGAAAAAGTCTGGACAGAAGATATCCACTACTTCATCGTTCCATCTAGAAAGAAGGGTGAAGAACTAATCATCTTCGGTCGAATAATTGGTGAAAGAAAGGCGAATCAAAGTGCACTAGGTTGATCAGACCATCATGCACCGGTTCTGAGTAGACAATATGTTAGTGGAGGCCCCCAATAAAATATATGTCCTTGAACAAGCTTGATAAAAAGTAAGCTTGCAAAAATTAGGTTATTTAGCAGCATTTGTCACGATGGTAAAAACATAGGCACGAGAGCGTAAGAGTGAAAGAAGGTAGAATTAGTTCAACTCCTTAAGAATCTAAGTCATGTCATGTGTTGGTCTCTATACAGTCATCCTATAGTCTTCTTGTCCAAGTCCTTGGTTGGCTAGATGGGTTAGGGTCTTCTAAATTCTGGAACCTAACTGAACTTGCTAATATAGGTCACAAGGACAAAGGGATTGTTAGGTCATGAGGTATCTACTCAACCTACAAGGGTTGAACTAATGGGTGATGGGACAATGTGGCAAGTCTACCTAGCATGGATTACCTTTCTAACCAACATCAAGCACGAAAAAAGGATAAGAATTAACGGTAGAGGGAATCAAGCAAGATGCAAATCAAGGGATTCGAAAATAGAATCGAGGAGGTCAAGTATGTGGATGAGATCCTAGACTCTAATCCTATACGCAGGCTTGCTTGGTACGGTAAAGTAACCAAACAATTTATCTTGACCTGCATGGGCTACCACAAAAACATGTAACGCCCCAGTCCCAAAATACGTAGGACTAAGTACGTAGACATGCCAGCTATATACATACGAAGTATAGGGGCCTTGTATGTATACATAAGCTGTAAATGCAGTAATCCATGACAAACTAAATCTCATCCAAAATGAAAATAATAATAATATAAAATCAACTTGAATATTTATGGTACAATCGTTGGACGGAGACAAAGTCCACTACCAACTAATAAAAAGAAAAGAGATACATGACATACAAAAAGAATTGGCGAAAGTAGCAAGAAAGGTCCAAGGCACGTCATCTTCGAAGAAATGGAGAAGACCACGCCTCGGATAGGATACCTGCGGAAGACATGAACACACCTGGGGAAAAACCAGGTTCTCAGATGGACGTAGCAAGATACAGGAAGAACATGCTAATATGAACTGTCAGAATAATAAATTATATATTAAAGACTATCCTAGACACAAATATGCAAAGGAGATTCTGACCGCCTAATGTGCAATTTAGAGGACAACTTTCATGCGCATGGATGGGATTTTAGGCTATGTGTACGTAACTGGCATCCAGTCATCTGTATCCGTCCGTAACGTCCAAAACATCATAGGGTATCTGCAAATATATCGCCACAGTTCCATCCGGAGACTGTGGTTTACCTGTTTGGATTCTCATAGGCACTAGCGACTGTCCTCCCCCAATATTTCCCACACTGTTCAAGTCATGTCCATGGCTCGTCCAGTTTTGTAACTGCTTGAGTCTCTAAACCCTAGTCATAGCAGTTACGAATATCTACCGTCACACGACTTTAGAGAGGGCCAGTCCATAAGTCGTGCCCCTAGCAACATGTCTCCAACCGTGTAGTGTGTGTGTCATGGCCAAGGAGATATAAGGATATCCCCCAACAAGAAGGTAGTACACTAACACTAAGTCAACATGCATAAAATAAAGTAACGACTAACAAAATCGCTTGCACCCAAGTGTGGCTTGGACGCACAGTTTATAACAAATAAAAATAATAAATACGAAACAAGTAAATAAATGTTGAAAAATAAATAATATGACAGTTAATTAGCAAGGTATACTTGCCTGTTGACGCCTGAGGTGGTACTGCAATTAATGTGGCACAAATTTTGACTTCGGTGTTACAACTACACAAGGGAGCCTATGTTGACGACACGAAGTATTCTATCGGGTCCAGAATGGTCAGATTAGTTAGGGTTGACATAAGGTTGTATAGGATTGGCGAGAGAATAGGTATACTGGGATTGGTATGGTCAAAAATCGATAGTCGAAGGGTTTGTGAAAGTAATATATATACTATTTTAGAAAAATAGTCATAATGCTTGAAGCTATATTTTACAGTGAAAAATAATTTTAGATAATGCATACTTGAAAAATAGAAATCGTTTTTTAGGCAAAACCCTAAATTTGTCAAAAATAAAATTATAGGTAGAAAGACTATTTCTTTATTAATTAGATAAATAGTTTAAAAAATAGTATATATACTGAAAATTATTTTATAGTTTGGAGGCTACATTTTTAGTGATCAATATAAGTTAAGGTAAATATTTACTATATATTTTAAAATAATTGACAAGAGAAATTTTAATATATCTTACTAATATTAATAATCATAATACTCATCAAAAAATATAATAATAATGCTTTAGTAAATATTTGTACATAAAATTCTAAATACTATTTAATACTGTTAATGATCACAAAAAATTTAAAAAATATAATAACAAGATCAGAGAAAAAAAATTCGAGTTTACTTGTTCTCAGTTGACCAGTGGATATTTAAGAAAGAGAGAAGAAGAAAAATACAAGTACAATGAGAGCAGTTGTTCTCTTGTTCTTTTTTTTAAACAAAAATACAACAACAACAACAACAACAACAACAACAACAACAACAACAACAACAATAATAATAATAATAATAATAATAATAATAATAATAATAAAAATGATACTTTCCTTTTCTTTTCCTTAAAGTGAGAGAGAGAACGAGAGGTTGAGATGGAGAGAGGGATTGGAGTGAAAGGGAGGTTTTGGGTCGGCGGAGCTCCGGCGGTCCGGTGGGCGGCTGTGGAGCAAAGAGGGTTGGGAGGAGGCGGTGAGGTGATCAAGAGGGAGAGAGGCGGACGGGCGCTAGCCTCGCGTGCGGCCACCACGGTCGTCGACGGCGGTGCCGGGCATGGAGGAGTTGGTGCGGTCACGGCGGCAGCTTGGTGCTGCGCTCGACACGACGACGGTCGTCATTCTCCAGCACAGAGAAAGCGTTGTGCGTGTTCGAGGCAGCGCAGGAACGGTGGCGCACGACGACTCGATGTAGTCGACAGACTGGTGAAAAAAATGCTCTTGATCGGCCGCGAGCGTCAGATCGAGGCGGTGCGTGGCCAGAGACGGGCACGGCGGTCTGACACGGGAGCCCATTTTTATGGAGAATTTGTGGATGTGAAGAATTTATGGAGGAGTACCTGCCTATTTATTTATTTTTTTTTTTTTTGAAAATCCCACGCACACACACAATTGGGGGACTCGAACCTTGCCGGTACCTGCCTATTTATAGGATGTGGGAATTCCTAATGGGATAAAGATTAGGAGTAGTTTAAACCCAAAAATAGATAATTCGCAACTTGATTTAAAATTGATCAAATCTAATTCCAAATACAATTCCAATTTAAATCTATAAATTCTACCTCTAAACTACTTAAATTAAATCCATAAAATTAAATCGAGATTTAAAATGGCCACAATAATTTTAAAATATATTTCCAAAAATGCCAATAATAATAATTTTGAAAATAATAAATATTTTTAAATATCTTTTTGAATAATAAAATATTAATATAAATAAATTTCAAAAATTATATTTTTATTTAAAAAATAAACTAATAAAATAGTTAGGAATTATATATACGTATGCACAAAGAATATTATTTATTATTGATAACTTTTATAAACGAAAGACTTTTTATAAATAAATAAAGTAATGGACTGGGAAACTTTGGTACGATAGCTAAAATAACTATTATATATATATTATTTTGAAACTATAAAAAATAGAAAAAAATGTTTTTCTAAAAATATGTACGCTCGCACATAATCGTACTCGTCGAGCAAATTCGAAAAATAAAATTTCGTGCGCGACGTACAATACGACTACGCGACGCACAAACAAAATTTTAAATCAGTACCAAATTTAATAAAAAAATAGTAGAAATTTAGGAGTTTTACATCCTATCCAACTTACAAGAATTTTGTCCTCGAAATTAAGAATAATAGGGGTGGGTGAGAAGGTCACATGGGTATATCGGTAATGAATACGATCAAGTCACTAGATGAGGCAAAGAAACGACGTACATGCATTAGAAAATCGCGATGAACAAATAATGACAAAAAATAAATCATGGATATGGCTAACTAACGCTAGAAGGACAATGATTAAGGTTAGAGTTTAATCAAGATAACATGCAATAAAGAATAGTACGGTATCAAGAGAAATAATTTGAGAACTTAAAGACATGGTTCCTTGAGAGTAGGTTGGGGGCACGATTAAGAGAGCGATTAGAAGGTCATGATAGTAAATATAGGGCCGAGAAGAAGGACGAGTAGTTTAAGACGAAGATATAGTATCATTGAGTGGTAATGGTCATAAGCGATAGGACAGCTAGAGGAAATTCAAGTATAATCGTCTTCGTCCTTCGAAAATTAGGTGAAGGCAAAAGCAATATAGAGTTCAAAGACGATATTATCAAATACAAATACGTGGTTCAAAGGCGACCGAATAATTTCAAAAAAGAATTTTCAATGCAGTCGTGAATGAGATTCTAAGGGTAAGTTTAACTATATCTCAACCACGTAGAATAATTGTGTGAAAGGCGAATCAAAATGCACTAGGTTGATCAGACCATCATGTACCGATTCTGAGTAGACAATATGTTAGTGGAGGCCCCCAATAAAATATATGTCCTTGAACAAGCTTGATAAAAAGTAAGCTTACAAAAATTAGGTTATTTAGCAGCATTTGTCACGATGGTAAAAATATAGGCACGAGAGCGTAAGAGTGAAAGAAGGTAGAATTAGTTCAACTCCTTAAGAATCTAAGTCATGTCATGTGTTGGTCTCTATACAGTCGTACTATAGTCTTCTTGTCCAAGTCCTTGGTTGGCTAGATGGGTTAGGGTCTTCTAAATTCTGGAACCTAAGTGAACTTGCTAATATAGGTCACAAGGACAAAGGGATTGTTAGGTCATGAGGTATCTACTCAACCTACAAGGGTTGAACTAATGGGTGATGGGACAATGTGGCAAGTCTACCTAGCATGGATTACCTTTCTAACCAACATCAAGCATGAAAGAAGGATAAGAATTAACGGTAGAGGGAATCAAGTAAGATGCAAAACAAGGGATTCGAAAATAGAATCGAGGAGGTCAAGTATGTGGATGAGATCCTAGACTCTAATCCTATACGCAGGCTTGCTTGGTACGGTAAAGTAACCAAACAATTTATCTTGACTTACATGTGCCACCACAAAAACATGTAACATCCCAGTCCCAAAATACGTAGGACTAAGTACGTAGACATGCCAGCTGTATACATACGAAGTATAGGGGCCTTGTATGTATACATAAGTTGTAAATGCAGTAATCCAAGACAAACTAAATCTCATCCACAATGAAAAGAATAATAATATAAAATCAACTTGAATATTTATGGTACAATCGTTGGGCGGAGACAAAGTCCACTACCAACTAATAAAAAGAAAAGAGATACATAACATACGAAAAGAATTGGCGAAAGTAGCAAGAAAGGTCCAAGGCACGTCATCTTCGAAGAAATGGAGAAGACCACGCCTCGGCTAGGATACCTGCGGAAGACATGAACACACCTGGGGAAAAACCAGGTCCTCAGACGGACGTAGCAAGATACAGGAAGAACATGCTAATATGAACTGTCAGAATAATAAATTATATATTAAAGACTATCATAGACACAAATATGCAAAGGAGATTCTAACCGCCTAATGTGCAATTTAGAGGACAACTTTCATGCGCATGGATGGAATTTTAGGCTATGTGTACGTAACTGGCATCCAGTCATCTGTATCCGTCCGTAACGTCCAAAACGTCAGAGGGTATCTGCAAATATATCGCCACAGTTCCATCCGGAGACTGTGGTTTACCTGTTTGGATTCCCATACGCACTAGCGACTGTCCTCCCCCAATATTTCCTATACTGTTCAAGTCATGTCCATGGCTCGTCTAGTTTTGTAACTGCTTGAGTCTCTAAACCCTAGTCATAGCAGTTACGAATATCTACCGTCACACGACTTTAGAGAGGGCCAGTCCATAAGTCGTGCCCCTAGCAACATGTCTCCAACCGTGTAGTGTGTGTGTCATGGCCAAGGAGATATAAGGATATCCCCCAACAAGAAGGTAGTCCACTAACACTAAGTCAACATGCATAAAATAAAGTAACGACTAATAAAGTCGCTTGCACCCAAGTGTGGCTTGGATGCGCAGTTTATAACAAATAAAAATAATAAATACGAAACAAGTAAATAAATATTGAAAAATAAATAATATGATAGTTAATTAACAAGGTATACTTGCCTGTTGACGCCTGAGGTGGTGCTGCAATCAATGTGGCACAAATTTTGACTTCGATGTTACAACTACACAAGAGAGCCTCTGTTGACGACACAGAGTATTCCATCGGGTCCAGAATGGTCAGATTAGTTAGGGTTGACATAAGGTTGTATAGGATTGGCGAAAGAATAGGTATAATGGGATTGGTATGGTAAAAAATCGATAGTCGAAGGGTTTGTGAAAGTAATATATATAATATTTTAGAAAAATAGTCATAATTCTTGAAGCTATATTTTACAGTGAAAATAATTTTAGATAATGCATACTTGAAAAATAGAAATCGTTTTTAGGCAAAACCCTAAATTTGTCAAAAATAAAATTATATGTAGAAAGACTATTTCTTTATTAAGTAGATAAATATTTTTAAAAAAATAGTATATATACTGAAAATTATTTTATTGTTTGGAGGCTACATTTTTAGTGATCAATATAAGTTAAGGTAAATATTTACTATATATTTTAAAATAATTGACAAGAGAACTTTCAATATATCTTACTAATATTAGTAATCATAATACTCATCAAAAAATATAATAATAATGCTTTAGTAAATATTTGTACGTAAAATTCTAATTACTATTTAATACTGTTAATGATCACAAAAAATTTAAAAAATATAATAACAAGATCAGAGAAAAAAATTCGAGTTTACTTGTTCTCAGTTGACCAGTGGACATTTAAGAAAGAGAGAAGAAGAAAAATACAAGTACAATGAGAGCAGTTGTTCTCTTGTTCTTTTTTGTAAAAACAAAAATACAACAACAACAACAACAACAACAACAATAATAATAATAATAATAATAATAATAATAATAATAATAATAATAATGATACTTTCCTTTTCTTTTCCTTAAAGTGAGAGAGAGAGAGAACGAGAGGTTGAGATGGAGAGAGGGATCGGAGTGAAAGGGGGGTTTTGGGTCGGCGGAGCTCCGGCGGTCCGGCGGGCGGCTGTGGAGCAAAGAGGGTTGGGAGGAGGCGGTGAGGTGATCAAGAGGGAGAGAGGCGGATGGGCGCTAGCCTCGTGCGCGGCCACCACGGTCGCCGACGGCGGTGCCGGGCGCGGAGGAGTCGGTACGGTCACGGCGGCTGCTTGGTGCTGCGCTCGACACGACGGCGGTCGTCGTTCTCCAGCACAGAGAAAGCGTTGTGCGTGTTCGAGGCAACGCAGGAACGGTGGCGCACGACGACTCGATGTAGTCGACAGACTGGTGAATAAAATGCTCTTGATCGGCCGCGAGCGTCAGATCGAGGCGGTGCGTGGCCAGAGACGGGCACGGCGGTCTGACACGGGAGGTTTCACCAAGGTGGTCCGGTGCTCGGGGAAGGGCTCTGGTGGCGGTGGCGGGATGGGGTCAACGATGTTGGGGAAGATGAAGCGCGGCTCTGCGTCGGAGGGAGGCGTCGGACGAGGTATGTGGTGGCGATAAGATTTTTCCTTAGTAATTTTTGGTTTTGGCGTGGTGGTGTTGGATGTTGGCTTTTTGGGCGGAAGCGTGATGGCTGGATTTTGGTACCGATGGTGGTGATGGTGATTCTGTGTTGGTGGCGGCGCTCGGCCAAGGTGGTCGGAATTTGGGTGTGCGGTGGGGGCGTGGTGAAGGCTGTGGCGGTGGTTTTTGCTATCGATGAGCAGGGTGGATATGGTGATGATGGGGGTAAGTCTCGCGGTGGATGGAGGTGAGGTCTCGGACAGGGAGTACGGTGGTGGCAGGGTGCTGGCAACGATGGTTGGCGAGGTGCGACGACGGTCGGTCAGGGAACGGCCGCGGTGGATTTTGTGCTGTCAGGGAGGGTCAGAGATAGGTCGGGGTCGTACAGGGAATGGTTGGCGACACGATCGGGGGCTAATGGTAGGCTTAGGAATTTGTGATGTTTCGTGTCGGGGTTGTTGACACGGAAGAGGATGAGATGTATATGTACAAGATGGAATAAGACGGGAAGGGGACACGGACACGATGCACATTTTTGTGGAGAATTTGTGGATGTGAGGAATTTATGGAGGAGTACCTGCCTATTTATAGGATGCGGGAATTCCTAGTGGGATAAAGATTAGGAGTAGTTTAAACCCAAAAATAGATAATTCGCAACTTGATTTAAAATTGATCAAATCTAATTCCAAATACAATTCCAATTTAAATCTATAAATTCTACCTCTATACTACTTAAATTAAATCCATAAAATTAAATCGAGATTTAAAATGGCCACAATAATTTTAAAATATATTTCCAAAAATGCCAATAATAATAATTTCGAAAATAATAAATATTTTTAAATATCTTTTTGAATAATAAAATATTAATATAAATAAATTTTGAAAATTACATTTTTATTTAAAAAATAAACTAATAAAATAGTTAGGAATTATATATACGTATGCACAAAGAATATTATTTATTATTGATAACTTTTATAAACGAAAGACTTTTTATAAATAAAATAATGGACTGGAAAACTTTGGTACGATAGCTAAAATAACTATTATATATATTATTTTGAAACTATAAAAAATAGGAAAAAAATGTTTTTTTTGAAAATATGTACGCTCGCACATAATCGCACTCGTCGAGCAAATTCAAAAAATAAAATTTCGTGCGCGACGTACAATACGACTACGCGACGCATAATACAAAATTTTAAATCAGTACCAAATTTAATAATAAAAAATAGTAGAAATTTAGGGATTTTACAGAAAACATGTTCAAAGCAACTTTGTCCGTCTACATGGTGTCAGTTGACCAAATTGCAGATGATGTCCAATCGATCGAGCTTGAACAATGGGCTCAAAAGATGGATACTAGGTGGGAGTTACGTTTCGAACAACGTAAACCACCTACCGAAGACGAAGTCGTCCAAGTCAATTTAGGAGATGAATCATCTCTTAAACCAATCTTCATCAGCACAAGTCTGTATGGCGATAAACGACAATCTCTTATACAGCTTATAAGAGAATACATTGACGTCTTTGCATGGAGCTATGAAGACATGCTAGGCTTGGACCCTAAAGTTGCCATGCACCGCCTAAATATCTCGTCTAAAGCTAAGCCAGTGAAGCAGCAGCAACGATGATTCCGACCAGATATCATGGAGGCCATTGAGAGTGAAGTCAAGAAGCTTATTGCAAGTGGATTCATTCGCGAAGAACAACACCCTGACTGGGTCGCTAACATTGTTCCAGTCATATAAAAGAACGGTAAAGTTCGAGTCTATATCGATTACTGTGATTTGAACTCTGTATGTCCGAAAGATGAGTTCCTTCTACCGATCACCGACATAATGATCGACAATACTTACGGCTTCAAGCAGATGTCCTTCATGGATGGGTTCTCAGGCTACAACCAGATCAAGATGTTCTCCGACGATGAGAAACACACATCTTTTCAAACACCGTTGGGGGTATACTGCTATACGGTGATGCCCTTTGGATTGAAAAATGCAGGGCGACATACCAGCGAGCTATGAACATATTTTTTTGCGATCATTTACGCAAAACAGTAGAATGCTACATAGATGATATCACAGTTAAAAGTCGTCTCAAGGGAAACCACCTCCAAGATTTGAGAACGGTGTTCGAACTAATCCGTGCACACCAACTCAAGATAAATCCAACCAAGTCTTTTCTGGGAGTCTCCAGCGGCAAGTTCCTTGGTTTTGTTATCACTTCAAAGGGTATACATCTTGACCCGGAGAAAGTGAAAGCTATCCTCGATATGCATCCCCCAAGAAATCTCAAAAAGCTATGCGGACTTCAAGGGAGGCTAGCCTACATCAGATGATTCATTTCGAACCTTTCTGGAAGGTGTCAACTGTTTACTCAGCTCACAAAGAAAGGCGTAACTTTCGTCTGGACTGAACAATGTCAACGCGCATTTGACGACATCAAGAAGTATTTTACAAGCCCCACAGTATTGGTGGCTCCAATAATGGGGAAGACCTTCTTACTATATGTTCGCGCTATGGACCATTCCCTTGGTGTCCTATTAGCTTAGAAGAATGAATACAGCTATGAACAGACAATCTACCACCTCAGCCGCACGATGGTGGGTGCCTAGCACAGATACACACATGTGGAAAATGAATGTCTTGCACTGGTATTTGCTATCTAGAAGACACGCCACTATGTGTCTGGACAGACTATTCATATCATATCTAAAGTCAATCCTCTCTGAATACTCATGACTAAACCGGGTTCTCTTAATTCCCATTTAGCTATATGGGTAATCTGTTGACTCCATACGATATGTTGTTCGTTCTTCAGAAGGCAGTAAAAGGCCAAGCGTTAGCTGATTTCCTAGTAGCTCATCCAGTGCCAGAATCTTCCAAACTCTACGATGAAATCTCCGATGAAGTAGTGGAGTCTAATACCGCAATTGAGGAAATCCCCATTTGGCGAATGTTCTTTGACGGTGCATCAAGAACATGACCTAAAGGAAATATCGTGGCCGGAGTAGGTATCGTGCTTGTGTCACCCGACCATCTGGTTATACATCGTGCATATTCTCTCGTGGAATCCTGCACCAACAACGTGGCCGAATATAATACCCTATTGATCGGCCTTCAACTGGTAAAACAACTAGGAGTTGACTATCTAGAAGCTTACGATAATTCTAAGCTAATAGTTAGTCAGGTCCGAGGGGATTATGAAAATCATCGTGAAGATCTTATCCCATATCACAAAGCGACAATTGAATTGGCTTCTACTTTCGCTGGATTCTTTATCGAGCACATGCCTCAACTATAGAATATAGAAGCATATGCTTTATTCAGTCTTGCTGCTTCCCTAACCGTTCCTACCAATACTCAGCAGTCGATCGCAGTGTCTGGTCGAAAACTATTTTGTGTGAAAGATGCCTTGCATATTCATCACAGTTACTCAACGAAAACAAACGTCAACGTTAAAGACTGGAGATTTTCTTTCATAGACTACGCTGTCTATGGAATCCTCCTTGAGGACCCAAAGGAAGCAGTATATGTCCAAAGTTGATCCCTCAAATTTTACTACGATACATCTACCAAAATGCTGTACCGACGCTTTTATGACGGGCTACTATTATGATGTTTATCAGACACAGAAGCCAAACTGACACTTCGTGAGGCTCACGACGGAGTTTGTAGTGCACATCAACCAGGCCCCAAATTACAAGATCGCTTCAGACGAATGGTTTATTATTGGCCTACGATGATAGCAGATGCTGTTGAATATGCAAAGAAGTGTAGGGCTTGTCAGTTCCACGCTGACTTCATTCATCAACCTTCGGAGTTTCTATATCCGACGACAGCATCCTGGCCTTTTGAAGCCTGGGGTATGGACGTCATAGGCCCAATCAACCCGCCATCTTTCAGAGGACATCGGTTCATCTTAGCTATAACCGATTACTTCTCCAAATGGGCGGAAGCTATACCGCTCACCAAAGTGAAGACGTCGAACGTGATCAGTTTCATCAAACATCACGTTATCTATCGCTTCGACCTACCTCGCAGGATCATCCATGATAATGGTCCACAATTCGCGAGACATGTATTCTATCGGTTCTGCGATAAAAATTGAATCCAGAATGTAGCCTCTACTGCCTATAATCTAGCGGCTAATGGGTTAGCAGAAGCCTTCAATAAAACCATTATTAAACTTCTCAAGAAGTTCGTGTATTCAAATAACTGCGATTGGAATAAGAAGCTCGATAAATGTCTCTGGGCCTATCGTACAACGGTCCGAACTCCAACTGGCAGTACGCCATTCTCTCTGGTTTATGGGAGCGAAGCAGTTCTTTCCCTAGAAATCCAGATTCCCTTTCTTCGGGTAGCCTTAGCCAGTGAGTTGACTACCGAAGAAAGTTACCGTCTGTGACTACAGGAGCTCGAAGCACTAGACGAAAAACGCTTATTAGCTCAGCAGCGTATTGAGCTATACCAAGCACGTCTTTCCAGAGCCTTCAATAAAAAGATGAAGGAAAATATCTTCCAAGTTGGTGATCTAGTCTTAGTAGTAAGAAGACCAATGGTTATGACGCACAAGACAAAAAAAAAATTCCAACCTAAATGGAAAGATCATTTCGTTATAGAATCAGTATTCTAACGGTGGGTATCGACTAACCAAGCCTGATGGTGACTTGCTCATGATGCCTATCAACGACAAGTTTCTAAAGAAATATTATGTGTAACAGCGTTCACATATACCCTGTTTTAATCATGTAAATTTACAGTGTAATGTTTATGTGATTCAAAAAATTATCTAACTATTATTCGTATTTCAAGAGTCTTGAATACGCCATGGATAATAGGTCCTCTAAAAAGATTCCCCAGTGGAATCATTTCCATTTTTGACTCTGTCCAAACTCGGTCTGACAAAAACAAGTCACGTTCCTATTACCTCTGAATTGTTTTTCGATAATTATTTTCCCAGTGGGATGATTAAGAAACGTTTTGCCACGTCCATATAACCTCTGAGCAAAGCATTCATCAAGGATAATCACATCCATATTACCTTTGAATTATCCACTCCTACCTAATATATATATCCTTCCACGTCCATATTATCTCTGGTCAGATATAGTGTCACGACCCGCACCCGCTTTACGGTACGAGACGTGTCCAAGACAGCCTAAGCCGCAGAGTCGGCGGTAGAACGCTGTCACGGCCAAGATGCTCAAAATCACAAAATATAACATTTATTGCTCATTCACATTATTAAATCAAATCTACAAGTTATTACAAGATTTACATTTAAAGAAAAGTACAAAGTTCTTACAAGTAATGAAAATGATATCACTTCTATCTAATTTCTAGGTTTTGGTCTGCAAGTACACCCATATCTCCCAATGCTAAGTGAAGCCACAAATAACTTGAAAGATGGTGGTTTCTAATCAGGAATGGAACGAGTACATTCTCACAACAGTTTCAATAAATGACAAAATCCATAAATCTGTAAATAATAATGAAATACACGACGAAGAGATAAGCATGGAATCATGGCAAAAAATGAGCATGGTAAAGATGATAAGTGAGTACAAAAACAGAGTAGACATGTAGCTAGCAATGTATACTGTAGAACCAGAAACTATATCTATCTAGTGAGTTGAAATACTACTTTGACATGTAAATGGCTAAGGATAAATCTGGCACCCCGCACATGAATATGCGACTGCTATTAGGCACGAATAGGATCAGGCACCCCGCACGTGAAGTGTGCGACTGCTATTATGCACTAATAATTTTGGGTTTATTTTGCATGTCTAGAGTGTTTTCCTGTACGACTAGTACTCATGGATCCAAACAGGTCACGAACACAGTAATAGATTGGTCACGAACAACATGTAAAGAATCCATAACTACTATCTCATGTAACATCATGTCAACAACCAATAAAATATTAATTTAAAACAATACTACATACATGATTCATAGAGATAATCAAATATAAAAACTATCAGAGGTGTACTCGCCTGATGTCCTATGCTGGTGAAACTGATAGTACAACCACTCAGATGAGTCACAACAGTCAACACATGCAAAAGTCTTCGGATGCTGAAATAAATATTATCAACGTTTTCAGAATAGTCAAATTAGCTAAAATTTCCTATCCTTAAGTCCAATTCTGGACACAGGGGGAAAAACGGTAATTTCGGGTAAAAGCGATGTCCGTCGTTGGACCCGCTTTGCACCGAAAAGTGTGCCAGAGTCAATGGTCTCTAAAGTTGTTAAACTACATGTTTATGGATTTGTTTTGATGATAAGAACCCAACCGTATGTCCAAAGTTGGATTTTAGCAGGCCGTGCACAAAATTGCCTGTTGAATCGGATCGTGGGGCCCACAAAACGGCGACCCGATCAACTATCTCAGAATCGGACCAAACTTGGCATACAAGACCTGAAAAACGATACGGTCCTGTTGGCACAAGTTTCGTCTCGATCTGACGAACGTTCACAAAGTAATTAAAAAATTTATAAAGAGGCCGATACGGTGAATTTTGACGGATACACATCAAATTCGTCGCGTACACGCAACCAATTTGAATTTCGTCAAAGCCCACACGTCCACGAAGTTGATATGCACCTTTCGATACTTTCGGTTCGCGACCACGTCGCCCGGATTGGCGGGACGCACGTCGTATCGAAGGTTTTTCCTAAAATTTTATATTTTCGAAAACTATTTTTTTGAAAATAGTACGTAAAAATTTAAACTATGAGAAGGGAATTAAAGAGCTATAGGTGGTCTAAACTTTGTTCAGGTGGAATTTCAAAACTGTTAATAGGTTGACGAGGACGGGCCTTCAAACAAGGCTCTTTGGACTGTTATAAACCCTATTTTCGAACAGGTTTTTGTCGAGCTTTGGTTCGATTTCTCGGGTAGTCTAGCGTATGATAGTTAAACCTATTTGAAGGAAGTTAAAAAGGTATGGGTTGCCTACTTAGCAGCTTAAGTGGTTCGGGAAACAACGAAGCGGGGTGGCAGGGAAGTCGTCGCAAAGTGGGCCCTGTTCTATTCACTGCTGCTGCTGCTCTTTACGCTGTCCACGCGCGCGGGTTTCAGTCGCCGTCCGGCGACTCGTGCGGCGGCACGCGGTCTTGGGGAGGCCGCCCAAGGTGGCTGGGGTGCACCGCGTGGTTCGCTTAGGGTTTTGGTGTTAGGGTTTGGGAGAAGAACTCCCCTGTCCCTCGTTCTTATATATATATATTGTGTTTCCGTAAGGAGGGATCAGCTTTGGGCTGCTCTGTGGAAAGTTGGGGGCTCGGGCCTGGGGTATGGGGTCTTGGGCTGGGCTGGGATCGGGTTTGCCTTTACTTCATATCTATTATACATGTATATATACATATATACACACCTATATATATATATATATATATATATATATATATATATATATATATATATATATATATATATATATATATATACATTAATTAACATGTATATATGCATATACATTAATAAATTCTGAATATATTTATATGCCTATATAATTAAATATATATATGCCTATAATTTATATCTACTTATGTATATCAATATGTATATATGTATATACATCAATATATATATATATATATATATATATATATATATATATATTTATATATATATATATATATATATATATATATATATATCATAAATGTTCAGTAACACCAATGACTCCTAATCATAAGTTTTTCATGGACAGTGTCTATACATAAAATCTATTTACACGATAATATATATTTTCCCGAGAACAGAAGTAGTCGATAATAAAGATATTTATATTAATTATAGCATCAATAATAAATTCCTTTAAATTATCAACAATACTAATAATAATAATAATAATAATAATAATAATAATAATAATAATAATAAAATACAATAACCAATAGTAGGCATTGCATCTACTTAAAATATGTCTACATGGTGTATTTGGTCTCACTACATGCCTACCCGGGTTCTGGTTTGGTTTGGGTCCAGTTCGGACTAAATTGGTGCAACCGGGTCTCCTACAAGTCAATAATATAATAATAGTTAAATAATTAGATTATTTATAGGGTCATGTCACAACTTATCCTGGTTTTCCTAGTTAGGGCATCACTATGGCTCAGCCTTCCCTGGCATGGCTAATACACTAGTCAAGGCACGCCACTGCACTATCCGTGCCATGATTTTTAGTCGTCTGGTATTGCAAAACTCAACCATGGCTAAGGTCATCTACCGTAATAATTAACTAAATAATTTTTTTATAAAATTCTAACAATCGTAATTCAAAATAAAGTAAAATAACATATATTAAAATTTCGGGAAGGGGGATTACAAATCTACCCACCTTAGAAATAAATTCGTACTCGAATTTAAGGACTACTAGGATAGGCAGACTTGGTAGATTGGTGAAAGGTAGTAGAAATTTATGATAAAAAAATTGATCGAATAAAATAAATAAAATAGGAAAAAAGTGTTTGAAACTCTAAAAGCCCTAAAATGCTCTAAACTTTAATTTTGAAACAAGTTTGATAAGGAAAATAATCATAAATAAAGTATCAACGAAATCTGCCTTCAACCCCGACAAATAAAATATGTGAATAAATAAATGAATAAAAGTTTCTGAAACTCCGGAAAAGGGAATCTATGGTTAGGGATGTGTAATTGATTTTGGGAATTAGGGATAGGTATTGGATGGTTGGGGTTTTGGGAACTAGGAATTTGACTCAATCATACCCCAAATCAATCATAAAAATATTATCTAAAATAATACCTATTACTTTAAATAATTCTTGTAATAAAATTAATTGTCAAAATATTGTTAAGAATAATTCAGATATTTATAGCAGTATATTTTCCACAAATACAATATCTTCCAAAATGATATAGTAATAATTTGAATTTAATATAACTCTTGATAAAATAGTGATTCAAATAATCCTAGAATAACCTCTCTTCTGAAGTTTTGCAAATCTCTCCTCTCTTATTTTTTTTTCAAAATATCTAAAATAGAAATATAATAAAAATTATTTCCCGATTTGGAAAAAAATTAAACTAAAATAAACTAAATAAAAAATGTAAGAAAACGGAAAGTGGGCTTACGACCTACCCAACTTAGAATGATTTACCCTAAAAATTTTAAAGGACACGATTAGGCACGACTATGAAGAATAATCAAGAAACTAAATTTTTATTTGATATGAATAAAACGACGAATGGTATAATCAAGGGTGTGATATGATTCATGATCTAATTAGTCACGCGTAATCATGGATATGATCAATAGGATAAAGATAATAGACAAAAGGAGAGTGTGATTTGGCATGATCCAATTACAGTCAACATGGTCTAGTTACGATCGAATTTCTAAAGAATGATCAAGGTTCTAGATGCATTCTAAACACGACTCTAGTCCCATAGATATAAGTTAAGATACAGTCACGATCAAGGTTAATCATGCAAGTCATCCATGCATGATAAATTAGAAAATTGGTACGAGCATGAGCAAGGTCAAAATAGTCATGATCAAAATAGAATAAAAATATAACATTAGCAATAATTGATTTGAAATATATGCACGATTATGATTATAGTCAAGAGAGTTTAGTCGTGATCAAATTTGTTTAGGAACGATCAATTAGTTAAGCAAAACATCAAACCTAGGAAAGGATACGTATTGACTCGATCGAAATATTAAAAAAAAGAGTCTAGTCATGATCGAAATTGTTCAAGGATGATCAAATCCAAAATCGTTTCGATATGCTTAAAATATTTATCCACAATTATTTAGGCACGAGTTTAGAAGCAAAATCTAGATACGTTTAGGAATCTAGTCGAAATTATATTAAAAGATGACAATCTAAAAAATAGAAGGATAAGAAAGGAAGGGAGGATTACCGGTTTATTGAGAAGAATGTGACTAGGAATAAGCACAAATCAATTTGAAAACTTAATTGTTATATACCAATAAGACGTAGTCTCTATGGTATTCGAAACTCGTAGACATAATCAAAGTCATTTTACCGAGAATTTATGCCTCGCCATTGTGCAACTAGCTGCATTAAAACCTTGGTTCCACAACTCAAGCTATGTTGCGGTAACGAATACCCTATCAACTCTATCTAATCTTGACGTAACAACTCAAGGATGAAATAAGATGACCAAGACATAATTTTAATAATGTTCGATCACCCACGCTTACTTGAAATTATTTCAACTTAGGGGTCATGCCACGCCAGTGCGCTGCTGGCTGCAGTGAACCCGTAGTCTCGATAATTCAAATAAGTGATGACAGTACGCTGCTGTCTTGTCATCGTAAGTCATCAAATTTTTTCCTACTATATCTCCAAGAATATCAAAGGAGTTTAAAATATCATACAAGTTGATAAAGATAGAAAAAAGGTGCAAGTATCTGTTCTTCAAGTATAAGATCAGCTTCTTGAAAGAAAAAAAATAATTAGTTAGGAAGGATAATGATCGAAGTCAAAATAAGTAAAAATCTTATAATTCCTTATTTCACGGATATTCAATATTCAACGATTGAGAGGAAACTTTTGAATCCAAAAACTTAATTCAAGATTAATAGACAATTGAGTGAGAAGTTATTCTAAAAATAATTCCTTAGGTCCAAGGAAAAGAATATAAGTGATACGAACTTATGATATGGCGATGTTTAGAAAAGACATAAGATAAAGTTGTACAAATGATCATGATTAGGGAGAAAATGACCGAAGACAAAAGAAATATAAGCTTAAATTTATATTTATCTAATATTCAAGATCGAGAGAAAATATGTAAAAATTACTATGTCTACCTATTATGAATATATTTATACACAAATATATATGTATAGCTCAAGTAAATCCCAAAAATCCCAAAATATCATTCTAAGAGAAGGTTATCTTATTTCCAAGTAAAATATAAATTTAAATAGCAATAATACATATATTATATTCAATATATAATTTATAGAAATTATTCACAATACTAGAAATGGAATACCAATATATATACACATTTATATATCTACGGACGACGTTGGTCGCATTACATGACCACCAGGACTTGGGTTGGGTTCGGGCTAGTTTGGAACAACCAGGTCTTCTAAAAGCCAATAATCTTAATAATAAATAATTAAATTATTCCAAGGGTTATGTCACGATTTGGCCTGGTTTTCCTAGTTAGTACACACCTATGACTCGGTCTTTTCCACCATGGCTAGAACACTAGTCAAAGCACTCGACTACACTCTCAGTGCCAAAATTCTTGGTTATCTTGTACTCCAAAACTTAACCGTGACTAAGGCCTTCTATAATAAATATTTATAAAAGTCTAAAAATCATATTTTAATTCAAACAAATAAATAAAAGGATATTCTCCAAACTTTAGGAAAGAGGGGTTACGAATCTACCCACTTTAGAAATACTATCGAACCAGAATACAATAGTGCATCCTTCTATGAAAATCATCTAATAGGATTTAGAATTCGATGAGGCCTATGTAGCAACCTTAACTACCCAACTGTCAAATTAAACTAGGGACTCCTAGTCCTAACCATTCTCCTAAAATTGACTTACTCCTATTGTGAATGAGCATTTCCTAGTCGCAGGCTCGCAGTAGTACGACTAATATGGTACTACCATGAGTTTGCACAATTTTCAAAAACAGACCTGCATGGGCCACCATAAAAACTTGTCACGACCCGCACCCGCTTTTCGGATACGAAACATGTCCAAGCTATCCTACGCCGCAGAGTCGGCGGTAGAACGCTGTCACGGCCAAGATGCTCAAAATCACAAAATATAACATTTATTGCTCATTCACATTATTAAATCAAATCTACAAGTTATTACAAGATTTACATTTAAAAAAAAGTACAAAGTTCTTACAAGTAATGAAAATGATACCACTTCTATCTAATTTCTAGGTTTTGGTCTACAAGTACACATGTATCTCCCAATGCTAAGTGACGCCACAACTAACCTAAAAATTGTTGGTTTTCAGTCAGGAATGGAACGAGTACATTCTCACAACAGTTTCAATAAATGACAAAATCCATAAATTTGTAAATAATAATAAAATACACGACGAAGAGATAAGCATGGAATCATGACAAAAACTGAGCATGGTGAAGATGACAAGTGATTACGAAAATAGAGTAGACATGTAGCTAACAATGTATACTGTAAAACCAAAAACTGTATCTATCTAGTGAGTTGAAATACTACTTCAACATGTAAACGACTAAGGGTAAATCTGGCACCCCGCACATGAAATGTGCGAATGCTATTAGGCACGAATAAGATCCGGCACCCTGCACGTGAAGTGTGCGACTGCTATTAGGCATGAATAATTTTGGGTTCGTTTACATGTCTAGAGTATTTTCTCGCCCGAGTAGTACTCATGGATCAAAACAGGTCACGAACACGGTAATAGATTAGTCACGAACAACATGTAAAGAATCCATAACTACTATCTCGTGTAACATCGTGTCAAAAACCAATAAAATATTAATATAAAATACTACTACATACATGATTCATAGATATAATCAAATATGAAAACTATCAGAGGTGTACTCGCCTGAGGCCATGTGCTGGTGAAACTGATAGTACAACCACTCAGATGAGTCACAACAGTCAACACATTCAAAAGTCTCCGGATGCTGAAATAAATATTACCAACGTTTTCAGAATAGACAAATTAGCTAAAATTTTCTGTCCTCAAGTCCAATACTGGATACAGGGGCAAAACGGTAATTTCGGGCAAAAGTGATATCCGTCGTTGGACTCGCTTTGCACCGAAAAGTGTGCCAGAGTCAATGGTCTCTAAAGTCGTCAAACTACATGTCAATGGATTTGTTTTGATGATACGAACCCAATCGTATGTCCAAAGTTAGATTCCGACAGACCGTGCATAAAATCGTCCGTTGAATCGGATCGTGGGGCCCGCAAAACGGCGATCCAATCAACATTCTCAGAATCGGACCAAACTTGGCATACATGACCAAAAAAATAATACGGTCCTGTTGGCGCATGTTTCGTCTCGATCTGACGAACGTGCACAAAGTAATTAGAAAATTTGTAGAGAGGCCAATACGGTGAATTTCGACGGATACGCATCAAATTCGTCGCACACACGCAACCAATTTGAATTCCGTAAAAGCCCACACGTTCATGAAGTCAATATGCACCTTTCAATACTTTCGGTTCGTGACCACGTCGCCCGGATTGGCGGAACGCACGTCGTATCGAAGGTTTTTCCTAAAATTTTATATTTTCGAAAACTGTTTTTCTAAAACTTTAGATATGAAAATATTTGCATATAGTGCGTAACAATTTAAACTATGAGAAAGGAATTAAAGAGCTATAGATGGTCTATAATGTTGTTCAGGTGTAATTTCAAAACTATTAATAGGTTGACAAGGACGGGCCATCAAACAGGGCTCTTTGGACTGTTATAAACTCTGTTTTCGAACATGTTTTTACCGAACTTTGGTTCGATTTCTCGGGTAGTCTAGCGTATAAGAGTTAAACCAATTTGAAGGAAGTTAAAGAGGTATGGGTTGCCTACTTACCAGCGCAAGTGGTTCGGGAAACGGTGAAGCGGGGTGGCGGGGAAGTCGTCGCAAAGTGGGCCCTGTTCTGTTCGCTGTTGCTGCTGCTCTTTACGCTGTCCGCGCGTGCGCGAATTTCATTCGTCATCCGGCGACTCGCACGGCGGCACGTGGTCGTGGGGAGGCCGCCTAGGTGGCAGGGGTGCACCGCGGGTTTCGTTTAGGGTTTTGGTGTTAGGGTTTGAGAGAAGAACTCCCCTGTCCTTCGTTCTTATATATATATATATATATATATATATATATATATATATATATACTGTGTTTCCGTAAGGGAGGATCGGCTTTGGGCTGCTCTGTGGGAAGTTGGGGGCTCGGGCCTGGGGTTTGGGGTCTTGGGCTGGGCCGGGATCGGGTTTGCCTTTACTTCATATCTATTATACATGTATATATACATATATACACACCTATATATATAACATGTATATATGTATATACATTAATAAATTCTAATATATTTATATGCCTATATAATTAAATATATATATGCCTATAATTTATATCTACTTATGTATATCAATAAATGATCAGTAACACCAGTGACTCCTAATAATAAGTTTTTCATGGACAGTGTCTATACATAAAATCTATTTACACGATAATATATATTTTCCCGAGAACAAAAGTAATCGATAATAAAGATATTTTATATTAATTATAGCATCAATAATAAATTCCTTCAAATTATCAATAATAATAATAATAATAATAATAATAATAATAATAATAATAATAATAATAATAATAATAATAATAATAACGAAATACGATAACCAATAATAGGTATTGCATCTACTTAAAACATGTCTACTTGGTGTATTTGGTCTCACTACACGCCTACCCGGGTTCTGGTTTGGTTTGGGTCCAGTTCGGACAAAATTGGTGCAGTCGGGTCTCCTACAAGTCAATAATATAATAATAGTTAAATAATTATATTATTTATAGGGTCATGTCGTAACTTAGCATGGTTTTCCTAGTTAGGGCATCACTATGGCTAAGCCTTCCCTGGCATGGATAATACACTAGTCAAGGCACGCCACTGCACTATCCGTGCCATGATTTCTAGTCGTCTGGTACTTCAAAGCTCAACCATAGCTAAAGTCATCTACCAAAATAATTAACTAAATAATTTTTTATAAGATTCAAACAATCGTAATTCAAAATAAAGTAAAATATAATATATTAAAATTTCAGGAAGGGGGATTACATATAGAACATCCTCTGCTATTACGTCCATATTACCTCTATTAGCAGCTTCCTTCAACTTATTATCTATATTCAAGAACCATGGATATAAAACGGATAATAGGTCCACATCAAATTCTCCAGCGGAATACCCACCAGAAATATCCTTACTATGTCCACATTACCTCTAGTTCTAATATTTCACAAACTTCATTTTGAAAGCTAACAGATTCTTTATTAAAACGTCTATCAGAAGATGGAGAAAAGGATACAAGAGTCTTGACGGCTAAAAGAATCAGGTACAATCAAAAAAAATCTAAGGGATACACAATCAATTGATACTATCACTTAGAGCCGCAATTTTGGCTTCGGACTTTGCGGTAGCATGGCGGTGCGCCTCTTCTTGACGAGCAGCTTCATCCTGGAAGGGGATCAGATTCATGTGCTCTCCCTCCAACTTCACCAGCTGTTCTTTTAAGTAGTCAGAAGTTGTGGCGGTCATGGCAGCCTGAGCCAAATAGTCCTCCTATTCAGACGTCGCTATCCTCAAGCTGGCCTCCAGTTGAGCAATCTCACTTTGGATCTGTACAATGTGATTATATTTCTCAGTAATCTGTACAGCCAGCTTATTCTTCGAAGCAGCACGTGCCTCACTCGCAGCGTTGAAATGCCCATACTGATCAGCCAATTTATTGATCTCTTGAGCGAGGGCATCCTTCATTGCTTGGAAAGTAGCCTCCTCCTCCGCTAGGGCCACGATCAAAGCCTCTTCTTCTGCACGGAACAGCGACATCGAACTCCGTTGTTTGGCATCCCGAAATCTGGCCACCTGACCCTCCAGATCATTTAGAACCCTCCTTAGAGCATTAGCCCGCTCTTCATAGCCGGCAATACTCTCAAGGGCCACCACTTGGCATTCAGCAACAACCTTTACAGGGCCAAAGGCGGCATTCCGATTCAGAACTCCAGGAAGATTTACTTTCATGACAGAATAGAAAGCTTTTACGACTTTCTGGGCCATCTCGTCGTATTCAGTGGAGGTCGTCGGGGAGGATGCTTGATGAGGTTCTTCCGCTCCAGGAAGAGATGCCTGACAAAAAGTCGAACCTGACAAAAAATAATATATGCATCAATAACCAAAAAAGGAGAGTGCGAAAGAGTTGTAATTTCGTACATTCGGCATGTTCAGCGCCAACTTGGGCTAAGTCATCGATCTTGGCTTCAAAAAAACCGAGAGCAGGCCCATGCTGTTCAAGAAGAACAATATCAAGGCCTCGAGCAGTATCAGGCTGGGTATCTTCCACGGCCCCAGCTAGACCGGGAGCAGATTCAACAACAGCCCCCTCAGTAGGCTGTTTAACCTCTCCTTCTGCAGCCGATACCGGCTCACGAACAGCTCCCTCCGTACCAGCAAATTCGGAGGAGCTGGAGACAACCTCTGTTTCTCCCCCAATGCCTTGGGCTATCTCTATGATTGGTGCCTTCTCCTTGTCTACAAGGGAACATACAATGGCAGTCAGCCTCACGAGGAGCACGCAAAATCGAAGTCGAAAAATCTCATCCGAAGAGAGGCGCAAAGATAACGTACCCACGGAAGGATGAGTCGATTAGACTTGATTCCCATCCAAGTCTTTCATCATAGCTCCTATCGCAGACAAATTCCCTAAAAAAATGTTATATGAGGGACTGGTTTTCTGATCGCCATCATGGTCTGGGCCTTCGCCCTGATCATCCCGTCGCTCAAGCCTTACAACTGAAGAAGACCCGCCCTCATCCATCGGTTGAGGCCGAGCAGGGGATACTGTTGTTATGTCCACCTCTTCAGACGAGGAGGCACCTGCCTCAGCTGCAACTTCAGAGTCCTATGCAAAGGACAAATGCAAGGGTGAGAAAGCTTCTAATAGCTTGACCAAAATGGCTATAGAGTCTAGAAAGGGATCTACCTCCCGAATGGTAATGGCCCGCGATGCCGTTCCACTTCTTCCGGTTTGTCGAAAAGACCTTCTCAAGGGAGGTGAGCCAGCACCCACTTCCTTGGCACTTCTTAGGGCAACAATCTTCTTCTTCCTCTTAAAAGTTGGCTCCTGGGCCAATTCAGTTGAAGCTTTTCTCTTCTGAGGAGGATTGGAAAGAGCAGAACCATCTATCGTGTCCTCCGTTGGAGGCACTGTCGGCTCCCTAAGGATAGCCCTCGGCTATGGTACTGCGGCTGGCTTTACAGCTGGAGCAACGCCCTCCTTCTTACGGCCCTTCGGCGCCTTTTGGGCACGTTTTGCAGAAGGGGGGCCAAACTGAGTCTCCAATATCAAGCTCTGTTCACGCTCATACCGGGGATGAAAAGTATTGATCTGAACATAAAAATTGGCGGCAGCATAACATAGGTGGGTCTCGGGCTTATCCAAGGGCAGAGTGAAGATTACCCTCGTGCATCCGGCATTGATACGCGCCCCGTCAATTAAGCTGCCTATTGACTCCAAGTATGGGCTAGCATTTCCCAAAAGGAGCTGGCTGTAGCCAAACGGCCATGCGAAACGACTCGACAGGTATGGCTCCAGATAGGTATGGTTCCTATTTCTGAGCACCAAATGCGACGGTCTAATAGACTGAAGCCAGTGAAACACCCTAGCTGTCAAGCTAGTGGCATGAACTCCCTCATCCACTAAGGTATCTCCTGCACTCCCGCTGTCGGATGAAGGGGATACCCTGAAGAACTCGTAGTTCTGCAAGAAGCTTAAAGCCCTTTTGCAAGTAGGTACACCAGTGGCGGCCTAATCTATAACACAGAATCTGCGAAGAAAGGTGTCTCCCGCCAAAGTCTGCCGTCGACCCAGCGTTCATCAGGGTAGGACAATGCAGTAGCAGCCACCCCATCATCGTATTTCTAACAAAGTCCCGTAGATCCCGTTCAGTGGCACAGACCATCGCGGAAAGCAAGGCAAGACGGTATCCGAATGCCAGCTTCACAGTCGGAAGTATTATGCTCCGGCTCATCCTCTCAATAGTCCCTGAACCGCCAGGGACTATACAGTCACGAAGCCAGATCATCAAGAAAGCTGCCAGCACAGCTTTCTTCGACAACAAATATTCAGCTTGACGGAAGTAGTAGCCGATATGAGACTTCTCCTCAGGATCATCACTGTCTTCAGTATCCGCCGTATCATAATCTGCCATCCGAACTTCTATCTCGGACTTGGTCATAGGTTTTAAAATCGAAGAGGAGGACGGATCCTCTCCTTCTCCTTGAACGAAGATGTAGCCTATCCAAGCTCTTGTGTGGGGATTAGCCCCTTCGGTCATTCCTTTCTTGTTGATCCTATGGCAGATGAGGAGGTGGTATAATAACTCCTTGTATACATCCATCATCTCGGAGTTCTCATTCTCTAGGTCTCGGAGCTCCTCATCACAAGGCACGTACTCTTCAAACGGCTCTGTGCCCCAAGGAAGTTTCGACACTTCCTGCATCTCGTGGAGAGCCAATCCCATCTCCCCGCCCGGAGGAAAGAATGTACAAGTATGAAGGTTGTATAACTCCGCCAAAGAGACAAACATTGGCCAGTTGACCTTTACGCCATATTGGGTGCCCCTAATAGCATAAAAAAGGCCAGCAGTCTTCAGGGTAGCTTCATACGTGGAAAGCACCCAGTCAGTGAGGTTGCTCCAGAATAAAACTGGATACCTCCAGCCTTTCATCCGCATCTTTCCTACGGGATACGACACGTCCCCCGACATCATCAGATTGCAAAGCGTGTAGGCAGTATAAGGGTGGAGGTCAGTCGGGATGTCGTTCATTACGGCACCAGGTTGCAGCCCCCTCGTGGAGTAAGATGTAGAGCTCCTGACACACTTGAAAGTGTCCTTCTTCCGATCTTCCGAGTTGAACTATATTCTTCCAGAGACGACCCCGGGGAGCTCAGGGTTTAACTCTTATTTCATCTGTCGCTGTACGGCTAATACAGTAAACGCAGACAAAGGATACTAACGCTCTATCGACGGTAGCCATATCCTCTGATTGTTCAGCCTGACCACCAGTGGGTTTCTCAAGCGTATCATCTCTCCATCTTCGAATCACACACTGTCACCAAACAAGAAGTACGGCTTCTTAAAATGACGTGTCCCTCCGAGCAAGAGCTTCTCATCGTTAATCATCTGTTTCAAGAAGGTCTTGTCTTGTTCAAGTATGGCGAGAGTCCGTTCCGTAGGCTGGTTATGACTGATCTTGGCCTGAAACTTGCTGACCATGTTGGTTATGAGACTCGTGCCGAAGACTTGACAAGCAGAGCCGAAAGGGATTCCATCAAGTTTCGGGACAAACATGTTAACTGCAAGGATGGAAGAGAAAGTCAGACTTAGAATCTGCAGAAAAAACTAAGTGCTGGAGGAATCCTATGCGCCCAAAGAGCTATGTTCCCAAAGGGCTATGCACCCAAAATAGCATATGGACGCATAAACTTACAAACAACATGTGGGCGCATAACATGCAGCAGCATGTAGGGGCATAACATGTAGCAGCATGCGGGCGCATAACACACCACAGTATGGGCTCATGCTTCTGTGGGCGCATATGAATGCTCACAGAAACATGTTGCCTTGGGAACACGTGCCCACGCAGAGGAAAAGTTCGAGCGTCGCAAATTAACCCTCAAGACTTTGTTTTGAGGCGTAGCGTCACCCAGGATCGGGTCTTGGACTGACGAGGACGCTGTCGCAGGAGAAAAGCCACTCGGTGCAGCCTTCTTGCCCTTCGCATATCTCTTGGCGGCCTTGGAAGACATGGTTCGTGCAAAAGTCTTTTTGAATGTTTTGAAGGAAAAGAGAATAATGAATCTTCTCTCTCTTTAAAGCCTATTTATAGGCACGGGCCAGCACTATGCGCCCACTACTCCTATGCGCCTATGCGCCCACTGCGTACTATGCGCCCGCTACGACTTATGAGCCTACATGAATACCCACTTACTGACATGGACAACACATGAAGGATGGACCTCTTCAAATTGCACTTCGATGAATCTGTCAGTTCAGATTTTCGAGGAAGATCTCAACAGCCATCCCTCTGAGAGTCTGGCCAAACTCTATGCGCCCAAAGGAAGAGCTATGCTATGCGTCCATTGCATCATGAGAAGATGGTCCATGCTTCTTTTCAAAGTATTTCAAACTCGTTCAAAGTATCGAAAACTTTGAAGGGGGTCTTGTAGAAGCATGAGAATTTCAGCAATCTTGACAACCATGCGTCCAAGCCAGAAAAGTCATATGCGTCCAAGCCAGAGAAGTCATATGCGCCTAAGTCACCAGAGCAAGCTATGCGCCCATAGTCACCAGAGCAAGCTATGCTCCCAAGTCACCAGAGCAAGCAATGCGCCCATGTGCCCATGCGCCCACTCTAGACTCCTCAAGAAGGGACACATAACCCTATTTTAGGCTATGCGCTCAAGTCATGACAGCCCCCGACTTGGTCAAACCCACGATCAAATCGTGTACCGAAGCATACAGCTACGTCAGTCTCCACGAGCAGTCATGCACCTAAGCATGTGGCCACGTCAACCCACGATCAACCCACGATCACGCAGTCTGCATGCGCCTACACTCTATGTGCCCAAAGCAGGACTATGCGCCCACATAAAAATTAGTGTATTTTCTCATGTGGGCGTATAACATCATTCAAGCACGAAAATGACTATAAAAAGCGGTCTCATACCTCTTCAAAGGACAGAACGAAGAGCATTTTCAAGAGCCAAATTGCTGCACTTTTTGCCAGTGAGCCGAGAGTTAGCAATTTTCTTAGGTTTTCTCCCACTTTTGTAATCAGAGTGTCAACGGAGTAAAGAAGCAACTGCCGCTCGATCTCCATCGTTCCACTCCCCAGAATTTTTTTGTACTCAGGGATCCTCAGCGCAGGATCTCTCAGGTGTACTCGATAAGAAAAGACATCATTTCTTCTTATTTTTTGTGTGTGTCCACAATCTTCTCATGCTTAATACTAGTTGATGCATTAATTATATTAGATCAGCTTTTCCTTATCATCTGAGAATTTCTTATGTATAAACTTTTTAGTTTTGATATGTACCTATAGAGTCTCCATCAATACTTATTCTAAATAACATATGCTTTGGAATTGAATCGACTAGCAAGTATTCCATACCGATATCTGCAGATTATATGAATTGATCTTAAGAAGCTAGGATATACAACACATTATCCAACCATTCTTCTTTGCAATACTATGTCGTGGATACAACTTTTAGAGGCCTTTCGAGGGTAGCTTCAAGAATTTTAGCTTGCGCTCGGTTGGTATACTAATATTTATCTCAATCAGTTATGCTATTTTTCTTCATAAATTATGTGCTTATTTATCTCAAGCAGTCCTAAATTGTGTTGTTATATATATATATATATATATATATATATATATATATATATATATATATATATATATATATATATATATAAAATCTCAAGTAGACTCAAGTTTTACCTTGTTTTTTTTTTATCTGAATCAGTCTATGCTTCTTTTTTTTCTCAACTAGCAAATATTGTTTTCTTTCTTTAGAATACTTAGGGAAAAAACTAGTATCCTTCTCTATTTTATATTGATATCAAACATATTTTTGTATTGATTATGAATGGAAGGTTATAAAGATGTGATGTGATCCTCATCTCCAATCTAAACCTTGATGACTTCTCAGCTATCCACCACATCCACTTATCCCTTATGGCTTCCAAGAAGGAAAGAGCAGAGGAGGTCAAAAATAATTTTAATTCATTTGGGACAGGGACAAAATTTTGTACAAGTTTTCTACCAAGAATATAAATTATGTTAAGGTTATAAATCTTCAACTTATGTAAAGTTTATAGTTCGTGGTATGAATACATTAGGTACTTATTAGTATTATAGTAGTTTGTTTAGAACTCAATCCTTTGCAGTCTCTTTGAGATGTAAAGATATGGGTCCTGAAAGTAACTCAATTTTGCTTTGCCTTTGAAGAGTTGTGGTATACCTGGATAGTTGATATGTAGAGATTGAGAGCAGTCCTCTATCAATTCTGTGTATATGCTCTACCAAATCTTTCCTCAAAATATGATGTACCAGTTATGCAAATTGCTAATGTCTGTTCCATAACATAATTAGATTTTTTATTTACTTTTTTGCTTTATATTTTGTTTCTGTGATGTGGATAAAGTATCATGGAACATCCTTTGTGGTTACCACTTGTAGCATTGTTATTACTGTGATATTGTACTATTACTGAAATACATTATCTAATAATTACTAGGCCATGTTGTAGGGTATTTTACCTTTCCATGATGTAATATATGTTAGTGCCGGGGCACAATTTTTCGATGGAAAACAGAGAAAATGAAACAATTGTAAAAACAATGTTTCAAATCAACACTTCAAGGAAGGTGATTCTGAATTACGAGAATCTAAAAAGATTTCGTAATCAACAGCAATCGATCGTAGTACTTCTAAAAAGAAGATACAATCAGAATTACTGGCAACAATGAAGAAGATGACTGACGAAAGATGGAAGAACTCCTGCTGGGGTGAATAATCACCGTTGCTCAAAGCTTTATTCGCCCTACACGAACAGCTTCCAGGAACCAGCAAGTTCGTCGGAGAACTTGGAACACTCCTGCTCTTCTGACTCCTCGGATGGACACGAACTCCCGTACAAAAACAACGCTGGTGCGGCGCCTTTTCTCTCTCTCTCGAAGGCTGCTGGAATTCGCAAGCAAATTCCGATCAGAACTGTGTTAAAGAACACTTCTGAATTCTCGATTTACTTGTGCTAAAAAAATACTTCGTAAACTTTTTGTGGTGGCTTCTCTTTCTATTCTGTAATTAGCCTTGAGAGAGAGAGAGGATACCTTATATAGGCCCTGCAGCAACTGTTCGGTTGCCATAAAGTTAGGGACGTGGTAAAAACTACCCCGAACATGTAGCAACCGCCCAGAACATGCAAACGCACGTTCTGCTGTAAGTTGCGCCAACTGTGCACCCCGTGCTCCTTGCACTCTGCACGACAGAGCGTGTACTGAACTGCGCACACTGAATGCAATGTACGCATTGCGCAACCCGCGCATCCCGCGCAACCAGCGCGCCCGTGCAACCCGTGCATCCCGTGCAACCCAGCACAACCCAGCACACCCAAGCGCAACTTGGGCGCAATCTGGGCGCGCACCTGGGCAGCGCAACTGGGCTTGCACAACTGGGCAGCGCAACTGGGCTTGCAAAACTGGACAGGAGCAACTGGGCAGCGCAACGTGGCAGCGCAAGTGGCTCGCGCAATGAGCACAACTAAAGTACACTATGCGTCTAGCGACGATGCTGACGTGCTAAGTGCAAAGTGCGCCAACAAAATGCCACATTACGCCTTATGAGCCCATGAGCCCGTGTCCGAGTCCGAGTCGCTAAGCCCCTACGGAGCTTAGCTCCCATGGAAATGAATTTCCCAAGAGCAAAAAGCATAAATGCTTTTATTGTTGATTTAGCCTTTTTTCCATTAGAAAAATAATCCCACATGGCACACCCATGTGCACCTCCACACCACATGTGCATCTCTAAACTAGCAAAGCTAATATATAGAGATACAACTCCTTTGGTCTAGCTGATGTGGGACTAAAATTCTTTTTGAAAAAGGCCAAACTCCAACAATCCCCTACATATCTCTATATATGAGTGTAAGCGTTCTCCACAGTAACTGTCCATCATACATTAGGAGAGATGTCGCTGACGACTTGAATCTTCCCGCATGGGTCAAACAACAGACTATAATACAAGAATGGACTAAGCCTTGAATTCTGTATCATAGCTGAAATTCTTTCCACTCACATAATGTAGTTATATGTGCTTCTGGCTACACATTAAAGGCCCTGTGCCAGCCTGGTTTCAGTGTATAATTTTGGACGTCTACTAGTTTACCCTCAAGAGACGGCCTGATATCTCTTTTTCCATATACTATAGATGAGTTCATTATAAAAAGACATGGCATGAAGCGCATTGCGCTTCCCTTGCGGTGCTACACCGCTATGACATGGCTTAAAGCCAAGGCATTACCCCTCTCTGGGAATCATCCCATATCTGGGAACCTTTGTAGTGTCATACTACTGTAGCATGAGGCAACTGCCTCTTTGTAGTGCCAAACTACCCATCATGAAGCCTTAGGCTCCCTTGCGGTGTTACGTCGCAACGACATGGCTTGCAAGGCCGAGGCTTTATCCCTAACCGGGTACCTCATCGTGGTGTCGTGCCACTGTAACATGAGAAACTCCTCCTCTTTGTAGTGCTGACTATACCCCTCTTTATTTTAACATACAACATTAGGCTATCTGCCTATTTGTGGTGCTACGCCGCTGTGACTTGGCCTGCAAAGCCGAGGCTTTATCCTATTCCTGGGCACCACCCCACATATAGGAACCTCATTGTGGAGTCACCCCACTGCAGCATGGAGTTTCACTCCTTGTAGTGCTATACTACCGTGCTTCCTGTAAAGCACACCAGGCATTCACTCTGCCTAAGAACTCATTAAGGCAATTAAGTCAACCTTCCCACAGGAACCGTTTTTCGCAGAAAACACTACCAAAATAAGTCATATCAGCGACGAAATTAGCGACGCCGACTTAAAACGTCGCTAATATTTTTGGATTTAGCGACTCCAAAAGTATGCGTCATAATACGTCGCTGATAGCGACAAACAGCGACATATTGCGACTACCTTTAGTGTAATAAAAACCAACGTCGTTGATTTGTCGGAAAACGTTGCTAGTTTTATTAGTTCAACGATGTTTAGCGTCGCAATGATTAAGGCGTCGCCGAATATTAAAGGAAAGTCGACGTTTTGTGACGTATTTACAGACGTCGCTAACTTCTGCTAAATAGGGTTTCCTCGGTTCGACTTTTCATTTCTCCCTCTCCCCAAATTTTTTGTTTCCGCCCCTCTTCCCCCGACCTCGACGACAGCCCGACCCCCTTCCCTCCAGCGTCGCTCATCCTCCTCCTCCACCGCAAGCCCCTTCTCCTCCCTCCGGTGAGCCCCTTCTCCTCCTCCTCCTCCACCACGAGCCCCTTCTCCTCCTCCACCGCGAGATCCTCCTCATCCACAACCGAACTTGTCCTCCTCCTCCTCCTCCACCACCGCGAGGAGACTGAAGGTAAACCCTAACCCTAATTGAGGTGTTTTTTGTGTCCAAAATGGACACGGAGACACATTACGACCATGTGTTCACTGATACAGTGTGTTCGTGAGGTTTTGGACACTTTGTGTCCATTTATTGGACACGTGGACACCCCCAAGCATGCATATATATGTATTTCACCTCTGTACACTTGATCCCCTCCTCCTCCACTACCGAACTTGTCCTCCTCCTCCTCCTCCTCCACCACCGCGAGAAGACTGAAGGTAAACCCTAACCCTAATTGAGGTGTTTTTCGTGTCTAAAATGGACACGGAGACACATTACGACCATGTGTTCACTGATACAGTGTGTTCGTGAGGTTTTGGACACTTTGTGTCTATTTGTTGGACACGTGGACACCCCCAAGCATGCATATATATGTATTTCACCTCTGTACACTTAATCCCCTACTTACACTTGTGTATTTTCGTATTAATTTGGATTTGCATATTGGGTTTGGGTTTCGATATAGTGTTTGATACATTGTTTCACCTTGTAACATTCCTACACTTAGAGACGTTTAGTACACAACTAATTATTTTATCCTAGTTCGCAAGTGTACTTTTGGGTAATCTAGGTATATTAGTTTACCAATATCCCCAATGGCCGGAGATTTTAAGTATATGAACCAATTAGTCAACATCTATTTGTTGAAGTATGGTACTCCATTCATCGTAAGTTCTAGCTATATATGTCTCAAGATCCAATACTCAAAAATCCCAAGAAGAAGAAGAAGAAAAGAATAAAATGACCTCGCTCAACACCCTATGACAACTCCATGATTAAAGTAGACGATCCTCCATACAAGTCTTCATTCATCTATTGTCTTAAAGTGTGAGTTCTACAGTATGGTTCTCTTTGTAGAATTGTGTCTTATTTTAGACAACAAGGGTTTCCTATTTTTATACGTAACATGGCAACATGTATAAAGGAACATATAGGTGTGTGTTTGTGTTTGAAAGGGAGTGTCACAAGAGTAAGGCGTGAGCATGTGTTAGTATTTTGAGCTGTGAGAGTGTTTGTTCTATTGAGGTTAGTACCAACTGGAAAGTTAGGTTAAAAGAACCTGGGAACTATGGTGTGGTTGTATACATCATGTATATGTATGTGTGTGTCTAGTGGAGAAAGGGGGAGGGTTAACTAGTACCAGGTATTTGGAGAGGAGGGAGAGTTTATACTAGTATATATAGACTAATATCCTAAAACTTGACTTATACAACTTAGAAATGGCTAGTTTGACCAAGTTGGACTAGTTTAGCTTAGAGTTGACTCGGTTGGACTATACATAATATATAGACTAATATCCTAAAACTTGACTTATACAACTCAGCCTATATGAAATATTGTAGACACGGGTGATATACCGCCGCGATAATCTCTGACCACCGCACGCACAAACACGCGAAACAAAAGTTAGCAATGCGAAAAGAAGATGACCGATAATCTCTGACCATTTAACGTAAAATGTTATGTGTACATATACTGCAGAAAGTGTAGACCGCATGAACTGACAATTGCATATCATTCACTACCTTGATGTATCTATCTTACAGAATTATGGAGCTGAATTACTATCTGCGGAATCATACTTGGATGTACAACCGTCATCCTGATGACATGTGCGGTGTGCGGGATGAATTCATAGAGGGTGTATACCAGTTCCTGCAGTTTGCCAAGGCGTTCCCTCAGTACATGGACGGTACCAAAATTAAGTGTCCGTGTGTGAGATGTTGCAACTTGAAATATCATCCAGAAGTGGATGTCACGTATCATTTATACTCGAAGGGTTTCACGTCGAATTACTATCAGTGGAGCGAGCACGAAGAACTTGTGTCTTTAGCATCGGAGTACGAGCCTTATGTGGATGTCCACAACAACGCTCCTTACGACGATGGGTTGGTAAACATGGTTTTCGACGCGGCCGGGCCTAGTTTCGATCTGGATGATCATGATGCACCTGAGGAGGCACCGAACCCCGATGCTGCACAGTTCATGGAGTTGCTGGAGAATGCAAGGACTCCATTATATCCTGGTTGTGAGGATCATTCACCGTTGGAGGTGGTTACAAGATTGTTGAGCATCAAGTCCGATTTTAATATGTCGCAAGAATACTACAACCGTCTTATGGAGTTGCTTATAGAAATATTGCCTGATGGTGCGAAGTTGCCTAAAGACTTCTACCGGTCTAAGAGGATGGTTAAATCGCTCTGGATGGGATACGAAAAAATTGATGCCTGTCGCAACGGGTGCATGTTGTACTACAAAGACGACAAGGATGAAGACGCCTGCAGATTTTGTGGTGTCGATCACTACAAGGCATGTGGTAGAGGAAAGTCTGTCGGTGCCAGGAAGCCTACCTCTTCGATGCACTACTTGTCGTTGACGCCGCGGTTGCAGCGGTTGTTTATGGTGAAGGAAACTGCAGAAAACATGAGTTGGCATAAGCGGGAACATACCGAAGGAGTGTTGGATCACCCATCTGATGGAGATGCATAGAAGCACTTTGATCGAGAGTATCCAGATTTTGCTTTTGACCTGCGTAATGTCAGATTGGGTCTCTGCTCCGACGGTTTTACCCCATTTGGACTTTCGGGATCCCAGTATTCGTATTGGCCTGTGATCGTCACCCCGTACAATCTACCGCCTTGGATGTGCATGAAGACTCCGTATATGTTTCTCACCGTTATTATCCCATGTCCGAACAATCCGAAAAGGAACATCGATGTGTATTTACAGCCGTTGATTGATGAGTTGAATCAGCTGTGGGAAGTAGGTTCCAACACGTACGATGTATCTAGAAAACAAAATTTCCGGATGCGTGCAACACTTATGTGGACCATCAACGACTTTTCGGCCTATGGAATGTTATCTGGATGGAGCATGCATGGTCGTCTTTCATGTCCGTATTGCATGGACAGCACTAAGTCTTTCCGTTTGAAACACGGAGGCAAACCATGCTTCTTCGATTGTCATCGACAATTCCTGCCGAAGGATCATCCGTACCGGAGGAACATGAATGCTTTTCGTGCTGGCGTTGTGAAGAAGGCTAATCCCCCGCCAAGGTGGACCGGATACACGATATGGGAAGAGATAAAAGATTTACCAAGAGCTATTGAGCAGCCTGCTACGGGCTACAAGTGTGACGGATTTGGTTGTACTCATAACTGGACGAAGAGGAGTATATTCTGGAATCTTCCATATTGGAGCACCAATCTGATTAGACATAACCTTGATGTCATGCATATCGAGAAGAATGTGTTTGACAACATAATTAATACTGTAATGGACGTAAAGGGGAAGACGAAAGATAATCCAAAGGCTAGATTGGACTTGGAAGAAATATGTAGACGTCCTGCATTGCATTTGATAGAGGACGGGAATGGGAAGTTGAAGCAGCCTAAGGCAATTTTCTCACTGGAGAAGGAGGATAAAGTGAGGCTTTGTAGGTGGATTCAAGGTCTAAAATTTCCAGATGGGTATGTTTCGAACTTGAGAAGATGCGTTGACCTCAAGGAGAACAAACTGACAGGTCTGAAGAGCCATGACTGTCACGTATTCATGGAGCGGTTAATTTCGATTGCATTTCGGGAATTCTTGCCGCAGACAGTTTGGGATCCATTGACGGAGCTTAGCATATTCTTCATGGACCTTTGTTCTAAGAAATTGCTCGTTGATCGTCTAGAAAAGCAAGAGAAGGACATTGCGGTAACACTGTGCAAGCTAGAGAGGGTGTTCCCTCCTGGATTCTTCGACTCTATAGAGCATTTGCCGATTCATCTTTCCTACGAGACACGTGTTGGTGGATCCGTCGAATATCGATGGATGTACCCGTTCGAGCGACATTTGAATCACCTAAAAAGAAAGGTAAAAAATAAGGCTCGGGTCGAGGGTTCTATTTGTGAAGCCTATATTCTCGAGGAGATTACAAATTTTTGCTCCTCCTATTTCAAATCTCATGTTGCTACGAATAGAACGAGGGCTCCGAGAAATGACGACGGATATGAAGAATTTAATGATGGAATACTGAAAGTATTCAATGCGTCCGGAAAGCCTTCGGAGAAAATGAAGAAGAGATATTTGAATGACGAAGAGCTAAGGGCTGCTCAGTTGTATGTATTACTCAATTGCGACGAGGATGAAGTGGAGAACTAGAGGGGTAAGTAACTCAGGATGATGAGTTTACGTCATCTCAATGTAATAGTATAAGCTAATATTATTGTACTAATCGGCGGTTGCTTCGTTGTTTTCCAGCACATATAATGATGAGTTGAGGCTGGTTAGACCCTACCTAACAGACGAAGCATTAGAACAAGAAATGAGACGTCATTTTCCTTCTTGGTTGAGCCAATATGTAAGTAGCTCGATAATTACTGGCCTCTTCTAATGCAACTGCGCAATAAATAACTTATTATTGCTTCTTTGATATTCAGGTCGATCGTCTAATTTCACCCGAGATTGAATTAATTATAACTCTTGCCAAGGGACCAATTACTTTTGTTAAAATATGGCCAAGTTACTGTGTCAATGGCTTTCGGTTCAAGTCGACAAATGCTCCGATCAGAGACAGCTTCCTGGATCTTGATTCTACGAAAAACAGTTGTTTGTGTATCAAGTCTTCGAACTACAAAGACGTCGATCCAGGAAATGATTTCTTTGGCATCTTACGAGAGATTGTGGAGTTGTCATATAATAATGGCAGAGAACCTACAAAGATCGTGTTGTTCAAGTGTGAATGGTTCGATCCGATTGAAAATCAAGGTTGGAAAATTGACAAGCATGGTCTTCTGGATATAAACTACAAGCGTAGATATCAAGGCTACGAACCGTTTGTCCTAGCAACTCAGGCTCAGCTCGTGTACTTCACAGCTTATCCGAGATGGGGAGCAACGAAGTCTGACTGGTGGGCAGTATGCAAGACTAAAGCCAGAGATACTTTTGATGTTGACGAAAAAGCTTACCAGGAGGACGAGCTACCTCTTGTAACCAATATTGTCGATGTGGACTCCACGAAAGTTACGCATTACACGACACATAATGTAGAAGATGTAGAATTATCCGAAGAGGAAGACGAAGCCAACGAAGGCGAAGATGAAAGTGAAGATGAGGAGGAAGAGGAAGATGAGGTCGAGGAAGACGAACAAGATGATTATTCTGAAGATGATTGAGAGAGATATACTTATCTGAACTTAGATGTTTCTTCTAGAATATATTATCTGGACTTAGATGTTTATTGTAGAATGTATCATTATATGTTGTCTTGGTTATTATCTTGTCTTTGTTGTACTTTTATATTTCTAGTCTCTATTATTTGTTGTACTTTCATATTTCTAATCTCTATTATTTGTTGTACTTTCATATTTTTAGTCTCTATTATTTGTTGTATTATCATATGCTGTTATCAGGTATGGCAGGTCGTCGCGGAGCATTCCGAGGGAGACAACGAGGTCACTCTCCTCCGGTACTTCCTACAGGTACTAATAGAGGATGGAGTTTTCCTTCGGTACCTCATTCTGGTACCGGCTCTGGATCCTCGTCACCGATTACTCCTCCATATCGGACAGTGGGTGGGCCTGCTGGGACGACGTCACGTGGCATATCTCCTGGGACGAGTAGTTCCAGGCCTGTTGAGAGTGCTCGCCCGTCTAGCATTCCTACTGCTGATACGACGATGGAGACGGATGAGCAGATGGCGGAGGCTGCGGCGACGGCCGAGGCGGCGGCGCCGATGGCCGACCAGCATCATGCAGATGATGCGTGCGCACCTCCGGAGGAGAGGAGGACGGAGATCTGGGCCGACGGTACAAAGTAGGTGTTCTGGTTTATAATTTTTTTCTTTCTGTTTTTATCATAAATTAACTTTTTTCATGAATATAATATGTTTGTATAGATATCGTCCCCCAGAGGCACAAAGACGTCTAGGCCACATGCTGAGGCATAATTATGGTGGTGCTTGGATTAACTACTCTGATGCTCCGGACGAGAGGAAGGCCTTCTGGTTTGCACGCTTCAAGGTTAAAATATATTTACTTTTAACATGAATCATATAATTTTTGTATATTATATATAACTGATAAATATTTGGTTTGCGCTCTTCTAGGATATGTTTTTCTATCCACCGTACCGGACCGAACAGATCGAGGGGATGTTTCCTGCCGTCGCTGCCAAGCTGATCCGTGACTCTATCAATGATCAGAAGGATCGTGATCGTGCCGGAAAGCCGATCCAAGGTTGGATCACCCCTGATCAGTGGAATGCGATGAAGGCTCGATTCGAGGAGCCAAGGTACAAGAAGAAGTCGGAGAAGGCCAAGGCGGCTAGGCAACATACCTCGAAGTGGTGCAGTGGGTCGATTCCGATGACGAAATATTTCTGTCGTCTGGTATGTCTTCCTCTTTCACAAATATTATTTTAATGCAAAATCGATAAATTATTACTAAGATAATATATTTAATTACAGGTAAGGAAGGTCGGTAACGCCGACATGGTGACCGTCTTTCTCGCCACCCATCGTCGCGGCGGTGACCTTATTGACGAGAGGGCCGAGCAGACTTATGTAAGTATTACAATACGTTATCTTAATTTAATACTTCGTGTCAATTTTAATATAACTTAGTAAATATGATGCAAATAAATATTCATGTAGTTAGTAATAATAAGTACATTAATTAGAAATTAGAAATAATAAGTACATTAATTAGAAATTAGTAATAATAAGTACACTAATTAGAAATTAGAAGTTAGTAATAATAAGTACTTTCTAGGCCGAGTATCAGAGGCTGCGGGAACGGGCGGCTGCTAGTACACCTGATGCAGGAGAGGCCGGTACTTCCTCGTAGCCCACTCAAGCTCCGTCGGCGGATGAGCTGTGGATGGCCGCCGCTGGTGGACTTCGTAGGGGTACGTACTACGGTACGGGATCCTATGGCGCCCTAGTTGCGACCCAGTCCTCTAGGACATCTCCTGCTAGTGTGCATGGTCTACAGCCGTCCCAGGAGTCTGCCCGAGTCCACCAGATGAGAGAGTCTCTCCGTGACGACCTGCTACGATGGATCGAGGAGCAGTCTCAGCACCCTACGGAGGATCCTGCGCTGCTAGCACGATTGGATGCACTCGACCGCGGCATTATGGACCTCAGGAAGACGACTGAGAGGACAGAGCGCACCGTTGGAGGGTTAGAGCGCACGGTGACGGAGCTGCAGACAGGACAGGTGACCATGGCCGAGAGGATGAGATTGGCGCAGGAGTCGATGGTCCAGAGCAGTGATAGAATGTTATCTATCATGGATTCATACCACCAGCGACTTACAGCGTTGGAGCGTGCTGGTCCTTCGGGTGCACCTTCATCGTCGTCGACACCGCCGCCTCCACCGCCTTCTTCTTCGACACCGACTCCACCGACGTCACTGCCTCCTCCATCGGTATCGATTTCACTTGAGGAGTATGAGTTGTTCTTATCCCTTCGTCGCGGCGGTGCCCCTCCTGCACCAGATTCCTAGTAGTCCTAGTTAGGACTGTTTCTTTGTGTTTGTTTCATTCTTTATTTGTGACTTGGATATTTGTTGGTTGTGTAGATTTGGATGTTTGGATCCTATTCTATTTGTTGGTTGTGTATAGACTTTGGTTATTTGGTTGTAGACTTTGTTATTTGGTGTAGAATTGGTTATTTGGATACTTGGTTATTTGGATATTTGGTTATTTGGTTAGTTGTTGTGTGATTGTTGCAAACTTGGTTAAAGGGACTGAAATCTGTGTACAGTGAGAAATGGACAGTCTGAGAACTGGATATTGTGTGATTGTTGTAGACGTGGTTATAGGGACTGAAACCTGTGTACAGCGAGAAATGGACATTCTGTGATTGTTTGGATCCTATTCTACAGTGAGAAATTGTTATCTTTTTAAACTGCAGGAAGAAATGGACATTCTGTATATTTTTTTTATTTTTTTTGCAGTTTTAGCGACGTTTATCGACGTTTACCGATGTCCACCGACGTACCTTTGTGTCGCTAAACGTCGGTAAATATGCGATATTATCCAGGGTACCGACGTTTAGCGACGTCAATATATGTCGGAGAACGTCGGTAAACGTCGGTGTACGTCGGTAATCATCCCAGGAATTCCCAGGATTGACCGACGTTTAGCGACTTTGAACATGTCACTAAACCACCGACGACTCGACGGTAATTCGTCGGTAAAGTTACCGACGCGTAGCGACACGAAGTAATACGTCGCTAAGCCACCGACGACACGACGGTAGACGTCGGCAATAGACCGACGTATAAATACGTCGGTAATTGCGACGTTTGGCGACGTTTAGAAGATCAGCGACTTACATTTTTGCGACCAGCCCAAAACGTCGGTAATTTCGTCGCTAAATATTTTTAGCGACGAAAATGTAGTTTTAGCGACGTCTTTAGGCGTCGCTAAAATGACTTATTCTGGTAGTGAAACAACAGTAGACAACAGTGGTTATAGGTCCGTAACCTCTCCATGTCCAATAGAACATGTACCCACTGTTCCTGATATTCTTCCGATTAGTGGTCCTCCCTTGAACCAAAAGCTAGATGCCTAGTAGATAAATCTTTGAACTATTAGCATAAAACTTTATGGTAGGAATACAATATCAGAATGCCTTCAAGCCCATTTTACAAGCTATGTCATCGACCAGCTGGCGCTTGAGGCCCTTGGTGAACGGATCCGCCAGGTTCTCCTGACTCCGAACATCAATCACTGCAATAACACCTCTCTTGATAAGATCGTGTACTGCCCTGTGCTTCAACCGCACAGTCCTCTTCTTTCCGTTGAAGAGGTCATTTGATGCCACCGCCGCAGTCGCCTGGTTGTCGCAGTATATCGGTATCGCCGGTATTTGCGCCCCAACCACTGGAAGATCATACATGAGCTCCCGAAGCCATTCTGCTTCCTCGACTGCGGTATCAAGTGCAAAGAACTCAGATTCTATGGATGACCGCGAGAGCATAGTCTGCTTCTTCGACTTCCACGATATAGCAGCTCCATCCATTATGAAAATGAATCCACCTGTGGACCTCTCGCTCTCCACCTCTGAGCACCAGCTGGCATCACTGAAGCCTTCCACTACCGACGGATCTTCGCTGTAGTACAGTGCATATGTTTGAGTCTTCTTGAGATATCTCATAACCCGTTTCACAGCTTTCCAGTGTTCAGCACCTGGGTTGCTCGTGAAACGACTCAGCATTCCCACGACGAAAGCTATGTCAGGCCTTGTGGCAGTAGTAGCATACATCAAACTTTCGATTACGCTTGCATACTCCAGCTGCCTGACGCTTTCCCCTGAATTAGGCTTCAGCTTCAGATCACACCTGTACGGCGTATTGATCCCTTGAAGATCCCGATACCCATAACGAGTGATCATTTTCTCAATATAATGAGACTGTGACAGCGCTAGTCAAGTGTCTGTCCGGATGATCTTGATCCCTAAGATCACATCAGCTTCTTCCAAGTCTTTCATACTGAACTTGCTTGAGATGAATTTCTTTGTCTCCGTGACACAGCTAATATCCGTACCTAGGATAAGCATGTCGTCCACGTACAGACAAACGATCGCACCTCTTCCATCAGCGAACTTCGTGTAAACACACTTGTCCGTATCGCTGACCATGTAGCCATTTGACCCTATAACTTTGTCAAATTTCTCATGCCACATCTTGGGAGCCTGTTTAAGACCGTACAAAGATTTTACCAACTTGCAGACTTTGTCTTCAAGATCCCTGATGACAAATCCCTCTGGCTGTTGCATGTAAATCTCTTCGGTCAGCTCGCCATTTAGGAAAGCCCTATTCACATCCATCTGATGTATCACCATCTTATGTATTGCTGCGAGAGCAATTCAAATTCTGATGGTGGTCATCCGGGCTACTGGAGCATATGTGTCAAAATAGTCAATCTCCTGCTTCTGAGAAAACCCCTTGGCTACCAACCTAGCCTTGAACTTGTCAATAGTTCCGTCTGCTTTCATCTTCTTCTTGAAGATCCATTTGCATCCGATGGGTTTCGCTCCTTCAGGAAGATCAACCAACACCCAAGTGTTATTTGAGGTGATAGAATCAAATTTATTGTCAATCGCCTCCTTCCAGAAAATTGCGTCTCTGGTCTTCATCGCCTCATCAATGGTAAGCGGATCTGCTTCCACAAGATAGGTGACAAAGTCACTTCCGAAGTCCTTCGGCCTCCTCACTCGCTTCGTTGACGGCTCAGCAAGATCTGGTTCTACCGTTGTTTCAACAACAACATCTTCTTGGACCACATCTTCATTGAAGACCTGCGCACCCTCATTATTCTCCAGAACATCCGCAAGACAATATTTTTGTGCCTAGCAAATTTGTCTTCAAAATATTCTGCGTCGCGAGATTCAATGATATGATTTGACTCAATATCAAGAAATCTCCGAGCATCACTCTTCTCGGCATACCCCAAGAAGATCATCTTAGTAGTCCTTGTCCCAAGCTTCTGAATCTTCAGATCTGGAAGCTTGACATACGCCAGACACCCCCACACTCGAATGACATTCAAGTTAGGTCTGACCTTGAACCAGAGTTCATGAGGAGTAACATCAGAAGTTGCATAAGGCACTCTATTTAGAATAAAAGTGGTCGTCAATGCAGCTTCTCCCCGTAGCACTTAGGAAGACCCGCAGTCAACAGCATTGAGTTAATCATTTTTGTTAATGTTCTGTTCTTCCTCTCTGCTACTCCATTTAATTGAGGAGAGTACGGAGCCGTAGTCTCATTGACAAATCCATGTTCTTTGCAGAACGATGCAAATTCATGATACCTGTACTCCCCATCTCGATCGCTTCTTATTCTTTTTAGTTGTTGTCCAGTCTGCCGCTCAGCTTCGGCTCTGAACTCCTTGAACTTCTCGAATGCTTTGTCTTTAGCCTTCAGCAAGTAGACGAACGCATACTTTGAGAAGTCATCGATGAAGGTTATGAAATACTTCATCCCGGCCTTTGTAGAGAACTGTTTGAAGTCACAGATATCGAAGTGTACCAACTCCAGAAGATCTGTACTTCGATTAACCCGAAGAAAGGGTTTCCTTGTGATCTTTGTTTGAGCACAAACTTCACATTTCTCTACCTTACCCCCACACTTGGAGATAAGTCCTAGACTAGACATTCTGTTTATTCGTTTACAATGAACATGTCCTAGCCTATTATGCCACAACTCAAGAGTATAAGCAGAATGAGTGATTTCATTAATCACATTAATTACATTGGACTGATTTACAAGCTGAATTTTGAACATTCCTTCGGTATAAAAAGCTTTCCCGAAATATGTTCCCTTGATAGACATCACCATCTGGCCAGCATTGATGTCCATCCTGAGGCCTGCTTTACAGAGTAGGCCTCCTGAGATCAGATTATTGGCGATAGCAGGTACGTGCTTCACGCCTTGAAGCGTCAGAGATTTCTCCGAAGTCAGCTTCAACACCACCGTCCCGATTCCGAGCACTTCAGCTTGTGCCTGGTTCGCCATCATAACCACTTCAGAAGTAGGTGTATAGGTGGTGAACCACTCCTTACTGGAGCAGACATGGCAGGAGGCTCCAGTGTCTACCCACCAGTTAGAGTCAGTCCTTACCGTATCAACTTGCGCAATCATAGCAACAACGTCAGTGATCATAGATACCTTACTAGGCTTTCCTTGCTCTGATTGCTTGGTCTTTGCTTTGCATTCATTCTTGAAGTGGCCCTTCTTGCCACACTTGAAATAAGGCATCTGAGACTTTGCCTTCTTTCGCTTGAAGGAAGTCCCCTTCACGTTCAGATTGTTAGGGTCCTTCTTCTTGCTGTGGAAAGCCGCCTGCTTTCCCCTTGGTTCCTTGGTATGAACCAGATTGGCATTAGCCAATTGCTTGGACAGTGCGTCCACCTTCAGTTGAGCCCGCATCTGGTCCTCAACATAGATTTTCTGTAAGAGATCTTTAAGGCTGATCTCTACCTTCTTCCTATGCATGTTTGCATAGAACTTACTCCACCCAGCGGGGAGCTTTGAGACAATCCCTCCAACAACAAACTTGTCAGGGAGGGGCATCGTCTCGTCTTCCAACTTCTGTCGCAGCTTCAGAAATTCTTTTACCTGCGGCAGCATGGACTTCTCGTCCTCAAAGAGCCATTTGTGATATTTTTCAACCACAAATATCTTGCTCCTGTTCTTGTCTTCTTCGTACAGTTTCTCCAGAGACTCCCATATGTCTCAGGCAATTGGTTTCTTACTGTAGGATTCTGCTAGGGAATCCTCCATAGCATTCAGGATAAGCAACCTGCAAATGCTATTCTCCCTTCTCCATTTGACCTGAAGTTTAGTAGCCGCAGTGATTGCGGCAGCAGACCCAGTATCTGGAACAGTAGGTTCCTCTTCAAGAAGCACGTGATCAACGTCTCTGAGTTGAAGAGTGAGATAAATATTTCTCTTCCAGACTTGATAATGCTCTCCATCAAACTTTTCTAACTTACAGAAGTCAGTATTGAGGAGTGAAGCATTAAAGTTTTCCATTGTAGCAATAAAGCTTTGAGATTGTTAGTGCCGGGGCACAATTTTTCGATGGAAAACTGAGAAAATAAAATAATTGTAAAAACAATATTTCAAATCAACACTTCAAGGAAGGTGATTCTGAATTACGAGAATCTAAAAAGATTTCGTAATCAACAGCAATCGATCGTAGTACTTCTAAAAAGAAGATACAATCAGAATTACTGGCAGCAATGAAGAAGATGACTGACGAAAGATGGAAGAACTCCTGCTGGGGTGAATAATCACCGTTGCTCAAAGCTTTATTTGCCCTACACGAACAGCTTCTAGGAACCAGCAAGTTCGTCGGAGAACTTGGAACACTCCTGCTCTTCTGACTCCTCGGATGGACACGAACTCCCGTACAAAAACAACGCTGGTGTGGCGCCTTTCCTCTCTCTCTCGAAGGCTGCTGGAATTCGTAAGCAAATTTTGATCAGAACTGTGTTAAAGAACACTTCTGAATTCTCTGTTTACTTGTACTAAAAAACACTTCGTAAACTTTCTGTGGTGGCTTCTCTTTCTATTCTGTAATCAGCCTTGAGAGAGAGAGGATGCCTTATGTAGGCCCTGCAGCATCCCGAACATGTAGCGACTGGGCAGCGCAACTGGGCCAACAAAACGCCACATTACGCCTCATGAGCCCGAGTCCGAGTAGCTAACCCATGGAAATGAATTTTCCAAGAGCAAAAAGCATGAATGCTTTTATTGTTGATTTAGCCTTTTTCCCATTAGAAAAATAACCCCACATGGCACACCCATGTGCACCTCCACACCACATGTGCATCTCTAAACTAGCAAAGCTAATATATAGAGATACAACTCCTTTGGTCTAGCCGATGTGGGACTAAAATTCTCTTTGAAAAAGACCAAACTCCAACAATATAGAGAATATTGTCGTGTTTCCGGTTCTCTCAATATGAAAAGCAACAAGTTACACCTCTTCTTGCAAGTGCAAACTCCTATAGATTTCTTTCTTAGACTATGTTGATGCTCAAAAATGGCCAAGCCTTAGTCCCGCAATCTACGAACCTGCCATCACATATCTCGCTACGCAGAGTTTCGGAGGTTATGCTGAACAGAGGGAAAGTTAGTATCCCATTGAACAATCAGCCTCACAGAATTCTGCTCGAAGGATACTCAGCGGCAAAGAAAACATCTCTCACATGAAGACTTTATCTCGCTGGATTATGTCATCTTATAGAAAGATGCTATCTCGCAGATAGCATCATCTCAGATAGCATCATCTTATAGAAAGATGCTATCTCGAAGGATACAATCCGAGTTTTATGTGCCAGCATTCACAACCACGTCTTCCTCACTAGTAGATGTTTCGCACAGAATGCGTTCCTACGAGGGCTTTACCATAGAATTCAGCAAATCATGCAGAAGATTGAGAATTCTGTTCATTTTGAAATCTTATGCTATAAATAGCTCAGTAATGGGCTTATTCAAGTTCTCTCATCCGTGTGATATTTCCATAATTACCAAGGCCATAAGCAAGCTACTCATCGCCTTCTCCAACGTGCTTTAACTTAAAAATTGGTCACGTGCATAACCAATCTTCATAAAGGCCAGTTAGCAGCCAACAACTCAAGATCGATCATGTGCGTCCCCAATCTACCAATCTCCATGGCTACACTTCCCTGCAGAAGTACAACATTACGACTCATTTGGCAGTCACTATTTGATACTCTAGAGCTCTGAAGCATCCAAAAAGACCTCAATGTCGTGTCAAGTCTGCGAGTTCATGTCATACCGTCAAATAAGCGAAGCGATCACATACCGATCGAGTCTACTCCGTTACAATTTTCTAGGAATATTATTTGTAAAAGTTTTTTGTTGTATTTACATAATGTGTACTTTTGAATACAAAAGCTTCTTTTATTCAAATGTTAAGATTAAAATAGGATTAGATTTCCTTTCTATTCGGATTCAGATATCTCTTGTATGGATATGGATCTGTTCTCCATATATCCATAGTTTTATGTTTTTATATTATCCATTAATAAAAATAATATTGTTGATTTATTTCATTATATCAGAGTTTAAGATTTTTTTCTTCCTCCAACTACCTGTGCACCGTCATGATTCCTCCTAGTCGTCCGACTCCGACGAGGAGAGATCCGAGTCAACTGATATCAAGGCCAAGATCTATCGGCTCTTTGACCACGAGCAGCCTATACATGTAAGTTAGCAAAACACATGTAAGTTAGCAAAACGCATAGTCCTACCTTTGCCCCATATGCCCGAGGTTTTAAACATGAGCATAGGATTGACTATGATGAGACATTTGTCCCAATTGCTCAGATGACCACAGTTCGCACATTACTAGTTGTTGATGCCGCTCGTAAGTGCCACTCGTGAAGAATGCCTTTCTTCATGGTTCTTTATCTGAGGTAATCTATATGGAGTCCCCTCCAGACTTTTCTACTCCATCGGGACATATTTGTCACCTTTGTCGTGTTATCTATGGTCTCAAGCAAGCTTCCCGAGGTTGATTTGAGTGTTTCAGAAATAATATTTGTGAGGCAGGATTTTAGCCATGTTCTCAGGATTATTCTATGTTTGTGCCGTCGTCACCACAAGGACGAGTTCTTCTTTTACTCTATGTGGATGACATGATTTTGACTAGCGATAATTCAGCAAAAATTGCATCTACTTAGAGGTACCTTCACCAGTAGCTTCAGATGAAGGGCCTTGGCTATTTCGCTATTTTCTTGGACTCAATATTGCACAAGGTAAGAGAGGGATACTTACTTCTCAGCAGAAATATATTTCAAACATCCTTTCATTTGCTGGTCTATATATTGGATAGTCGGACAGTTGATACTCCTTTGGAGCTCTATTTGAAGCTTCATCCACAGATGGTGAACCTCTCACAGATCCTAATCACTACATAGTGGATCTACTTGTGTATCTCTGTCATGCCCTGTCATGACCCGCACCCGCTTTTTGGGATACGAGTGCGTGTCCAAGCCAGCCTACGCCACAGAGTCAGCGGTAGAACGCTGTCACAGCCAAGGTGCTCAAAATCACAAAATATAACATTTATTGCTCATTCACATAACTAAAACAATTTTATAATTTTACAAGTTTTTACAGGTTTACATTTGCTAGAAAATATATTGTCTCACAAAATAGAAAAGACAACTAACTCAACTATCTAGGTTGACCTTAGCATATACATGCCTTTCGAATGCTAAGAGTGGTCGCGGCTAACCTAAAAAATGTTGGTTTCCAGTTAGGAATGAAACAAGCACACAAACTGACGGTAAATCGAAAACACAATAGAATTCACAAGACATGAAAATAACATATGTGAAATGAAACTAGAAAGTAACTGATGTCATGGCATGTCTAGAAAGAAAGTAGATAACTCGACAACATGATGTTTCAAATAGAGAAATATGTAAACATGGTGACATGGCAAGTGGGGAACAAACAAGAAAAACAAGAAAAAGGCAACTATCTATGTGTTTTGAAATATCTTGTTCGACATGCGAACGGCTAAGGGGTAAATCCGGCACCCCGCACGTGAATTGGGCGATTGCTATTAGTCAAGAATAGATATTTTGGGAATGTTTTTGGGTAGTCCACATGTCTACTATGATATTTCTCCGTCCAGCTAGTACTCATGAAATAAGTCGCAAGCATGGTAATCATGTAAATGACAGTCAAGAAGTATAAGTAAATCCATGATACTAATCCGTGTAACAATGTGTCATCAAGCAATAGAGCATATGTATAAACATAAAATGGAAGCTACTATGAATCGAAAGCAATCAGAAAGTGTACTTGCCTGAGGTCCTTAGCTGGTAAAACCGATAGTACGACCACTCAGATGAGTTACTAAAGTCAACACATGCAAAAGTCTCCGGATGCAGAAATAAACATTACCAACATTTTTAGAATAGTCAAATTAGCTAAAATTATCTATCCATAAGTCCAATTCTGGACACAGGAGCAAAATGATAATTTCGGGTCAAAACGATGTCCGCCGTTGGACCCGCTTTGCACCAAAAATCGTACCAAAGTCTATGGTCTCTAAAGTCATCAAACTATATATCTACGATTTTGGTTTGACGAGACGAACCCAATCGTATGTCCAAAGTTGGATTCCGGTGGGTCGTGCACAAATTTGCCCATTGGATCGGGTTGCGGGCCCGCCAAAATAGTGTTCCGGTCGACCTTCTCAGAATCGGACCAAGCTTGGTGTACAGCACCAAAAAAATGATACGGTCTTGTTGGCACAAGTTTCGTCTCGATATGACGAACATGCACAAAGTAATTTACAAATTTATAAAAGGTCGATACGGTGAATTTTGACGGATACGCATCAAATTCGTCGCACACATACGACCAATTTAAATTCTTTCAAAGCCTATATGTCCACGAAGTCGATACGCACCTTTTGATGCTTTCAGTTCGCGACCATGTCGTCCGGATTGACGGGACGGACGTCGTATCGGGATAATTTTTCTAAAAATTTAGTTTTGAAAACCAATTTTTTCTCAATCTTCACAAACCAATAAATTTCTGTATAATGCATGAAATTTAGATCTACAAGAAGGGTTTTGATCTCCTATATGTTTTCTACAAGTCTCTTTAGAAGGTTTTCCAAAGTTTGCGATATTCTGGTCGCAAAACGACCGTAAACATAGAGTTTCGGGACAGTTTCTAAACCTAGAAAATCAAGTTTTTTCTCGATTTTGGAACTCATTTTTCGTCGCACATGATGCGATCGGCACGAACTATTTGAAGAGGATTAAAGATGTATATATTAGGATCATACCGGAAGAAACGGATCGAAAATCGATCAACCACGCGTGGAGAAATTGATTCACGATGTTGTGCGTTTGATGCAACTGTTGCTGCTGCACTGTGGCCGTTTCTGGCCGTCGCACGTGGGCTGGCCGTGCACGGCGACCCGCGATGGTACGCACGTCGGGTCGGGGATGCCGCCCGGGTAAGGAGGTCATCGGGGTGTGAAGGTTTTAAGGGATTCGGCTAGGGTTTCTTGCTCCATCTCTCGGCTTTATATATTCATATATAAATATATATGTGCACGTATACAACAAGCATGAAATGCTCGGGTCCAACTTGCTGTGAGCAGCTTGTTGGCCCATGCTTGGTTGGTGGGGTTTTTTTTCTTTATTTCTTTTGTTTTTCTTTTCTTTTCTTTTCCTTTTTTTTTCCTTTTTCTATTTCTTTAATATATATAAACCTATAAGGATACACACATATATATACTTACTTTATGCAGATACAAGGAAATTTTATAAAATAATTATAAAAAGGAAATTTTATCTAACCAATGGTTGCATTATTTATATTAATTCTATTTAAAAATTATAAATAAAACTCTATTATTTATATAAAGTCTAATACATATATAATACATATACATATATACACTACTGTCCACCCTTGTACTGCTTTAGCCTAGTAAATTAGGAAAATCTAAAATAAAGTATTTAGCAATGCTATCATGTTTCAAAAAATAAAATATTATTATGGTTAGCAATAAATTAAAATATTACTATAATTAGCAATCACATATATGATATATATATTTTTGCCAACCTTCCTAATTTAACAATAACTCGTATATATGCATTTACCTATCCGATACACCTGCAAGTATATGCATAACCTATAAATTTCCGAAATGCTCGAGAGTATCTAAGAAACTTATATGTTATATTCTCCAAGGTAATTAGAATTTAAAATAGCAACTAATGCATATATTATATTTAATATTCAAATTACATAATTTATTCCTAAATTATAAAATGAGCTACCAAAAATTATATATATATACACATCTACATATATGCATGGACGTCGTTGGTCGCACTATATGACCTTCATGGCTTGGCTCTGTCCGGGTCCAGTCCGGACTGGATTGACATAACCGGGTTTCCTAAAAGTCATAATATTAATAAATAACTTAATTAAATTCTTTATAGAGGTCAAGTTGCAACTTGGCCTGGTTTTCCTAGTTGGGACACACTTATGGATGGGCCTTACCTAATATGGCTAATACACTAGTCAAGGCACACGACAACGTTATTCGTGCCATGATTTGTAGTCATCTTGTACTCTAATCTTAACCATGACTTAAGTCCTTCAATAAAAAAACTATTTAAATAAATATTTATAAAAAAACTAAAAATCACCGTTCAATTCAAATAAATAAAATAGAATAAGATTATTTTCAAAATCCCGGGAAGAGGAGTTACACGCCCTAGAACCAAACTACTGGAGAGCGGGGGACAGACACAGCCAGCTACATATATTGAAGTGCAGCCCACCTCGCAATACGGTCACAGCTGTCTAGATGCATGAAGGTTTATCTACAAGCCATCATTCTCTTGTGGTCAAGAACAAGCCTAGTGTCTCCATCTCAAGCACGCAAGTAAATGTTACAAGATATTAGATCATCAGACATACAAAGTAAGGCGTCCCAAACATTATATATTCAGATGATCATGAAGCTAGTCATACTAAATGCGAAGACTAGCAAGAGTTCAAGTCATACATGATCAACCCTAGGATTTTTCAATCATGTTACAGCCCTTAAGCAGATAAAAGTAAGTTTCAATACGAGCTAACACTTGTCCGACGGCTAAATGCCTCAAAAGAATAATTTATAATAGAGCGGAGAACAAAAGAAGAAAACCCACTCGTTGTCAGGGTTACGCCTGGTGTTCATCATCTGACTGGAAGACAGGTAGATCCTCGGGTGCTACACCAAAATCTGGCCATACAAAATCAGCTGGGTCAGAACCCAGAAGAGAAAGTGCCACAAGGGAGGCTTCACTTAAGGACTAAAACCAGCATATTAGCACATAAAGACATAAATGATAACGAAAGACATGAGATAGAGAAGACAAGATGATAAACGATAAGATAACTGAGAGACTATTCCGGTAACCAAGTTACAACCCGTAAACCAAACAAGGACCGGGGTTATAACTCTTTACCTGAACAGAGCTTAGTCTCCAATCATTTATCGACAAGAGTAAAGCATAAACAGTAATGTACTGAAGTAATCATAGACTGGTACTGCCTAGACAAGACTAGACTGGACTCCATCCATCAATCACGGCCAAGCAATGAGTACGGCTTGATACTTTAACTAACTATGGTTATCACAAGCCTAGTTACTACAAGATGCAATGAGATGTTCCAGCAGTCACAAGCCCTGCAGACTATCTAGTTATCCTTCCGCAGGTTGAGAGAGTTGATTAGGTGACTTTGTGGTGCAACACATGACAGTGTGCTGGAAATGTGCCCTACTCGTCGGCAGGCTACAAGTCCACTTGAGGCGCCCAAATAACGGGATTGCCTGTGACTGGGAATTCTCTTTATGATCTACTTGATCAATCTAGTCATTAACTTAGTCAGATTTAGTATGAATTCCTGACCATGGAAATCAGGAATTTATGTCCTAGACATGATACAAGACGGGACACATAGCTTGTACAGACACAATCAAGAGAAATCACCCACGGTGTCAAGATGAGAGTTACTTGTTACTTGTCAAGGTTACTTGTCAGAAGTGCACCACCAAGGGCCACTATCAAGCTTGTACATGTCATGTTTACTTGTTACTTGTCAAGAGTGCGTCACGACGGGCCACTGTTAGAGTTATCATGTCAAGGGGCTTGTCAAGAGTGCGTCTCAAAGGGCCACTATTAAGAGTTATCATGTCAAGCTATATTGACCATGTCATGTTCATATTTATCATGTCGTGCTCCTGCTAAGTGTACTTGTATGCCAAGGATTTACTGGCCAAGGGTGCGCTACGACGAGCCACCGAAAGAGTTATCAAGGAGTATACATGTCATGTTAAGATCGTGCTTAAAGCCCAGAGTACATACGAAACACAGATAATATATTATACAAGGCCATCATGGAAGATGCCCATCATGCTCAAAGGTCACAACTTACAATAAGGACCATGGGGTCAAGCATGGAAAAAGTAACATAAATTATCATGGAAAAATGAAAGGGGCCAAGGACAACATGCGCCCAAGGGCATCATGCGCCAGGGCAGCATGCGCCCAAAGCATCATGGGCCCAAAAAGTAACATAAATTATCATGGAAAAATGAAAGGGGCCAAGGACAACATGCGCCCAAGGGCATCATGCGCCAGAGCAGCATGCGCCCAAAGCATCATGGGCCCATAAACAGGCATGCGCCCAAAGAAGCATGCGCCCGAAGTGAGCATGCGCCTAAAGAGCATGCGCCCGAAGTGAGCATGCGCCTAAAGAGCATGCGCCCAGGGTGCATATACTATGGAAGGGCATACGTTCACCTGCTTAGGGATATGGTGCACTGGAAGACAAGCCTGGAGACTAGCCTCCATGGCTAAGTGGGCGCATACACTACAAGAAAATGTAGCATTTACGGCGCGCAATTTACGGCACGCAGTAACCGCGTGCCGTAAATGACACACTTTTATGGCACGCATATTTGTGTGCCGTAAATGAGTTATTTTTTGTCTTTGTTACGGCGTATTTTGTATGTAAGCCGTCATTGTAAACGTATTTACGGCATGCAGGTATGTGCCCCGTAAATGATACCTTATTTACGGCATGCATTTGTGCACGCCGTGAATGATAACTAATTTACGGCATGCATTTGTGCACGCCGTGAATGATTTTTCATTGACGGCATGCACTTGTGAGTGCCGTAAATGATAGCTCATTTATGGCATGCATTTGTGCACGCCGTGTATAGTGCAATTGATTCTTCTGAGAAACTTTTTCCTATGTAATTGTTTCTCCACTACTACAAAAATAGTTAACAATGACACTTTATAGATGACACTTATAAAAAAATATCATTAATGATACTTTTAATGTCAGCCCATTAGATGGTCTTCAATAATAACTTAATCAATAACACTAAAAATAATAATGTCATGAAAAGTTTACTAAGATGACGATTAAAAAGATAAGGGTCATAAATTTTGTGGATGTCATCTTTTGTGTATGAAAGAAAAGATGTGGGCCTAAAAATGACACAATAGTATTATAAGTCATATTTCACTATAACAAAACAAGGATTTACCAACACAATTTTTTTTAGTTCCTACAATTTTTTACCGTTACAAAGTACCAATGGTAGAAAATAGTTACAAGTTAGAAAAATTGTTAGTAAAAATAACAAAAAAATGAATTTTAATATTATTGCCCTATAATATTTTATTTGTAACACTAAAAATCATTAAAAATTAAATAAATTAAAAAAGTAAAAAAAAAGTGGGCCACGTATGTTATATATGATAATGAACAGTGTTGTTAAGGATAGAAATTTTTATTTCCCTCCAGATCCTATCTCAAGCCCTAGAAATCTCTTGCTATTTTTTTCTACTCCTCTCCTCTCCTCCGAAGGAGGCTCGCTCTTCCACTCCGCCATCGAGCGGCTAACACTTACTAATAACTGCAACTCCCTCCGGTCCCTCACCCAAATCCAGTTGCAGATCCTTTGGCGAGGCCTCGACCAGCAGTCAGTCCGCCTCTCCCTCTTCCTCGTCCTCTGCAACTCCCTCTCTGCTCTCCCTATGCCGTCTCCGTCTTCGACGCCATCTCCGAACCCAACCTCGTCCACTACAATACCCTCCTCAAGGCCCACTCCGACCAACGCTCCCCCCTTCACCTCCCTCTCCCTCCTCCGCCGGATGCGACGCCACTACCAACCTCCTCTCCATCTTGACAAGTACACCATTACCTTCCTCTTTAAGCTCTTCGAGCTCGATTCCAACTTCTCCTTCAGCTCTTCTCTATATTCTGTTACGATCTGCTACGGGCTGGACTCCAACTTGTTTGTTGGCACAACTTCTGTGTGAAGTGTAGAGAGATTGGGAGTGCCAGGAAGCTATTCGATGAAACGCCTCACTGGAACAAGGTTTCCTGGACCGCCATGATCGTCAGGTACCTGATAGTTTATGATCTGGGCTCTGTGCGGAGCATGTTTTATGAAATGTCGAGGAGGAACATGGTGACGTGGAATGCTGTTATTGACCGGTGCATCAAGTGCGGGGATATAGTAAATGCCCGAGAAGAATTCCATCACCTTCACATCGATGTTTAACATGTACGCAAAGACTGGGGATATGGCCGAGGGCTTTGTTTTAGGAAGGAAAGCTTGGTGGGAAGGTAATGAGTTCTCGTGGTCCGTTATGATCTCGGGGTATGCTCAGAATGGGTTGTCCATAGAGGCGTTGAAGAATTTTATGGAGATGCATGATAGAAAGATTAGGATCAACGAGTTTGTCACAATCGGGTTTATGTCTGCGGGAAGCTTCACGTTGGCGAGATGGGTGGACTCGTACATTACCTGGAGCAGATCAACTTGAAGATGGCTCATGTGTTGACTGCTCTGATAGATATGAATGCAGCCTCGACGCTGGTGGTCGTCCTCCCTCTGATAGTATCTAAGGCACAGATTGATGAAGGCCTATTATACTCTGCAAAGAGGTGTGTTACAAGGTAAATATTACTGCACAAATGCTAGTCATTAAAGCTCTAGGTAGCATGCTCATTATTCTCTGAATAAGCTACTTTATTGAATATTTAGCACTAAAACTTTCATAAATCCTGTTAGAGATTAACTTTGACCAACGTCTTTAGAAAATTGCAAATTCAGTTGGGTCCAAATTCACTAAAGGTCTAGGTTTAATGTTCAATGTGTTAAGTAGTGGTACATCTATATAAATTTCATAAAGATCGAGTACATATATTAGTTTTGCTGTGAGCGATGATTTCCTAAGGATGCATTCCAACAATATTTGGCTCTTATAATTCTAGTTATATGCAGTTCTGACATGTGGGTACTTGGCTTGCATAAGCTACGCCAGTCCATTCTGTGGGTCTTGAAGATAAAGACAAGAAAGAGGAGTTTAAGAAACGTTGGAAATGGAGCTTGCAGATGAAATGTTGACTTCTCAAATTGTCACACGGATGAGGTAAAGGGGACTCTGATGGATGTTACAATCTTTATTGCCCCTTTTGTGTAATATTTGATTTAGACCTTAGTTTGTACAAAGTTGAAGACATGCAAAATGAATTCTACCTGCAGTATACACGTACTATGTCATCGAGATTGTCGCTTTTGAATCGTAAGGATACATAGCACCAGGTACTACCAAGTACCAACCTATCTCGTCAATAAATTATCGTTTTTGAATATATATGCAGTCTGCTTCTCTGTTTAATATTAGGTGTTGTTATTTTAGTTCCGTTCTTTACACTATGATTTCTTATGTTCTATAGTATTTGCTTAAACATGCCATGAAGATTATTGTGAACTGTAGTCACTAATTTAATGATCGAGTCAGCACCAAATTGTACTAACTTTGTCCATCTACGAAGACTTTGGAGGTATTTTTCTTTAAGTGTTATCATCATACGCATACAAGTTTAATCTTGTTTCTTTTTTGGTCCAAGGGTTTCATTCGAGTAATTCATGTATCTATTGGTTAATTTGATTGTTTTCGTAGGTGGAAATCATATGTATTCTTGATCAGCTTATATTCTAGGTGGTTTGTATTTTTTGGGGAGAGTTAGGATTCTCAAAATTCATTTTGAAAGAGAATTTTGAGAATCACCTTTATACAATACTTGGTAACCAAGTTCTCGAAAACCACTTTTATACAATCTTAGTTGTGCCTTATTTTTAGTGTTTTGTTTTGATTTACTAAATTTTAACAAATTCTTCGAGCTCGGGATGAAATGGTAAACTACGAAAAAGCGGCAGGTTGAGATAATATTTCATGTCTATTTATTTTTTATTTCACTATATTGATTCCTTTTTCTATTTGCTTCTCATAAAGATTGGTTGTAACATTTATCTGTGTTGGCTGAGAGAGATGTATTTTAGCTAATGAGCTATGCCACTAATCTACATGATGTATGCTGCAAAAAATTGTACTTTGTAGTACCTTTAAAAAAAATTTGAAAACAAGTTTTTAATTTGCTATAAACTATCATGGGGATACACTACAACTATATCATTATTAACCAACAAGGATCCCTTAATCTTATCAGGTTCAGATGTACTAAATGCAAAATTTCAAATGATATGGCCATTTTGACCTTTTTTTATGGCATTTGAGTGTCATTCTTCTTCTTAGCTTTTTGATATGCTTCTAAATTTTTTGCGTCTAGTTTCAAGAACTACATGGATTTCCAAAATTTTCATGTCTCTAAGTAACATTGTGGCGATTGTCAAATATTTAGGTTTTGAATTCATGGATCCTCCCTTATCAACACATGCGACTGAGGAATCTGATGTGAAGTCGTCATTCCGTAAACCCTCACAAGAAGCAGGTAATAGGATCAGTCTCGTCTACATCAGAAGGTATATATCTTGTGCGTTCCAATTTCTCTGCTTTACATATTGGTTATCCATACATTATTTTGAAATTTATATGTATATGCTTTGCGATGATACAATTGTAGCTAAGAGTGCCATCATGTAGTTTGGATTTAAAGGCATAGACAGGGACGTGGATATACGATTGGATCATTATATCTAATAACTAAATAAGTAAAAGCACGTCCCACACACATGTACACACACACACACATAAACACACACATAACTAATTTTTTTCGTCAATAACTTAGTTACTTTGTGCAGGATTGTCCAAACTTATACTGCATTTCGGGTTTGAGGTAGTTTATCGCATTTAAGGAAGCTGCTACTGCCACACTTCCGAAAATTTCATGTTATTATGTGGCATTCCTGTACTATATATCATGGGTTTCTATTATTCGGAGAAGGAGATAGGTGAAGCTATTTTTGAACTTCAATAGCAACTGCTTCCTTTTTCTTGGTTTGCCTAACAACTAGTGAAGAGAGAAAAATGAGTTTTGAAACCAAAAACTGTTCATGTTCATTTATGTAGGATTCACAGAAGTTAGACTGTTGATAGAATTACTCCAGGTCTGGGATAGAATTGTTCTAGGTCTTCATTCCTTCTCCTTACTTCCTCACACTAGTTATGGGACATAGTTGCATATAATTGCTCCAGGTCATAGCATATGCAGGTATTTGCTCCAAATGGAAAGAAAATATCATGGAATCAATTTCCTTTCCTTTTCTTTCCGCGAACCAAACGAGGCCTAATGGTATTCACTGATGTAGCTTTAGATGGGAGGTTCAGTTTTGCACCCCTCCAATGAAATATTAGCAGAGTATAGAAACAAGATAGTAGAAGAACAATAAAATAATAGGGGGAGGATGGATATATTTAAGCACAAGTGAAGTTTGTCTTTAAATTAGTGGCAAATGAAAATTGTTCTGATATGTGTGCCACCATAGGGTATATATACTCGATGACCAGAGGCAGTTATATAATCTAGCCGATGTGGGACTATATGCACAATAGTTAAAAACTCACAAAGCTGGAGGGCCACAAGAAGAAAACAGAAATGCTTCAATTATAGGGTACAAGGGAAAATTCATATCAAGTAGTAGTTGTGTGAAGAAATTTGCTCTCTCAAGGGCATAAACCATTTAGATCAGCTTTTATTTCGTAGGATGAAATTTCACCTCTGATTTAACTTCAAGAAATAAGGAGCAGTGACTTTAACAAAAGCATCTGCTAGTGACACACTAGGCACAGATTTCCAGTAATATTGGATAAGAATATCTTGTTACTTGTGTATCTCTTTAAAGGCATCATTTAGTTCATAGATGGAAAACAATAATACTTTTGCTGAAAGCATTATTTTTTGGAAAATATAGTATTCATCTTGGGGTAATTGTAATTTACACTGATTTATATCTTGGTGTATGGTTTATTTAGGTTTTCGTTTTGCAAGATCAACTGGAAGCAGAAGATTATGCATTAGAGAGGCTGAAGGATAGGCTTAGAAGGAATGAGTTCTAATACTCCAATGTGATTAAAAAGTTATTCCTTCTTTACACTCATGTCAATTTATGAAAATGTTGTTCTTACAACATACATGGTAATACCCTTTTTCAGTTTCAGGCTTTGGAGATCTTTCTCATGGCATGCATTCAGGTTGCTGCTCCCTGATTTCTACTGCTTCATCCCGGTAAGTTAATTAGACTTCATACTCTACAAAAGGTTTGTGGTAAAATAAAAATGTTAAACGTCAAAATTTTGGAAAAAGTCGACCTAGAATCTTGGGAGATTCTACGTTTGGCTTATTATTTCAACTAGGTGCTCCTTGATGGTGATTTTGTAACATAGATTCTATTATTTTCTTTTGCCTGGGCAATTTTGTACCTTGTGGAATGAAAGTTTCCTTGTCAGTTTTTCCACTTTTTCTTGATGTCCGAATGGTTCATACCTTGTGCAACCTATTTTCTAGCTAATTTAGATTTGAAGCACTTAGTTGCTAAAAATAAGGACATATTTTGGACTCCAATTATATTCTCTAGTCTAAGTCTAAGACATATGTGAATGCTCAATATTAAATTTTGGTATATGACACTTCTAACCAAAATGCAGAAGTACAACAATTACTATTTCCCTTGCTCCTATTTTGCTTTTTCTCCTATGGAGTATAGATATTAAGCTATATATACATTTGATTTGCCTAACAGGCCATACAAACGAAAAAAATTACAGTAATTTGGGAGTAGATGGCAGTTCAGAAAGCCAAAGAAACAGAACTGAATAAAATAATTCATATAACAGGTTTGCTTGCTTGAATTTTGGTTTAATTGTTCATATATGACCCCGAGAATATTCACTTATATACCTGGTATGGCAAGACAAGTCCTTTCCTATGGCTTTATACTATCTTGCTTGGAACCACCAAATATGGTCTAACTGGTGATATATGATTGATTGTATGGTCCGTAGGCTGATATTGGTATATGTTATATTTTCTATAAAATGAACTTTCCATATTTGAACATGGAACTTAGATGTTGTCCGATGGGTTATATCACCCAGAAACTTTGCCCATTCTGCAATTGTTATGAGTTTGATATACTCTCTATTTCTAGCAAGAGAGAACACTTGAATATGATAACTCTTTTAAAAGTCAAGTTTGCTTGCTGAAATTACTTAGTAGTTTACTATGTATCAACTTAGAATTTATGAAGGATGTGATACTGGATGTCAAATAGATGTCCAAATAGAATGTCGTAGTGTTTCATCTGATTGCATGACTCTGCTGCTTTATCTTCTCTCTATGCGGAATGTAGTCTCTTCTTGGATTAATGTTGTTTGTTTTATGTTTTTTGAGTTTGCTGATGCAACTATAATTAGTCCAAGGAAGCACGACACTTGTTTTGGTGCAGGAGGCAAGAAATAACTTGATGACCTGATACAAGTGAGACTCCATTCTAAATAGGGTCTCCGTATTTACTTATTGGTTTATGCGATTTCAGTCTGCATCCATGCAGGTAAACGAATTAATGTCTTTCAAAGCTAAATATCTTTATATCAAACGTTTGAGAAGCGGTGGTTAATTACTAATCTTCTGTAGGTGGATAGTGTTAGCAACAATGATGAAGTCTCAAATATTATGAACAATAAAGCTCTTTTCGGAGGAAGCACACCCTTGGCAAGAAAGCTACATCCAATTGACTTGTTGCAAACTGGAGGCAGAAAAACTTTTGGGCTTTAGATCATATGTTTATTCAAAGGTAATAAACCTCCACCTCACCATGTTCACCACAAGAAACCCACATATTTTCTTTTATAAATAGAGAATCAAAACTTACTTTATTCAAGATCATGTAGTGACTGAATGTCTAATACAAGATATGCCCCAACTGATACATATATAGTATATCCTATATATTGCTACTAACAACTCTAACCTTTCCCTCTTCTCATTAACTGATGAAAGACTGAAATGAAGGCCTAACTACTCTACCTTAACTGTTATATAACACCTATTGGTAGGACTTCATATATACACTCAACCTGGACAAAACGAGGGACTGATATCAAAGTCTAATAGGGACTGCTAATGGGGAGGTAAGGACTGGTCAATTAGGTAGCAGTGGAATGAAGTCATGTAATGCCTGAACATTAGCCAACTGAACAAAGCTTAAGTTGGGACATGACCAATGATGAAGAATGAATATATATAGATATTGACTGATACTAGGAAGATTAGGACTGAACATGGTATTTGAACTAAAGTGAATAACATGGTTGAACATGACATTACCATGTGAAGACTGCACAATCGACTTAAGACTGATATCAAATGTGAAAGGGGACTAAGAAATTTATTTAGAAAGTCCGACTAAGAAATTTCCATTATATTATAATGCACAGTCATTGCTTTATCTAGAAAGTAATTTATCTAGAAAGTCTGGACTAAGAATTACCTCTCTAGTGTAGTTCAGAAATTTGGTAATCATGATACAAATTGAATGAAAGCCATGGCTTTGCCACTAATTTCCAACTATATCACCAATATGCTATGTGCACTAGTTTATTGGGATTTTGAAGATTTTTACATAGATTATTTCTTGAATTCTAATAATAGCCTAAATTTATGATCTTGGCTCTTAACGCGAGAATGGTGCCAGCAGACACTTTATCAAACACTTGACCAAACATTTAACACCCAACATGAGTACTATCAAATTCTAAATAGTAAATAAGGTGTAGTTACAGAGATTGTTCTTAGCTTTTGAATAAGCATATTAGCAGAGCGTGGAGTTCATTGGCTTAGAGGAAAACCTAGCACCATGCAATTCAAAACGATGTTATTTTCTTATTTGGGAAGTTACTTCAATCTTTTTTTACTGCTCAAGTATTGAGAATGTTCAAATATGTTTTACCAAGAGTGAGGTTGTGGGAACAACGAACTAGGATTTTGTGACAGGTAAGGAACGTTTTTATTGTCCACGAAACAAGTTCTCCTAAGAACCTTTCTCCTGAATTTTGATGACAAGTTGAAGCTGTTGGCTATATGCTAATATTGTCTGAATGACTTATGGATTGTCTTGTTGGAACTCGAGCATTAAATTCTCATTTGAAGGAACTAGAATTTAGAAGGTTTCTTCTTTGTACTGTCTGGTTTGAGCTGGGTGCACAAGTCCACAGCAAGTAGGATCAGAACAATTTTTTTACCTCATGTTTCTTTCCTAGATTTTGAAACACTGTACTAGTATATAATAATCCATCATGTCTGTAGATATCCATACTTGCCTAGATTCTAGATTACTTTATGTTTCTTTCAGATATGTTTGCTCCAATTTTTTGTATCTATTGTGTGCATTCGGCATTGTGTTTATCTTGTGTTTGGTTACAAACTTCGTATTTACTTTATTTTTCACACATGTGCGCATATTACCGATTTCAATATGGACGAAATGGGACGATTGACTGAGCAATGGTTGTGTTTATGCATACATTAATTTGTGCCCATAATACTCATTTATTTATGTATATTTTTTCACTGTTGTGTTTATATATACATCAAATTGGATATAATGAACTAATTAAAACACATTTTATGTTTGTGCAGGTTATCAATCAATGAAAATATTTGGGTTGTGTTTGAAGCTTCACCTTTGCAACAATTTGAGCCGAAATTTGTCATAGAAGACAATTTATATTTTTTTTCCCGAAAGTAGGACAAATTATGAAACAAGCTCAATTTGTATTGAAATATTGTATTGTTCTTATAATTCAGTACTAAAATACTTTTGTAGTTCATGAAACAATATGGCATGATACTTTGGCATGGCCTTTTGTTTGCTATTAATGTATTTTGGCTATTGAATCCGATTATTTTTATGATATCACGTGTCTGGGTTCTTTTGAATTACGTTTCACTTTTGTAGTTTGATTGGGATTATTTGCCAGTGATCAACTATTTCTTTAACTTATGTTTGTTATGTTATATACTTTGTTTACCATTGATATTCTTGCTTAAATAAATAGGCAGAATTGGTATGGAAATAATAATAATAATAATAATAATAATAATAATAATAATTATTATTATTATTATTATTATTATTATTATTAGATAAAAAAATTCATAAAATATTATTTACAGCACGCTACATGTCATAAATGGTAAATATTAAAAATATCGTTTACGGCATCAAAATATATGCTATATTTGATCATGTGCGAATAACTATTACGGTGTGCATCTATACGCCGTATTTGACCCAACGCGAATATCTATTACGACGCACATATGTATGCCGTGAAAGAGCAATTACGGCACACGAAATATGCCGTAAATGGATGTCGAAATTCAGTAAAAAATATCTATTACGGCGCGCACATGTATGCCATGAAAGAGCAATTACGGCACACAAAATATGCCGTAAATGGTCATCGAGATTCTGTAAAAAAGACATTTACGGCGTTAATATGTTTACATTTACGGCATTCAGAATGCGCCGTAAATAATAGGCTCATTTACGGCATGAGCTTTTACGGCACCAAAATGTATACCGTAAAAGATCATTTACGGCGCGTTTCGCGTGCCGTAAATGATCAGTATTCTTGTAGTGATACCAAGAGCTATGCGTCCAAGCAGAATGAAACATAATGCCTCAGACACATATTAGAGACTATGCGCCCATGCAGGGGGTAAAAGCTTTGGGCGCATATCAAGAGCTATGCGCCCAAGCAGAAGAAAGCAGGGTGCCTTGGGCGCATATATAGGGCTATGCCCCCAAGCAGAAGAAATCAGGGTGCCTTTGGTGCATATATAGGGCTACGCGCCCAATGAAAAGGCTGCTATGGCACATAAAAAGAGCTATGCGCCCAGCACTGTTCTTCTTCTCCATGCCGAGAGCATGAGTTCATGGAACCCATGAACTTCCCAAGTTCATAAATCCCTCAAAACAACTCGAAATCGGGACTTTTAAAGATCTAAATTGGGTAGAACGAAATTCTCTACAACATGGAACAATCAAAACTTGAAAATAATAAAGTTTCATAGATCAAAAACCAAGAAAATTAAGATTTTGAGTAAACTTAGATCTACAAGATTTTATCCACCAAAACCAAAAATACCAAGTACTAAAGAGTCATAAAACTATATAAGGAAGACATTGGAACAATAAAACATGAGATCTCTCATGAAGCAAGATTACACTTGCCTAAGGGTTTGGAAGAAAATAAATAAAGAAGAAAAGTAGATGAAGAAATAAATAAAAGTAAAGAAGGAGAGAGAAAGGGGTTGGGTTATATAGAGGGCTCAACATGATGAACCATCTTGAGCCAAAACAAAATAAACCAAGCCAAGCTAAACCAAGTCCAAATCATGCAAGACAAGTCACATACGGGTCAGAAATCCATACACGTATACTGAAAATACGTATAACTAAAAATGGGAGTGACAATCTCTGTTTGACTAGGCCATATATTTCTCATGCAGTTAGCCAGTCTATTTTCGTGCTTCGATCAGCTCACTATGGTGCCTTACTCCGGATTCTCCGATATCTTCATGGTTCTATTACACGCTCATTATTTATGTCTTCTACATCTACTCTGGAGCTTTGAGCATTTTCTGATACAGATTTGGCAGGAGATTCGACCACCAGACTATCTAATACAATATTCTGTTTACTTCTTGGAGATTCGTTGATCTCATGGCAAAGCAAGAAATAAGATATTATTGCATGTTCTTCTACTGAGGCAGAGTATAGATCTATGGCTGCCACCACCCGGGAGATCGTTCATGTATGTAGAATACTCTCAGATATAGGCATTGCTCCTACAAGACTGACGTCGATTCACTGTGACAACAAGAGTGCTATACAGATTGAAAAAAATTCGTTTTTTCATAAACGATCAAAACACATTGAGATTGTGCATTTTTGGCAGACAATATTTCTCTACCACATGTGACTTTCCTTGATTAGTTGGCAAGTTTATTTACAAAGTCACACCCTACACCGTGATTTCAGCTTCTATTGGGCATACTCATGTTGTTGACCCATCATGTGTTTGAATGGGTGTTAAGATTAAAATAGGACTATATTTTCTTTTCTATTCAGATTCAGATTCCTATCTCCTGTATGGATATGGATCCGTTCTCCCGATATATACTCATAGTTGTATAACTTTTTATATTATCCTTTAATAGAATTAATATTTTTGATTAGTTTCAACATTTTTTATAATTCTTTTTTGTCGAAAATAGACTATTATGTCCAAGTTCAAGTTGACTATAGATTTTGTTAGTAAAAGTAGTACTATATCACTTCTGTAAATATCTAGCTCGCCACTGTAAGTTAGAAAATTTCATGTGTTGTTTATCTTACTAGAAATATATTGTAATCTTCTCTATTGGTGTCAATTTGTCCATTCAATTCAAGTAAATTTTTATGCGATGTAGATTTTAAAGTCATGAGTTCTGCAAATGTTATAATCAAGTAAATTTTCAAGTAAATATATTGTTCTCTTCTCTGTCATTTGCCTCTTACTTCTCACGTTTTGGTTATTATGTATATAATTTTCATGGGCTCAATAAAGAACAATTGATCCCCATATACTGTTAGCAACATGAAAGTGATATTTAGCTCTCTTCTACTGCTAAGCATCATTGGACAACAATTGAGGAAGCTAAACTTGTTGATCGAGTCTTCGCACGCACGGGTGAAGCTTCAAAATACACGAGCACCGCCTTCAGTCAGGTGGCACGCTCCTCCTAATTTGCGGTACCTGCGAAGAACGAGGATCAGTACATTACACGTGTACTGGTGAGTGGCAATTAATTTATGTGCTCTCATTTTGTTCAAAAATTTAGGTGAAACTATACGACATACTTTAGTGATCTTTCTAGCTATTTCTAGTCAGTTTCATGCAAGCAGTTTGATGAAACATAAACAAGATAAATTACGCTAGAACTTACCCATGGCAGAGTATGTCGGGCAACATAAAGCTTACCATCATCTTCCCTGTCAGTTTGATAGAAATGAATAGAAAGTGTGTGATGTGGAGGTCACTGGCATTAACTAGCCATCCTGGACATAGCCTGGTTAGACGGGATCCTTTCAATACAAGTAGCAAGCTCCGTTGCAAGTCCCCGAATTATCCATTGCTTAAATCCAGCTCGGCTATACCGTGTTTCTCCTAGGCCGAATCGGTCCTGTAGCCCCGAGTTACCATTCGAGGAAACATTGCCCTTGTGCACAAGTTGTCCATGACCGTGCTAGACTAAAACTAGTTATTCAAGTATGGTCTATGGTTCATAGTAAACTTAACCGAGTTTGACGTATCCCGTCTTGTCATTTTGCAGTGTACTTTCGTTTGTTCATTCCCTTTGCTTAACACAGTTTGATGGAAAGCATATTATAAGCATGCATGTTTTATGGTAAAGCAGTTCTATAGCAGTTTTATGCAAGTAAGCATGTATAGTTCTATGAAAACAGTTATGTCACATTGAATTCACGACTACACATTTAGCATTCGGATTATTAGTACTATCGATTGATTTGATAATCGAGAGGGTCGAGAAGAGAAGGGTCAGCCACTCACCTTAACTATTTGATTGAGGCACGAGACCCATTGGCTGTGCTAGATTGTGCCTACGCGATCACCTAAAATCACCTAAACAACTGATTAGAATACTGTCTCATTCAATGAGTTCGATACGAATGCGAAGCTTGAAAACACAAGCCATGAAAACCATCGAAAATATTCACAAAAACGCATTCAGAAAACCAAAGCCAAAGAAGCAAGTGCAGCATGAAAAATAGAACAATGGGATGTCTCTTCCGAATCAGCCATAGAGTCCATACTTTAGGTGCAACCCGCTGTAATGCTTGTGGTCCGTATTACGTATTTCTGGAATACGTGTACGTATTTTATTCTGTATTTGCATGATTCCTTGTTAGCTTATATCTTGGCTTGGTTATTTCTTGGATTGGTTCGGCTTGGCTCAGTTTTCTTTGGTTCAATATGAACCAATGTGAACCCCCTACTTACCACCACCATTGTATTTATTAATCCATTCTCTCTATTCTCTCTCTTCATTAATCATCTTCTTCTTCCCCATTACTTCCCTACCTACCAGAGAGAGAAGAGAGAGGTCTAGGCAAGTGCAACTTGCTTCATGGAGGAACTCTGATTTTATTGCTCCATTCTCTTCTTTACTACATTCTAAAGCACTTTAGTATTTGACATTTCTCATTTCCATGGCTGGATTCTTGTAGATCTAAGTTTATTTTATTTTCGGATTTTTTGGGTTTTGATCTATTTAATCCTGCTATTTCTGAGTTTTGATGGTTCCATGTTGTAGAGAATCTCGTTCTGCCCCATTTTTGACCTATGGAAGTTCGGATTTGGGCTCCAGATGAAGATTTTATGGAGCTTGGAAGCTTGGGTTCATGGTGTTCTTCTTCTCTGAAATTTGGGGAAGAAGAACAGTGCTTGACTTGACCGCATGACAATTCATGCGGCAAGTGATTTAGCCGCATGACACTTTCAGCCGCAGGGACTGAGTCTCATTCTTAAGCCGCATAAGTCTGCCTTCATCCTTGGCCGCATGAATATGAATTGAACCTGACCGCATGAGTCCTCAGTTCCTTCTTGCCGCATGGAGTCCCACTTGCCTTCAGCCGCATATGCGCCTATCTCCTTGAGCCGCATGAGTCCAATTCATCCTGGCCGCATGGAGCCTTCCTTCCTGCTTGCCGCATGGGAGCTAGTCCTACTCCCAGCCGCATAGGTTCCTGCCCCTTCAGCCGCATATGTACCTTTCACTCTCAGCCGCATAAGCAGCCATGTTGACTTAACCGCATGCGCCTCCTTCTATACCCAGTCGCATGAACTCCACACTTCCGCTGGCCGCATGAGGCCCAACGTCTTGGAGCCGCATGCGCCCTTGCACATCCAGCTGCATGCGCCCCCCTTGTCTTGGCCGCATGTGGTTCAGTGACCCTGGCCGCATGCGCCCTCCTAATTGGGCCGCATGATTCTACCCTTTCCTGACCGCATATGCTTTAGCCGCATGGCTCTTCTATAGCCCTGAATATTGATATTTTATTAGATATTTTACGTCCATTTTATATCCTTACGCCTTTTGTCGTGAACTTGATAATCATGGATTGTTTAATATGTATGGAAATGATACCTGACATGACCTGATAGTGACCCGTAGTGGTGCACTCTTGACAAGAAAACCTGACATGACATGATAGTGGCCCGTCGTGGCGCACTCCTGACAAGTACACTCGACATGATAACCGGACATAATATATCTTGAGAAGCTGTTGCGACGGCTACCTGACATGACATGACCTGTATAAATTACATGGACACCGTGGGCGATTGTGCTTGTACAAATAAACCAGTCCTGTCTTGCATCATGTCTAGGGAGGGACTCCTGAGTACCACGGTCAGGAGTACCTATTGAAATGGACTAAGGTTAATAACTAGATTAACACATTAGTCATGAAGATATTTCCCCAGCTACAGGCAATCCCGTTACCTGGGTGCGCCTGGGATCTGTAGCCTGCCGTCGAGTAGGGCACATTTCCAGCACACTGTCATGTGTTGCACCCTTCAAGCTACTTAAGGGTACATGCGTTTCCTGGACGATGTACCCACCTGAATTCAACCCTAATCTTTCGTCCTGGATAACCTGGATGGTCTGCAGGGCTTGTGGCTGTGGAGTAATCTCACTGCATCTTGCTAGTAATTAGGCATGTGATAACCCTAGCTAGTTAAAGTATCAAGCCGTAATTCTTGCTTGGCCGTGAAATGATTGGATGGAGTCTAACCAGTCTAGTCTTGTCCTGATCCTGTTCCAGATTATTGAATGACCAGAATGCTTGTATTTATTTTACCGATAAATGGTGAGAAACCAAGCTCCGTTCAGACGAAGGGTTACAACCCCGGTCCTTGTTTGGTTTACGGGTTGTAACCTGGTTATCTGAATAGTTCCATGGTTATCTCGTCGTATATCATCCTGATGTGTTTTCTTTATTTTCCAGTTCTTACTTTTATTTATATCTTGTGCTGATTGCTGGTTTTAGTTCCTAAGTGAAGCTTCCTTTGTGGCACTTGCTCTTTCTGGGATCTGACCCAGCTGGTTTTGTATGGCCAGATTTCGGAGCAACTCCAGAGGATCTACCGCTTTTCCAGCCCGATGGTGAACACCAGACGTAACCCGGGCAACGAGTGGGTTTATTTTTGCTCTCCCACTTTATTGTAAAAATATTCTTTTGAGGCGTTTAGCCGACGAGTACCTGTTTAGCTCGATTGCACTTTACTTACTGTCTGCCTACGGGCTGTAACATGATTGACAGATCCTAGGGTTGATCATGTATGACTAAACTCTTGCTAGTCCTAACATTTTGTAACGACTAGCTTCATGATCAGCTGAATATGTAATATTTGGGACGCCTTATTATTGTATATTTAATGATCATACATCTTGTAACATTTACTTACTTGCTTATGATTGAGACACTAGGCTTGTTCATGACCTTAAGAGACTGCTGGCTTATAGATAAACCCTCATGTATCTAGACAGCCATGACCGTATAGCGAGATAGGATCCATCTCAATATACGTAGCTGGCTATGTCTGCCCCCGCTCTCCAGTATTCTGGTTCTGGGGCGTGACACCCGCTGAATATGCGACTTGATGCCGAAGAAGCCATTCTAAACGAGAAAAGGATCTTAATTCAATCGGTCCCCTTCAATCGAGTCAATTGATCCCGATCAATCGGTCCTGACTTAATCGATAGCGACAATGTTCCTTTCTCGTGTACCCTTTGGACAGAAGACGGGGCAAGACGTAGGGACGGGGCACTACACCATAACCAACTAAGAAAAAGTTTCGTCCTCGAAACTTAAGAAGAGAACCTACCTCTAGGAAAACAACAAAGGAATTTTTTTCTCTCATCTCCGACTTAAGCTCCCAGGTCGACTCCTCGAATGCATGTTTCTTCCAGAGCATGCGAACGAGAGGGATAGCAAGATTTTGAAGCAGTTTATCATTGTGCTCCAAGATTTGCACATGCTCTTCTATATATGATAAGTCTGACTTCAGATTCAGCTGACCAAAATCTACCATATGGCTCGGATCGTACACGTACTTTCGCAACTGAGAGACGTGGAAGATGTCGTGCACATTCGACAATGCTGGCAATAATGCAATCTGGTAAGCTACTGGGACGACTCGCTTCAATATTTCGAAAGGACCTACAAATTTTGGACTAAGCTTGCCCTTAGCTCCAAATCTCGTGACTCCTCGCATGGGTGTTACTTTCAAAAACATATGGTCGCCTTCTAGAAATTTAACGGATCATCGATGAGTGTTGGCGTAGCTCTTCTACCGACTTTCTGCTATTTTAAATCTCTTCCATGTCATCTTAACTTTTGTACAGTCTGCTAGCTCTACCAGTTCCGGGCCGAGTATCTATCATTCCCCGACTTCATCCCATCAAATGGATGATCTGCACATTCGGCCGTACAAAGCTTCGTACGGTGCCATTTGGATGTTGGACTGATAGTTATTGTTATATGCAAATTCGGCCAACGGTAGATGAACGTCCCAGCTTGACTTCAAGTCGATCGCACAGAGTGGTAACATGTCTTCGATAATCTAATTCACCCACTCTGTTTGGCCATCAGTCTGTGGATGATAAGTTGAGCTAAACTTCAACTTGGTCCCCAATGCTAAATAAAGACAACACCAGAATCGTCTATCCCGATCTGAGACGATGGATGCTGAGACCCCATCCAGCAGAACTATTTTATCAAGATAGATCTGAGCAAGGCGATCAACGCTCCAAGTTATTTTAATGGCAATAAAGTGTGCTGCTTGGTTAATCGATCGACAATGACCCAAACGACATCGTTCCCTCGTGGCATTTTCGGTAGGCTAACAATAAAGTCCATAGTGACATGATCCCACTTCCATTCTGGAATAGCAAGGCTCTGCATCTCCCTACCCAGTCTTTGGTGCTAGCTTTAACCTGGTGACAGGCAATACATTACGACACGAAAAGTGCCACATATCTCTTCATGTCGTGCCACCAAAAGACAAAACAGAGGTCCTTATACGTCTTGGTGCTGCCAGGATGTATATTGGTATCCCTCTGAGAGGACTAGTCCAGTCTCGAGTACTCTTGCTCAATGTTGATCTACTATGTCATAAGCTTTAATGAGCGCTTGCAGCTCCTTACAACACGAGTTTTCATCTGAAGGACTCGCAACTTCAACTAAGAAAAATATTGAAAATTGGAACATTTTCGTAAAGCCTTCTTTACAAAAACAACCAACTCTAGATTGAAATGGAATGGCACTTGGCTTGGCTAGGAGTCGTTAAAGGCTAGATATGAAAATGAATAGCCCTGGAATGTTTTTAATAGGAGTCGTTAAAGGCTAGATACGAAAACGAATAGCTCTGGAATATTTTTACAGATATCCAGGAAGACCAAAACGTTATGGAAACAACCTAACCGAAGTTGGATAGAGTTGGGATCGAACTCGGACAGAGTTGGGACCGAACTCAGGCCGAACTCGGGTAGAGTTCTCTTATGAATATCTGCTCAATTTTTTTATGGACTTTTGTATGTGTATTTGATATAGGATTCGGTATAGGTTTAGTATAGAATGTGGGGTATACAGGTAGGCTTATTTTGGACAGTGGAATTGAGTAGAAAGACAGTTGCTAATTCGATCAACCTCACATTTTTCTAGAATCAATAAAAGAAAATATACAAAATAAAATATAAAACAATTCTTGATCTGTATATGTAGTTTTTGTATAAAGACGACAAGTAGTAGCTTGTTGGAAGTAGACGTTCTATTCTTTGTACTTATAGTGTATTATTTGCGTATCGACTAAAGTTTATCTTGATTATCAAAATCAGGTGTGACTATGACCAATGGGCCAACAATTTTAACAAGCCTGGAGGAAAGAAAGCTTGCACTTGCATTAAGCTGGATTTGAAGAAAGCATATGACATGGTAAACAGAGACTTTGTATGTGCTCTCATGATAGCTATGGGGTTCTTGGATGTGGGGGTGGCCAGAATCCGGGAATGCATTTCAATAGATACTTTCTTAGTTCCGATCAAAGGTCAACTGCATGGTTATTTTTGAAGTAACTGAGGTTTACGACAAGGTGATCCGCTCTCTTCGTACTTATTCATCATGATTGTCATGGAGTATTTCACTTGCCAAATTGATGTGGCGGTCCACTGGAAACAGATCCAACCTATATATCGAAGGATACAACCTCATGTCTCTCACTTGATATATGTTGATGACCTTCTAGTCTTCCTGGAACCATCGATGGGAGATTTTACGGGAGGTAGCAGACATAACGACCAAGTTCGGTTCATTCTCTGGTTCTCTTCGACAAGGATAAAAGCAAAATATATTTCAATATCCACTATCCAGATAAAGAGGAAAGGGCCGATCTGCTTGGGGTTGTGAGAGGGGAGCTCCCCGTCAAACACTTGGGGATACCTTTAACAGTTAATTATGAAAGAGAGGTTGACTATCAGAACTTTGCGGACTGTGTTCAATACCGAGTTGAAGGATGGCAAGCACATTGCCTCTCCTTCGGAGGATGTATGGAGTTACTCAGATCAGTAATCTCGGCCATCGCTACATTCTGGTTATAGTCCATACTACTTCCCAAATCTACGATCCGGTGTAGAAAAATTATGCTCTAACTTTGTCTGGCGTGGAGGGATACAAGCAATCGCTTGGGACATTATATCGACCGAGGAAGGAGGGGCAACCAAGAGAATTGCTCATCGGGAAGACAGGTGGACACATTCTGAGGTTGACAAACGAGAATGAGACGTAGTTCAAACTACTGGAGGAGGGGCAACCAAGAGGAAACCAGAGGGCCAGACACAACAGATCGAGGCCTTCTCCCACGGCTCGTGTTAGCTCTTGATCCAAGAAGAGATAGAGACCATCTTATTGAGTGAAGTTAGACATGCTGTAGTGCTTGAGAGAGTAAGGGTGCAGTGTGAGTTGAGTGTATATCGTAAGGGAATGGCAATTGACCCCATTCCCACTTATTTACATTGTCATGAATATAATACAATTAACTTCTTCTCTCTCTCTCTCTCTCACACACACACACATATATATATATATATATATATATATATATATATATATATATATATATATATATATATATATATATATATATAATGTGTGTGCGTGTGTGGGTGGGTGAACATAAGCTTCATGGCTGGACGGTGGATTCGATCCAACAAGGAAGCACTAATTTAATTTACTAACAAGTAAAAAAAAAAAAAAAATCTCCAATGCGGACCACGTGGATTCTTGGAGATGATTTGGACTAGACTTTTGTTGAATGTTCTTATACATGCTCATTCATCAGATAACTTGTACAAAAGCTAAAGCCTTTCAGTAATGTCGTATATCCATAATGCTCTTTTACCTCCTAACTCAGTTGGAGGTGTACTCTATACATGAGTAGATAAATGGCAAGAGAAGCAACAATAGGATACTAATTAACTTATAAAAATAGGTACCAAAGTTATACACACCGATATTAAGAAGGTTTATGGCCCTTTGCCTTTTGGAAAGCATCATAACAATGAGTCTGACATTTTGGACTCAGATTAAGATCATCACCGAATCGGAGCCTTCAGCCTTGAGTAGGTTTGCGCAGAACCCTATTGAGAAACTCTCCAAGAGCCCATATTGGAAATATATTTCGGTACGACGAATAGGTCAGCATGCAGTCATTGACAAAAATTCCCATAATTTCCTGCAAAATATGGGAGGTTGAGGTTGGGGAAGGAAAATAAGAACATGTTGAGAATCACTGGAAGGCGATCAAAGGGTAGTTAAAGCAAAATCAGTAAAGATGATGGTAACCAAGTACACAAATAATGGTATGAGATTGCAAGGTACAAAATGGATGCAAGTGAAAGGTATTTAAATGCAAATTAGGCTAAATTAGTATGACACAGAAAAATGCAAAATGTGTATTATTAATTTAATTTGTAGGCACGTATGTTTTCTAAAATTTATTAGTAATATGGGGCTAAACATAATGTTTTACGAGTTAAATATTTGGGACAGCAATGCCCCAACTTTTAAATATTTCTCGTTGGTAGAGGATTAAGTAAGAAAATTGTAAATGTTAAGGGCATCTCTTGCAATTACAATGACAAATGAATAAACATTTTTGGTATTTTATACTGTCATGTAACATTGATAATTTTTTTGAATGTAGTATAATAGTAATTATTTGCATTAAGAATATATTGGCAACTCTATAAGTAGCCTGGATACTAAAATTGAAACTTTTCTTTAGCTAAAACATAGTACAGTATTAGAATATTAACAAGGATCCCCAAAGGCTTCTTTAACAATCTATTGATTATGTACTATAACAAAACTACTTACTTGTTGAGGAAATTCGCCATCCTCTGATTGCATATTAATCAACGCTTTTGCTGCACGATTCAGAGGCTCTATATCTCTGTCAGCCTGTACGGATTTACAATGTTAAGTGATGTGATCTATTATTAGAATACCAATCCAATTAGAGAAGCTTGTCTAATTGCATGTATATATATATATATATATATATATATATATATATATATATATATACATGCAATTAGACAAGCTTCTCTAATTGGATTGGTATTCTAATAGTATATATAAAAAAATATATATATATACTATTAGTGTGTATATATATATATATATATATATATATATATATATATATATATTTAATACAATTTGCACATCGAGTCGTGGTGTACTGGTAACACCACCGTGCACCGGGGGTGAGGGCCGGGTTCGAGCCCTCCCTCCTACGGAGGTGGCTGGGTGGCGGTGGTCACGGCCTCCGGGCCAAGGTCGGGTGGAGTCGTCCACCGGCTTTGGTGTTTAAAAAAAATATATATATATTTTTAATACAATTAACCTTTCTTATATATATATATATATATATATATATATATATATATATATATATATATATAAAGAAAGGTTAATTGTATTAAATATATATATATATATATATATATATATATATATATATATATATATATATATATATAAGAAAGGTTAATTGTATTAATTTTAACAAAAAATGGATGATAGAACTCAAACGCCTACCATCCGTATCGCATCCAACAACTCAAACAAACCCACTAGACTCATACAACTAGACTAAACTCAATACATCTAGTTCCTTTTCGTTGACCGGAAACTAAGTGTGACTTTCAAAGAGGCCTTCTGATTCTTCCTCCGAAATCTCTCCTTTCTTGATGGACCGTTCTTGACTATCGATAGGGGTACTATCTAGACTAATTCATTCTCGATACGTAGATTGGATCTATTCAATCCTCAAGTTTACTCAATCATCAATCACAAGTCCAAACATTCTCGAATTTTCCTTCGCATCGAACCAACAAGTCGAGACAATCAAAGTTGTCGCGTCCTGATTTTCCGAGTTTGATCATTCCCGCGACATGAATCACCATGTCAGCGCTCATGCGGAACGATCGTCCCAAATCCGACGCGACGCATGTGCGAGGCTAGAGTTGCGCTCGCGCAAGACAAGAATGTCGACGTTGTGGTTATCCGCATAACCGTCAAGACACTTCTGTTTTCATCCACATTTACTTCAATCAAAATCCTAAGTATAGCATCCGTCAGAACAATAACACTTACACGATCGTCATTCCTTGAATTAGAGTGCCCCGAGTTATCGCATATCGATCTTTGATACGCCTCAATACCATCGATAATATGCGTAACCTAACGATCTTCCTTTGCAACGAATTTTGAGTCGTGCGAATGATGCCATCGTCCGACTGAATAATCTTCTCAACATTCAAATTCAAGTTCGATCATTATCCCTCGAATCATTCACAACATCAATTTTCTCAAACCCAAATTCGTGTATCGTTCATCCGTCTATCTTAAGTCATCGACCAACATTTTTCTTCAAATCACATCATTTCTTGCTAACTCAAATCATCTAGCAACATTCATTCCAATTCTTGGAGTCATTTTTGTAACTTCAAAATCAAACCTTTCATGCACACTATCTTCCCGTCATGCTAACTTTTCGTATACGATCCGTATCAACTTCCTCGATCAAGTCATCCATTCGTACACCCTAACTTTTCTTCGATTCAGTTTTACCTACTCAATCATTTTCGTGTTTCATACTCGCGCAATCCTCAATCCCGTGCGCGTCAATTTCTAGGTTGTTCGAATCAACTCGTCAAATCTCAAGACTACAACTTATTCAACAATACTCAATCTATGGCTTTGCATACGCGCGACGCTTGCTGATATACTCATTGACACCCCATATCCTCAATCGATCGATCGACATCCCTGAGGCTATTGCATATACCACTCAGGGATGAAGTCATTCAACAAATCCTCAACTTATCATTCGATTCACAATCTATTTCCTCGAATTTCCGTCCGAACGATTCCTGAAATTTTAAGCACGCTCATCTATATCGTACCGACGTTATCGCCGCTCGATAGCACCCCTATCGATAGTCATCCCAATTACTCGATCGAGTTCAACTCATTCTTGCTCGACACATTTTCAATCTCGCACTCGACTTTGCTAAGGTCGACACAAATTTGGTGTATATGCCCAGTCCGACTTAGCCAACCGTGCTTACGTGAACCATCTTTTTGTTTCTTGTCAAAAACTGTTCTCCTACGTTTTACAAATTATTTAGACTTATTGTATGGATATCCCGTGAGACATTTGAGAGAGCGCACCAACGATATCAATTGCGGAAGCAACAGAGTTGAAGAATTCAATCGAAAGTCCAAGGACGTAAAGCCGTGCTCTGATACCATTATGTCACGCCCCGCTCCAGTAGGAGCGATCGTGCAAGGCGGGTTCCATAACGGCCGATTCCAGCGGCTACGACGGAATCGTCGTACAGAAGTCCCAAGCAGAGACATTGAATATGCCAACAAAAATTTAGAACAAAATACAAGTCATTCAAAAGATGCATTTTATTGATATTGAAACAAGGATTACAATGGAGCGCAAGGCCAAGATTACAATCACTCAAGCTCACTCTTCTCACATTACAAGTCACTCAGCTCTCTCTCATCTCTCAATACATGTCTCGAGCCAGCGGATGCTTCAGATAGGCGACGTCCATACATTATATCCCGTATAAGTCCTGACTCAACGCGGTCGCACGCCTCGAATCGCCAAGGAACTCCGTGCCTCGACGCATCCAAGTGAGCTCCGCGCCACGAGCTTCTACCTGTGCCTGCACATGAAAACTGTGTGGGTGTCAGTACTCAACTGTACTGGTGGAATGAGCTCCTCGTCCACCCATACAAAACCGACACGTTCATTTACTTTGTGCAACATAACCCTTTTTTGATTGTCTTTCTACTCTTGCCTTAGGATCGGTTTTAGGACAGATGTCTTGGCCTATTTTGTGTCTAAAGACCATCCCGTGCTTGCAACAACGTTAATCTATCAAGTCGTGTTTGCCTTACGGCCCAAAATCAGAGACGCGACTACGCGATAGTACCAAATTTCCTTGTGGCCGTGCTACAAATCCATCGTGCCGTGCCTCGCAACTCAGTGTGACTTAACCATATCGCCGCCTAGCGGTCCTTGCTACTTTGATCACCAACTGACCCAATCAAGACTTGTGGGCTAAGTGTCACTCGACCGACTTTGCCTTGCGGCGATTCCTAACTTAAACTCGAAATAATCCAAATCCAACTTATGCAACTTACATGCCAACGCTTAAGACTCGACGCCACATCTCTTGCCAAAGCACGTCGCCTATGTTGCAGCCAATCTTAGGCCCAAACATTGTGTTCTAACCATACACACATTCAACTGGACTAAATCCAAAGACACGGGGATTGCCGCCATGCCGACTCATCAATATGAATTAGTCACTAGCACCACAAGCTATTTGAACTTATAACTTTGCTATTCGGCAACCCTTTCAGCGCAAGAAGTTAGCCCCACTGAAAGTTCCCGAATAATCTGAGTGGTTCGTCCAGCTCGGCTATACCGTGTTCCCCCCAGGACGACGTGGTCCCATGGCGCCCAGGGTTGCCGCTCGTGGAAACTCCTACTTGTCGACAAGTTGTTCAATGACTATGCGACTCGAACTGACGTCTCACACAATCATTCTACTTCTAGTGTTACCATCTCTTTTAAGGCCAAGTTCAATACTTCTCACATCTGAGACCTCGCCTCGACGACCCATGGTCGCGAGCATTCTTCTTTCTTACCCTATCCTTTCATTCAACTCAAGAACACTATTTGAAAGCCCTTTTTCCAACTCAATGAATCAACCGTGACTCGTACCTTAGAAACACTAAGTCCGTGATATCGTGCCTTACACCAATTGATGTACTGGATGATACTACCGCCCAAGACATACCTATACAACGGGCCTTATGGTCGTGGAACCAAGTAATTTCGTCAACCGCAGAAAACATGGGACAATGCTGAAAAAAGACTTTGGTCGACCGACATAACTTTGTCTAACTTAACTCTGCAACAACTTGACGAACAAAGACTGCGTCAAGCTTTGCCTCAATGGAACGTGCCGTGCACGTGTCCGGCTTGAACAAACAAGCTATTTGGTTTCCTAGACTTATGCCACAAGTTGTGCAATGCAGCTTAACCAATGGGGCGGGCAAAGGCTATGCCAAGCCTAGGACAATGGACCGTGCATGCTTTATCAAGCATTCATGCAGGTGACGCCTATGACTTAGGCTACGTTCATAACTTCGCCTACTCAACCAACTTTCCTTCTCCCAAGCCACGGGACAAAGGATCGAGTGTCATTTTTAAAGCCATCGTGCAACAATTCTAAGCCGGCCGTGGGACGTTTTTCATGTTCTAAACTCGATTCGACCAGTCGGGATTATTCCCTTAGCTATGTGGATACGTCTCTTTTATTATCAAGCCTAACTTGTGCAAGTTGAAAACATGAGATTTATTATGTGAAGGCTAAGACGAGGCAAGTTCACCATGAGGTGTTCATTTGCACCTCCGAAAAAGAACTTTATGAGTCGGCTATCCCAGAGATCTGCTGGGAGACAGCAGTCGCTCATTCTTCCAGGTTCCAGGCGATGTTTCGCTTCAGAGTTTGGAGTGTTTGGGAAGAAAAGAGATATGTCAAGTCCTTCCCGTCTTACCAGCTTTGGGAACTTCATCGTCTCGAGGGTGATCCAGGATTGCATCAAAAAATTATAATAAGATGTTACACAAAATGATACTGTGTGATATAATGAATCAACCGTGACCCGTGCCTTAGAAACACTAAGTCCGTGACATCGTGCCTTACACCAATTGATGTACTGGATGATACTACCGCCCAAGACATACCTATACAACGGGCCTTATGGTCGTGGAACCAAGTAATTTCGTCAACCGCAGAAAACATGGGACAGTGCTTAGAAAAGACTTTGGTCGACCGGCATAACTTTGTCTAACTTAACTCTGCAACAACTTGACGAACAAAGACTGCGTCAAGCTTTGCCTCGATGGAACGTGCCGTGCACGTGTCCGGCTTGAACAAACAAGCTATTTTGTTTCCTAGACTTATGCCACAAGTTGTGCAATGCAGCTTAACCAATGGGGCGGGCAAAGGCTATGCCAAGCCTAGGACAATGGACCGTGCATGCTTTATCAAGCATTCATGCAGGTGACGCCTATGACTTGGGCTACGTTCATAACTTCGCCTACTCAACCAACTTTTCTTCTCCCAAGCCACGGGACAAAGGATCGAGTATCATTTTTAAAGCCATCGTGCAACAATTCTAAGCCGGCCGTGGGACATTTTTCATGTTCTAAACTCGATTCGACCAGTCGGGATTATTCCCTTAGCTATATGGATACGTCTCTTTTATTATCAAGCCTAACTTGTGCAAGTTGAAAACATGAGATTTATTATGTGAAGGCTAAGACGAGGCAAGTTCACCATACGGTGTTCATTTGCACCTCCGAAAAAGAACTTTATGAGTCGGCTATCCCAGAGATCTGCTGGGAGGCATCAGTCGCTCATTCTTCCAGGTTCCAGGCGATGTTTCGCTTCAGAGTTTGGAGTGTTTGGGAAGAAAAGAGATATGTCAAGTCCTTCCCGTCTTACCAGCTTTGGAAACTTCATCGTCTCGAGGGTGATCCAGGATTGCATCAAAAAATTATAATAAGATGTTACACAAAATGATACTGTGTGATATAATGAATCAACCGTGATCCGTGCCTTAGAAACACTAAGTCCGTGACATCGTGCCTTACACCAATTGATGTACTGGATGATACTACCGCCCAAGACATACCTATACAACGGGCCTTATGGTCGTGGAACCAAGTAATTTCGTCAACCGCAGAAAACATGGGACAATGCTTAGAAAAGACTTTGGTCGACCGACATAACTTTGTCTAACTTAACTCTGCAACAACTTGACGAACAAAGACTGCGTCAAGCTTTGCCTCAATGGAACGTGCCGTGCACGTGTCCGGCTTGAACAAACAAGCTATTTGGTTTCCTAGACTTATGCCACAAGTTGTGCAATGCAGCTTAACCAATGGGGCGGGCAAAGGCTATGCCAAGCCTAGGACAATGGACCGTGCATGCTTTATCAAGCATTCATGCAGGTGACGCCTATGACTTAGGCTACGTTCATAACTTCGCCTACTCAAACAACTTTCCTTCTCCCAAGCCACGGGACAAAGGATCGAGTGTCATTTTTAAAGCCATCGTGCAACAATTCTAAGCCGGCCGTGGGACGTTTTTCATGTTCTAAACTCGATTCGACCAGTCGGAATTATTCCCTTAGCTATGTGGATACGTCTCTTTTATTATCAAGCCTAACTTGTGCAAGTTGAAAACATGAGATTTATTATGTGAAGGCTAAGACGAGACAAGTTCACCGAAACTATCCCACCTGAGCGAGGAGTCGCCTCGACCGAGCGATGTCTCCGAGCAAGCCGTTACAAGGCTAAGTCCGAACGCCGTCGGCGTTTCGATTCCTCCGATTGACTGAACGGGACGGGACACTACAGCCACGTCCTCCAAACTGTCCGCGTCCACCTAACTGTCCACGTCCACCACCTAGATCTCCCTCCTTAGGTGGTTTGATGCAAGCATACCGATGATGTTTCATCTTCCTGTGGTTGTAGTACTGTCGGTTGTGCTGCCAGGGCTCTCCCATAGGTCCTGTATTGCTCTAACCGGTAGCCGCCAGTGCTAACTTTACTTCAGAAGGACCACATGTCCCTGCCTGTAGCTTTATACGAGTCTCCTCTTGGATCATGGCCGAGATAGCCTCCGCAAGGATGGGAATCTTCGGTTGGACTAGAAGTAGTGTTGTCCTCTGAGCAAACACTGCAGCCAGGCCTTTAAAGAACTTCATCGTCCTCTCCTGCAGATATACCTGTCTCTTCTTACACTTCGGGTCCCCACAGCTCGCCCGAGCTGAGGAGTGATCATAATCCAACCACAGATGCTCCAACTCCGTGGCATAGTCCTGCACCGTCTTCTCTTCCTGTATGGTGTCGTCGATCTCCCCTTGATTTAAAAAAAACCATAAGTTGTTCTCTACACCATCGTAGATCCTCCTCAATTTCTCCCACACGTCCTTCACCATCTCGATGCTATCCACTGTGGCGACGATCGACTGGACTAAAGAATTGAGAAGCCAAATGTAGATCACCATATGAGTGGACTCACTCGTTGTGTTCTGCCGAGCCCTCGTCCGGCTCTGTCTTCTCTCCTGACAGAAAACCCTCCAGGTTCTTTTCTGCAAGGGTTCTCCTCACTCGCCGTGACCAACTCAGCTAAGTAGATGATCCATCAAGCTTCAGATCGATGGAGGGAAGCTCCAACTTCGTCGATGTTCGTATCGCACTTTTACCAGCCGACAGTTTCATCAGCTTCATCAACGTTGCAACCTCCGCATGGTCCAGCTTCTTGATGATCTCCTCCATCGATCCTCTTCTCCGATCACCTCACACCCGTTCCACAATTCACGCTCTTCGTCCTCTCCTAGATCTGATCATGTATCTCTCCTATCGGATCTAGACCTTTAACGTCCGAAACAATCCCCTAGGAGACTTCGGAAACCGCTGCTTCAGGGTGGTGGGGTCGATGGGCCGACTGACAGGCGAGTGGGCTCGTCGGGAGGGTGTCTCCGAGTAGCGGCCGTCGCGAGCAGCAGCAATGGCAACACCGTGCACGTGCGGTGGAGGTGCACGCGGAGCAGCGGCCGGCTTGCGCACGAGGTGGTCGGTGTGCAGCTGTGCAGCGGCAGGTGGAGGTGGTGGCTGTGGTGGTATGGATGGTGATGGTTGTGACGACTAGGGTTAGGGTTTGGAAAATGTGACGGCGGCTAGAGTTTTTGTGGCTCTGATACCATGTTGAATATTTGTTGTGATTTTATTGATAGTCTCTTGGCTATATATAGCCTTACAATCCTCCTCATTACATTAAACCCTCTGTGGAATATCATGTGGCATATTCTGACATACCAAATATACCAACAAGATATTCCAATATACTTATTCTAATACCAAATATACCAATACACTTATTCTAATACCAAATATACCAACAGTAATTCTAAATTTGATCATAGTACAACTTAAGATGGCATAAGGCTGATGCATAAGAATTAACAGAAGGTAGCATAGAAATCGATGCATATAACTCAGCTACGTTAGTATCTACCAATATGTGAACCCTATTTATACTTATTACAATGGTGCAAATTAACCCATTTGGTGTGAGAAAAATATATAGAAGTAGCATATGAAACTTGACTCATGTCTACTTCAGAACTAAGAAATATGGTAAAATGGTTCTCATGAAACAGACCTGCCCAGCATCAATTAAGGCTAACATGGCCCATGCTGTATTCACCGCATGAGATCGACCGCCTTCAAGATTTGTGTAAACCTGTTGAAAGGAGGTGAGGAATCGAATATACAATATCAGAATGGAGTCCATCAAAGTACAGTTTCAATTAAAATCTAGCAATATTCCGTATTCAGTAATTCAATAAGTAAATGTCTAATGAGTGTTGGTGTGAGTCATGAGCTATAATCAGTTGTAATTCTGTTTATAATGATAGAGATTAGAGGATTTATAGGGATTGTAAAAATACACTAGACCATGATGTTGAACGGTCTATATATGTACCTCTAAGAGAGAAGAATATATGATATTATTCAACTCTAATTTACCCAAGTCGCTGCTGGTTTGAGTTGGTATCAGCACAGTGATCGTGGGATCTTGAAATTGCTTCAGCAACTATGACTAACTCCCCACCACCACCACCACCATCCATGATTTTTTTCACAAGAACCCACGCGATTCCGTATGGTGTGAAGCTAAATGATTCCAACTATTCCTTTGGTCACAAAGTTGTCGAGACCTTTGTTGCAGGCCAAAGCAAATCAGGTTATTTAACTGGAAAGATTAGAGAGTCTTCTCCTGATGATGATTCGTATGGAAAATGGAGGATAGAGAATGCTCTTGTTAAAGGTTGGCTCATCGGTGCCATGGAACCCGATACAGTGAATCTATTCGTTCGTCTACCCACAGGCCACGGTGAAGAATATTTGGAAAGCTGTATCTTAGACGTATTACCAAGGTGTTGATAGATCAATGATCTTTCTCGTCAGGTCATGCAAATGAAGCATGAGGGTAAATATGTTTCTACATATTACGCTGAACCACGTGCAATATGGCAGGAATAGACTATCGGGAAGTCAATCACATTCACACAACCTGACGTTATATAAGCTCGACGGAAAGATATTGATGAAAAACGTGTTATATTTTTTTGGCTGGTCTTGATGACATGTATGATCGTGTTTGAAGTGATATTCTTCATACGGAACCTTTTCCAAATCTGGAGGTTGCTTTTGCTATTGTTAGAAGCGAGGAGCAGAGAAGGAACACTATGCTAAACAGTCATGCTACTTCGAGTGTGGCTAAACAGTCATGCTAGAGGTGAGGACCAGGCTTGCAAAGTACGGACAGGACGCCATCTAGTTAAATGATGCGAAGAAAGATGAGGATGTCGTGGAGGACGTCGAGCGCGGTAGTGAAAGAGTGAGTTGTGTGTTGTAATGAAGTCCCAAGTATATTCCTATGTTGTCTGGTTCGAATGATGGCGTGGCAACGTTCACCGTCCTTGAGCCGGGGCAGATGAATCTCCTCTTGGAGCTTCAGTTTTCGCACATGGCACATGCACATCCTCCTGAAGCCTGACCTCAAGGGCCGCGAACTCATCATCATCAGGATGAATTTGCAGTTGATACTGGAGATCACACAGCTCCTTTCCCATCACAAATAACTGAGGCCTGGGTCGGTTTTTGTTCCACTCTTTAAGTTCTCTCTCCTAACAGCCTTTCGGCACACAAGGAAACAAAATTGTTTATTGCCCACGACTGGGATTTGGAACGCTGCATCACCGAATTCAAGTAACCAGCTATCCCAGGCCAAGAGTTGCAGTACTGGAAAGGCCGAGCCCAAGAAGTAACGCCTTTAGCCACCCAACAATAATAGGGGTGTGATCACTAGTCACAACTTTTTACTCCTGATTTGAGGGAAAAAAACTCTATCCACTTGTTATTGCACACTTGTTGCACAGGGCACGGTCTAGCTGACACGAAATGGGTTCCACTATGCTATGTTGTTCCACGACCAGATGTGTCCAAACCTCAAACACACACACACACATGTATAATTCCATATCCTAGGGTCCAATCCATTGACATCCCTATATATTACCTTGATGGTTAAGTATGTTTCTTACCCAGTTCAGGTCAATTTTATTGTTGAGAATCAATAAGGTACTTTAGTCCCACATTGGAAAATGTAGTATGAAGAGGAGTTGGAACCTCTATAAGTAGCAAGTAGTAGTCCATCAATAAAATCATCCATTATTCATTTTCTACTTGGTATCATAGCCATAACCATCCACCCCTCTCCCAAAAAAAAAAAAAAATCCCCTAACCAGGCTCCAGCAGCGCACCCCCCCCCCCGGCTCCAGCGGCGGCCCCCCCGGCTCCAGTGGCGCCCCCCCCCCCCCCCCCCCCCCCCCGCTCCAGCGGCGACCCCCCCTATCTTCACATGTCATTTTTTTGTATTTTGTTCATATAACCCTGTTCTTCACATGTAATTTTAATTTTTTTGTTTTGTAAAAAAAAAGGAAAGAAAAAAAAGAGAAACAAAAGAGACGGTGTATTTCGAAGACAGAGGGACATCAAATGCTTTATTTGCCCCCCTTATGTTCCTAGATTACACCGTCTGGAATGAACAAATGCTTTATTTGTTCTCCGATCTTCACATCGGGATCTACACGGAGAATGATCGTGTTTTTTCTACGGAGAATAATCGTGTTTTCTCCTGTGTCCTGACGTGTTCACTCTACATGCGCGCGCCGGTGTTGGCCACGTTTATAGCGCATTCGTAGAGTAGAAGACGATGAAGCTGTCAACGAAGACGACGACTAGCAGCCGACGACGACGACGACTAAAGCTACAGTTGAAGAGGCCATGGATTCGATCGCTGGAAAACTGACAGCACAAGAGATGAAGACCTTGGTTGATGATATCTTGTCGAAGAGATTGACCGAGGCGTCCCCAAGTGTGACCCATACTGATGTGGATCCGTCACCCTACAAAATGGAGAAGTTGGAAAAGCTGGAGAGTTAGAAGGAACGTCCAACTACTTGAAATGGTCGCGGCAGACGATGCGGACGTTGAAGGGACGTGGCTTGGTTGGCTATGTCAATGGCCAAACCAAGGCGCCCGCTGATCCCTCCTCAAAGGAGTTTACTATTTGGAAGATTGTCAACAACGTAGTGGCTGGATGGTTAACAGCCTCCTTGACCGACCAGGTGTCGGGCAATATAGAGGCAATGGAGGGTGCTGCTGATATCTGGCGGACTTTGAAGGATATGTATTCAGGCTCGGGCAACCCTATGCGGGTCTTCCAACTACAGGATGAACTCGATAGGGCGGCACAAGACGAACGTACCATCTATGAGTACGCAGCCCTGTTGAAGAAGTACTGGTCTGATCTGGAACCATACTATGGTTCGGATGCAGGTTCAGCGTTTGGTGACACACCTAACACAGAGGGTGTTAGACGTGAGGGGAAGATAATAAGTCCAAATGTGGTATTCGGATCGGTCCCGTGCCCGGTCGTTGAAAATTGGACGAAAGGGAGAGATAGCAGTGACTCTGAAACGGAGAATGAAGAAGAAGATACATATGTTACGCAGGGGAAGACAAGAAAAAAGGAGCTACAAGTCTACAGAAGGAGACAACAGAAGTCCAGTACTGTGTCGTGTCCAGTGCCTACTGTGCCGTGCCCATTGCCTACTGTACCAAGTCCCTCGTCTACTCCTGCCCCAACTCTTGAAGATGTTGCCCCCACACTGAATCACTCTAATTCTGATGCGGATCTCTCTGACTTGGATGGTATGATCTCTCCACCACCTATTGCTCCCTTAAGGAGATCTTCTCGCATCAATGCGGGTAAGGATCCTAGTCGTTATGATGATTATGAACATGACATTGCCAATTTCTTGTCTTATTCTAACATTTCTTCGAATTATCGAGCCTTCATTGCATCGTTAGACTCTACTTCTTTGCCTAAGTGTTGGCAGGAAGCAAAGAAAGATCCAAGGTGGAAAGCTACAATGATGGAAGAACTTGGGACACTAGAGAAAAATAAGACATGGGTGCTGGTTCCATTACCCAAAGGGAAGAAAACTGTGGGATACAAATGGGTGTACACAGTGAAGGAGACACCAGAAGAAAAAGTAGAGCGGTACAAGACGAGGTTGGTTGCAAAAGGATACACACAATCATATGGCATCGACTATGATGAGACGTTTGCCCCAGTAGCGAAAATGAGTACGGTAAGAACTCTAGTCTCCGTTGCAGCAAACTATGGGTGGAAGCTATACCAATTAGATGTAAAGAATGCCTTTCTCCATGGGGACCTGTAAGAAGAAGTGTACATGGAGCTCCCGCCAGGATGCTATGCGACAGAATCAGACGGAGGAACGTCGCGTGGAAAAGTGTGTAAACTAAAGAAGTCGCTATACGGGCTCAAGCAATCTCCTCGAGCCTGGTTCGACAGATTCAGAAAGGTTGTTACTGGCATGGGATACCATCAAATAAATGCAGATCATACAGTTTTTCTTCAGCATGCAAGAGGCCACATTAATATACTTGTTGTATATGTGGATGATATAGTAATCACAGGTGATGATGAGGTCGAGATCACTAAGCTGAAATCAAAACTCGCGAAGGAGTTTGAGGTGAAGGATTTAGGAGCGATGAGGTACTTTCTGGGTATCGAGGTGTGTGACGGCGAACAAGAAATTGTTCTATCACAAAGAAAATACGCACTAGATCTGCTAAAGGAGACAGGGATGCTGGGATGCAAAGCAGCAGTCACTCCGATTGACCAGAAGTGCAAGTTGGGAGCAGAAGCATGAGAGCCAGTTGATCGTGAGAGGTATCAAAGACTTGTAGGGAGATTGATTTATCTGGGGCACACTCGTCCTGATATCTCATTTGCGGTGAGTGTAGTGAGTCGCTACATGCATGATCCAAGAACGGGTCATATGGAAGCAGTGTTTCTGATCTTGAGATATCTGAAAGGGACGTCGAAAAAATGGCTATGGTTCAAAAAGAATGGACGCATAGAAGTTGAGGGATACTGCGATACAGACTGGGCGAGTTGCATAGACGACAGAAGGTCTACCACGGAATATTGTGTCTTTGTAGGAGGAAACCTGGTCTCATGGAGAAGCAAGAAACAGTCAGTGGTAGCACGGTCGTCAGCTGAAGCAGAATACAGAGCAATGGCTCTGGGAGTGTCAGAATTACTGTGGGTGAAAGCACTGCGTGAAAGCACTGCTGACAGAGTTGAAGCTGGATAAGGGAGCACCGTTACATCTTCTGAACGATAGTCAAGCTGCAATAAGTATAGCCAATAATCCAGTTCAGCACGACAGAACGAAGCACATCGAGATCGATCGATTCTTCATCAAGGAGAAGCTGGAACAAGGGATACTGAAGATTGACCATGTTCGCTCAGAAGAACAAGTTGCAGTATGTCTGACTAAAGGTCTTAATTCATTGAGTCTATCAAAGCTATGTAACAAAATAGGAATGATTAATATCTATCGCCCATCTTGAGGGGGAGTGTTGAGAATCAATAAGGAACTTTAGTCCCACATTGGAAAATGTAGTATGAAGAGGAGTAGAAACCTCTATAAGTATCAAGTAGTAGTCCATCAATAAAATTATCCATTATTCATTTTCTACTCTTATTATACTTAAAACTCGTTTCATTTTTTTTTGTTGGTAAATATTTTAGCATTAAACTAATATTTACCAACATACAAAAAGTAAGAAACATAATATGAATATGAACTGACCATGGGCATTTGACGGTAGAATGGTAGTTATGAGACGGTGGAATCCCTCCTCCAATTTTGAGAGAGATCGGCTAGCTATTGTTCCAATCTGGATTAGATTATCGTGGCTCTTTCTCCAACTGTGGTGCACTAAGGCTATTATAAAATTGGCCAGTGGTGTAGGGAAGCCCTTACGTACTGACACTGCTACCGCTAACAAGAAACGTTTGACCTTCGCGAGAGTCTTCGTTGAAATCGATGCGGTGGACACGTTACAGGATAAATTAGAGATTGAACTACTGACAAGGGATATTAGATTCCAGAAAGTTGAATATGTATGGGTTCTGCCATGCTATCAAACCTGTAGGAGCTTTGGCCATATTATCACTCAAATGTTCGAATGCGAAAGTCTCTAGTAATTATCCCCAGCAGGGTACTGACTCTAGACAGGGATATGAGAACCCATTGTGGTGGGTAGTACCAACTTGAAGGCCCCGAGCAATAAAGGAAAAAAGAGTGCTACTACTATGGAGGCCACCAACATGGTAACAGATGAGCAGGAGGCACAGAGGGTTCCTCTACATACGGTGTTGGGGGAAGAGAAATGAAGTAGGGGCGGACCAACCAGGCCAAGAGACAGAAGAGAGGAGTGGGGAAGGGTGTACGAAGAACCCGAAGGCGGTAGTTGTGTAGGGAGAAGGTACTCAGCGAAGGGAAGAGGGATAGGGAGTTCTCGAGACGGTGGAATCCAACATGGTTATCTTTAGAGCTAAGACAGTAGGACAAGAGGGAGACCACGTCAAAGTTAGGAGAAAGCTGGGAAGCGGAGGGGTGTTGTGCTTTGTTCCGTCGACAGGTAAAGATAACCTGTTTAGTACTAAAATGACTGAGATGACGGAGGTTGGGTCTGCTCAAGAAGCCTTGGTCGTGCCCAACCCGATCTCGCATGCTAAAGTTGAATCTAATATGTGGGGTAAAAAAATCCATTGGGACGTCAGAAGGGACTCTACTCCCCTTAGGGAGAGTTCGTGTGTCAAAAAGGGAATCAACCATCGCCTTCTATGACTATTTCTACCTAGAATGGGAGGGGTGCAAATTCGATAGCTAGGTGGAGGAATATTATGGACTATATCAAGAAGTCAAAGAGCTATATTATCAATATTTTGGAGTCTAAGATCAAATCCACCTCTAAGATCAAGAGGACCCTGCAGCATCTGGATTCTATCCACAATTTGGAACACGGAGATATGAATCGTGTGTGGGTCATGTGGGACACTAGAGATTGGAAGGGTGACATGGTTCAATCCTCGGACCAAATGATCACCATCAGATTCACTAACAGGGGTAGACTTGAAATTGTTGTAGGGCGGTCTATGGACATAATGACCGGACGCAGCGGATGAGGTTGTGGAGAGAGATCACTATCATCAGCAACATGGTAGGGGACAGATTAGCTTTAGTCGTGGTGGAAGACTTCAATACTATCATTTATGCTAAAGAAAAGAAATAGGGGCGACCGGTTCAGGAAGCTATTCTCGTAGAATTTTGATATTGTCCCTTATCCTCTGGGCTTAATTGTATGGCTAAGTCTGGCCATATCTGGAAGTGGAACAATCGGGTTATTCTCAATCATATCTTCATTCAGTTGGACTGTACTCTCTGTAATGTTAGATGGCTCGATATTTTCCAATTTAGCAGAGCGAAATTTAACTACCACTTTTTTGGAATAGGGATATTTTTGACTTTTTCCTATTTTATTTATTATTGTGATTTCAAATTATAATTGAGTGATAAATTTATTTTTATAAAACCAGTCATTATATTTTTTATTAATTATCTAGAATATTTAATATAGTGCATGTGCTTTTATTGGAAATGATTCGTAGTTACTAGAGGTTTAGCCATGACTCTAGTAGACCATAGCTAGTGAGATTAGACATTTTAATCAAACCCTTTTCACTAATATAGTTAGTCTCTAGATAGGCCAATAAATCATTTAGAATTTTGACTAAAATACTAAGTTAGAAGAAAAAAAATTCCTTTAGAACTTGTCACGACAACTAAAAGGGCTTCTTGGACATTTTGTCATCAACCCAAACCCTAGTCCAACCCTACATGGCCGGCCACCCCATCCTTCTTGCCTATTAATAGCACCACTTCTTCTTCCTCTTTCCATTTCATTTCAACCCTAATTTAGTAGTTCTTCCCCAAATTCCTCCTACTCTCAAATTGTCTCCAAATTCCCTCAAATCAATTTCATTCTCTTCCCCTTGGGGAGGAGAAGGCTCTATTGGCTAGCTTGGGAGCATTTGGACACTTGGAGCTTGAAGGAAATCTAATATAGGGATTTTGCATTAGAAATCTATCTCCCAATTGGTACGATCTCTCTAAACCTCTAATTTTCATTTAATTAGTGTAACTACATTCATTTAGGACCCCCCCTTGCATATATGATGCCATTGGAGAGGAGTTAAGACTCTCCTCTTCCTATTTGAAGGTTTTCTCCTTTACATTTTGATTTGAATTGGGGGAAATCCGAAAATAGGATTCTAGGGTTTATGAAATTGGTAACTTAGGTCATGCTAGTGATGTAGAACATGTGGGTGTGCTTTGGGTCAAGTTTGGATCCATTTGGAGTGCGTATCACGAGAGTATCGGATACGCACGCCAAGTGTTTGACAAAATGGCCAAAAGAGCACCCCATTGCTCTAATCTCAGTTTTGATCCATGTATTGTGTGTACATTGGTATAGGTTAGCATTATTGAGCCTATCAAATGTGTAGGATTGAGTTTTGATATGTTGTAAGTTGATTGGAGGTTTGGAGTTATGTGTGGACTGTCGTATAGTGTAGACTGTTTGTAATTGTTGGGCTGTTGATGTTCATTGCCCAGTCCCCTAGCTTAATGTTCAGTCCAGTTTAGTTATGAGTCCCCACCTTGATCTGATTCATTCCTATATGATTTAATGTAACAGTCCATAGTTCAGATGATACGTCAGTCCTAATTAGTTCAGTCCATACTGTTAGTATGTATCAGTTGGGGTTAGGAGGATAAGGTAGCAGTCAATTGAACTTAGGAATAGTAGCAAGAAGGGTAGCACCAAATGGCTCAGCTTAGGCCATCCTAAGATCAGCCACTGACACTATACCTTAACCCTATAGTTAGCATATTAGTTAAGGTTAGGAGAGTCAACTGTCAATTGACAGTGAACATGTAAGTGTGGCTCCTAGTGTGGACAGTCCTAGGTGTCATGAGTGAATGAGTGGTGAGTGACAGGAAAAATGAATAGAGAGTGAGTGCCATTGGCAGTTAGTTAGAGTGAAAAAGGATGAGGGGAATAGCAGTAGAGAGGGAGTGGTAGCTCGAGTTTTATAACCATGTTCAGCCCCTGTTCTTGAATGATTCAATCCATCTCTTCTCAAGTACTGATCAGTCCAATTAAGAAAAAGGGGGGGGGGGGGGGGGGGGGGGGGGGGGGTGTGCTTCGGGTAAATCACCTTGATTACCGTCCCCTGCTTACTTGATCAGTCCATTGGATACATTGTTCAGTCCTTGTATCAGTCAATGGGAAAAGAGAGACTTTATATATTGATTAGTCCCCTCTTTCTTCCATTTATTCAGATGTTTGTTCAGTCTCTTATTTGCGTTATCGTACCAGTTTTAGGATCCATGTTCAGTTCCCAGAGTTACATTTGTATCGATCACCCTAACTGTTCAGTCATATTGATCCTTGTATCAGTCACGTGATTGAGCTATACTTCAATTCCCCATTTCCCCTTCAGTCAGTTAACTGGTATAGAGTGGAGTATAGGCTCGGGTTGGAAGTATCTTTGAGTTCAATCCATACCACCACCTTTCTTGCATCTGGAATTGAAGGATGAGGGGATCACCTCATCATTGTCCAGCCATGGACTATTATTTAGTTCAGTCCCATTTATATATTGGTTCAGAGTTCAGACTTGGTTGTGCAGTCCAGTTCTCGACTGATACTCTAGTTCAGTCCCAATTATATATTGGTTCAGAGTTCAGACTTGGTTGTGCAGTCCAGTTCTCGACTTCTACTCTTAGAGTATCAGTCCTCATTTGTGAGATTCGTCTCACAGTATCGGTATCTATATACAGATACGTATTTAGTGTATTTTGTACTTCATTGGTTTTTGGAACAATTTGAATTTTTTCGAAATTTTCTCCTTGACCGGTATACCGACGGTGTACCGGTGTGTACCGACGGTGTACCGCCCAGGGAATATTTTTTACTTCTAGATATTTTCGATTTCATATATTTTGATGAATAGTGTTTAGATATTTTGATAAATAGTGTTTAGATATTTTCGTGAATAGTGTCGATATATTCTATTAACCATTGGATATTTGGTTTTCTTTCAATGGATGAGATTGCTTTAGAATCAGTCGCGGATCGCGATCTAACGGTCACGATTAATTCACCCCTAATATATATATCCATTGAGTTTCTCTCGCCTCTCTTTTCTCTCCTTCATTTTCTCTTCACTTTCCTTCCTCTTCCTCAAGCTTGGAAAAGCTTGGCCTTGAGGCCTAGAGTGTGGTTTCGTACCCCTCTTGGTGGTGGAGTGGAAGATTAGACTTGGTTGCTAAAACCTAGACAAGTACATCTTCCTCAAAAGTGATATGACCATGCTTCATTTTTGGTTTTTTATAGAAACTAAAGTTTTATTGTTCTATACTATGCTTCTTTAAATTGTTAACAACTTTAGTATATAGCATTTTTTGTTTTGATCGATGGTATTGCGTAAATCTGAGTTTCTAGATAGGATTTTCGAATATTTTGAGGTAATCTATCAATTTTTAGAATAAGTAAAAACTAATGATTCCATGTTGTAGGAAATTCAATTTTATGCAATTTTGACTTTTGAAAATCCGAAATTTCGATTTAAAATGAGATTTTTATAGCCGAAACAAGTTTTGGCAAAATTCTGGATTTTCGTTGCTGTCTAGAAAAACGGAATTCCGACGGTATGCCACTGTATTCCGACGGAATACCGATTTTCCATCCAGAAACTTACTGTCTTTTGGCCGGAATACCGTCGGTATACCGCAGTATACCGAATTTGGTTGTTTTAGGCTAATTTGAGCTGTTTTTGTCCGTTTTGTCTGTTTTTGCTATTTTATTCGATTGAAATGATATCTTAGCATGCTCTGGTATTGTTGTAGAGATTGAAAGTGATTGTACACCGTATATGCATGATCCAGGCTTATGTTCAAGTATTGTTCTATTGTCCAGATTCTAGATAGTGGCTCGTAGTAGCGCACTCCTGTACTGATTTAGATTCTAGATAGTGGCTCATAGTAGCGCACTCCCGTACTGATTTACTGATTGACTTCTAAATTGAGATTGAATGCATGCTCTTTATTGGCACTATGGAATTAACTTGTTATATGTCTAATCTATTTGCATCTTGGCAATAGACAATCGAGTGTGAGTATTGTCCATTGTATCGCGTGTAATGTGTATTGAGAACATTTGCCAAAGACATCTCGCAAATGACTTATACCCATGGCTCGTCATTATAGAACGATTCTTGAGTGTCCACGACTTGAGAATTGAAAATGAATCTTATAGGTAATTGACTAGTAAACTTATATAGATCATTGGAAGGGGAGGACACTTCATGCTACCGCGACTCGGGTCGCTATGGGCCCCCACAGTGGCAGGGATAACCCCGATTGGCGTGGGCCCCTGACCTCTACTGATTGACTAGATGTTTATCTACTATTGATATGATTTTAAGTAGATGTTTATCTACTATTGATATATTTTTGTGTAGATGTTTATCTACTATTGATAGAGATTATTGGTTGTTTGTATTTCTTTTATTTCTACCGTCATCGCCCCCTTGGCCATCCGAGTTACTGCAGCGTAGGTGGTAGTAAAGTTCCTCAACTTGCATTCTAGTAATTAGATTTGTGATAACCCTAGTTAGTTAATGATAGCAAGCCGTAGACATTGATTGGCCGTGCACTTTGGGTTGTGCATTACTTTATATGCTCTTGTGTCGGTGAGTAGTCAGAGGCTAAGTTCTGCTCGGCAAAAGATCTGCAACCTTAGTCCTTCTTTGGTTTAAGGGTTGTGGCTCCGACTTCGAGTAGTTCCTAAGTCCCTTGTTGCTCATCGGCTTATTCTTCTCTATTGCTATATTGTCCAGTAGTTTTATTTAGTCATTTCTATTATCAAGATAGGTGCATTGGTACCGCATTGGTCTCGACCCACATTTATTTATTTCTGTCATTATGTTGTTGTGTTGTTGTTGGACTTTGTCGTTCACCTCGAGCTTTCCTTGTGGTACTTGCTATTTGGGGTCTAATCCCACTGGTTTTGCATGACTAGGTTCCATAGTTGATCTCGAGGATCTACCGTCTTCTTCTACGGATGGTTCGCACTCAGAGGGCTGACACGGTTAGCGAGTGGGTTACCTTTATCTCCCACTCCATTTTGTACTTTCATTTGGTGGTGTTTAGCCAAGGGCATGTTTTAGTCCTTATATCTGGATTTTGTTCCCTCCGTCTCTGGACGGCATGGATGTATATTCTGGATCGCGACTAGTTGTACATTTATGTATCTTTTGTATATTCAGTTGATGTATCTTTTCATTATGTCAGCTCTCACGATTATGTATGCATTTGTGTTTGGGACGCCTTACCCATCTCATATGTGATTTACTCTTTATTGCTTCTTGTATTGCTTGGATTGAGATAGGACTTGTCTGAACTTAAGAGTCGTCAGTGGCATGCTAGAGTCCACCCACTTGTCTACTAGACAGCTCTGATCGTATGTTGGGGTACTGGCATACTCTGATATACATAGCTGGCTTTGTTTCGCCCCCGCTCTCCATTATTTTGGTTCTGGGACGTGACATCATTTGTATTGTAACATCTGTCCTGCATCTTGATCAATCATGTTAGCCTTTGGTTCAAGCATCAGTCATGAGAATTTCATCCCTCAGTTATAGATGTTCAGTCCATGTATAATATCTGGGACTCCAAATTTCTATTTGGTCCAGCTTTCAAATTTAGTTCCTGCCCTGCATCATAGTACTTACCAGTCCCCAATTGCAGTATCAGTCCTAATTCACCAATTGTTCAATCCACCACCTTAATGAATCAGTCCCTTTGAATAATCGAGAACAGCCCATGCTATTGATAATTTAGGTATTGAACACTCTATTCAGTCACTGCTTTAACTCAAGTTTCAATCCTTGAACTTGACTGTTCAGTCCTTAGTTATCTTTGGTACAGCCCCTTGCTTCTTAAATGTCCAGTCCTTGCATTACATCAGTCCATCCTTATTTCATTAGTCCACAGAGCCTAAGGTCAGTTCCATGTTAGTGTTCAGCCCTCACATTTTCAGCCCATGTATATATCTTAGGCTCCAGTTTTCTATAATTAGTCCTGCCTTCGAATTTTAGTACTGTCCTGCATCATGACTGTATCAGTCTTCATATCCTCTTGTTCAGTCATAACATAGGTATGTATCAGTCTTCATAGCCTCTTGTTCAGTCATAACATAGGTATGTATCAGTCTTCATATCCTCTTGTTCAGTCATTGCATTACCCCTTATGTTCAGTCCCTTTGTGTTAGTCTTATGTGTTTTCCTGAACTCAATGTCCAGTCCTAGTTGAGTTTTGTCCTGCATAGATGTGTGTTCAGTCCATAGTACATTTAGGTTTTTCCCTTTTGTATCAGTCTTTACCTATTGGTCCAGTTGCTTTGATCAGCCCTTCCATTTATTGATGCTCAGTCCCATTAGTTAATAGTCTGTCCTTCTTAACTTAATGTATTCAGTCCACTGATACTTAGCATATCAGTCCAATCTATATGTTCAGTCCCAATATCCTTGTGTATCATTTTTTCTTTACTATATGTCTCAGTCTTAGTATAGCTTGTTCAGTCCTTTGAACATTTGAATCAGACCTTATTGGAGTTGTCCTGCATATATAATAAAGTTCAGACCTATTGTTGATGCCTTGCATATGTATCAGTTCATATATTGTTCAGTCTTCGAATTAGATGTTCTGTACTCATACAGGTTGAGTCCCTATATGTATCAGTCCATATTATGTATGATCAGTCCCTTCTTTTTGCCAAACTCTCAAATGGATCAGTCCACATCATATATATAACTCAGCCACCTGGGTTTGGTAAATTCCAGTCCAGATATCCTTTGTTCCAGTCCAAGAGATCAATTGTTTTATCCGCATGAGGACAGTGAGGTTCAGACATATACATGTGTCATTTGTCCTCCACATATTATATTTCAGTCCCTGCCTTCTTAGTCAGTCCCTACTGGATTGTGTAGTCTCTTCCTTCTCTTGGTTCAATTCCTCCATATCAATTGTAGGTAGGGAGTATATGCATATACATGCAAGATATATAATATATATATATATATATATATAAGACGTGCTAATGGTTTGATAGGGTTTAAGTATGGTTTCATAAACTTCACTATAGGAAATAAATATGTTAAATCTAGGAATGGAATATAGTCTTGATACCACATTAGCACTAACAATATATAGTCTAACTTAGCCAATACCCTAAATATTGACCAATTAGACCAAGGAGTACCCAGAGTTCAATTGACCTAGTTTGACTAAGATTGACCAAGTTTGACTTCATTGACCTAGAAGTGGCCTAGATGCATATAGATAACACATTTAAATCTATTGTTTACTCTATAACACTCTGTAATCCTGTAAATTTCATAATAGGTCTTGTGACTCCAGTTCGGATACCGATACACAGCCGTTGCTCAGGTTATCAGGCGTGTACATTTTCTGATTGTTTTTATCATGATAGTATCTATATTGTCTGCTCTAGACTACTTTACTTGATGCTGACACATTATTGGTACTAATGGATCTTGTCTCGAGATGTTATCACCTTACCAGGTACATTGGGTATTTCATGTTCATGTACTTTATCATGTACATCGTGTACTCCTTGTATTCGTATTATTCATATACTCTCATGTGCTTTCATATACTTTCATGTGCTCACATGTTCCTCATGTTCAAACTAACAATCATGTACGTAACATAACGTGATCGGATCCTTGTGTATTGAATGGGTGGGAGAGTAGAAGTGGTTGTATGATTAAATCCCCTAGTATACTCATGTATATGTCGATTATACCCTCACGTATAATGGAGTTATCGTAGAATAATCATGTACAACCTAAACCAATTATATAACTGTCTTGTGCTCCGAATCACTAATATATATATATATATATATATATATATATATATATATATATATATATATATTGGAAAAAGGGTAAATTTTATTCCAAAGCAATGCAATAATCGTACAACATACAATCAAAGTGGGACTCCCACTCTTCAAATTCCCATAACATTTACATCAAATTCGATGTTATGAAGCATGCCCACCAGAGTTGTGACCAGACCCTCAAATATCCGACGGTTTCGTTCCCGCCAGACATGATATATATATATATATATTTTTTTTTTTTGGAAGAAAGGTAAATTTTATTCCAAAGCAACTCAGTAATCGTACAGCATACAATCAGAGTGGGACTCCCACTCCTCAAGACCTCATAACATTTACATCAAATTCGATGTTATGAAGCATGCCCACCAGAGGTGTAACCAGTCCCTCGAATATCCGACGGTTTCGTTTCCGCCAGACATGCCAGACCGAAGCAGCCAGACGAACCCTGGCAGTCCGGAACCAGTCCGCCCCTCTACCTCTACTATCGTGGATCACCGTAATGATGTCCCCAATTCTCTGCCCGGAGTCACATCCTCCTAATAATCTACTCTGCTCTTTCCAGATCTGCCAAGCCAGGTCACACTCAAAGAAGATGTGACTGATAGATTCTTGCTCCAGACAGCACAACACACACTTGGGATCTGGTACCGGCACTCCAAAGGAACTCAACCGTTCTCTAGTAAGAAGTCGACCCAGTAGGAGCTTGTAAATACAGAGCTGCATCTTCCTGGCCAGACCCTTGCACCATACAAACTCGTAATCAGGACTCTGAGGAAAAGTACGCCGGATGAGATTGTAGCAACTCTGGAACAGGAACTCCCCAGTACCCGTTGACACACCTGGTGGCTCCCAGATCCACCGATCTGCAGGCAAGTCCGGATCAATATCAATAGAGCTAATGATCTCTCCCAGCTCCGCGGTAAATCGATAGGACTCCGGCCTCCACTCCCCATCGCGGATGATCCGACTACACGTCAGGCCCCGCCTGTCCTCCTGGTGAGTCTGAGCCCCCCCCCCCCCCCCGATGTCCAATAACAAGCACCGATCTATCCAGGGATCTCGCCAGAGGTCCGTTCCAGACCCATCCTTCATGACCCTCCTGATAGCAGACTTAAGAACCCCCCTATATCTCAGGACATTCTTGAACGTGACTGAATGATTGTTGTCAGTAGTACACGTCCAAAAATTGCCCTGCTTCACATATCTACTATGCATCCAGGCAGCCCAGATAGACCCCCCCGTTTATGAACAAACAGACATTTTATTGAAAATAAAAGGAAACTCGTAGAGAGCAGTACAGACGTTTGCAGGACCGAAAAACACAAAACGGATCCTGCTGGACAAGGTAGAAAATAAGCAAAAGTGGGGCATGTAAAGTTTCGAAATTTCGAAATACAGAGGTGAGCGGGTGCTAAGCCCGGGAGAGGAAACGAAAAACCGAATTTTCAAAGATTTGAAAATTCAAAATTTCGCACACCAACCGGGGGGGTGGCCCACTGCACGAAGCGATGGGGGGTAGGTGGGGGCTCGCAGCCCAATGATGCGCGAAAATCGAGGGGTGGGCACTCTGCCCAGGAGGGGTGGGCACTCCCCTAGTATACTCATGTATATATATATATATATATATATATATATATATATATATATATATATTCTCTATTCTATTCATGTACTCAGTTTTCTTATCTATATTTCAAGTATTCATGTACTTCCATTACAGCATGCCATGTATCTTATTCTATTGCTAGTTCTATATTTTCTACCATGCAATTATACTGCTTTCAGAGTTATGTACTTCGCTCCAATTCTGACTGGATACGTTGACAAAATTTTACAAAAAACTTGGAGAATTTATGCACCACTTACTACGGCGCAGACTTAGACGACACTTGCGACCTGGATCATCCGGAGGATCCAGCTAGCCTAGAGGAGACACCAGTAGTGCCTAGATTAGACTACTAGGACATTATCTGGATTTGTCTCCAGCTACTTCCTGATATGTTATTATTTCATACACTCTCTCTGATGTGTTGATAACACTTAAACTTAATTCTATTCTTGCTTGTATCGCAATTTGATATCTTTCTATCCTAAATCGTGCTGTTATTCCTCTTTAGTTACTTTGTGATTGAGTTGTATATTTATGAGATTGTCTTCCGTATAGAGAGTATATTGGACAGGTATATTATACTGTTTAGTTGTTATTGAGACCTAGGACAGCGTTCTACCGCCGACACTGTAGCGTAGGCTGGACGTACCCACAGTCTCGTACCCTTTCACTGGGTGCGGGTCCTGACACGAAATGCTAGCCTCCTGGCACCAATGACCATTCGTCTATTGTCATCAGATTAGCGAACCAGCCGATATACAAAAGGAGGCCGTTTAGATTCAATAATGCGTGGGTTCAACAGGAAGGTTACGAGGAAGTAGTTCACCTAGGCTGGAAGTCTGTAGTATGTGGCTCTGCCCAAATCCGATTTGTTTTCAAGCTTAAATCCACCAACTATCGGCTTAAGGATTGGAACAGGGAGAGACCTTCCCCACCTCTCCAGGATCTTGAAGACATGCTTTTTGACATTCAACAGAGCTTATGCTAACCCTCTCAACTATGCTCTCACTGGGGAGGAAGTTGATTTTCAGAACTTGGTGCATAGGAAAAGATTCCTGGATGCGATTCAAGTTAGACAACGGACGAAATGCAATTGGCCTAGAGATAGCAATAGGTGTTCTAAGTTTTTTCATGCCATGGTTAAAGCCAGAAAATATCGAAATATCGTCAATGGCCTTCTTGACTATAGTAGGCTACTATTTACGAGGCTAATGTTATTAGTTATGAAGCGATCCGATTCTATCAGGCTCTCTACAATCAGGCCTCCTATCCTACTAGCTTCCCCCACTTTGAGTTCAAGAAAGTGGTTACATGATGTGGTAATCAGGTGTTGCGGGAGCTGATCGCTATTGAAGAAATTAAAAGAATTGTCAAGAAGGCGGACCCGGATAAATCTCTGGGACCGGATGGGTTTGTAGCTGCGTTTTCCAAGAACTATTGTCCTCAAATTTGATATTCTGGAAGTGGTCAGGGAATTCTATGAGTCGGGTAAACTACTCAAGGAACTCAATCATACGTTTTGTGGTGCCGATTGCCAAGTTTGAGGAAGCTACCTCCCTAGGTGACTTTAGGCCTATAGCATACTGCAATTTCTTATATAAGATCATCATCCATCTGATGTGTGATCGGATGAGGGCAGTTATGCAGGAGCTTATCTCGCCGAACCAAACTACTTTTATAAAAGGGCGATCGATCTCTGAGAACTGCTTGTTAGCCCATGAATTGATGAGAAATGTCAACAAGCAAGGGAGAAACAACGTGTGCCTCAAATTGTACCTAAGAAAAGCGTATGATATGGTGAATCAGAATTTATTGTGCCATATCATGATTTGCATAGGATTTGACAATTAGTAGGTGGATAGGGTGAGGGAGTGTGTTTTGTTGGCACATTTTATTTTGATATTATTAACAGCATCTTCGTAGTTTAGTTTTCTCTGTTTTCAGATTGATATCATTTCAGAAGCTCTACTACTTAAAGTCTGCCTATTCAAGTTACCAACCTGTGCCTTGAAGACTGAAGCAAAGACCGGCGCTCCTTGAAAAGACGGCTCTCTACACTTCAAGATTTCGAGTCTATACAAGGTCTAGGTCTTTTCTGTAAACACTTAAGGTTGGATGACAATACTAAAAGCTTTCTATTCTTAAAGTCAAAAATCAATACCTTATAGAACGGCATACCGACGGTATGCTCCGACATACCGGCGGTATACCGTTTTGTTGAGTACAAAACTTTCTGTGAGAAAATGTCGGCATACCGACGGTATGCTCCGGCATACCGACGGTATGCTCCGGCATACCGACGGTATACCGTTTTGTGGTCTACAAAACATTATGTGATCGGAATACCGTCGGTATACTCCGGCATACCGGCGGTATACCGTTTTGTGAGCCAGAAAACATTCTGTGACAAACGTCGGCATACCGACGGTATACCATTTTGTTTATTACAAAACGTTCTGTGACACATCGGTATACCAACGGTATACCGGGTTACGAAATTTGATTTTTGAATGGCAAAGACTAGCATTAATGGCAGCATTAAATGCTCCCAACGGATATTAATATGACTGTTGCTGTTCGACCGGTATACCGACGGTATGTCGGTCCATACCGACGTATGCCGGTCAGCCTGTATCCAGGAGCATTAAATGCTACATACTCTTGGTTTCTCTATAAATGAAAGCCTTCTCTTTCTTGAAGCTTTCACCAACTCTTGCCATAAATTTTCCAAACAATCAAGAGCTCCACCATTAATACTCGACCAAGCTTTTAATTGTCATCCTCTCCCAAAGTGCTAGAGTATTTAAGAGTTGTAATTTTCGATCTTCAAGTGTTAGAAGATCAACAAGTTCTCTTCTCATTTCTTTGAAGTTGGCGAGCCTTCGTAAGAAAACTCGTGTGTTGAAGTTGGCGAGTTCTTCGGATCCAAACTCGTGTTGAAGTTGGCAAGTTCTTCGGATCCAAACTCGTGTGTACTATTTTATTAAATAGTGGATTTAAGCCGGAGAGAGTTCCGGGACTGGATTGCCTCAAGCGAGGATACCAGGATACATCTTGTGTTTGATCTTCTTACTCTATCTTTTTATTTGACGTATATTGCTTCTTGTGCTTAAGTTATTTTTTATTTCCCTATTCACCCCCCCTCTAGGGTTCTACATGTTTGTACTCCCTCTTTCTCGGTATTGATTCAACCGGAAGGATTCTTCAAGAGTTTCAGGAGCATAAGATAAGGTGATTCGCTGTCATCCTACCCCTTTGCTATTGTGATAGAGTTCCTCATGTGCTTGCTGGATGAGGCGGTTATGGATGAAGATATTACTCCTATGTTTAAGAAGTCGACATCGGTGGTCTCTCACATGATATATGTGAATGATCTGTTAGATTTGTGGAGCCTTCGAATAGGTCGCTCGATGCTCGACAATCTAGAAAGGTAGTCGGGTTTGCAGCTCAATAAAAACAAGAGCTAAATGTTCCTGAACCAGACATATGGACAAAAAGAGACATGGCTGAGAAAAATGGACATCTCTGAGGGCATGCTCCCGGTCAAATAATTAATTTCTATCAACTATGCCTCCTATGCAGATTGTGAGGGCATTCTCAACTATACTCAAGCTAGACTGCGATTAACAGGCGCAGATCCTGTCTTTTGGGGGGGCATATTTTGCTTATTAGAGATGTCATTTCGATTATTGCACTATATTGGATTCAGGCTATCATGATCCCTAAAGGCACTATTAAAAAGATTGAACGAATGTGTACTGACTTTCTATGGAAAGGAGCGATACATGCGATCAGTTGGGATGGTTTGTGCCACCCTAAGAGGGAGGGAGGTGTAGGGTTGAGATCGCGTACTCTTCTTAGAGATACGGCATCCTACAAACTGTTCTGAAAATTTCTAACGGACAAGTCTTTATGGCTGAAACCTAGATTGTCTAGGGTTATCTACTCCGGAAACCAGACTAGCCTGTGGTATGCCAGGACTAATAACAACTTCTCATTGACGGTGAAACTGCTCCCAACTCTGTAAAGCTCGGCGAAACCTAGATTGTCTAGGGTTATCTACTCCGGAAACCAGACTAGCCTGTGGCATGAATTTTAGTTCAATCACAAAAGTCTGATTGATAGGGAGGGATGGCATGTCTACGAGCTAAGGGGATTCACTGAGTTGGTCAGTTCCTTACACGGGAGGGAGAGTGAAACTTTCAGGATCGTTTGATAGAGCGGCTTATGCGGTTGATATTCGTGCGATGGATATTGATAGGACGGGCACGGAGGGTTACTGGTTATGGGAGGCCATGGAAAAAGAAACTTTCAGCTTCCGAACGGCTTCAAACCAAATCAGAACAGGACTGAGGAGGTGGAGTGAGCAGAAGTGGCTTGGACTAAAGGAGGGCAGTCAAGATCTCCTTATGTCTATACAAAATGATTCAAAATTGCATGTTTACTAGGGACCGCCTGAGCATGTTTGGGATAGACTGCACGGATAATAAGTGTTGCCTGTGTAGGCATATGGATAAGTCTAGGGACCACCTCTTCGTCTGTTATGACTTTGTCTGGGATATACGGAGTCAACAGCGTATCACTTTTGGACTACCTATCACGCACAATAGGGATCTTGCGTCGAACCTGAATGAAGTCAAAGCACAGAAAGGAAAAGGACGGTAGCGTACAGACGGATATGACTGATTTTTGGTGCGGTGATATTGCAGGTCTGGAGAGAAGGAAACTGTCGTATATTTAAGGGGCTTGCGGGCAGTAAGTATGTTGTACAAAAAAACATAGAAACTGACATAGATATCCTTGACCCTAGATAAGTAGATTTTGTTCTTGGGCGGGATGATAGTTTTGTAAAGTTTTGGCTTTATCAATAATATTTACCTTCTTCGAACATATATATATATATATATAAACACTGTAGTGAACAGCAGATTGAAGCCAAAAGATTGGGAGACCGGTCAGAGGTTTGTTTCCCCTTGGATGCGTTATACCTTCAATTATGAAGGGGCATGATCAAAGATATTCATGTAGTTGGCTGATTCAGAGACGACTTGAGAAACACTCTACCCAGATAGATAATCATGTGCACCTATTCTTGATATGGTTACCCTAGTGGATTACGATTCTGATATGACACATACTCCTTAAATCTACTGTTATCAGTTGGACTCGTTATAGTTTGAGCCAGAATTCAAGAAGACAGGAAGAATCTCCAACACTTAACTCGTATTTTTGTGAATTTGTCATTTCTGTTAAAGACATGTATTAGAAAAAGAGTGTGGCTGTGTTTGCCGGACTTTATTATGTAATCTCTATCCATTTACACTGTGCAAAGAAAAAGATTCACATGCTTAATTGCTTAGTCATACGGCGACATTCTTATACCTGTCAAAGATTAGAGAAAAGGTCAAATAGATATAAAACCAAATGCTTATATTTTCACAAGGAACGACATGTATCCTTATAAGAAGACAGTTGTAGTATTGAAATAAGTCCTACGTTACCATTTCTGTCCATACAAAGTGTCAAAAACGGTCAGATTTGTTTTTCATGGATGAGCAAATCAAATGATAGTCAAATTAGTGAGCGTAGGTTTTATTTAACTAATCATCACCGAACAATTTTATACTAATCGGAAAGATATCGTCTGTCCTGTGAGACAATTTACCTTGTTTTGACTTGATAGATAGCTTTCTCCCCAACCACCGGAAGCTAACTGTTTGGACAAAAGAAAATCACATGCTTTTCGGATACGAGCACTGTCCCGATAGCTCTTCCCACTAGTAACCAATGCCCTTATTCCAAACCATGTGCCATAGGTGAAACAAACACCCCAAAGGCCATACCTATTTCCAATTATTTATTAGGAGCAAAATTTACAACCATAACAACAATAAGTTCATGTCCTACCGTTAACGAATTTCAATGAAAATGGACTGCAATGGCCACAAACCAAGTAATTTTAAGGTCTAGCCAAAACATGGGAAAGAACTACATACCATGAACCATCAGGTTCCTGCATATTCTCAACGGCGCGAACTGCTTTCCTGATACAGTTATCTATCTCTTTACTTCGGTATCCAGGGTATAGTTTTCTAAATGCTGCCAGTGCCTGAACTGCTGATGAAGTACATTCAACATATCTGGAACCAAGCATAAATTGTGGCAATACTTTAGCACAACAATATTAACTAGAATGAACGGACATGAACTGAAGAATGAGTTCAAAAAATCTTACGCATGTTCAGTAATAATGTCTCCAAGTGTCTCGCAAGGATTAAGAAGCTGAAAACAGACAACATTGTAATACCACAAAATCTTCAATCATAATATAAATTTAATCAATATGATCATTCACAAAAGAATTTATTTGGTGATAGGAAATTACAAATTTTGATTAAATAAGAGTGTATTTATAACTTTTGAAGCAAAATGCATCATTTTACCATTTTGTCAAACCCTTTATATCCTAGGAAAAACTTCACTTTGTAGCCTAGGGAAACTTGGAGGGTGCTCCTTGGTAGCATAGGCTTAAATTGAATAGCCAAAAGGTAGGTCTACCTACCCGTCAACCGGCTCTAGTTTTATAGAATGACTTCTCATGCTCACAACTACCTTGGCTAAGAAATTGGCACCAGCTAAGAGGATTGACGTTAATCCAACATTCAATCATTAAACGTTATGTTAAATTCTTTTATGAAGTTTTCTTATGCTTTGTTGGGAATCTACCTCGATTTGAGGTCAGGGCAATATGGAGCGTCTTGGAGTGTCGATGGAAGGAGTCACGAAGACGGGAGTATCGGTGGCTGAAAGCTCGTATCAAAGCCAGAACAGTGGTGCCAGCATACCAATTTTATGCTTCAAATTGCAAAAACGTCAAGTAGCTTTTGGAGTAAATTGTACGCTCACAAAGCATACGACTGGCATAGAGGCGGTATACCAATGGTATACTAGTGGTCGGAATTGACACAAATTTGGTAATTCATCAGTGCGTTTTAGGCCACAGATTCGTTTGGACAACCAAGATTCAAGCTGACTAATTTAGGGATTCTCTAATCCTAAATTAGGGTTCTTAGTCTTTATATAAAGAGGCTACGTGGGCTATTCTTCTATGATACATTGAGGAGATTCAAGGAGACGTCCACCAAAATCTACGAGGAATCCGTATTCACTCATAGGATCGCACTTCAAGATATTTGAAGAAGGAAGATCTCTTAGGGGAGAATCGTATGCTCCTTTTAGGGAAGAGTCGTTGTGTGGTGAGCGATCTCATTATTGTAATCTTCTCTTTTTCTACATGAGTTTTGTGAGGTTTGAATCTTGGGACAAAGGATTCAACATAATTGTAATCATTTTTTTAGTGTGAATACAAATTGGGATTTGTCTCGGAGATGAAGTCACCACATATACTCGTGTGATCTGTCTTAGCTCTCGTAGTGGGTTTTTTGTTGGTTCATTATCTTTTGTGGGATTGCATTGGTCTCGAGGCTTCTCAGTTTCTGCTGTGCAATGTCTAACCGGTGGGGTTCGGTGTGTCCCAATCCCTACATGTTCCATATTCAGCTTATTCTAATGGAGAAGGCTTGGAAGATGATGCAAGATTTGCATATTTCAATTCCAACAGAGGAGCCATGAGAGGGCCATCTAAGTGCATGTTGGCCAAATGTGCCCCTGTTGACTATGTAGGACTATGGAAAACTCAACCTAACTAGGGAAGCAGAACATAACCATGGTTCGCAATATTGCCCGATACCTATATGGAAACTGATAATGAAACTGCAGAAACTACCAAAGTTGACCAATTCTAAACCACTGAAACCCTCCAAAATTGCCGATACTACACATAAGAAGGTTCCAATACTTCCAACATTGATCAGGAATTGAGCTAAGATCGACGCAACTTTCATTTGATTTTCTTTTGCCGTTTATGTACATTAAAATTGCCATATCTTCTAATTGGCATTAACTTAGATTAGGATGAATTTTATTGGCTCAACCCTATTCAACCCTCCTATGAGTCTGAATGGATGTTCTAGGCCTTTAAGTAACAGTAGGTTATAAGGAGCAGTTTAACAAATTGTTAAACAAACTATCAAGACCACCAGAATAAATAATCATTTCTGCAACTTTTCGCATAAGAACAAATTGATGTCCAACCTTTTCTTTACTGAATTAACTTGATTAAGATCACCTAGATAAAATTAGTAAAACACAATTTAACTTTTTTTGTACAAATTTGATGTCAAATAAAATTGTAGTCAAAGAATAAAGATCTCCCTGCTATGATGTAATTAGTAGATAACTCATTAAAGTCTATTTTGATGTATTCATCAAGTAATTCAATGTAGATTTCTCCTGTTGTTAATTGTATTTTTTGATTATATTATTTTCAACTAAAATAGTCAACTGTCGACCTTACAAGATATTGTATAAAGATAGAAAGAGAACATTGGGATACTTTATTGAAGGGGTATGGATGACTAGGGGTGGACGGGCTTGTAGAGGAAGGGATCAGGTGAGAGGGTACTCTGGCTAGTGGAAAAGGTAGGCAAACGGATTCAGGAAAGAGTGTGAACGGGATTGGGTTGGTGGAGAAGGTACAAGAGGGCTATAGGTTGGTGGAAGCTTGGGTTACGGTCAGGCAAGGAGGTGGCAGGGAGGTAGGTGCAGGGAAGGAGCCTTAGGAAGGAGGTTAAAAGGGGGAGAAGAAATTTTAGGTCCAGAGGAGAACTGATTTGATACCACGTAAAGGGAAAAAGATAATGAGATACTTTGTTGAAGGATATGGACCCTATTTATATGATGGGGATTGAGGTCCCCATATTATATTAACTCGATGTGGAACTAACAGAAACCAACTATTAAAGGACCAAAGAAGAAAAGATAATAATACTCTCTTACAGATTTTATAGATACTTTTCCAATTACTAAGAAAATTGATGATCAATGAGAGGCAGCTAAATCCCATAGAAAAAAAGTCATGTACTTAATAGAAAAAAAATATGAACAGATAAAACAGATTAGAAAAGAATGCCAAGGAACTTAAGAAAAGATATATGCAACAAGAGTACTAACCTTCAACCATGAATATGACCTTATTAATTCATAAACTCCAAAACTACCATCCTTATTCTGCAATAGAACCAAAGATACATAAGTAGAATGAAAACAGTTATGCTCTGAAATTACAGATTAACAGATAAAACCAATTGGGTGCACTAGCATGCAATGCCCCGTGTGGTTTCGAGCCCAATCAATTTCCTAAATATTTTGGAACTAATTTAAACTAAATTCTAGGAGATTCATTTAGATTTATATTTAAATGAATAAATATGAATTTGATTATGATAAGAATCAAATCAATAAATCAATTCAAATAGGGATCTATGAATAGAGGGGCATAAAGAAGTTATAAATCCTATTTAAAATCATCTAAGTTTTGTGTAAGCTACTAAAAAAAATTCCATCATCTTCCTCGCCGCGGTTAATCTTATTTGCATGAGTCATGGTAACATTTGTTTATGGTAGAAATATATTGTGTTAGTACTTATCATATAGAAATACAATCATATATTGTAGTACAATTTGTATATAGTAATAATATATTGTGTTATCATATAGGGTTATCATATAGGAATACAATTTATTTGATAGTAGTACTGGAATACAATCATATATGATAGTAGTACTGGAATACAATTATATATGATAGTAATACTGGATGTAATCCATATATATAGCCTCCATAGTGAGATGAATAAACATCAAAGAATTCCTTCTCTAAAATACATCTCCAAGCTCTATATTTGAGTCGATATCAATTCAATTGTTTCTTAGATCAGTTTCGGGTCAAAAACTTCTTTCCTAGATCAGAATTAGATCTGTTATGTGTTTCCTTCGACTTGTCGAAATCTTTCTGTCTAGTTGATTTCGCTACAATTTTTTAATGGATTATGCAAAAGAAAGCTTTTCTAAGATCAATGAAGTCCATAAGGTTAAGGTATCTGTCAACACCTCGGATTCAAGTTCTGGATCGTTTGGACGTACCAAGCTCAATGGTACTAATTTTTTGACATGGAAGAAGATCTACCTACCTCTATGGTATGCACAAGATGGGACATATGATTGGAGTAATCAAAGCTATGAATGAAGCTAATGAGGAAGCATACGCAAACTGGGAAGGTGAGATGGGTATGGCCTTACATATTTCTGACTTTGTTGGTTTGATACTTAGATTATTTGATTCAGGTGCCTCAAATCATATGACTTATAATACATCTTATTTATAGAATTATCTCCTTCATCAGTGTCCTGTGTTACTAATACCAACAGTGAAGTTTTTTCTGTGTTAGGAACATGGTCAATTCGTATTACCCCTACCTTACAACTCTATAATGTTGTATATGTTCATGACCTACCTCACTATTTAATATCTTTTCCACAGTTGAATATTAAATCTCAGTACTCTGTAACCTTTTACTCTATGTATGTGATTTTCCAAAATCTTCTAACCAGGAAGATAATCAGTCGATGGTATCTGAGGGACAGGTTGTTCCATCTGGATCGGATGTATGCGAGGGAGAAACCAGTAGCGCAATCCCGAGCCGCTTTGACTTCGAGTTCCGACAAGTTGAGTGATATTTGGTTGTGACATCATCGTTTATGGCATACACCCTTTAGTGTCATCAAAAAATCCATGCCTACTTTGTTTATCGGTGTGGATAAGTCTATCGTTCATTGTGAGACTTGTGTTTTGACAAAAAGTTATCATGCTACTTATTCTCCAAGTACTTCCATTAACAATTTTATTTCTTTTGAGTTAATTCATTCTGATGTTTGGGGGCCTTCTGAAGAGCCTATTGTCTCAGGTATGAGATAGTTTATGTTGTTTATTAATGATTGTACAAGATTTTCATGGATAGTCCTTCCTAAAACCAAAGATGAATTCTTTCCAGTCTTTCAGACTTTTCTTACACTTGTCCAAACACAATACAATAGCATCATAAAAGTTTCTTCGTTTCCATAATGGGAGAGAATATGTGAATCACCTTTTTAGACAGTTTTTTTTCAAAAACATTGGATTGTCTACCAAACTACTTGTCCACAAACACCAGAACAAAATGGGATGTCTGAAAGAAAAAACCGTATCTTAGGGATATGGTTCGTTCCATTCTTTTGAGTGCTCGTATGCCTAAGTAGTTGGGGAGGATGTTGTACAAGCCTCCTCCCATCTTATCAATCGTCTCATATCAAGTATTATTTAGGGCAAAATTCCTTTTGAGGTCCTTGCATCTCATGTTTCCATACCATTATTCTACAATCTTCATGTTCGTGTCTTTGGTTGTGTTATTTTTGTCCATGTACCTAAAACTAGAGGTCTAAGTTGGATGCTCGGACGATTAAGCGTCTTTGTTGGCTATAGTGAATATCAGAAGGGGTACAAATGCTTCCATCCACCAACCCGGAAGTATTATGTTACAATGGATGTAACAATCTACGAAGAAATAAGCTATTTTTCATCTATTGACACTGCTTTTCAGGGGGAGAGTTCATATTTTAAAGAGTATTATGATGATAAAGAAGGAGAAGTACATGAAAAAGGAGGAACGCAGGCAGAAGCTACTTCAACGGGTCATATGGAAGTTCTTAACCTGTGAAACCGAGACACATAAGCTACAGGAGCCCAACTGTCAGTTTTGATCCGTCAAACCAAACGATTCGACCCAACGAATATGGTGGTCGACCCGTCGAACTTGAGTCGACCTGTCGAATATGGTGGTCGACCCGTCGAACTTGAGTCCAGAAGGTACAGAAGTAAGATCAACTTTCCATGAGGGTTTCTCGACGGGTCGAAATGAAACCTTCGACCTGTTGAATCCAGTTACAGCCAAAAATGAAGGAAACTCGACCAGTCAAATTGCTAGTCTTGACCAGTCAAATGTTGCTGAAGATACTATTTCCCCTTCATTGATCACTCCTACCCTTGATCCCCAGCTCTATGGTACTAAAGATCGTCTTTGAAGTATGTACACACATTGATGCTAGTAATAGCGAGTCCAGGGTTGAAAAATGTGTTGCCTAGCAGGTCTACTTGTGGTCAGGCAGCAAAAACCTATGAACCAACTGCTCATGCAAAGTCAAAATACCTAGTAGCCAACTATGTGTCTACCTGGAGATTGTTAATGTCATATGAATCAACTGTGAATCAGATATATATTGTATGAGTACCTAACAAAGTGGAGGATGCATTGGAAGATCCAAAATGGTCAAAGGCGATGAAGACATGGAGGTATTACAAAAGAATAATACTTAGAAACTGGCATTGGGAAATCCAAAAAGGTCAAGGTCAGGCATTCACCTTGTCCCTAGAGGAGGCATCGGCCTCAGGCGAGGTAGTCGGAGGTAATATTTTTGTCGCATCTTTTTCTGCAGTAACATTGTTTGATTCAGGAGCTTTTCAATCTTTTGTATCTGCACGATTCGCGACACGTATTGGATTGGAGTTTGAGACATTGCCAGAGAGGATGAATATACTCACTGGTAATGGGCTAGTAGGAGTTAGCATAGTGTGTTTAGCATGTTAGATCGTAGTGTGTGGACATTTGTTGCCTGCAAGGTTGATAGAGTTCACTATGCGTAACTTTGATATCATCCTAGACATGGACTGGTTAAGAGACAGTAATGCAACGATAGTTTGTCGAGAGGGTAGAGTGTTATTTAGTATTCCAGGCATCAAGGAGTTCGTCTTTGTTCGACCATTGGAGGATCATTTCAAGGGCGTAGTTTCAGCAGCAGTAGCAGAGAAGAAGCAAATTCACAGAGTCGTCAGAGAGTTTCTTAATGTTTTTTAGATGAACTTCCAGGAATGCCACAGGTAAGGAATGTAGAGTTCCGTATCGAGTTGATTCCCAGAACGAAGCCAATTTCTAGTAGAGTTTACAAAATGCCGCAGTTAGAGTTGGACAAGCTGTACCAGCGGGTGAAGGAACTGAAGGCAAAGAAGTTCATTCGAGAAAGTAAATCACCCTAGGGAGCGCAGGTGATTTTGGTACCCAAGAAAGATGGATCGACGCAGATGTGCATTGATTACACGCAGTTGAATGCAGTGACAGTGAAGAACAAGTATCCGCTACCGAGAATTGACGACTTATTTGATCAGTTGAGTAAGGCCAGCATCTTCTCTAAGATTGACCTTCGGTCTGGGTATCATCAAGTGAGGGTCCGGGAGCAGGACATACCCAAGACAGCATTTAAATTGCGATATGGACATTACGAGTTCTTAGTAATGTTATCTGGATTAATCAATGTCCCAACAGTATTTATGGACCTAATGAATCACATCTTCATGCCTTATTTGGATAAGTTTTGGTGGTGTTCATAGACGACATCCTCATTTATTCCAGTTGCGAACCTGAGCATAAGGAGCATCTTCGGACAGTTTTGCAGACCTTGAGGGAGTGTCAGATTTATGTGAAACTTAGTAAGTATGAATTTTGGTTGGATCGCATTTGATTCTTGGGAAACATCATCTCTGGGGTATCAGTGGATCCGAAGAAGGTTGAGGCCGTAGAGAGTTGGCCAGTTCCAAGAACTATAGCAGAGGTGTGTAGCTTTCTGGGATTGACAGATTACTACAGATGGTTTGTGGCAGGACTTTGCCAGAATCTCAGCCTCCTTGACGCATTTGACGCGTACGAAGGCGGAGTTTGTTTAGTTAGCAGAATGTCAAGCATCATTTAAAGAATTAAAGAAGAGATTGATTTCATCACCGATTCTGACACTTCCAGCAGGAGTATTTACAGTCTATTGTGATGCATCTGGAAAGGGACTCGAGTCTGTATTGATGCAGCATAGAAGGGTGATAACGTATGCGTCTCGGCAGTTTCGAGATCAAGAGATCCGATTCACGATTTGGAGTTAGCAGCAGTGGTATTCGCTTTTAGGTTGTGGATGCACTATTTATATAGGAATCGAGTGAAGATTTACACTGATCATAAAAGCTTGAAGTATTTGTTCATCCAGAAGGACCTGAACATAAGGCAGAGAAGATGGCTAGAGTTGCTAAAGGATTTTGACGTGGATCTCCAGTATCATCCAGACAAGACGAATGTGGTAGCTGATATTCTGAGTATAAAGGGTAGTACATTCGTCTTGACATCGCAGAGGCACATCTTGAAAGATCTTCAAGAGATAGAAATTAAAGTGATTCTACCACAGAACACAGGAGAGATGGCCAGTTTGCAGGTTCAGTCTACATTGGTGGAGAGGATCAGAATAACACAGACAGAGGATCCGTTGATCCAAAAGCTTCAATTAGAATGTGAGTCGGATCTTAGGAAAGAGTGGATAATTCACGAGGATGGGACCCTTAGATTGCAAGCCGTCTTTGTGTACCGAGCGGAGAACTTTGACAGAAAGTTATGACAGAGGTAGTTCTCCTTATTTTATACATCCTGGAGGAACGAAGATGTATCAGAACATAAAACAACACTTCTGGTAGAATGGCATGAAGAGGGAGCGAGCGAAATTTGTTTTCCGTTGTTTGATATGTCAACAAGTAAAGACATAGCAGCAGAGGCCAGCAGGATTGCTACACCCGCTTCCTATCCCGGAGTGGAAGTAGGAGCATATTACAACGAATTTCGTTACCAGATTACCTAGAATCCCGACAGGTCGAAATACAGTTTAGGTGATAGTGGATCGGCTCACAAATGTGGCTCATTTTCTTCCTTTCAGAGTAAGACAATCTACTGAGCAGTTGGCAGACATGTATGTGAAGCAGATAGTAAGGCAGCACGGTGTTCCGGTGAGCATAGTATCAGATCGAGACACCCGGTTCACCTCTTACTTTTGGCAGAGTTTGCATCGAAGTTGGGCACCAGATTGAGGTTCATTACAGCTTATCATCCGCAGACAGACGAGCAATCATAGAAGACCAACCTTGGAAGATATATTGCGAGCTTGTACCTAAATTTTGACGGATCTTAGGAGGACCATCTGCATCTGGTAGAATTCTCTTACAACAACAGTTATCAGTCGAGCATTCAGATTCAGATGGCCCTGTTTAAAGCATTATACGAAAGAAAGTGCAGATCTCATTTAGCATAGGACAATGTAGGTGAGCAAAAATTGTTGGAACCCACAGACAGTGGAGATAGTCAAGTTGATCAGAGAGCGGCTTTGAGTCACGCAGAATAGGCATCGTTATTGGGCAAATCAGCATCGAAGACCCCTAGAGTTCAGTGTTGGTGACCAAGTGTTTCTATGGATTTCGCCTAATCAGGGAGTCATTAGATTTGGAGCCCGAAAAAAGCTTAGTCAACGTTGGTCCTTTTGATGTTCTCGTGCGGGCAGGCGATGTTGCTTATCGTCTTGCCCTTCCATCTTCACTATATGATGTACATGATATCTTTTATGTATCTCAGTTGCGAGGGTATGTCCCGGATATGAGCCATGTTCTCAATCATTCTAAGCTAGTCGTTGGTACCGAATTGACTTACGAGGAACAGTCCGCATCCATTTTGGACCGAAGAGAATGCCCAAGAACCGGACTATTAAGCTTGTCCGTGTCGCTTGGGGCCATCATTCACCGAAAGAGTCGACATGGGAGCACAAGGATGAGATCAAAACTCAATATCCGTACTTGTTAGACTTGTAAGGTATATTTAATTCTTATGCCTTCGTACCTTGATTTCGTGCTTGGTTAGCACCCTATAATGTGGATGCTTGTTTTCTTGTTGCATGGTTGATTGATGTGATTCCGTATGTAGTTAGGCTTGTAGTTAGTATCTTGCTTGTCCTGATTTCTCTATCTTGTCTTGGTTAAAATTTCGAGAACGAAATTTTTCTAAAGGGAGTAAAAATCTCTCTCCGTTTCCGGTATACGTATTTTCCTGCATTGTTCATGTCTATGGTATCTGGTATATGTAACAAATGCACATGTATCATGTATTTACATCTGATCATAGCATGGACAGCGTCTCGTCGTGGAATAGTATGCCATCCCTTGTCCTTGTCTAGTTGTATGTGGTTCACTGCTTCGATGATGGAATGCAGGATCGTGTGTGATCCGGATTATTTTTTTATTTTATTTACGTACAACTATGTGGCATGGCATATTAGACATTGGGTTAGAGTTAGGGTTTAGTAGAGCCACCCTTCCACCCACCATATAAATATTATCTTCTTTTTCTCTCTCCTCTTTCGCTTTCATTCATTTCCACTAACCACCTAGTCAAGTACATCTTGTACTAATGAAGATACCACGTTGCTCATTTCATTTTCATTGATTTTTCCACATATTAGTCTCTATTGCGCATCTTTACATTCTTTATATATTTAGTAATTTGTATTTTCGGATTTTATGGGTATTTTGGTGTAGATCTAAGTTCTCAAAACTAGGCTTTTTATCGGTTTTGTGGAAATGATCTATCAAAACTTGTTTTCAAAAACTAGTTATTCCATGTGGTAGAGAATTCAATTTCATGCAGTTTTGGTTATTGTTTTGCTCGATTTTGAGTTCTAGAGAAGAAGTTATGGTCATGGCAAGTTTCAAGAATTTCCATGGCTGAACTTGTTGTTTGGAACGACGATTTTCTATGAGCGTAGGAGGCTATGCGGCAGAAATGACAAGTGGCTATAGAACCTGCCACATATACTCCCTGACAACATGCGCTATGAGCATCGGCTTCCTATGGGCATAGGTTGAAGGCGCATGCTTGTCTCACATACGCATATATCTCACATATGTGTCTGTCACGTATATGCGCTCGGCCATGCTATGTGCCAGGTTGTTGTACGCCAGGTTAACCGTGTTTGCCTTTTTGTGCTGATTAAGGCACTTATGTGCCTGTTTGGTCATGCGTCTATCTATCCTATGCGCCTGAACCCCTATGCGCTTGTTTTTGCTAGATTTATATTTTAAGTGGTTTTTGCTATTTTCTCTTGATGACTTGATTTCGTGGCCTGATCCTAGCATACTATGGGTAGCTTAGGCTATGTGACTTATACGTCCAAGTGACCTATATGCCAAAAGATTGTCATGTGACTACTTGACTTGAAAATATTCCTAACTTGATATGTTTTGGTACAATTTTATGTGTGTACTGATGTACAATCTATGTGCGCACTAATATGCTATTATATGTGTGCACTAAGGTGTTATTCTATATGCTATATGATCCCACGCATTATATGCCAGTACATTCATAATCTCCAGTACAGTCATGGTAAATGGTCAGTAATTTGGGCGTGGTATGATGATTGTTTTATTGATGCATTACACTAAGGATGAATCTAGGTTTTTGACTCTATGAACCTATGCAGATTCATACTTGGGATACCCGTACTAAAGTACGAGATGTAGAAGGATGATTATATGACCACGGCATGTGATTCCAGACAAACATAGGATTAATCTAAGCAATGTGAACTGCTAGATACATTGGGTGGGAACGGAATCTCGAGATCGTGCATTACTGGCCTGTCGGACAAATGTCTGGAAGTGCAAGGCTGACCACCACGTATACTTTATATCATTCGCACTAGTGGAGTGCAGTATTTGACCTGTTAGATGCCAAGACAATATCTCCCAATAGGAGAGTCGAAACCGTTATGATCTGTTTAGCGCGGTGGCCTTCCGAGAGACCAGTACATTCTATGTGCTATATATGTGTTATTATTGGTTCACCTAGCCCGCCTTGGATGCGGCACGATCTTAGGATTCCCATATATATAAGCATTATTAGGATAAACCAGGAAAATCATAGAAAGATGTAGGATTGATTGGCCACTTGTAAACTGACTTGCTTGTGATCTGTTCCTTCTGTTAGTAGCTGAGGACATGAACTGTCTTGGTGCGTGGTTCAACCCTTGTCCTTGTTTGGTTATAGGGTTGTACATTGTGCTACGATAGGCTATGGATCAAAGTTGCAAAGCATAAGCCATTAACCTGACCATGGTTATAGGATGTATTTTATCGGCACGATATTGGCACATTTTGTCCTTGTTTTGTTGTAACCTCGATGATATGGTATAAGTCTATAATCCTTAGCCCAGGTCTCGTCTTAATTGCTTGGATTTTTCTACTCCCTTGTGGTACTTGTTATTCGGAACTGACCATGTTGGTTTTGTTTGGCCAGATCTTGTAGCAAAGTCTGAGGATCAATCTTTTTTTCTTGACGATGGTGCATACTAGAAGCATGGTTGTCGGAGGACTCGAGTGGGTTTCTTCTCTACTACTTTGATATTATCATTTTGTACTTTGGCATTTACTCATCGGCACCTATTTAGCCGGGTGTTCTGGACATTTAGTTCTCTTACATAATTGTAATTAAATCAGACTGAAGCTGACTATGGTTATGTATTGTTGACTCTCTGTACAAGCTGACATTTTGTATAGCTAGTTCCTACGAATCATTTTATGAAGCATCTGGGACGCATTATTGCTTTATCTTATATGTTCATTAGTTATTGCTTCTTGTTTGACTGATTAAGACATAGATGTGCTGAGTGATCCTAGGAAACTTGATTTTAGCATGCACCCCAAGTCTAGTGACAATCGTGATCGCCGTATAACGTTTTCGTACCTTATACGACGTAGCTGCCTATGTCTGTCTCCGTAATCCGGTACTGGGGTATGACATAAGGACTTGGGGTGATCTCAAATACTTCTTAAGAATTGAAGTAGCCAGGAGGAGAGAAGAGATCTTCTTGTGCCAATGGAAGTACATACTTGATTTGCTAGTTGAGACATGTATATTGGACTATAAGCCTACTGAGCAGAATCATCGCCTAGCAGAGTACCCAGATTAGGTTCCCGCTAATTGAGCTCGTTATCAAAGGTTAGTTGGGCACTTGATTTACTTAGCTCATACTAGACCAGATGTTGCATATGTAGTGAGTGTTGTCAGTCAGTTTATGCATAATTCTAGTGAGAGCCATATGGATGTTGTGATAATTTTGAGATATTTAAAGTCAACTCCAGGAAGAGTGATGTTTTCTAAGTACAACAGTATTTTGGAGGTATATGGTTTTACAGATACAGACTGGGCAGGTTATATCAGAGAAAGGATATCGACATCTGGTTATTTCACCTTTGTTGAGGTAATTTGGTGACTTTGAGAGTAAAAAGCAGAAGGTTGTGGCAAGGTCATGCTAAGGCTGGGTACAAAGGCATGGCTTATAGGGTTTGTGATCTTGTGGTTGAGAAATCATTTACTATATTTGGGATTTAAACTTAAAAGTGCAATGAAGTTGTATTATGACAATCAGAAAGTTATTGAGATACCACAGAATCTAGTGCAACATGATCGCACTAAACATATGGAGGTGGATCATCATTTCATAAAAGAACAGCTAGATGAGAAGTTTATTAGCTTTCCTTTTGTTCCTATTAAAGAACAGCTGGCAGATGTTCTTACAAAAGGTGTTTCTAAGAAAGACTTTTTCGACTCAATGGACAAGTTGAGCATGGTCGATGGTTATGCTCCAACTTGAGGGGGAGTATTAGCTTGAGTCATGATAACATTTGTATATAGTAGAAAATATTGTGTGTAATACTTATCATATCGGAATACAATCATATATGATGGTGCAACTTGTATATGGTAAGAATATATTGTGTTACAATATAGGAATCCAATCATATATGATAGTGGTACTGGATGTAATGCCTATAGATAGCCTCCACTTTGAGATCAATAATGTTGAGAGTCAATAAGGGACTTTTAGTCCCACATCGGAATATGTAGTATGTAGAGGAGCTAGACTCCCTATAAGTAGAGAAGTAGTCCATCAATAAAATACAACAACTATTATTTTCTACATGGTATCAGAGCCATAACTCTCTCTCTCTCTCTCTCTCTCTCTCTCTCTCTCTCTCTCTCTCTCCACAAAAGAAAAATTTTCCTCCCCCCCCCCTCCGCCGACCCGCTCCAACCCCCCGACCCTACGCTGCCCCCCTCCCATCGGCTGCCCCACCGCTGTAACACCAGCACCCCCCTACTCTTGCCGCTGCCCCACCTACAGCCCCCCCTCCCCGTCCCCTCTCCAGCACAGTCCCGCCCCCCTCCAGCACCCTCCCATCCAGCACCCTCCCGCCCCCCTCCAGCACCCTACAGCACCCTCCCGCCCCCCCCTCCTAACCCTAGCCTCTCTTGCCATGGAAACCCTAACCCTAGCCCTAGCAGCCCCATCCAAACCCTAACCCTAACCCTAGCCGTCAAAAAAAAAAGAAAAAAAAAACGGGCGTATTTCGAAGACAGTCGAGATGTCAAATACTTTATTTGCACCGACTCTCTTCCTAGATTGCGTCGGTTGGAACTAACAAATGTTTATTTTGTTATTCCTCCTTCACATCGGGATCTATACAGAGACTGATCATGTCTTCTCTGGTGTCCTGACGTGTTCACTTTACATGCGCGCGCCGGTGCTGGCCAAGTTAGTAGCGCATTCGTAAAGTCTCTGACGTCGAAGAAGACGACGAAGACGAAGAAGACGACGAAGTTGGGGAAGTTGCCGACTCCGACGTCGAAGAAGCCAACGAAGACGACGAATAGGGTTCACAGTTGAAGAAGCCATGGATTCGATCAGTGGCAAACTGACGGCCGAAGAGATGAAGGCCTTGGTTGATGATATCTTATCAAAAAGATTAACCGAGGTAACCCCACGTGTGATCCATACTGATGTGGATCCGTCCCCTTACAAAATGGGGAAATTGGAGAAGCTGGAGACAAAGTTGGAAGGAACATCCAACTACTTGAAGTGGTCGCGGCAGACGATGCGGACACTGAAGGGACGTGGCTTGGTTGGCTATGTCACTGGCCAAGCCAAGGCGCCAGCCGATCACTCCACCAAGGAGTTTGCTGTTTGGGAGATTGTCAACAACATTGTGGCTGGGTGGTTGACTGCCTCTTTAACCGACCAGGTGTCGGACAATGTCGAGGCCATGGAGGCTACTGCTGATATATGGCGGACTCTAAAAGATATGTACTCCGGCTCGGGCAACCCTATGCGAGTCTTTCAACTGCAAGATGAACTCGATAGGGTGGCCCAAGACGAACGTACCATCTCTGAGTACGCGGCCCTGTTGAAGAAGTACTGGTCTGATCTGGATCATTATGATCCTCTTGGGATGGAAGATGCACAAGTCGAACCGGCATTCGCGAAGTACTTTCAGACGTTCCTGGCTTATATTTCCCGGCAGCGTATGATGAAATTCCTGAAGAGACTACACCCTGTATTTGAGCAGAGACGGAATATCCTCCTATCCCAATCCACGCTTCCGACCTTGGAAGAAGCTATAGCTGTTATAACACAGGAAGAAGCTCGACTGAAGTTGATGTCCAACAAGGGCTCCTACCAGGGGGAGCAAGCCGCGGTTTAAAAGTTTGCCCTTGCTGCCTTCAATCAACCTCCATCTATGGGTGGTGTTTGCCACAATTGTGGTGACTCCGGACATTACATCAGATTTTGTCCAAAACCCTTGCGCAATCAGTCTACTGATCGAGGACGAGGTCGTGGAGGCCGACGTGGTGGTAGAGGAGGATATGCTGGTAGAAGGGGTGGACACAAAGCAAATCTGGCGGAGGAAGGGGGAGAGAATCAACTGGCTGAAATAACCCCGCTTGAGCGGGAGTTCCTTGAGAAGTTGCGAGGCACAAAGCTGGGTTCGGCCGACAGTCCTGGGGCGTCTTCAACCTCGGGAGATCACATCACTTGCTTTGCCCAAACCAGCACCGATGATTCTGCACGTGCTCTTGCATCTATCCATCAGCCAGGATGGATTATGGACTCTGGGGCATCTCGCCATGTCACGGGGTCCCGTGGTGCATTTCAGGAATATACTCACCTACCATTGCCGGAGAGTATTCAGACTGCTGATGGTACATCCAGCCCTGTAATGGGTAAAGGCACTGTCGCATGCACCCCTTCCATCACTCTAACCAATGTCCTACATGCTCCGTCTTTTCCTGTCAATCTCCTATCCATTAGTGACATTATACTTGATCTTAACTGTACTGTTTCCTTTGACATTCCTCAGGTGACTTTTCAGGAGAAAGGGACAGGACGACGACTTGGGACTGGCACATGGCATAAGGGGCTGTGGTATTTAGACAGGACTGGACTGGACAACGCATTGGCATCCTTGGTAGCAGACGCACCACCAGAAGCTTCCTGTCGCAGTGTTGAAGCCGACTTGCTACTCCACCACCAGCGTGTCGGTCATTCTTCTTTTAAAGTTATTAGTCGAATGTATCCGTCCTTATATCAAAGGGCTAATAAAGAGAAGTTATTTTGTAATGCTTGTGAGTTGGAAAAACATACCAGAAGTACGTATGTGAGCACGGGGAATAGGAGTTCAGCTGCTTTTGACATGATACATTCAGACGTATGGGGCCCTTGTCCTACAACTGGTATTAACGGCTTTCGATGGTTCGTCACCTTTATTGACTGTTATACCCGCGTGACATGGGTCTATCTTATGAAGAATAAAAGTGACGTCCTTGAGGCCTTTCAAGACTTTCATCGACGGGTGAAAACACAATATGGCGCTAAAATTAAGTGTTTCCGGTCAGACAATGGGACGGAGTATACTAATAAGCGGGTTGCTGAGTATTTTTCCACTCGTGGAATACTTCATCAAACTTCATGTGCTTATACTCCGGCCCAAAATGGTGTGGCGGAACGAAAAAAACAGACACCTGCTGGAAGTCGCACGGACGATGATGCTGGCTATGAATGTTCCGAAACATTTATGGGGGCAAGCTATATTGACGGCCTCTTATCTCATCAACAGAATGCCATCTCAAGTATTGGACTGGAAGACACCGTTGGAAATGCTTACTGGGGCAACTACATACACTGTTCCACCAAAAGTCTTTGGATGTGTGTGCTTTGTCCAAGATAATAGGCCAGGCGTTGGCAAATTGGATCCTAGGGCAGTTAAATGTGTCTTCGTCGGTTACACGGCGACACAGAAGGGTTATGCCTGTTGGAGTCCAATTGAGCGGAAGATGTTTGTAAGCATGGACGTTACTTTCAGAGAACTCGAACCATACTATGGTTCGGATGAAGGTTCAGCATTTGGTGACACACCTAACACAGATGGTGTTCGATGTGAGGGAGAGATAATAAGCCCAAATGTGGTCGTCGGATCGGTTCCGTGTCCGGTTGTAGAAAACTGGACGAAAGGGGGAGAGCACAGTGACTCAGATACAGAAAATGAAGACGAAGAAGATCCATATGTTACGCAGGGGGAGCAGCAGACAAGGGAAAAGGAGCTCCAAGTCTACAGAAGGAGACAACAGAAGTCCAGTACTGTGCCTATGCCGTGTCCTGTGCCTACTGTACCAAGTCCCTCGTCTACTCCTGCTCCAACTCCTGAAGATGTTGCCTCCGCACTGAATCACTCGAATTCTGATGCGGATCTCTCCGACTCGGATGGTATGATCTCTCCACCACCTATTGCTCCCTTAAGGAGATCTTCTCGCATCAATGCGGGTAAGGCTCCTGCTCGTTTTGATGATTACGAACATGACATTGCCAACTTCTTGTCTTATTCTAACATTTCTTCGAATTATCGAGCCTTCATTGCATCGTTAGACTCTACTTCGTTGCCCAAGTGTTGGCAGGAAGCAAAGAAAGATCCAAGGTGGAAAGCTGCAATGATGGAAGAACTTGGGACACTGGAGAAAAATAAGACATGGGAGCTGGTTCCATTACCCAAAGGGAAGAAAGCTGTGGAATGCAAATGGGTGTACACCGTGAAAGAGACGCCAGAAGGAAAAGTAGAGCGGTACAAGGCGAGGTTGGTTGCAAAAGAATTCACACAGTCATATGGAATAGACTATGATGAGACGTTTGCCCCAGTAGCAAAAATGAGCACCGTGAGAACTCTGGTCTCCATTGCAGCAAACTATGGGTGGAAGCTGTACCAGCTGGATGTGAAGAATGCCTTTCTTCATGGGGACCTGCAAGAAGAGGTATACATGGAGCTCCCGCCTGGGTGCTACGCGACGGAATCAAACGGAGGGACGTCGCAAGGAAAGGTGTGTAAACTGAAGAAGTCACTATACGGGCTCAAGCAGTCTCCTCGAGCCTGGTTTGACAGATTCAGAAAGGCTGTTACAGGCATGGGATACCGCCAAACAAATGCAGATCATACGGTCTTCCTCCAGCATGCAAGAGGCCACATCACTATACTTGCTGTATATGTGGATGATATAGTGATCACAGGTGATGATGAAGTCAAGATCACTAAGCTGAAGTCAAAACTCGCGAAGGAGTTTGAAGTGAAGGATTTAGGAGCGATGAGGTACTTTCTAGGTATCGAGGTGTGTGAAGGCGAACAAGGAATTGTTCTCTCACAGAGAAAATACACACTAGATCTGCTGAAGGAGACAGGGATGCTGGGATGCAAAGCAGCGGTCACTCCAATTGACCAGAAGTGCAAGTTGGGAGCAGAAGCAGGAGAGCCCGTTGATCGTGAAAGATATCAAAGACTTGTAGGGAGATTGATTTATCTGGGACACACTCGTCCTGATATCTCATTCGCGGTGAGTGTAGTGAGTCGCTACATGCATGATCCAAGAAAGGGTCATATGGAAGCAGTATTTCAGATCTTGAGGTATCTGAAAGGAACGCCGGGAAAGGGGCTATGGTTCAAGACGAATGGACACATAGAAGTTGAAGGATACTGTGATGCAGACTGGGCGAGCTAGACGACAGAAGGTCTACCACGGGATACTGTGTTTTTGTAGGAGGAAATCTGGTCTCATGGAGAAGCAAGAAACAGTCTGTGGTAGCACGGTCGACAGCTGAAGCAGAATACAGAGCAATGGCTCTGGGAGTGTCAGAGTTGCTGTGGGTGAAAGCGTTGTTGACAGAGTTGAAGCTAGACAAGGGAGCACCATTACGTCTTCTGAACGATAGTCAAGCTGCAATAAGTATAGCTAACAATCCCGTTCAGCACGACAGAACGAAGCACATCGAGATTGATAGATTCTTCATCAAGGAGAAGCTGGAACAAGGGATACTGAAGATCGACCATGTCCGCTCAGAAGAACAAGTTGCAGACTGTCTGACTAAGGGTCTTAGTTCATTAAGTCTGTCAAAGCTATGTAACAAGATGGGGATGATCAATATCTATCGCCCATCTTGAGGGGGAGTGTTGAGAGTCAATAAGGGACTTTTAGTCCCACATCGGAATATGTAGTATGTAGAGGAGCTAGACTCCCTATAAGTAGAGAAGTAGTCCATAAATAAAATACAACAACTATTATTTTCTACAAATAAACATCAAAGAATTCATTCTCTTAAATACATCTCTCTTCAAGCTCTATATATTTGAGTGATCTGACTTGGTTCATGACATCAAGGGCTACTGTCATTGCATATAACGAAATAGTTTCATGCCCAAATAGTTTGAGGACTAGATCAATTAATATTCATTCTTATCACCAAGGTCAGTCCAATGATCGAATTGGTAAACACCGCCTGGGTAGACATATGAAGGGTTAACGTGTTGAGTAGCTGGCATTTCAGAGAAAATTTTGTTATCCGCTGCGTACCGGGACATTGTTTACTTACATGCTTTCCATTGATATGACACTTTTATCATCATTCTCTATTTTGATTTCAAAACGGTTTTGTGTCACTATTTGACAATCCCATCAACTAGAAAATGATTTATTTGACTACTAGGTGAAACGTTAAATAAGTTTGAACAATCTCCAACTTACCATTAGGGACAGTATAACATCTACAGCAGTATACAATTGTTCCACAGCTAGTGGATCACCGACAGTTTCTGAAGAAATCCTTGATAATAAGAGGGCAGCCTGTACAAAAAGAGAGTTAATACAAACTAATTGATCTTGTTATGATATATAATGAGTTGTTAATGTAATCCAATCAAAGTTTTTTTTGCTCAACGTTGAAATCATTCCATGTAGTAGATCATATCATATCTTTCATCATCCAGATTTAAATAACTCAATGACAAGTACTAAATTTTGTATGCAACTTTATGTTATTCATCAATTTGGATTCATGACTAATAACAAAGGCTTTGACAATGGTGACCATCTTGCATTATGTGGTACATGCCTACCTTAAGTGTTTCAGCTGTGCAATCCGAAACGGTATATGAATTGTCAGTAGTTGAGAAAGTCCATGCACCTTTTGTGATATGGCGATAACAAAGATCAGCAGGCCTGTCTTTTACCATCTTAAGGAGTAGGTGACAATGTTGAACAAGTCAATAGATTAAATTGTTAAGAAAATTCAGAATGTGTTGATTTACAACTCAAACAACCTGTGAGTCCTTAATGAATTTGTGAGCACTCTTAAGTGTGGGGCCAAACTCTTCTGAAAGGCCAGTTGAGATAATTGCTTGAACAGCTAATGCCAGTTCCCAAGTTTGGCATCCATCAGTTGTCTGCAATTAAAAAGTAAGCCAATAAAATATTGAACTTTTCTTTATCTAATGATCTAAACAATTATTTAAGGCTGGCAAATAAAAAAAAATTAAACTATACAAAATCTTTATAATATCTTGTAATTTCCGACTAGAATGCAGAATATTGAACCTATAACTTATGGCACTAGTATTAAAAGCCAGAACTAAGTTAAATTTCAAAGCTTGGTTAGTTCATATGGATATACATTTGTTTCTTGTGCATAAACATGACTAGAAATTTAATAAAAGTTATGAACCTTCAATTTCATGCCATCTTCAGCGAGCCATAAATAGTCGTAGACTCTTGGGAGGTGGAACTTAAATGCATCTGATTTTGGATCTTCAGCCCAACAACAAATCATATTTAGTGGCTGCACAATCATATCAAATTTTAGGCAAGTCACATCCTTCCTATCCATAGAAAACCATGTGGAGGCAATAATGTGTACCTTGCTTATACCACTACTGCTGATATATTGAGTATTCTCGTCATCATTATGAATAAGTTGAATGACATGGTTTAGAGCCTTCTCTCTCAACTTTTTACCAGGCCAGTGCATTAGCATAGGTTCAACAAACTTATTGAGAGAAGCCCAAACAATATCTTGTATCAGTGGATGGGGGTTGTACAAATCTTCCTGCATACAATAGAGCAAATAAAACATCGATCTTCTAAAGCAAATTAAAAAAATAAATTATGGGAACCACTTTATATGCTAAACTGTCATGGAAATTTATGTGAATTTCTCATAGAAACAACTAAAAAATATAGTAAAAGAACACAACGTACATACAATCACCAAATTCCATAAGTAAACATGTGACTTTATGGTTGATTGCAGGTCTTACTGTTGGTGTTGGGTGGGGTTCCCAACCTATGTGGAGAACACTCCAAACTGCGACGAGTGTCATCTATGTCGGAGAAGCTCGAGAAGTCGAAGGTGGAAAAAGTAGCTCGATTTGAGCACGTGTCAGATCAGCGTCAGCGGTATACCACAGGTATACCGTTATTGGTGTCGGTACACCGCCGGTTTACAGGTCTGATACTTTATTTTTGTTCCAAAAAATTTTTGTCACGAATATACAATTTTGGTATACCGCCGGCATACTGATACCATGTCGGTATATCGGTGTCGGGACTGAAGCCCAAAATTAATGGTTTATTAACACCGTTGGATCTAAATCAACAATCCAGATGCCTGCAGAATTATGGTGCTTTAAATAGGTTATTCCTAACCCTAATCCATTATCATCTACGAGAGAAAGATCAAAGGAGAGAGTTCGCAAAAGCTTGCAACTTTTAAAGAAGAGAAAAAAGAGATTTTGGGCTATCTCGTAGAGAGATCGGTTCTGGAAGATCATCCGTGATTCATTCTTGTCATCTCTGTCTTCTGTAACCTCTTGTAATCTGTTTTCATTGCTTTGAGTAGTTGTGGTGATCCGGTTGGATCGGTAGAGAAATTTGTAGATGGTGTAATCTTCTATTTCATTAGTGAAGGCTTTTTCAGGGATGAACTCCGATCTTAACGTGGTCTTTTCCTTCTGGATTTTTGGCGTCAAAAAGTGGTGGTGTTTGCATTTGGCTTTCTGTGTAATTTTGGCAAGTTGGTTTTGTGCGTTTTTCTTCGATTCTCTCACAATTTCTTGGTTTGGGAGAACGATTTCTGCGTTTCGTTCTCAAACTTACCTTTACTCTATCCTTGGACAAAGCTTGTGGTAAAACATGTAAAACAATCTAAGTCTAACAGTATGAGGTGGTTGTGGTAGAGGAATGCAAGGTGTTGTAAACTTTTACAAAGTTATTTCTTTAGACAACTGAATAACTTGGTTTCTTATATCCTTATATATGATGAGTTGGCTTTTGGTTTCAAATGAGCAATTTGGTTCTTGAACTTCATGCAACAATTGATCAGATGGAACTTGGTGGAAAAGGTTTTAATCTTCATGATAAACAATCAAAATTCACAATACTACACAAAATCAAGGTTTTCCTAACACATGATTTTTTTCAAATCCTAACGGATTTTTACCATTACAATTTTCTAACGACGATAAATCTTTGGGAACGGAAAAAACCATTAATATAAATACCAAAGATTGTCTTGTGGGGGAAGAGATGTCCTTCTCGTATGCACGTATAACAACAAAATATAACTAGTCGATAATATCTGTACTAATCTACTTATTGAAAATGGCAAGCAATTCTTATTGAGAGGTAGAAACATCGTTCAAGGAGCATTTGGAGTAGTAATCAATGATCGATGTTATAGTGTAGGACACATTTAAGTAATTGCATATTTTTTTATGTCAGAGAATCTCTCAAGGTCAATCTATTTTCAAATTTTTGTCAATAGTTGTGGAACATTTTTTAATGTTATTGTATAGTTTTGATGTGAGAACTTTTCTAGGTCTAAGGCATGGGGGTTTGTATTAACTTTCTATGGTCTATTAATATAAAAAGGGTTTGGTCAAGACCTTACATAAGTTTGGTATTTATAAAGATTTTACTTAGAAATAGTATGTTTGCAGTGTTTTAAAAATATCTAGGTGTCCTAACTCCTAAGCGAGCTGCCTCGCCTTATCGCCTGGAAGCACCTTGTCTCACCTGGAGAAGAAGAGCGTCACCTGGCAAAACGTCTCAAATTCTCTTTTTATAACACATTTTGTCACTAAAGTAGCTCATGTTAGGTTATCCAAATATGTCTTATATTCCAAAAAATTCATCAAACTTGAATTTTTAGACAAGATTACAAATAGTCTACGAAACACACCAGTAAGTTTTAAAACAATATAATCACACATAAGTCATTATGATAGAAGACAAATTGTTCAAATGGAAACCAAACATAACATAATCAACGAGTCAATGTTCCACATTCCTAATCACTTAACAAATCCTTCTTCTTCCTACTCAAGTATCTATCATTCATCTTCATCATGTAAGTCTAAGAAATCATCATGAACACTATCATCAATATCATCATCGACAATAAAATCTTTGTCCTCATTGATTGATAGATTTTATTCATGAATATTCTCCTCTTTCTTCTTTGATTTATGTCTATTTTGTTAGTAACTTATAGTTTAAAACCTAAAAAAGACTCCATTTAAGCCTTTACTCATTCACCTAATTAGCCTTTGGCACATTTCTCACCTAGGCGTTGCTTAGAGAAGATGCCTCGACTGTCTTTGGATTAGGCAGTGAAATATTGCCTTTCGCCTTTTTGGCGCCTTTAACAACACTGTGTATGTGTATGCATGACAGATATAGAGAAAGCTTTTGGCAGTAACTTCGTGTAAAATACATGTCAATAAGACCAATTTCACCAACCTTTGCACAATTATTCCGAGCCATATCCCAATATATTTGATCATAGGGAAGAGCATATAACTCCCTTCTCAATGACAAAATTGTTTCTGTGATTGGTCCCACAAACCTTCTCCCATAAAGATATGACATGGCTAGGAAAATCTGTCGTGCAAGAGCTAAAAATCGACCTGTAAGGCATCAAATGAAAACTCAAAATTATGAACTTGAAAACTCATGATATAAAATAGTAAATTCAATTGTGAAGTACTAGATCTCTGGGCTTATGTTTTGCAAGTTACGAATGTAAATTAGCATGTCTATATAGTTGTACATGTAAAAGAATATATATATATATACGGAGCCCTGCGGGAGCTATGTCGCCCTCGACCATTGGATCGAGCGGGTCCCCCGATCCGATGGTGCAGGGGGCGGGGCTTTGGCGGGCTCCCCCCGTGGAACTTTTCATCCGCGCCCATATATATATACACTATTTTTCTCTTAATCTTTCTCATTTCCTTAAATTCACATCCATCATAGAGATCTTACATCTCTCTCTCTCTCTCTCTCTATATATATTTTTTTTTTTTTTTGAGAGAGAGAGAGACTCTCTCTCTCTCTCTCTCTATATATATATATAGAGAGAGAGAGAGGGATGCAAGATCTCCATGATGGATGTGAATTTAAGGAAATGAAAAGGATTAAGAGAAAATATAGTATATGGCATGTAAGAGAACAGTGAATCTAGGTCATATTAAGTATCTACACTAGAAATAATAGATTTAGAACGATGTACATAATGTTATATTATTTATCCTTATATATTGATTGTACTTACTTGATTTTATATATGCTTAAAAATTCTTTTAAGAGATGATATTCTAAAGATTGTACTTTCCAAAGATTTAAAATGGAGTAGGATATAATGCTGACATGTGAGGCATTGTAGGTGAATGTTCTTGTACTGTTATTATATGATATATAGTGATGTATAGATTATACAGATGGTAAACAAGTATGGAGAAATAATTTTATTGATTTAGTTGAAATGAGTCTAATATCTCAGATAATATTATTGAGGGCTACTGCCTACTACTTATAGAGGGTCCAACCCCTCTTCATATTACATCTAACCGATGTGGGACTAAAGTCCCTTATTTACTCTCAACACTCCCCCTCAAGATGGGCGATAGATATTAATCATCCCCATCTTGTTACATAGCTTTGACAGACTCAATGAACTAAGACCCTTAGTCAGACAGTCTGCCACTTGTTCTTCTGAGCAAACATAGTCAATCTTCAGTATCCCTTGTTCCAGCTTTTCCTTGATGAAGAATCGATCGATCTCGATGTGCTTCGTTCTGTCGTGCTGAACCGGATTGTTCGCTATACTTATCGCAGCTTGACTATCGCTCAGAAGGTGCAATGGTGTCCCCTTGTCTAGCTTCAACTCTGTCAGCAGCGCCTTTACCCATAGCAATTCTGATACTCCTAGAGCCATTGCTCTGTATTCTGTTTCAGCTGTCGACCGTGCTACCACTGACTGTTTCTTGCTTCTCCATGAAACCAGGTTTCCTCCTACAAAAACACAGTACCCTGTGGTAGACCTTCTGTCGTCTATGCAGCTTGCCCAGTCTGCATCGCAGTATCCCTCAACATCTGTGCATCCATTCTTCTTGAACCACATTCCTTTTTTCGGCGTCCCTTTCAGATATCTTAGGATCTGAAATACTGCATCCATATGATCCGTTCTTGGATCATGCATATAGCGGCTTACAACACTTACTGCAAATGAGATATCAGGGCGAGTATGTCCTAGATAAATCAGTCTGCCTACTAGCCTTTGATACATTTCGCGATCAACAGGCTTTCCTGCTTCTGCTCCCATCTTGCACTTCTGGTCAATTGGAGTGACTGCTGCTCGGCATCCCAGCATTTCTGTCTCCTTCAGCAGATCTAGTGCATATTTCCTTTGTGAGAGAACAATTCCTTGTTCACCATCACACACCTCGATACCCAAAAAGTATCTCATCTCTCCCAGGTCCTTCACCTCAAACTCTTTGGCGAGTTTCGTCTTCAGCTTAGTGATCTCAACTACATCGTCACCTGTGATCACTATATCATCTACATATACAGCGAGTATAGTAATGTGGCCCCTTGCATGCTGGAGGAAGACAGTATGATCTGCATTTGTCTGATGGTACCCCATGCCAGTAACAGCCCTTCTGAATCTGTCAAACCAGGCTCGAGGAGATTGCTTCAGCCCGTACAGCGATTTCTTCAGTTTGCACACTTTTCCATATGACGTTCCTTCACCTGAATCTGACACAGAGTAGCACCCCGGAGGAGTCTCCATGTATACTTCTTCTTGTAGGTCTCCATGAAGAAATGCGTTCTTTACGTCTAACTGGTGTAGCTTCCACCCATAGTTTGCTGCAATGGAGACCAGCGTTCTTACGGTACTCATCTTCGCTACTGGGGCAAAAGTCTCATCATAGTCGATACCATATGTCTGGATATAGCCTTTTGCAACCAGTCTCGCCTTGTATCGTTCAACTTTTCCTTCTGGTGTCTCCTTCACTGTGTAAACCCATTTGTATCCCACAGCTTTCTTCCCTTCAGGTAATGGCACCAGCTCCCATGTCTTATTTTTCTCTAGTATCCCAAGTTCTTCCATCATTGCGGCTTTCCATCTTGGGTCCTTCTTTGCTTCCTGCCAATTCTTAGGTAAAGAAGTGGAGTCTAACGAAGTGAGGAATGTTTGATAAGTCGGAGAAATATTAGAATAAGATAGGTAGTTGACGATATCATGTTCATAATCTTTATAACGAATAGGAGCCTTTCCCGCATTAATGCGAGAAGACCTCCTTAAGGGAGCAATGGGTGGTGGAGAAAGCGTACCATCTGAATCGGAGAGACCCGCTTCCGAATTCGAGCGATCCGGTGCGGGAGTAACATCTTCAGGAGTCGGGGTAGGAGTAGACGAGGGACTTGGCACTATAGGCACAGGGCACGGCACAGTACTGGACCTCTGCTGTCTTCTTCTGTAAACTTGGAGCTCCTTTTCCCTTGTCTGCTTCTCCCCCTGCATAATGTACGTATTGTCTTCTTCATCCTCCGTATCAGTATCATTGATGCTTTCTTCCCCTTTCTTCCAGTCTGTCACGACAGGACAAGGTACCGATCCGACAACTACGTTTGGGCGTACTACCTCCCCCTCACGTCTAACACCCGTTGTGTGAGGCGTGTTCCCAAACGCAGAACCTTCGTCCGAACCATAATAAGGTTCCAGCTCTCTGAATGTAACGTCCATGCTTACAAACAGCTTCCGTTCAACCGGGCTCCAGCATACGTAACCCTTCTGTGTCCCGGTGTACCCAACAAAGACACACTTAACCGCTCGAGGATCCAGCTTACCAACGCCAGGCCTGTTATCGTGGACGAAGCATACGCAACCAAATACTTTCGGAGGAACGGTGTACGCAGTTGTCCCCGTGAGCATTTCCAAAGGCGTCTTCCAGTCCAGTAATTGAGAGGGCATCCTGTTGATGAGATAAGAGGCTGTTAAGACAGCCTGCCCCCACAAAAATTTAGGGACATTCATAGCCAGCATCATTGTCCGAGCTACCTCCAGCAGGTGCCTATTCTTTCGTTCGGCAACACCATTTTGAGCCGGTGTATATGCACAAGAGGTTTGATGTAGTATACCATGAGAGGATAAATACACAGCAAACCTCTTATGGGTATATTCCGTCCCATTATTCGACCGGGTATATTCCGCTACCATACTCTAAACCCTAGCTGTGGAGGGGGGGCGGCGCTGGAGGGGGGGGCGGCGCTGGAGGGGGGGGGGCGGCGCTGGAGGGGGGCGGATGCTGGAGGGGGGCGGCAGCGGAGGGGGGGCGGCGCTGGAAGGGGGGGGCGGCGCTGGTGGTGGAGAGGCAGCGGAGGGAGGGCAGAGGAAGCGGCTAGGGTTTGGCGGCTAGGGTTTAGAGTATGGTAGCGGCGTGGAGGAGGGTAGCGGCTGTGGAGGTGGGTAGGGAGGGCGGCTAGGGTTTGGAGGAGAGGATGGAGAACTCGGCTCTGATACCAAGTTGAAATGAGTCTAATATCTCAGATAATATTATTGAGGGCTACTGCCTACTACTTATAGAGGGTCCAACCCCTCTTCATATTACATCTAACCGATGTGGGACTAAAGTCCCTTATTTACTCTCAACATATTTTACTATTGTTTTACAAGTTTTACTCCCATGACCTCAAAGTACATGATATTTTAAGTAGAAATATAATATTTGGGAGAAGATTTTACAAAAGGCTCATTTGCAACTAAATATATATATCCTGAACTAACGTTTATTGCTTTATTTATTGCTTCAGGACGTATTATAAGTTATTGGTATAGTGGACCATAACAAGAATGTAGGTGCTTTATTAGTTGAATGAATTCATTACCCAATTTGCACAAGGAATCTCTAATGCGTAAAAGTATGCTAATGTTAAGAGAGTCTTTCTTATCAGCGGTGCAAGTGGTCTTCGGACTTGAGGTCATTCCGGTACCTTATGAGTGTACTATTTGTACGTCCTGAAGCAAGTACAAGGGTTGCCTAAGGTCATATATTTGAAATGGTGAATCACCCATGATAGCAAATGACCAACAAAAATGTATCACTTATACAAATATATGTTGAGGAGAATAACATCCTATGTGGTCCGACATATTATACTTAAGAAACTCCCTGCTCAAGGCTATGTTGTCACAGGCGACGCCTAGGCGCGCGTGCCTAGGCGTGCAGATTGGATAGGTCTCGCCTCGACCTAGGAAAAATTTTCCCGGGTGAGGTTTTGCTCGCCTAGGCGCCCGCCTAGGGTCGCCCAGGGGGAAAAAACGTCCGCCTAGGGCCGTCCAATATACTTACTATCCTTATGTAGATTTTGAATATTGGTTATTTCATATTTGTTGCTTTTTATATTACTTTCATGCATTATTGCTTAATGCTTATTAGTTATACTACATATTTGTTGCATGCATAATTACCGAATATTTTGATTCAAAGCAGCGGATCCTAGGCGGCGCCTAGGCGAGACGGGTGGCATGTCGCCTCGCCTCCCTAGCGCCAAATACAACATAGGCTCAAGGTGATATGGAAGCAGAAAGAACTATACTTGTCATATAAGTTGTTAACAAATAAAATCGTGACACATATACTAAGACAATATACAAATTTATTTAACGTTCCATGTCATGGTGCTATTTGGGATGTAGTTTGACATAAATACTAAATTGAACGTTAAGCAAGCATGGATAGGTTATTGAGTGGCATTCTAATACCATATGGGAGCCATGACACACTGCTAAGTGTCAATCGTGGTTAGAAAGCTAATGTCCCACATGAAGGAGTTCTGGGAGGGGCATTCGGAAATCCATCCAAAATTTTGGTTGGATATTTGAACGAATTTTGTTATTGATAATTCCTGATAGCTCGAAATTTTGAGTATGATCCATGCAACTATTGTGATGTTGAGCCTAATGTGTCACACACTAAGATCATAGTTTGTAATGGCTGCCGATACCGATATGATATGATCGATAACGATACGGTATGGTATGTCTCAATCTGATATCAATCGCTATTTATATCGACCGGTATCGACGTTGGGGGTCTCTTTCCTAGTCAATTTAGCAAAAAAAAAAATTAATGAAAAATGCCAATCAACAAGGGTGTAGACAGTAAGTTTGTAAAAGCATGTAAATGAAGAAAACTTATTTGTTAAAGGTAATAAATCAACAAGGTGACAATTATTTTATTCAATTCCTAAACTACTAAGAAACAACATAGTAAATCCTTAAAAATTATGCCTAAATGTACAAAATATGTTTTCTAAATTTATAGTTATTTGATTTCTGATACCAAAAAAATCGATATTTTGATCCAATATCATCGATCCCGCCAATACCATCGATCCTAATACTCACAGAGAGGGTCTGATACTGATTTCAACCTCAATACCGCAAACCTTGACTAAGAGTTTGTCCATCATTTAGAACATGGTATTAATTGCATAAGCCCAATAAAGATTGAGTTCATGAGCAATTGATCAAAGTCATCCATATGACTTCTACTAGCACATGTAAGGGTGAGGACAATCCGGTATTGGTTCAATTTTTAGGACAATCCCAAACCGAACTATGACAGTTCAAAAATTAAGAACCGTACCATTTGAACTTATAGAACCACACCAAACCAACCCGTTTATCTCGGTTCGATTTTGTTCTTCTACTTTGTTCTACATATTAAATATATCACACAAAATATATCAAACATTTTATCATACGTATTCCAATACTTAAATAGGAAACATATCATAAATTTGCTGAGACAAGTCTCTATCCACTATCAATTCAATTTAAATTTAATCATCATTAACCAATCATAATTTTAAATCCATAAAATCGATTTAGTACACTCAGTCTGATTCAGGTCAAAATCGATTTTATAGCTTCTCAACTCCAAAACGGACAAAGAAATAAGAATCTAAGAAAGAACTGGACCAAACCAAACCGGGAGCCTAAAAGAACCAATACAAACCCAACCTACAATTTTCTTGTTCGATTCGATGTTTTTTTTTTAATTTTACAATTTTTTTGCACATGGGTTATTGAAATGTTGACTTGCTCAGCTCCTAATTGATTAAATTTGAAAAAGTAATGTTTGATAGGCAACTCCAATAGTTAATTGGATATGTATATGGAAGGAATCCCAATGAGATTGAGAGTTAGCATAAATAGAGATTTGAGTAGAATCCAATCAAACCCTAATAAGGATACCTACCATATGCAAGATTCTAAACGACGGCAGGCGGACGGGCGGTTGAGCCTACCGCCTAAGCACCGCCCAAGCGTTGCCTAGGCGCTTGGTATATTTTGGACATTTTTATTATTTTACCATTGTTTTTTTCTCATAATATACATATTTTAAGGGTGTTTTATGTATGACTAAGTTGTAGAACAAAGATTTATGAAGTTAAGTATCGTAAAAGTGAATACGTCCATAATGCTTGAAAACTGTTTTGTCAAAACATCTAGTCAAGTATTGTTCCGCATAGACATCTGCCTACGCTGACTCACCAACGCCTATACCACCTTACCTCTACCTATGCCACCAAACCTCTGTTGGTCGCCTACTCCATCGCCTACGGCAAAAGCGGTACAGAGAGCGGCCACTTCGACCGTCATTTAGAACGCTGACCATATGCCAAGTTCACCGTGATTTTGCTAGACATGAAGGAGTTCACACTTGGCTTGTTCAATGGTCATCGTGCTCGTGTTGATACCGTTAGAGACCAGACATGCGCTAAAAAGATTGACATGTATACCGACAACCATAGTAGAATAGATCTTTATTCTTATTAGAATGTTCGTGGTTATAATCATTACTTGTGTATATATTTGCACTCATTTTTTATTTCATAGCCGAAGGAACATCAACGAACTTCTTGGGCTTGGGCATTAGAGAAAAGCGGTCCTACGCAATCCCAATAGGCCTACTTAGCCTAAACAAGGTGGCCTTGGACAAGTCACCATGTCCATTTGTACCCACGATGGGTCATGAATCCACCTCCAGGTATAACGGTCATGACCTTCGATAACCACAAGGAGTAGCGGCAAAAATTGGGAAGACCCCCACCAATGTAAGTACTTGTGAGTTCTGCATAAATATGGAGATTGGAACACGTCATGGAGAAAGGTTCTAACTGCTACCTTGTAGTAGAACAAGTGTCAGATGGCTATAAATATCCAAAAGCTCAAAAAGAATACATCACTCTTGATCAATCAACAATTAATCATTTATCATATAATTTTTTTATCTTCAGTTTTAATATTAAAAAAAAGTAACGGGTCTAGGGACTCTTTAAAGACATTGTACTGCCAATGCATCCATCCTTCTAAGGATTCGGGTGAGTATTGAAGGTGTAGCGGATGTCCCAATGAACAAAAGTGGTCTGAGCGGCAGATGACACAATACTCCCCATCCATCAAAGTTCTATACCACAGAAGCACAAACCTAAGGTGTCCGACAACGAATGACAAAATACTTCTCGTCTATCGAAGTTCGAACATAAGTGCTCCTAAGTACTACTTGAAGCCAAGAAGCTTTGCTCCACCAGACATCCAGTTTCAGTATAACATTCTAAACGGTCCAAACATCCTTCAGAGAAGTTGTCCTCTCCTTCTCGATTGCACTACAAGCAGTGGTATTCTCCAGGGAGGCACTGGTAATCGGCCTCAGAAGGACCGAGTGTACTAGTAAAACTCAGTCATTTTGGAGTCAACAGAATGTCATGGTAATGTTAGATCAGATCAAGTTCGGATCGATACATGAGATACATTGATACGAAGAGGATCTATGTCGAGTTAAATCAATTGCGTACAATAGTTGATCACAACGACTTATGATCATAAGATAGATTAGATCTATCAAATAGCGTAGGACTATCCTAAGATCGTTCAAGTGAACGACGTCTGGTAACGCATGCAAAGAGTTCGCAAGTAACAGGTCCATGTATGAAAACATGGTATAGACATGGAAAGGGTTTATGCCGGATGACCTACTGTAGCGTATCGAATTTTTCTAAATTTTACTTCCACAACTGATATTTGGTAACATACAAAGAGTGGCTGCAAGGGGTGTGGAGGCAAAGTGGTTGGTAGAATATAGGGGTGAGTTAACTATAGCAGAGGGGGAGGGAGAACGGGTTGGGAATTGGACCTATTTAGGAACAAATTTTGTTGAAAACTTCGCAATTGATATTTTACTAGCATAGGGAGTTAGGTGCAAAAAAATTGGAAGCTCAAGGTAGAAAGTTGTTATGGAGAAGTTTGTCTTCAAGGTATTAGTTGGAAATAAACGATAATGCAAGGTGATTGTGTGTAGGCAGAGACAACTCCTTACTCGTGATCGAACTAGCAGGGCACTGGACTAGACTTCTCGATTTTATTGTTTGCAGGGTCGGGCTATCCCCACCCATCTAATTTCCTCTCAGTAAAATATTATTTTGCTAAAAATGAAAGTTTAAGGTATTTACTTATATTTTAGCCTTCAATAAGAGTAAAAAGAACATATGACCAATCTTATAATGCTTCTAATTTTACCAACTATAGGCAATGAGAGAAATAACATGTATAGTGTTAAGTATTGTGGGGCCTTCGTCCCACATCGGGTAGAGACATAATGAGAGGCTAGTCATCTCCGATACATATGTATTCATTATCGCAATGAAATTATCCCATTATTTTATCCTACATGGTATCAGAGCCAAAGTCCTATCCACCATCCACTCCCCCCTTCTCTCTCTCCCTACAAGAAAAAAAAACTCTAACCCTAGCCATTCTCTCCTTCAGTACCCCCCTGCCTCCTACATGATATCAGAGTCAAACAGATTATATGGTTGACTCAAATTCTTTTGTTGCCTGTGCGGGTGTGTCCTACGACCCATTTGTGTTGCATTATCGGCTTGGCCATCCGTCTATTCAAGCTCTCCAGAAATTGTGTCCATCGCTAGACCTTCAAGTTTCTCTTAATTGTGAGTTGTGTAGTCTAGCTAAACATCATCGTGCATCTTATCATGTGGATTTGGATAAATCTGTTTCAGCTCCATTTGAATTAGTCTACTCTGATATATGGATCTATGTCTTGTTGAATTGGTAAAGGGGTTCAAATATTTTGTATCCTTGGTTAATAATTACTTACAAGTCACCTATGTCTATCAACTGAAGAACCGTTCCGATTTATTTGATATCTGATGTAATTTCTTTGCAGAAATAAGAACACAATTTGGGATTTCTATTAGGCGTCTTCGGAGAGACAATGGTCGTTAGTATGTCTCGGGCGTCCTCTTCCCATCTTGCTAAACATGGAATTATCCACCAAACTTTATGCCCTTATACACCACAGCAAAATGGTGTGGCAGAACATAAGAATCGTCATATGTTGGAGACAACTCGAGCACTTATGTTTCATGCTAGTACACCCAGGAAATTTTGGTTGGACGTTGTACTTATGGCTTGTTATCTGATTAATCTTATGTCGTCTCGTGTCTTTGATTGAGCCACTCCTTTTTCTAGATTATATCTCAACTGAATGTCATTTCCTCTACCTCTCAAAAAATTTGGATGCATGTGTTACGTTCGGGATACTCGACCTACTCTTTCTAGATTAAATCCGAAGGCACTCAAGTATATTTTTCTTGGGTATTCTAAGGATCAGAAAGGGTATCGTTGTTTTCCCCCAACTTTGAAAAGGTATATTATCTCTCGGGATGTTATCTTTGTTGAAACCGAGCTCCCCCACTCCCAACTAAAGATTATGTTCAAAACGTTTACCCAAATGAGAACATCCACTTGTATCCAGTTCCAACACAGAAGCGCCCGTAAAGGTGTCCTCCCCTACCGAACCAGTCTTACCATCCAATGGTCCGCAAACACCAGCAGTGTCAGAACAAGTATGACTACAGCTGTAGAGCCGGTATCGTCATCAAAGTCCTCCAACTTCACCGATTCACCACCGTCTGATATACCAACTCGTCCCCGTCGTGCATGCCACAACTATCCTTTGTATGTTGATAACTATAAATAGCTCGCGAGTCACAATTAGTACTTGGTGGCTACTATTGACAGAATTCAGATCCGCAATTCTACAGAGGAGGGGCTCAAACATCCTGGTTGGCACGCCATTATGGAAGAAGAAATACGAGCACTTCGGAAGAACCATACATGGGACTTGGTGGATTTACTTACTGGTAAGAAGGCGGTAAGTTACAAATAGGTGTTCATTATCAAAGTGAATCAGATGGCACTCGTGATCGGCTGAAGGCTCGTCTTGTGCCAAAAGGATATTGTCAAGCTTATGGAGTTAATTATTTTGAGACCTATTACCCTGTTGCTAGCATGATCTCAGTGCGATTGCCTGTCATTGGCTATTCAATATGATTGTCCCTTACTTTAATCGGATGTAAAGAATGTCCTTCTCCACGGGGATCGTGAAGACGAAGTGTATGTGGTGCAACCTCCTAGGTTTGCTGCAAGGGAGGGTAAAGTGTTATTTGCGAAAGGCACTCTACGACCTCAAACAATCATCTCGTGCTTGGTTTGGTCGATTTACACATGTGGTTAACCAGTTTGGCATGTCACATTCAAGGAAGGACCATTTAGTCTTTTACCAACAGACATCAGCCGGTCGGATACTACTTGGCATCTATGTTGATGACATCGTGATTACAGGAGATGACAGTCAGGGTATTGCCGAGTTAAAAATGTATCTAGGCAAGCAATTCTAGACCAAAGATATAAAAGCATTGAAGTACTTCTTGGACATCGAAGTTATACGGGATAAGCAAGACATTCATTATTTGACACTGGAGCCACCCATTCATTCTCCAATAAGTCGTCAATCTGCGTCTTCATCTCTACCAACTCCTTGGGTGCTAGTCGATATACTCGAGACGAAATAGGCTCGGCTCCGGGAATAAGCTTAATAGAAAACACAATGTCTCGATTAGGTGGCAGTCTGGACAATTCCTCGAGGAACACATCCTCGAATTTGGCAATAACAGGGTGTTGAGAGGTGTCCTACATCATCATATGAGTCCCCAATGCAGGTGCATCACTTCTCAAGGCTTCTTCCTTACTGAACTCGAACTCTGTCGCATTCGGTGTAAAGTCTCGGAAGAAGTATGTTCTTGACATACTAACTGAAGCAGGGATGATGCAAACAAAGAGAGCAACTTCACCTATGTGTTTGCCATTAAAAAGTGTTTTGAGAAACTTTTATATAATAACAAACAGAGCAGAGCACAACGTAAGATTTCGATGGAATCCTTAAAGTACACTTTTGTTTTTTGGGAACCATGGTGATGGAGAGGTGATTTTTTACTCCGTTGACGACCTGACAACGATCTCGAGCACTCTGAAGGTATGAGTTTCTCTGGAAAGTGATGAGCCGAAGCTGTTGAATAACTTAGAGGATTTGATGCTGGTTCAAGAGAGAGGTTGAAATGAAGGAATGATCCTTCTATTTATAGGCAACGGAATGATCCGTTAATACACGTATATGTGATGCGCACATGGAGATCTTGCACGTAGGGACGCCACGTGTCTAACTTTGTTGGGCTCATAGACGATGCGCTGAGGAGCTGGAACTGAATATGTTTGAACTACACCTGTTGGGCTGCGCACGGAGGAGCTGACACGTGACAGTTGTTGAAATTTGGTCGTTGCTGAGATATTGGATGGTTGGCATCCGTTCGTAGGCAGAACTGAGTCAATGACACTGGCTCGTATACATTGCTCAAAGATCTCAAATTTGTTGTAAGATGATTTGCTTGGATGCGCCTGAGCTCTGACGCATGAGTGGACTTGGCGTATGTCTCCTGAGGATCAATAGCAAGTTTGGACGCATGACTTTTGAGACGCATGCAAAGTTCGGACGCAAGGCCGTAGAGGCACATGCTAGTGTTAAGTTGGCCATGTGGGCCTGTGGCATAGCATAGCTGTAATCGACAAAACCAAGTAATAATGGTGCTAACGTTGGCTTCTCTTCGATTTCTGTGGCAGTTGTCAACTTTTTCAGTCTTCGAGACGTATACTGACAACTCCCGTCACTTAGCATTGAATGCTTGATCGGTGACGTACTAAAGTGGGCGCATCTGTTTGTGCACCACTGGACGCATCAGACATGAAGCGCGTGTAGCCGGGGTGCGCATTAGCTACGTGCCGCATCTCCCTTAGTCAACTGTGTTGAGCTTTTTGAGACTTGAATTGATAACTTTTGACTTAGCTGTGGTTTGTAGATCTCTTCGTTCAAAGAAACTTTGATTTTGACGATGAACTCCTTCAGAAGACTGAGATGTACCCAGAAAGCTATGGACAGAATCAAGGTTCAAAGTATCGGTATCGGACATTTTGTATGAGCATATGTATCGGAAATATCGGATCGGAGTTTCAGATTTTTTTGTATCGGCAATATTAAATAATAAATTAGGAAAAAATAGTTTAAATATTTGTGCATTATTTGTGTATTTCATATTATTTATGTATTTCGTGTTAGAAAAAAATAGTAAACAATAATATTGCATGTATAAAAAAACATTACATGCAATAATAAAAGATGTTACATACAATAAAAAAACGTTATACAAGGAAAGAATATATACATATATATAGTTAAAATGGAAAGAACATATATATATATATATATATATATATATATATATATATATATATATATATATATATTCTGTTCAGCTTTTTTGAAGAGGAAATATATATATACAATATATATATACAATATAATATATATATATATATATATATATATATATATATATATATATATATTCTGTTCAGCTTTTTTGAAGAGGAAATAATATATACAATAAAAAACGAATTTGTAAAAACGTTATACAATAAAAAATGAATTTGTATATAAAGTTAAAAAGGAAAGAATATATATATATATATATATATATATATATATATATATATATATATATATATATATATAACTGTTGGCACACTAATGTGGTTATGTCATTGTGGTTTGAAGAGGTGAGTTAATACTGTGTGCTGAAGCCCAAAGGTTCGAATCTGGGTTTGTGGGTCAACAATTATGTTCAGCTTTTTTTTTAAAGCAGTTGGGCCCATATCCAAGCCCTAACCCTAACATAATAAAAGCAAACTGAGAGAGAAACTCAGCGCCTCCATTTCTCTCCTCCCCCGCGTCCGATTGTTCTCTGGATCTCTAGGTCAACGGCAGAGAAGCGTAGGTGCCTCCGGTTTCCTCTCTCCTCCTCTTCCCATTCTCTCAACATAGTGGCGTCGAATTCCAGAGAAAGGACGGCGACAACGCTCTAGTGAAGAGGTAAATTTGATGTTCCCTTTCTCTGGAATTTTTTTTCTAATGAAGAGGTAATTTCTCTACAACATTTTGATCCTATTTATTTGCTTTTTGTGTTAACTATTGAGTTTTTTAAACTGTAATTTCAATTATTTGTTCTTCCTTTTTGTTGGATGTCATGTAGACTTGACAGGATTTGATGATTTTTTTTTTATTGAAAATATTTTTATGGGGTTCGTATCGGTTCGTATCGGGCCGTATCGGTTCGTATTGGACCGCATCGTCTGTATATCGGCCGATACGGACCGATACAATAGATTTTCACTATGTATCGGCCGATACCAATTTTTTTTCTGGAGTATCGGATCGGACACCTCCAAATCCGATCCGATACGGCCGATACGTATCGGTATCCGCCGATACTTTGATCCTTGGACAGAACAGTTCATGCTCGTGCCCTTTTGTCGACAGTGTTCTTTTATGAGACGGTGTTGGGTGCCTGTTGCATGCAAAAATCGGGATTGTCGTGTCCTGACTTTCGTTATGCTGGAAGAGCCACCGAATTTGGATTGATTGCCAACCCGCGTTCTCCTCAATAAATGCTTCATTAGCCGCAGCACTCGTGCGTTTGACAAGGAAGTGATTCGCTCTAATGAGGAAAGGTGATCCGCTTGAACTGAGACGTCAGAGTGATGCACCTATATTGAGACGTCAGAGTGATGCGTCTAGATTGAGACGTCAGAGTGATGCGCCTAGCTGTAGAGTTTAGACTAAGCTCTTTGTAGTAGATTTTGTAAAATGGAAAAGCCATGTAATAGATTTTCATATAAATAAAAATTATTTTTCCATGTACTTTTTTTATCCTTGTTGTCTTTGAATGATGCGCTGACATTTGCCTTGTGTCTTCGACGCATGATGTTTGTGGCGTACAGAAACTTTGGTCTTCGAATGCGCCTGAAATTTCATGCTTCTACACCATGGATCAGGGGTAAAGTTACTTCCAGATGAGAGGATACTAGTGACCGACCCTGAACAATATCGTCAACTGGTTGAAAAACTCAATTACTTGGGGGTTATGACACGTTCGGACATTTCTTTTGTTGTCAGTGTAGTGAGTAGTTTTGTAAGCAATTAATTCTTAGAATCAGTTTTGATGAATTTTTTTCATATTCTTGTCTTTCCACCAAATAAAAACCTCTCTACAATACCATAAAGCCTAATGTGATATATTCGGATTAAAGGCCAATATCCATACCCCCAACGTGGGGTCACATAGTTCTAGTTTGTGAGCTATTAAAGTCCTTGCACCTGTACCAAAACTCTAGAAGTCGTCACAAATCGAAGGTCCATTTTGCAAGAAGAGCTGCATTCTCGCAGCAGTATTGTGGGTAAATTAGATTTGAACATGGGCTCTATGATAACATGTTAAATCTTAAACCTCCGTTGTTGCAAGAAGAAATGCATTCTCGCAGCAGTAATGTGTGTAAATTAGATTTGAACATGGGTTTCTATTATGATAACATGTTAAATATTAAACCATTGTTGTTGCACAAAAACTTTAGAGTTATATTAAGGGTTGCGGGCTGTATATTATATAGTTAGGATGAGTTCTCTTCTATGTGGAGGTCATCCCTGAAGGTGACGAGCGTTGTCGTGTTTCAAGGAAGTTCGGGGGAAGTCCAGATGTCGTCGACAACGAAGAGGACTCGAGAACAGAATCGAACGGAGAAGGAAAGGAGGGAAAAGCAGCCAATCGGAATTGTACCAGACTTCAGGTTACGCAGGCTGGCTTTTCCCAATCCCAGCCAGAATTGAACCGAAATTCCGGTCCTACAGACTGTTTTTCCCCGAGCATTCCCACAATTGGACCGGAGTTAAGGTCCTGGGTAGGCAGTAGTAATTCGGATCAGATTTGGCGAGATCGAATGGTCAGATTTGCTTATCTCTTAGAGAATTTTTTTTTACTCTATAATAAGGTTTCTAAATCTATTTTTTAGCAAGCAATTGATAATACTTGTGTACAACTTTTGGAGAGTGGAAGAGAGATATTCGAAGAGTTTGAAAAAGGCTTTAGAGGAGATCGTTCGGGGAGTTCCATCTTGGTTCATCTTCGTGATTATTGTGTTCCGGTAATTTCATTCCTCTTCATTGTACAATTATCTCTATGTAGTTATGGCGATCTATATTTGGATCAGTGGGAGAAGTTGTAGAGGAGCCGGTGTATCTCTTTTAATCAAGCAGTGGTGGTTTTTTGGTATTCCAGTGGTTTTTTTCTTTGTATTGGCTTTTTACGTAAAAACTCTTGATGTTTCAATGATTTATTTCAGTCCTCTTTATTTTCTTTTCAGTCGAAAACGGTATTATTCCACTGCATTCAAGCTCCCTTACCAACAAAGTGGTACTAAAGCGTCAAGCTAAAGGTGTCATGTGTTCGACAAATTGACCGATAAGAAAGATGGACACGAAACCAGTTTGTATGGTTAACCTGAATGACATGAATTATCAACATTGGCGGAACAAACTGAAGGATATACTTTTTCTAGAAGTTACATGTACCAGTATTTGCTTTCGAGAAAGCCAGTGATAAATCAGAGAAAGATTGGTCATTCAAGTATAAACAGATATGCACTTATATCTGGCAGTTCGTAGATGAGAATATATACAATCACATCGCAAACATAGATCATGCAAATAGGTTATAGGAGAACTTGGAGTCCTTATATGCCAAGACCATCATAGTATGAGGCACAAGGACGATACGTCGATTATGGATCATGTGAATGAATTACAGGACATAGTTGATTAGTTGTCAGTAATTGGTCAAATTCGAAAATGGGACTTTGGTTGCTAGGTACTTCGTCTAACTCGGGAAAAATCATACGAGTGTCTTTGACCACTTCTTCACCCAACAATGTTGCGACTCTAGAGTTCGCAAAAAGTAGGGTGTTGAACGAGATGTAGAGGAAATCTCAGAGCACATCATCTTCATCAGAGTCTAAGACGTTAGGTAGCAGGAAAAGGAGCAAGAACAAGGGTCCACGAGGCAGGGACAAGAGCAGAAAAAGGTTCAAGGGTCGATACGAAGAGTCTGAATGCTACAATTGTGGGAGGAAAAGCCACTTAAAGAGATAATGTTTTGTCTCGAAGCGGGAGAAAAACAAGCATAAGCGAAGCAAGAACACTACAACAACAAATTCAATACAAGGAGGCGATATCATTGTTGTAGTTTACAATGAACCTCGATTGCAATGGCAATTTATGATACATGCGGTTTGGTCATATTAGCGAGACCAGAATAGACTACCTTGCAAATTGGAAGGTGCTTCCAAGTTTAAAGCTTACGAAGTTGGAGAGATGCTTGCATCGTACGACAGAAAAGAAATACAAGGTATTATTTCAAAGTCAGTCATCTTCAAGGAAGCTGGCGTTGCTCAAGTTGATTCACTCGGATATCTGCGGTCAGCTGAAGTTAAAAAGTTTAGGCCTTATTTTGTAATCTTTATTGATGATTGTTCCAGGAATGTTTAGATATTTGCCATAAAGACCAAGGATCAGGTCCTTGACACTTTCAAGAAGCTTTAGATCTCATTAAAAAGGAAATCGAGGTGAAGGTGAGGTGTGTTCGTTCAAATAAATATAGATCTCTTTGATATTTATTGCAAAAAGCAAGAAATACGACACCACAAGACTCTCGCAAAGGCACCTTAGCTCAATGGCGTAGCAGAATGGATGAACATGATGCTAGTATAGAGAATCGATATTTGTTGTTAGAAGAAAACTTTCGAACAATTATTGGTTTGAGGTTTTACATATTGCAGCTTATATTATTAATCTCTCTCCTAGCTCTCCTTTGCAGGATGATATGCGTGATAAAGTGTGGTAGAACAAAAAAAAAGTCATATAGTCACACGCGAGTGTTTGGATGCAGGGCCTTCGTGTTTATACCAAAGGATGAGCATATAAAGTCTACTAGCTCTCCTTTGAATGATGCTTTTTTAGGCTGAAGATTTGTCGAGATTGTGCATGTTCCCACTGTCACTGGATATGTGCTAAATGAGGGGGAGCCAGTATTGAAAATGCTCCTAACCTCGAATGCAGGCTCTACGACCAAGTGGAAAAGTTCTACAAAAGCTAAAATGGTTGATGTTAGGAATTCAAGATACTTTATAAGGCTGAGGATTTGCCCATGTTTGAACCAGTTTAAATCGAGCCAATTCATGGTGTCACTGTGTGCCAAATCATAAAGAGCCAATACATGAAGATACTCTCGACCTTGATCATCAACTTGTCGAGGATGACTAGTGAGCATGTAGATGAGGCGGTTCCTGAAGAGGTTGTTGGTTATTAACACCCAATACCAGAGGCTCCATTTAGGAGAGGTACTAGAGAGCATCGATCGTCAGGAAGGTGCTCGACCAATGAGTACGAATATTGATTAATGGGGGAGAAGCGAAAAGTTCTATAGATGTGATGGAGGACGAGAACATGATGCAAGCGATGCAAGAAAAGATAGTTTTTTGTATGCTAATCACACTTATTATCTGATGCAGTTACCGAAGGACAAGAGGGCCTTGAAGAATCGCTAGGAAAATGATGTTATTCGCCAGCGATAAAATGCGAGACTTGTAGACAACAATTTATAGTCAACAAAAAGGCATGAATATTGATAAAATTTTCTCGTTGATAGCCAATAGGCAGCTAGGCTCAATTTGGAGGTTGAGCAAATGGATGTGAAAAATCTTCTCATTGGTAGTCAATATGTAATCCATAGTGTGGTGTTGGGTTTGGCAATTTGGCTCTATTTTGAGGTTGAGTAAACGGATGTGAAAACGGCTTTCCTCTACGGTGATTTAAAGGAGTTGTACATGGAACATTTTGAAGGTTTCACCGTTTCAGTAAGAAAGGCAAGGAGTACATGGTCACCGACGAAAGAAGAGCTTGTATGTTTAAAGCAGACTCCGAGATAGTGGTACAATAAGTTTGAGTCATCTATGTGAGAGTGTGGTTACGTGAAGATTACTTCTGATCATTGTGTTTTCATGAAGTATTTTAGGGGGGAGGATTTTTTATTTTTCTACTCTATGTAAAAGACATGCTATTAGTGGGCCGAAATGCTACTAGGATAGCGGAGTTGAAGTGCTAGTTGGGACATCCATTTTATTGATGATCACTCTATCAGATGGATGTAAAGAATGTTTTCTTCTTTATAAGAGGTTGTCTATATGCAGCCCCCTCAATGTATTTTTACTCTGTCGGAACATGTTTGTCGTCTTCGTCATGATATCTATGGTCTCAAGCAAGCTCCCCAAGCTTGGTTGGAGTATTTTCGGAGTATTATTCGTGAGACGGATTTTCAGCAGTGTTCTCACGAGCATTCTCTGTTTATGCGGTCGTCACCACATGGGCAAGTTCTAACTCTAGGTGGATGACATGATTTTGACTAGCGATGAAACAACAGGGATTGCATCTACTCAGAGGTACCTTCATTAGCAGTTTCAGATGAAGGACCTTGGTTATCTTCGCTACTTTCTTGGACTCGAGATTACACAAAGTAAATGATAGATACTTGTTTATCAGCAGAAGTATACTTCAAATATTATTGCGTCTGCAAGTCTATCGGATAGTAGAACAGCTGATACTCCATTGGAGCTTTATGTGAAGCTTCTCCCCACAGATGGTGAGCCTCTCACAAATCCTACTCTCTACATACTGCTAGTGGGTCAACTTGTATATCTCTGTTTGAACATGCGAGATATTTCTCATGCAATTAGTATTGTTAGTCAGTTTGTTTTTGCACCTTGATCAGCTCACTACAGTACCTTACTCTGGATTCTTCGATATATTCAAGGCTTCATTATGCGCTCATTATTCATATCTTCTATATCTACTCAGCAGTTTCGAGCATTTTCTGATGCAGATTAGGCAAGAGATCCGACCACCAAACGATCTACTACAATATGTTTGGTTCTTGGTGATTTGTTAATTTCATGGCGAAGCAAGCAGTTGTTATGTATTCTTCTATTGAGCCAGAATACACAGCTATGATTGCCACCACCAGAAAAATCGTTCATGTACGAAGACTGCTCTCTAGTATAGGCATTGCTCCTACAGGACCTATGCCTCTTCATTGTGATAACATGAGTGCTATACATATTACAAACAATTCAATTTTTCATGAACGAATAAAGCACATTGAGATTGATTGTCACTACAAAGTCACACTCTACACCGTGTTTTTAATTTCTATTGGACAAACTCATGTTGTTTGACCCATCATAAGTTTGAAGAGGAGTGTTAAGATATAATCAGATTTAAGATTATATCTTTACGTATCTCCTACTCCTATACGGATATAGTTTTCTTCTCCTATACGGACACGGATTCCTTCTCCTATACAAATTCAAATTTATTCTCCATCTATATAAATACATAGTTGTAGGGCTCTTTTGATTAATCATCAATACAATTAATATTGTTTATTTGTTTCAGATATGAAAGCCGGTATCCAGTAGATTGATTGACATGGGAAAACTGATGAGTAAATTCACTTGTTGGCGTCTATGGCGTTGTGAAAAATATGTGGATTGGTACTTTCAGTGCCTCTACCACATGTGTATGTCATATGCTGGTGGATTTGCGATTATGGCATCTTCCTTGATGGGAATACTGGAATCCATATTTGGGTCCTTGCAGGCTGGAAGCAAAGAAAATACGATTTTCTTTATTTGTTTCCGTTGAACAGGTATCTTGGAAGATACAAAAATGTAAGAAGCCCTTATTCTTGACCATATTCTCAGCAAGAATTTTGGATCTCCTCTTGAGAACATAGGATGTTCGGCTTTCCTCTTATATTCAAGAATAGAACCATAATGAATCTTTGATGAGCTTTGTTTTAGGTTCTTATTGTCTAAAATTTCTTATAATAGCCTATTCAAGATTGTCATCCTTCAAAATAGCTTCTTCAGAGTGGTAGATTTTGTAGTAAAACCGACTTGGTTTGAAGCTTTACAAACTTCATTATTAACAACTCGAAAATTAATGGGTTTTGTGGTAGAAGCATAGGTGATTTTTGATCGGTGAGATTAAAAGAAATTTGGAAGAGTCGGTGATTTTGTTTTCATCATCAATAGCCTTGCTAGAAGAAGCTACGATGGGTTGTTTTTGAAGATGCATACCTTAAAACGAACGTGTCATCTTCTTAGCTCTCCTATACTTGCATTGAGCTCACCATATTATGTATCATGCTTTGTAGAATTTTCAAAGAAAAGTTTCTCTAGAGTATTCAAACCTTCTTGAATCGAAGGATCAACGAGAGCCATAGATTAGGATCGTTTGCTCTCAAACCACTTGATGTATTCTAAATCGAAGTAGAACGAAAATGATGCATAGATCCTTGATTTGAACAAGAAAAGAAGAAGACATTGGGTAAGAAGAAGAAGACTTAATTCAGAGAAGAGGAAAAGAGGAGTTTAAGAGTGCTAAAATAAAATATATTAAAAATAATAATAAGATGATTCTTACAAATGGATAAACCTATTATTATAAAGGTGGAGAAATCTAAAAAAAGGAAGTTTCTATTTAAGGAGTTACCATGGAAATAAGAGTCATATTAAAAATATAATCACTAAATAAGAGTCCTACTAAAAATAAAATAACCAAATATGAGCCCTACTAGAAATAGAATCAAACTTAAATAGGAATGCTCTCGTTAAACATGAAGTGATTTGGTTACTTCTCTTGTTCAATGTCATATATCATTTCTTTACCAACACATACACACAAATCACAAACCTGGATGAAATGGAAGAGAATAGGGGAGTAGCCAAATCTCGGGGGGCAGTGCATTCATACCACTCCACTCGTAAACACCGAGTACCTGCAAACATCAAAGTAAGAGCTTCTTTCAAAGTAGTTATATGGCTTCTATTGCATTTATGGCAACCATAACCCTATAACACAACCCGATTACTTTAGAACTATAGGGTTCCAGAAGTAAGCCCAAAATCCTTAATGGGTACATAGAGTTTGGATATGGCCTCAACCAAACATGAAACCCTATAAGAAAGTTTACCAAACATGCTTACTGGAAAGTTCAAATGTTTTATGAAATTTAAGATAAGCAAGACTCAACAATACATCATAATTATATATCACAAGAGAAAACCATCTAAAACATTGTTGAAGAATAAGCAAATATTAAATAATTTCAAGGCAATAATAGTGTAGTATCTTAAATCTAAACTTGTAAGGGGGCTTTTTCCCACCTTAATTTAGTCTCAAAAGAAGCAAGTGTGTGTATTAAACAAGGTATACATAACTACATTATATAAACCAAAGGACAGGAACTTGACCTGAACCCGAACAGCTTATAGAGTTCGGTACAGATATCCAATAAACCCGACTCCAACCCAACCCAACCTGTTGATAGCCCTAATTCTATTATATTCCATTTGATTTGGAAAAAAGAAAAGTAGGTTATGGTACATCACCGCAAGCCAAACTTTTCCCCATAATGGCGTAGCAACTGCACCACCATGATCTATGATCCACTTTCGACCTTTCTCCATTGCACCATCTCCTCCATCAGCTCCTTCACCAAGCAACCTCAAAATGACATATTGCATGACAGTACTAAACATGGTGCTATGACCCTCAATATGCAAGGGCCAACCACCGTCTTCATTCTGTAATATATCATGTGAAGATCAAATATTAGATAGCGTTCTAATTTGAAGAAATCAATAAATCACGTGGTGAAACTATATGAACCTGATGGTTATATTCATAACGACAAATCTCCCGTTTATGTTCTCCCGATAGAACAATATCCAATACTCCAGTAACATATAATGCGATAATCTGTGCATAGGACGAAATATAAAACATTAACACAATTGTAAAACCAAGAACAAAATGTAAAGTTTGCAATTTGTTGCTTTCATGATCAATGGGCCAATTAATTCAAGGATCAAAATTAGGATAGTATGATAGGAACTTTCTGAAAGTATCATCCATATAAACATGTTTGGATCAATTGATTATTGCTCACAGACGATGGGGAAGAGAGAGACATGGAGATTATAAGTTCAAGTAGGCAAGTAGGGAGGGTAACAAACCCTACTTGAGCATAAACTTAAGGGCGGATCCATGATTTAAAATTGGGATGGGCTACAATTTGACCTATATGGAGGTGGGTTACAATTTCACCTATATTGTATTTTTTTTTTTTTTTTTTTGGGGGGGGGGGTGGGGGGGGGGGGGGGGGGGGGGGGGGGGGGGACAAATTTCCCACTTCACAGCCTCCAGATAATCTAGGGTTGCCCCTATGAGGTCTTAGTTAGCTCCCTCACGTGAATCCACATGGGAGTGTCTTGGGGATTTTAATTAGTAACTATTAGTGTTTGACCGTGGGATCAAACCCACCCAACGAGGGAACATAAGAATATAAACAACAAAATTGTCTAATATAATCATGTGTTGTGAATGTGACCGTTAAGTGAATGACATAATAACGAAGATAGTAAGTTGCAAAAAGGATGATATGTCATCAATCACCAAAATAAACTGAGGTCTTATCAATGTATCCATAGTATCGACACCATGTAAAGGCAAACTTAACAAAAAAATCATGTTAGCCAAATGCTTGTCCCTACAATCAATTTATTATATCCTTCGAACTTTTCTAATAGTTCGTAATAAAATAATTATTATAATAATAATTGTTCACAAGTTTATTTGCGAGGACCATTAATGATTGACCTATTGGCACAGGGATCGGCATAATTAATTAGTAGTTTTTTGGGCTACATATTTCTAACATAACCAAACATGGGTATTGAATGTTGAATTCCTTTCCCATGGGAAAGGAATGGGAAGTGGATTCCTAGGAATACAAAACCTTTATCCAAACATCACCTTGGGGTTTTAACTAACTTGTACCCTAGGGCTATGGTCCTAAAATATGTCTCGTTTGTCGGCACGAATGCCTTCAATAAATTTATTTGTCGAATTCAGCATATAATGGGTCACTAAACTTTTTTCAATTAGTTTTCATAATCTATATTTTATTTTGATTAACGAGGAATTTAACATAGTTCAGGTTGTTTAAATACAAAATTAGGTTGTTCCTCCAAGAATAGGGTACATAAATGATGATTTGTAAACTGAATCTTTTGTGGTTAAAAGCATGCAATTCTTGCCAACAATGTGAACTAAAACAAAAGAATAAAAAAAAAATTGATAATTCTTTGGGAAAGAGAAAGGAAGAGCAGTAAATTACCATTCCAGGCATAAATGTCATGGCACCAGCGAAGTCGCCAGGCCAATGCCCATCATGGGCTTGGAGAGTGGAAAACCGAGCGAGGGCTCTCTTCAAAGAAGTCGACACAATCTCCTCGGTCACATCGTCGTCGTCCCCTAGCTTGGTCTGGGGAGGAAGAACTGTCTCGAGTGGTTTCTCCTTCGCACACTGTATATGTAAGCATCGGTAACCCAAAAATAGAAACCAAGAGTAAGTCTCAAATTTAATGAAAAAATGTTCGATAGTAAGTCTGAAATTTAATGAAATAATATTCGAACAAAAAAAAGGGTCAAGGTTTTTTAAAAAGTCCAAAATAAAATCCCATGATATATATACCTTTACTATATAATATGTCTACGGTTCAAAAATGAACCGTGGAAGCCATATATAAATTATCAACCATTTAATTTAAAAAACTAAAATAGATTATAGTTTTAAATTTTTTCTTATTTTCTTCCGCATAACCGAATATACACGAAATATCCTCTCTTTTATATCTATTATACAAAACACAAAGGTTTTTGAATTCTAGGGCTGACTGTGCCAAGATAAAGAGTGGTTGGGATTTAATCTTGGTGAATCAATGGTTGTGGATGAAGAGAGTAAAATTTTATGGGGAATCCAAAAATGTGGTTGGAATTTAATATTATAGAAAGGAAAATAATTGTAACATTGTAACACCTGGAGTACAATTTTCCAAACTCTCTCTTTCTCTCTCTATCTCGGTTTCCTAAAATTGTCATTAGTGGCATGCCCAACCTCTCAAATCAGTAAAGGGAGAGAAGAGAGAGAGTTCAAAATAAAAATAGAAGGAAGCTGAAGAAGAAGGAGCACCCCCGACCGCCGCCACCAGCAGTCCGTCTTCTTCCGCGACCTCGCCTCCCCCATCTCCTCCTCCCACCGCCTCACCAGCCGCTTCGCCACCCCCGACCAGGCCTCCATCGTCTCCGCCCTCTGGCGCGAGAACTTATCCTCCGCCGCCGCTGCCGACCCCCCTCCCCTCCCGCGTTCACCCTCGACGACCGCCTCGACTTCTCCCCCGAGCCCGACCTCCTCCTCCCCCATCCTTCCACCCCCGAACCCGCTTCCGCCTCCGCCCCGACCCCGAAGCGGAACCACCCCTTCCCCGGCCAGGGCCGCCGAGCGGAGTCCCGGGAGCGGAAGCTGGTGGTCGCCGATGAGGGTCGGGAGCGAGGATATGGCGGTGGCGGGGAGGAGCGGGTCGCCGGTGGAGGGGGTAGTGCAGCAGAAGCAGCCAGGGGAGCTGCTGATGCTGCCGCCCGCCGAGGGAGGTGGCAAGGCCGGAGATGAGGAGCAACTTGCCGATGGTCCCCCGCTGCCGGCGGCGGCGAGATGGACGAAGAGGAGTGGGTTACTGTTTATGGGTATGATCATACACTGTTTTGTTCAGCGAATTTTCCGGTTGATATTATAAAATTCTCCATTATATTGAAGAAGAAAAAAAAAAAGTAACGTTTCATGCGTGTATTGATATTTGATAGTGTAATGCAATTTTATAATTTGATCTTTGTGCATTGAACATCAGATTATCTGATGCCCACAGGTTGGTTTTGAAAAGCTATTGCTTTTCATAAATTGTTGGTAAAAGCTGCTTATGTGTATTTGTTTGAAAAGCTATTGCTTTTCATAAATTGTTTCCGAAAGCAGGGATTGCTTCCAAAGCTGCTTCATCTTCGCATGCATTTATTTATAATAATACCAACCTTTTCTAAAATTTGATCTTGCTTTTATAAAATTTTACAAACTCTCTCTTTCTCTCTCTATCTCGGTTTCCTAAAATTGTCATTAGTGGCATTCATTTAATGTCCAACCTCTCAAATCAGTAAGAAAGGGAGAGAAGAGAGAGAGTTCAAAATAAAATAGAAGGAAGCTGAAGAAGAAGGAGCAGGTGAAGAGAGAGATCGGGATTTTGGGCTCACCGGGGGTTCGATCGGGGTGGCTCTGGCCGGGATTTGGTGGAGGAGGAGCTCACGAAGGAGAATCCGGCGGCTCACTGGGGCTTTGTCGGCTCTCCGCGTCGGAGTTGGGTAGGGGCAGTAGGTGCGGGAGGCGGTCGCCGGCGCTCGACTGACACGGTGGTACGGCGGGGTGGCACGAGGCCGTGGTGGTTAGGCGTGGCTCAGTGGGAGTAGCCGCCGGTCGCCGAGCGAGAAAGGGGCGCGCTGGTCGGAAAACCAGAGGCTAGATCCAACGGTTGGCTGGGTCGAGCGGTCTTCGGGCGCCGGGGTGGGGATACGGAATGCCGACGTCGGGCTCGGCACAACATTCGTCGGTTTGGAAAGGATATCGGTAGGAGCTGCGAGAACCGGGAGGGGTGGGATGGATGATTTGTTAAACGCCGATATTACTGTTTCTTCTTCTTTTTAATGAGATATAGATTGACAGTAGAAAGGAACTGTTCAAATGTTTTTTCGGAGATAGTGAGATTCAAGCCAGTCTGAGACAAACATGTCACTAATTTTGGCTTCTTAGTGTATTTTGCTGTGTCTGGGTGGTGTCCGATACGTGCCCAATAAATGGCACTGATATACAGATATGTTAGTACGGCCAAGTATGTTTACCTAACTGTTAAGTAACCACTCCGTCTTTAATGTTTGGGGATACGGAATGCCGACGTCGGGCTCGGCACAACATTCGTCGGTTTGGACTTCGGGGAGAGGGCACGAAACCTGGTGGAGCGACCGCTATGGCTCGGTCGGGCGATTTTAGGGATTCATGTAAATTTCTTTGTGTCCGAATCGTATCCATAGGTTGGACACATGATTCCTTTGTATGTTCTGATGTAAAGAATTTGATGAAGAGAATCAAAGCGGATGCACAGACATGGATGCCCGGGGTCGGACCCGAGACTGGTCACGTTGGTGGTGGTGGATGATGGTGAGGATGGCATTTGCTATGAATGTTGCGGTGCATGGCATCTCGGTGGCGGCATGCCATCGATGTTATTAGGATTTCTATTTCTTTTCTTTTCCTGCGTGTGATGATTCGTGGTGGTGGTTTCGGAACGACAGGGAGGTCGATGTTTGACTAGGTGGTTCGGTCGAGGAGTGTTGCTGTATTCGTGGGGGTGTTGTTTTTGCATCGTGGAATTCGTGGGGGAGGTATATATGCAGGGAGGAAATATCGGGAATAAGTAGAGGGGATAGGATTTCACGATTGTATATGATCAAGTATATGTGGATGGTTAGCTAAGTCCTAGGCTTAGTTACCGATTTTTGTTTATCCAAATTAGCAGAACTTTATATGATAAAAAAATGCTATTATCTCTATAGGAAATCTATAACTAAGTATACTTTCAAGCTCTTTTAATGGAATCTTAATTAAATAACTGATTGTTATGAAAGAAATATGATATTATCATTATAAAAATTCTAATTACTGATATTAGTTTAAACAAATGTTTTGCTAATAACAAACAATTTAAATAGATGAATTAATATCAATCAAATATCTATTATACAAAACACAAAGGTTTTTGAATCCTAGGGCTGACTGTGCCAAGATAAAGAGTGGTTGGGATTTAATCTTGGTGAATCAACGGTTGTGGATGAGCATTATTGAGAGTGGGGTTTTATGGGGAATCCAAAGAAGTGGTTGGGATTTAATATTTTGATGGAGGCCTCATAATGGTTGTGGATGAGCATTATTGAGAGTGGGGTTTTATGAAAAATTCAAAGAAAATTTACATCCAGCAGTGGTTGGGATTTAATATTTTGATGTGGGCCTCATAATTATTATTGTTCGTTGAAAATTGGGGGTCCAAGATTTTGAGGGGGAATACCTTAAATGAACCGTGCCCTATGGGCACGGGTTATGAGTAGTATATATATATATATATATATATATATATATATATATATATATATATATATATATATATATATATATATATATATATATATATATATATATATATATATATATATGGGAGGGGAGCGGATCAAAAGTCCCCCTTAGAAAACCTCCTAAAATCCCCCTCACTCTCAGCTGTAATTTAATGTTAATATTAATATTAATATTAATGTTAATGTTAATGTTAATATTAATGTTAATATTAATGTTAATGTTAATATTAATTTTTATTTTTATATTAATGTTAATGTTAATGTTAATGTTAATATTAATTTTAATGTTAATTTTAATGTTAATTTTAGTATTTAATGTTAACATTAATATTAACATTAATATTAATATTAACATTAAATTATGACTGAGAGTGAGGGGGATTTTTAGGAGATTTTCTAACGGGGGCTTTTGATCCGCTTCCTAATATATATATATATATATATATATATATATATATATATATATATATATATATATATATATATATATATATATATTAATTTTAGAATTAAATATTTAAATTATATTTTGATAAAATTAGAAAGAAGAAAAATTATTTTGCTTTTACTAGTCCATATAACAACTGTCAGTCACCCCATAGCCGGTAAAAGCAGACATCTTACAAATTTTTTTAACATTACTAATTAACATAAGGGGTTTCAAAACCGTTCAAGATTGAGCCATCTAAACCGTGTGTATTTCATCAATCATTTCGTTTTAAAATTTAAAAAAAAAAATTATTATTTTCTCACATAGTTTAAAACAGAATTATAACCTAAAATCCTCCTAACTGCATGAATATGTATAAATACTAAAATATCTAGAATTTAAATTATATTTAAACTAACTACATGGTATTATCTAACTAAACACATATCCAAAAGTTAAAAAATGCATTTATAATATTCATAACTAAAATATATTTAAAATATTCTAACATAATTTAAATTTGTATATTTCATTCATATTGTAGATTTTTTGAACGTGCACTACCCTCTCTTTTTTATTTTTCTTCTGCATAACCGAATATCCTCTCTTTTATTTACATATATCCATAACAATTATAATTAAATTTAAACTAAATTTCTTTAAACCTTAGTTAAATATAAATATATAATATATATAACAAATCTTAGTTTAATTTTAGATTTAAATATTTGAATTATATTTTGATACACGTGCTTTTATTAGTAATATATATAACAACTGTTGATCACCGCTATTTGGCTGAGACGATATATATATCTTCCACTATATAATGTGGCTTCAAAACGGCTCAAGATTTAGACGATATATATCTCTCAAATTTGAGCCGTCATACTTTAAATAAATAAATAAAATTAATAAAATATAACTGAATAACTACCTAAATACTCTACTAACTATTAAAAATCTTAACCAAGCATTAACTACATAACATGATATGTTTGTAAGTAAATAGTTTTAGCTCAAGTGGTTAAGGTGAGAGATATTTTTTATGATTGTTTGAGTTCAATTCATAGAAAGGACAAATTATATAATAATTTTTTTTTACGCACGTGCACATTACTTGTCTTCCACGATGTAAGGGGGCTTTAAAACGGCTCAAGATTTAGTCATCTAAGTCGTATGTATATTATCGACCATTTTATTTTATTTTAAATTATGGAAGATAGAATTTTAATACTTTCTCTTCTTCTCTTCTGCATAACTAGCGAATACCCCCTTTATAATATATATATATATATATATATATATATATATATATATATATATATATATATATATATATATATATATATATAACAAATTTTAATTTAAGATATAAATATTTAAATTATATTTTGATAATATTAGAAAGATGGAAAAAAAAATTACGTGCAACACGTGCTTTTACTTGTATATACAGAGTGTCTACCAATAAGCACACCTCCTAAATGAGCAAATGAGCACAATTATCTATATCATGTTCTCAATTTTAATCTAATGATTGAAATTTTAACCTCTTGGAGCATCCACAGTGGGAGAGACTTCAAGTGCTATTTGACTTCAGCTAAATTTGTAACACTTAAAGGCTGCAGTGGGCACTAATCAATACTTGAAAATTGCTAGAAAGCTAAAATACACTCCTTATTTGGAGGGTGCCATAGCTCTACTACATTAATTTTTGACCCCACCAAATTAACCGTTCTTACCAAACAGAGAAGAAGAAAAAAAAAAAGAAAAGAGAGAGAAAAAAAATCTTACCAAACAAGGAAGGAAAATAAATGAAAAAAGAAGAAGATGAAGTATGTTAATTTGGAGTATTTTTTTGGAGTGTACCATTGTGTGCTAATATCAATTAAACACTCCAAAAGTAATAATTTACACAAATTTTATAATTTAGAGTATGTCTTAGTGTATCTAATGTGGATGCTCTTATTAAGGAAGGAATATAGATAATATTGACCACATAAGGATATATACTTAATATTAATGAACCGGTTCTCTCTTTTCCTTTTTTATTAGCTTTTACTTTGGGGGCTTTCTTTCATATTCTGTAGCTTCTTTTTTCAATTAGAAGTTGAATACACGGGAACACCAAACATACACATTTCTTTACAAATTGCTCATTTAAAAAAAAAAATTAATATTTTTTTTGAAAACAAATCTATCTTTATCTTAAAAAAATAACTTATATACATCAATTTAATTTTAAAATATAGATTGATTTTTTTTTTAAATAGAGATAGGTAGATTCGTTTTCTATTTTAAAATATAGATAGATTTATTTAAAAAAGCTAAAAATAATATATCTTCCAAAAACAAATCAATTTAAAAAATTGTAATATAAAATTTAATATTAAAGTTGATTTTATTATTACTTAAAATTAAAAATTAAAACTAACACTAAAATAAAAATTAATATTCAAATTAACATTGATATTAAAACTAAAACTATAACTATAACTATAACTATAACTATAAATATAACTATAACTAAAATCAAAATCAAAATCAAAAGTAACATTAAAAATAAAAAAAGTTTAATATAAAAATAAAATTAAAATAAAAATTAAAAAATTAAAATTTAAATAAAATTTAATTTAAATTTAAAAAATTAAAATTAAAATTAAAATTAAATTAAAAATTAGAATTAAAATTAGAATTAGAATTAGAATTAGAATTAGAATTAGAAATAACATTAACATTAACATTAACATTAACATTAACATTAACATTAAAATTAAAACTAAACTAAAACTAAAACTAAAACTAAAACTAAAACTAAAACTAAACATTAAAATTAAATTAAAAAAATAAATTGGAATTGAAATTAAAATAAAAATATAACTAAAACTAAAACTAAAACTAAAATTAAAGTTAAAATTGAAATTAAAATTAAACTAAAATTAAAAATAAAATTAAAATTAAAATTAAAATTAAAATTAAAATTAAAATTAAAATTAAAATTAAAATTAAAATTAAAATTAAAATTAAAATTAAAATTAAAATTAAAATTAAAATTAAAACTAAAATTAAAATTAATATTCAAATTAACATTAACATTAATATTAATTTAATAACGTTAAATTTATTTTAAAAATATATTTATTAGATATATTATTTTTAGAAAAAAATATTTGAATTTAACATTAACAATAAAGTTCAAATTACATTAACATTAATATTTAAATTAACATTAACATTAACATATCATTAGTATTAATTAATATTAATATTAATATTAACATTAAGTGTGATATTTTTAAATATTTTTTAAAGTTATATTACTTTTTAAAAACTGGAAATTGCTGAGAAACCCAATTTCGGGGTGGGCTTTTATGAAATGCCCACCCGCTGGATGAGTTTTATGAAATGCCCAGAATTAAGTATTTTTCCGTTAAATATTCCAAGATTCCCTTTTAGATGCCACTCGCTGGAAACTGCTATTTTATAATACCGAAACTACCCCTCCCCGCGAATTGGTCATCTATATGTATTTGAATTCAAATAACTCAGATCTGGATTGCGATTTTCGTCTTCTTCTTCTTCACGAGAAATCTGAATTTCATTGCTCTCATCTTTAGCAGAGATCGCAAAGATCGTTCGTAGTTCGGTGTGCTTTTTTTCAGTCGAACTCAGATTATCGCTCGTCATCATCATCACCATCATCATCATCTTCATCGTGGAGACATTTGAAGTTTTCCGACGATTAGGTCAATTATGGAGAGAAGATCTTTCTTCTTCTTTTCCATAAGAATTATCATCGTTTGAAAGAAGAACGAAACTCTTTATTCCTGACAAAATTTTTCTAAAAAATATATATATATTCTCCGTGTTAAAACCACGGAGAATGACCATTCTCCGTGCTAAAGTGACGGAGAATGACTATTCTCCGTTTTAAAAACCACGGAGAATGGCATTCTCCGTGTTAAAAACCACGGAGAATGACAATTTTCTATGGATTTTAACACGGAGAATGCCATTCTCCGTGGTAAAGTGACGGAGAATGGCCATTCTCCGTCATTTTAGTACGGAGAATAGCTAAGATCCATCAAGTACACGGAGAATGGTCATTTCCGTGTAATTTAGAAACGGAGAATGTCATTCTCCGTACTAATTTACACGGAGAATGGTCATTCTCCTACGTTTTAACACTGGGAAGAACCATTCTCCGTGTAAATTAACACGGAGAATGTCATTCTCCGTTTTAATTAAGACGGAGAATGTCATTCTCCGTTTTATTTAACACGGAGAATGACATTCTCCGTGTTAATTTACACGGAAAATGACATTCTCCTGCATTTTAACACTGGAATGACCATTCTTCGTGCTAAATTACACGGAGAATGGCCATTCTCCGTTTTATTTAACACGGAGAATGGCATTCTCCGTGTTTCTAATACGGAGAATGGTCATTCTCCTGCGTTTTAACACTGTAATGACCATTCTCCGTGCTAAATTACACGGAGAATGGCCATTCTCCGTGTAAATTAAGACGGAGAATGACCATTCTCCGTGTAATTTAGCACGGAGAATGGTCATTCTCCGTGTAAATTAAGACGGAGAATGCCATTCTCCGTGTTACTAACACAGAGAATGACTATTCTCCGTGTAAATTAAGACGGAGAATGCCATTCTCCGTGTTACTAACACGGAGAATGGCCACCCTCATGCGAAATTAACATTTTTCGTGTTCTAATACGGAGAATGCCCATTCTCATGCATTTTATGTTCAGTTGAAACTTTGGAGGGCCATAACTTTTGACTGGGAGGTCGAAACGAGGTCCCGTTTGTCGCAAAACGAGCGTATCTTTGAGGAGGCTGAAAGTAACAATCTCGTTGTTAGACGGCCTTCCGAAATTTTAGAATCGCAAAAAAATGATGTTTGGACCTCCGTTTTAGCACTTTTGCCGTTTGTCTCGTTCTTTCCGAAAATTTTCGACGAGTTTTTGAAGATTTTTGAGGAGAAAACCTAGATTCGAAAGTGAGCAGCGTATGGAAGAAGATGAAGTATCGAAACATTTTTTTTAAGAGTAATTTCGTGGGTGTTTTCAATAAATTAGAAGGGTAAAAGGGTCATTTGGAATCCGCTTTGGATAAGTTTCTCTAATTCTGGGCACGCGATGAAAGTTTTTTTAGCGGTAGGTTTTTCATGAAACTTTTTTAGTTTTTGGGCATTTCATAAATTTCCTCTATTAAAAATATCTATGTTTTAAAAATAATAAATTAAATTATTTGTCTCTAAAAAATAAATAATTTAGTCTATGTCTATTATAAATTAAATTATTTGTCTCTAAAAAATAAATAATTTAGTCTACCTCCATTTTAAAAAATAAATAGATAGATAAGCCTTATTTTAAAAATAGAGAAATGTTTGTTTTGAAAAGGAGAGATTTAATTTTTTAACGGAAAATTTTTAGAAGAGAAACATATGTATATTTATTAAGTGTTATTTTCTCTTTGTAAGAAATTGGTTTATTCCGAGCGAAGAGTAAAAAAAAAACTACGGAAGAAAAAAAAAACGAAAGAAAGAACTACCAACGAAAAAGAAAAGGAGAGAATCGGATCATTAAAATTCAATATATATACTTTTGTGGTCAATATTTTCTATATCCCTTCATTAATAAGAAGTTAAAATTTAAACATTAGACTAAAATTGAGATAACATCAAAGGGATATAGATAATTGTGCTCATTTGTTCATTTAGAAGGTGTGCTCAGTTGCTAAGGAGTGAGGCATCTCTCCACAAGTTCGAGCCTCCACATGTTCAAGCCTTGGGGGAAGTAGTTATGTTTCCAGTAGGGAACTAAGTGAGGCTGATGTGCGAGTTGGGCTAGGCGGGTTGGGCGCAGATGCAGGTTGGCAGGTCTGGGTGAGTGGGCCTTCTGGTCGGATGCGGACCTCCAGGTTGTGATGTGACCTTCGGACAAGAATAATAATTAGTTTCTTCGAATATATATATATACACACACACACGGTCAATAACGCTCTAGTCTAGTGGTAGTGGTGAGACATACTAATCTAGTGGTCAGGAGATCGATTTCTGGTGGGAGCGTTCGCCATAATTATCTTCTTTAAAATATATATATATATACACACACACACTAGTGGTCAACAGTTGTACGGGTTGGGCCCGCGGACGGGTTGTGGACGCAGACTGACGAATCTGGGCAGGAGCGGACCTTTGGGTCGGGTACGAGCCTCCGAGCCAGAATAAGACCTTCAGACCGTGATGTGGCATTCGGATCGGGATGTAACCTTCGAACTGAGCCAGAATAAGACCTCCAGGCCGTGGTGTGGCCTTCGGGCCGGAACATAACCTTCAGACTGAGTATGTATAATAATTACCTTATATATATACACACTTGTAGTCGGACGTTGAAGAGTGAAGACAGACATAGCACATCGTGACTGGGTGGATTCGATTTATGGTGGGAGTTTGTACAAGTGCTACAGAGTTATGTTTAAATAAAGTCATGGGGGGTCGCCCCTAGCGAGAGGGGTTACTCAAATCTGAAGTCTTATACTTACTTCCGGACCGGCACTGGTGCGAAAAACAGAGTTATATTTAAACAGCGTACCTGCAACCTCCATAGTAGGTCGGCGCCGTGCTTGACCTTGAAGCGATTGGTGCGGTAGTCTTCGCGCGCCTTCTCGACCGCAGCGATCTCCTCGGCGGTGCCGATGTTGGGATCAAACTCCCAGACTTGTCTCCCCAAGAATTTGTTGTTGGACCTCATCCATGGCCCACCACCCTCAGCAATCTTCAGCTTCCACATTATCGATATGTATGATCTACAACTTGAGAGAATATGGTTCCCAGTTCTCTTTCAAAGAGAACAGAAAGACCTCTAATGCTAACTTATAAGCCGTGGTGAGTGAGAAGCATTAATTTAATGCTAATAACATACAGCTACAGCTTGGCATGTAATTCCAATCCGATACCGATATCTATCGGTACTGATGGATATCGTAATTCCAATCCGATACCGACATCTATCGGCACCGACGTTGAGAAGAAAATAATAATAGCAAAGGTGTAAAAATATATAAACAAAAAATATATTAATTTTTTTTATTACCGAATTCAAGTGGCTTGTGCGGTTATCAATAAGAGGTATAAGACTACTTGGAAATGATTTTGTTTTTCTGGAAATATTGGTTGTTTACATTTTCTTGGACGCTATACCCTTAATAACACCAATTGAATTTAGATAATAGTAGCATCATGAAATTAATGAAAGAATATTTATGAAAAACTAAATAAATTAAGATTTGAACTATCTATTAGAAATGAAAAAGAACCGCAGAGTGGGTGACCTAACGGTCGCCTTCCGCTCTTGGTGGCCTTGGAACGTCGATTCGACGTAAGTGGAAGGAAGAATGCATGAACCACGGCAGAGGAGAAAGGACGGATCATCTGCCGATCTTTGATCCAACAAAAAAAAAACCTGCGATGGCTACTGAATAACCACCTTTGACTTTGTTAATAATAAACCCTTTGACATTTTGATTCGTTCGCCAAATCTTCTTCAGTTCCATCCAAGCTCGCTTTTGTCTTAATCTTCGTGGAAGAAGAAGCGGTTCACCAGCCACTACATCCAGGGATCCCACAAAAGAATGAAACATGGCGGCTGCTCGCTTTTTGATCAGTGATTCACCAAACACTAGATGGATGAAGAATCTCGCCAGAAAGCAAAGGCAGCAAGATAAGATATGGAGCAGACCATGAAATAGGTATAATTGGAATTGTGAAAGCCCTATATAAGCAATAGGACCTTTCATAGAGACCAAGGCCAGAACCTCCACCAGACGTGTCTACACGAATGACTTTTGCAAAGCAAGCTCTAGTGGTGGGCTGTCTTCCTGGTCCCATTTCAGTCTTTTTCATCGACATAGTCAGAAGCAATGGATGTTGCAAACACACAAGCGAGAAATAGAGAATAATATAGATATTAGAGAAATTTTGAGTTGCATCCCACAATATTTAACTATATTCAAGGTGCACCCCACTGTTTTATCATAATATACAATACCCTCCACTTCCGTCAAAAACTAATGGTCAACTCCGTTGACCGTTAATTTTTGACCGAAATGCCCCTTCCATTTTTCCAAGCTGACGAGGAGAAATTGGTAATAATGATAATTTTTTAGGGGTATTTCGGTCAAAAAGTAACGGTCAACAGAGTTGACCGTTAGTTTTTAACGAAAATGGGGGGTATTGTACATTATGGTAAAACAGTGGGGTGCACCTTGAATATGGTTAAATAATGTGGGCTGCAACTCAAAATTTCTCTAGATATTAAAAGGTCTTCTGCACGCATAGGACATAGAGAAGACGGGGGCTGCTATGCGCTTCTTGCTGGGGTCGGGTCAACTGTCATTGGTCGAACTCGTCTTCAACGCTCTGAGGCCATACAGAACCACGCCTACACGCAGTAGCTCTATGGCTATATGGGCGCAATACGGCGCTAGCGCGATCGCGTGATAGGCGCTAGCGAATCAACAAGACTTTGAATTAGTAGTTAGTCGCGATACGTATCGGCCGGAACGAGCCATTCGGTAGCACCCTCCCTTCTCAGTTTGCCTCACTTCGATATATCTTGCCTTCACTTCAATCCAAGACTCCATGCGTGCACGTGACTCAAGTAAGGCTGTCTCGTGCAAATAGGGGTAAGTCTATTTCTATGTGAACCAAATATGGAAATAAAAAAAAATTATCGTTGTTTTAAAAATAATAAATTAAATTATCTGTCTCTAGCTATTTCTTAAAAAATAAATAATTTAATCTGCCTCTATTTTCAAAAATAAAGAGATAGATAATCCCTATTTCTTAAGATAGAAATAGGTTTGTTTTTAAAATGAGAGTTTAACTTTTTAAGAAAAAAATTAGAAGCGAAATATATTTATATTTATTAAGTGTTATTTTCTCTTCGTAAGAAATTGGTCTATCTCGTAAACTTTTCCCGTATAAGAAGGGATTCAGTATAGGGAAGAGAAGAAAAAAAAAGTTAATGAAGAAAAAACGAAAGAAAGAGTTACCAACAAAAAAAAAAAGATAATATCTCTTCCTTAATAAGAGGTTAAAATTTTAATGTTAGATTAAAATTGAGATAACATTCAAGAAATATAGATAAAATTGAGATAACATCCAAGAGATATTTTAGGAGGTGTCTCATTGGATAGGCACTCTATATATGTCGCCCAAGTGGCTAAGGGGTGAAGCATCCCTCCACAGGTTCGAGCCTCCACAAGTTCAAGTCTTGGGGGAAGTAGCTATGTTTCCGATGGGGAATTAACTGAAGCTGATGTGCGAGTTGGGCCAAGCGGACTGGGTGCGGACGCATGTTGGCAGATCTAGGTGAGCAGGCCTTCGGGTTGGATGCAGACCTCCAGGCTGTGATGTGGCCTTCGGACCAGAATAATAATTAGTTTCTTCATGTGTGTGTGTGTGTGTGTACAGACACAAACACTAGTGGTCAGCAATTGTACGGGTTGGGCCAGGCTGGCCGCGTGTGGATGCAGACTGGCAAACCTGGGTGCAAGAGCAGACATTCGGGTCGGGTACGAGCCTCCAGGCCAGAATAAGGCCTTCAGACCGTAATGTGGCCTTCGGGCCGGAATGTAACCTCCGGACTGAGTATGTATAATAATTACCTTATATATATACACTAGTGGTGAGACGTTGAAGACAGACATAGCACATCGTGACTGGGTGGGTCCGATCTCACAAAACCAATTATAGTGGGAGTTTGTACAAGTGCTACAGAGCTGTATCTCTGATTATAAGGGGGCTTCAAAACGGTTCAAGATTGACCCGTCTAAGTCGTATGTATATTATCAACCATTTAAATTTGAAGTCATGTCATGACTTATGTCTGACTTACTTCCGGACCGACACTGGTGCGAAAAACAGAGTTATATTTAAACAGCGTACCTGCAACCTCCATAGTAGGTCGGCGCCGTGCTTGACCTTGAAGCGATTGGCGCGGTAGTCTTGGCGCACCTTCTCAACCGCAGCGATCTCCTCGGCGGTGCCGATGTTGGGATCAAACTCCCAGACTTGTCTCCCCAAGAATCTGTTGTTGGACCTCATCCATGGCCCACCACCCTCAGCAATCTTCAGCTTCCACATTATCGATATGTATGATCTACAACTTGAGAGAACAGAGAGACCTCTAATGCTAATTTATAAGCCGGGGGAGTGAGAAGCATTAAGTTAATGCTAATAACAACATGCCGCTTGGCATGTAATTCCAACCCGATACCGACATCTACCAGTACCTATCCATATTGACATTGAGGAAAAAACCAATAGCAAAAGTGTAAAAACATATAAACAAAAAAAAAAAACACTTATTTATCACACAGGTCAACCAATAACTAAAGTTTATTATTATCTTATTTAATCTTAAAACTACTTAAGAAACGACACAAAAAATACTTAAATTATCCTAAATGTATAAAATATTTCTAATATATTAATAATTATTTGCTTTTTGGTACCAAAAAAAATTTGATACTAGAATCCGATATTGTCATTACCGTCAATTTCGATACTCATGGGAAGAGTTTGACACCGAACGTTACTATCATAAGATACTATAAGTTACTATCAATCTATATGTATTGTAGTGGATTGACCGTATGATGTATTATAAGATACTACCAACAAAAGATTGAAGAAACTACAAAGTGGTACGTAACGAGATGGTGGCATATTATGGTGTATCATAAGATACTACCAACAAAGGATTGAAGAAACTACATAGTGTACAAAAATAAACGCAGGCAGGAAAAAAAATGTTAATTAAAAGTCACAAGTAACATGTAAATGATATATCAGACATAAAAGCTAACTTTAAGTCCCGCTATATATATATTTTTTTTTACCAGTTCACGTCCTTCATGATTTCTCCCTCCATGCACCTATAAAAATCACAACAGCTGTCTACAGTATTCAAGATGTAGCAATTTAAAGGCAAAAGTTAATTGAACAAGCGAGATACGTCATCCACGGCACCGTTCGGTTCGCCAAATTTTTTTTTTTTTTTTTCACTTTTTCTACTTTTAGTTGGTAATTAATTGTAAATTTTATTAATTTTTTTTCTTTGGAAAGGTCCGAAAAATTAGAAAAAAAAGTCAATAATTGAAGGTGGTAAAGTAAATCCATGGTGGTTAGTGGGGGAACCATTTTCCGTGCTATTTTTCTTTCTCTCTCTTGTGAATCAATTTATTTCTTGCTCATTTTCTTTGGCATCCATAAAAGAAATGAGTTTTCGTTTCCAAGAACCTGATTCCGCGTGGCATTTGTGACAAGATCTCACAAGGAAAATATTGATTCCAGTTGAAAGCACTAAATTAACTATGTCAAGAACTCCAGCCAACTTCAGCCAGGTAGAGCATACCAATGATCAGTCATTCAAAAGTAGGCAAAGTAATGTAAGATACCGACATAAAAATGCATAACTTTTGGTAGACATGAAGATAATCAGACATAATTACTTGATTTCCGAAGCTGGCTAAATTAATTAGTTAATTTGCATAATTAACTTCAAGGTGAAAGTGGTGGTGCACTTTGGAGTAAATCATTTCTCCTCCTTATTAATTAGGCTCACTATCCTCATCTAGAATACATAAATCTGAAGGGAGACCATTATTTTTAAGTTGTACATTTTTTGCATGTAGCATATGGCAATTACCTAACCTACAAAGACTATAATTAACAAGTTCACAGTGCAGTGAAATAATAATGTAGTCCATGAGAATTCCTTATACGGATAGCAGAGTCAGTCTTCGGATTGTATGATGAAATAGATGTTGGATTGTATCTCATTTCCGGTTGAATCCTCAAAGAGGATGAGAATAATTGGTAAGGGTTGATTCAAGCCTTACATAGAAATTTCATACGGTCCCATCTTTTGAATGATATTTTTTGATTGTTGACTATAACGACATAGTTGGAGTCTTCCGTTATCGTTATTTTCTTCTCGCTATCGGGCGTAGTCTTCTGCTCTGTTCCTTTACTAAAAAATATAGGAAGTTCATCTTTCTTCCTGAAAGGAACTAGAAAGAAGGAGTCTTGCACTGGTTCGAGCAATACTTCATTTTAGAGAGGTTGAACTGCTCCTATTGTAAGTGGTTCGAAGTAATCTAACATTTCTAAGTAACATCGAGTATAATAAAAGACATCAGTATACTGTAAAGGAGATCCTACTTTATTGATTTGTACATCATCATTTACAACAGGGTTCTTGGCCTTAGCAGAAAGCTTGGTAAGGTTGATAACCAGAGGAGGAGAAGGAGAAGGAGAAGGAGAAGGAGAAGGAGGCTTGTTATGACGAAGGTCGATAATAAGAGGCTCAGAAGAGGTGAGCTCGCTCTATTCCGTCTTTTCAGCAGGATGTTTAGCATGAGAAGAAAGATGAATGGTCAACGTCTGAGAGGATGAAAGACGAGAAGTACGTCCTTTGACCGGAATCACAAGGACATCATCTGGGGTGTCCCTCTGATCTTCCTCGGTATCCATGGCCAGTACAACTTTCATGAATTTCTCCTTGTACATTCGGGAATTAGTACAATAAGCTTCGATACCCCGAAAGGGGTTAAGATCAGCCACCTCTTTTTGGACCTCTCTATTGACGTCTACATACTTGAAGAATTGATGAAGAGTTGATGGCACGATATTATGCTCATGCAGAAATGGTCTTCCTAACAAGGCATTATAGGAGCCATGATTGTCGATCACATAGAAGGTGACCTTTGTATAGAGATTGCCGATTTATAATTTTAGACAAATCTTTCCCAGGTGTTCACTTCTACAAAAATTAAATCCCAGGATTGTCGTGATAGTTGTGGAAATATTATATACAAGGATTTTCAGAGCATTTAGTAGAGTCTTTGGCATGATACTGACTGCAGACCCAGGATCGATCAGGATGCGGTCAACCTTCATTGTATCGACATATCCTATAAAATAGAGAGGTCGGTCATGTCGATTGTCTTCCAGCAGCATATCATCTTGTGTAAAGGTGATATTGGGCATTAGCTCCATCACACTATGACAATGAAAGCAGGTCACCGGCTCCTCATCTGGCTTCTTAAGGAGTGTCAGACAAGTGTCTGCTTGTATCAAAGCTTCACTCAATGTTTCTTGAGTTTCCTTTGAGAGACGCATGAGTTCAAAGATTGAAAACCTTACTGGAGTATTAGCCAATTGCGCCAATATATCAAAGTTATAAGGCTTCTCAAGTCCAAGAGGTAGAATCTTCTTTAATACTTTATCGAAGCGGACATGCTGTTTTCCTTTGTCGGTCACAGTCGATTTGGGAGGAGTTGGTTCCACTGGAGGTGATGAAGCCAATGGAACATTAACAGCAGGAGAAGATGATACTGGAAGAGCCTTCGGAGCTGGAGCAGGGCTCTCTTGACCTTCTGAATAGTTTCTCAGGTAAAATCTCCCAGATCTGGTACCAATTAAGGCTTATTCTTCGGATACAGGTTCGAAGGACACCATATTGCAACTCTTTATCCGGATCTTACTTTTGGACAACTTTCTTTGACAAGATAAAGAGTTTGTCCAGAAATCCAAACCAATACGAGATTGGTTGTGTGAAAGACATAGAGAAAGAGGTACAAGCGATCCTTTTTCATGATTCATGACATGAACCTTTTGTAGATCATATCCCATCTTCGTCATAAGTTCACGGGATTGTTGACTATATAGATGGAAGGCTGGTTGGTAATTGGTCTCTAGCTTTGGCAACATTATCTCAGAAGAAAAAGAAGAAGAATCTGCCGCCGAAGTGAAGGTAGCAGTTAAAGGTGCAATACAGTATTCATCCAATAAAGTCATATGACATGACTTATATTTGGCTGCTTTCTTGGACTTCGTGGATGAAGAAGGTGCTTCAAAGTCAGCCACCAAATAAGGATGGATCCACATAATCTTCTCCTTATCGGTTGACAAAGGAACAAGACCATCAGTTCATGCAGGTGAGAGATTGACAATCTCCAGAGTAGCTTTCGGGATAGGTTTGACTCCATCTTGCACAAGTTGAGCAAAAAAATTGCCAAACTTTAGAGAAACGACGTTAGCAGTTACGGTCTTCTCATCTTGTTGAAGAGTGATTGCGCCGGATTTGATCATCTCTTGGATTTTTCCTTTGAGCACATAGCATGCTCGAGTCGGGTGTCCAATAAACCTGTGATACAATAATAGTTAGGTTGATCAGTTTTACTCATTTTCTCTGGCCGCTTTGCGTCTGAAAGCTAAAGTTTATTGCTCTGGATCAAGCAATCAAAGATGCTCATGACATCATCCTTGTCGAAGGAGTATTCTTCTTTAGGACGTGGTGCCCTTTGTGGTGGTGCCGTTGGAGTAGGTGTTGACTGACATATGTTGACGGCTAGAGCTTCTTTGCCTTTAACATTGATAGCCAAAGTCTCTTTGCCTTTGCAGTTATTCTGACGGCCACCGCCGTTGGATGTAGTATGTTCATCTCTGTCAAGATTAGGCATCTGAATGCCTATTTATTTGAACTTGTCGGCACTTTTTTCTGCTGCCTTGGCATTTACTATAAAGGAAGGCCAATCCTGAAACTGTGTAGAGCCAGTCCACATGCTGATTATAGGCAACAAGTTTGATTTGCATGTGTCTATAGTCAGATCATATAGAGTTTCTAGAAGCATTTTGAGTGTCTCACGGCAGAATCATTCAATGAAACGTTTAGTAGTTTTATTATACCGTTGTTTAATTTTGATGAGGGCTGACATAGTCATGTCATTTGTTCCCTCATAAAATCATTCCAGGAACATTTGTTTGAATCCAGAAAAGAAGGTTATGCAGCCGTCTGACAAATTGCGGTACCAGTCATAAGCTGTACCAGCTAAGCATCCTACGAATACTCTAGTGAGTAGAGCATCGTTTGGCTGAAGTTGATCAGTCATTACCTCAAAGTGATTGAGGTACTGGCTTGGGGATGTACTGCCATCAAACAGCATAATGGTAGGAGGTTTGTATTTTGGTAAAAATTGAACTTCCTTCCACTCTATGGGATAAGGTTGTTTAATTCCAAGCTTTTGTAGGCCGTCTTTCTGTTTGAAGGCTTTAAACTGAGTACGCAAAAGTTTTACGACCTCGTTAGCATCTCCTACTGGTTGTGGAGCAGTGGACTAATTTGGTATGATATGAGGAGGGACTGCACCACCCCAGCACCAGACTGACTTGGAGTAGCCTGGATTGGTACTAAAGTAGTATGACAAGATTGTACCCCTAGACCGATGTTGACGGGAGCAGATGTCATTACAGGTTCTTGGGTTGAAATCAGATTCGCAACCGGTGGAACCGTATGTTGTGTCATGATCACAGCATGCATGCCTGACATTATTTCGGCCATACTCTTCAAACTAGCCTCCAATACAGCAATTCTCTGCTCTTGAAAGCTAGAGCTAGATACTTCTTGTTCCTCATTAGTGACATATGATGTCACTTCTCTGGCTACTGAAGAGGAACTGGTAGAAAAGATGGTCCGCTCAGCACTTTCACTGTCGGCATCTAAGTCATACAAGGAACTACCCCCAGGACAAGGGATAGGAAGGTTCTTTTGACTGAAGGAGTCTTGGTCAAAGTCAGGAAGATTCCTTTGACAGATTATTTCTTGGTCAAAGGGAAGATTCCTTTAATCGATTGTTTCTCGGCTTCTTGATCTGGTGTGTCGGTAGACCTTTTCACCGAAATCACGGATCCGATCCAAGTATTGTTGACTGGGGTTATGGGATGTGTTGCATCTCGGACGCTTTCCACCCCCAGTGCTTCGGAATGTCATGTAGACAGAAGCATACACAATTCATCTTCGTCCATTATCACTGTTTCAGGAGTCTGAGCATAGTTTAATCGGTCGAAGATAGACCACTTGGCTGACTGGTAGCAATATTTGATAACTACCTCGTGGTGATGATTACAGTGATGTTCTTGTTGTAGATCTACAAGTAGATGAGACTGCCTTATAATCTTCTGTTTCTATGCAAGAAGTTCACGGAGATCGGTTATAACGACAGGACGAGAAGAAGTCGGAGGGATATATTTTTTGATAACATTGGGAACATGATTCCGGTTCTTGAGATGTCATATATCCTGAATGTACAAGAAGGTGCTGAACTGATTGGAATAGGTAGAAGAATTCTTGACTTCATGAGTCTTCCTCTGGCGCAAGTTGACTACTGCCGAAGACTATGACTGGCACAAATTATGACTTACTGAAGTTACTGTTGATTGACGCCTGTTAAGATAGACGCGCAAGTTAGATAGGTGTGCCACTTGTGTGTCTGTTTGAGACACCAACAACTTTCCTTGTGTCATGACCCGTACCCGCTATGAGGGCACAAGTACGTAACAACGCCCAGCCTACGCCGCAGAGTCGATGGTAGAATGCTGTTTTGAGTCTCTAGCTAACCATCAACTAATGCAGTATATAATGTACTCGTCATAATCAACTCCGAACGGAGGACAAGTATAAGATATGGTAAACCTCAATCAAAGTCTAAGCACGATAAGATAACACAGAAAATGACTACAAATAGAAAGACAACTACAACTATTGAAATAATAACAACATCTCAACAATCTGAAATACAACACAAGTCTCAAATCAATACAACAAGTCCAAAGTAAGAACTAATGCAACTCTAAAACTGTATCCCGATCACTGCTAAGTGTTGGGACCAAAGATGGATAATCCCTCGTCAGGTCCATAATGAGAAGGGCAACCATCCTCGGGGCTATCATCTGTAATATTTTCAAGAGGTCCAGTCAGGACAGGAACGAGCACAATCTCATATAGAAAACCCAAGTAAATGACAGAGAACTATAAAGCAGTTATAGACAGTTGTATTGATAAATATGACAGTTTATATTTAGGTGATGGTATAGTGAACAGTTGAGATACAAGGAAAGTATAGTAACTAAACAAGAGAAGAATCATGACAATGAAGACTGCAAATAGAAGCTAGCTGAACTAGAGTAACATGATATAAGTCCAGACAGTAAATATAAACAAGAGTAAACCAATAAGTCCAAACAACATGAATCTGATACCAGGTGATTCCAGTACAAGATGAGTCCAGTATAAGATGATTCCAGTCAGTGATCAAAGATTCCAGGGTGAGTCCAGACTATATTATAACAATGTGTTTTAAAATACCAAGGTCGACATGTAAACGGCTATAGGTAATCCGGCACATCACACACTCGGCCGGGTGTGAGATGGCTATCATTCCAGTTTAATTCCAGCATGTGGGATAATTCCAGAATTGGGGTATGTCTACATGTCTTACTCAAGTATTTTCCCTTCCAGCAAGTACAAGTAAATCCAGAATACGATACGAGAATCGAGATGAGTCCAGCCAAACATGATGATACCAGCAATGATTCCAGAATGATTCCAGTAATAGAGGCCAGACAATATAGTATGTGTGTCGCATACATAAATCCAGAAATATCCATACGTGTTGTAACAGAGAATCACATACAACTAACTAGAACTGAAGTACAGTAATTGACAAGTAAATGAGAGAACTATCAGAGAATGTACTCGTCTCATACTCTGAAAAGAGTAGTGTAATATCAGATGTCTGCACCGGAGTCACAATATCCTAAATAGAGTAATATAGGTCATGATAGGTAAAATACAAGAAAAATGAAAGACACAATACAGTCTACATGATTTCTAGGTCATCCTAGGCCAAAATCAACTCTAAGGTCAACTTTGGTCAACCTAGTCAACTACTCTAGTCAAACTAGGTCAACAAGGTCAAACACTACAAGAAAAATGACCTTTCTTGACGGTCAATTTATTGACGTATGGTCAAAACCGTCAAGGAAAGCAGTTATCTTGACGGGTTTAGACATACGTCAACAAAACACCCATTTTTCTGTTATATATTAAAATTTGACCATATTACTTGACGGTTTTATACAAAGCGTCAAGAAAACCCATTGCATTACTTGACGGTTTGCTGATAACCGTCAAGTAATGCATGTGCAGAAAAAAAAGGCGCGCACATTTCAGATGCCATTTTCGTAATTTTTTCAAAAAAAAAAAAATTTCTTGACGGTTTTAACAAAATTTGGGAATAGAGGGTTTCTTATATATTTCACATCCAAGTACTTCTTTTCCTCCTTCCCCCCCGATCCCCAACACCACAACTCTCTCAGCCTCTCCCTCTCGAGCTCCCCCTCCGGTGGAAGTCTTCCTACGGCCGGCGAACCCCGACCGGCGACGAGCCCGTAAGTCTCCCCCTCTCCTCTGCCCTCTTCCCTAGCTTCTTTTCCGACCATCTCGTCAGCCACCCCGACTTCCACAGCCCTCCCCGACCGTGCCCTAACCCTGTTCTCCGGCGATCCGCCGTCTCCCCTCTCATCCCCGCAGCCGACTTCAATCGTTCCCTCTTCCCCCTTCCCTTCCGACCCCGATTTTCCCCACAGCCCTAAACCCCTCTCCCATGTTCTTCATCCCGACCCCCCCCGGAAACCCTAGCTCCGGCGAAGATGTCCTAACGTATCCTGTGAATTTCTTCGGAAGTGTTCTTAATGTATCATGTGATTCTGACCTTTTACATTTCGCAAATGAGCTTCATTTTAACCACGGCGTCAACAATAAATTTGGTTATATAACAATTGGTATGAACTCTCTTTAATTAGTTTCAAGAATCGAGTAGTTATTTTGATGCAAATAGAGAATTTCTAATTTACTGACCCGACCCAAAGAATCTGGATTCAAGACTATGATTATACCTGTTCCTCATTAGAAAATAGATGCCAACACTCACTAGCTTGTCTCCCATAATAATGATTTTATCACCAACATGTGTCCATCTTCGTTAGAGGTGTGCGTGCAATGCACGCTAGATTATATGATAAGTGGGGCACATTTCGTTTGGACGCCAGTAGATTTTTGATAGAATAATAATTATAATATATAGTAAAACAAACATAAGACAACAGTACAGTCATTTTTGTTTCCTGCAAGTTTCCCTATACTTTGAAGAATGGATAAATTTTCGTGTCCAACCTCTCAATTCCAAGTGTCATTCTGTATGTTCTGTCATTATCTGAACATTTTGATATGATGGAAGCAGCACCCAACCTTGATATAGTGCTGAGAGTAGCATCTTTCTCAGTGAAATCCTTCATGCTCAAGCTCGCTTAGTTATGTGAGTGCCCTTCCTAAATAGCTAACTGATGTTCAATATAGTACTGTCCCTTTTATCAGTAAGGCTTGAATTGATCATAGCCTTCATAAACAATTGATATGATCAGTTGTTCGTTCTGTTTTAATACAAGATTTGCTTTGTTTTGTTCTTCTTGCTCATTTTTGGCATGTACCATATTGAAATTTAGTTTGAGTCTTACAAACTTATTGACTTCTCCACGTCTGGTCTTCAAAGTGACCGGATAATTGTATTTGTGTGCTGCTAAAAGAATTCAGTTTTGCAGAGTATTTACGTAGTGAAGGAGATCAAATATGCAAATATTGCTCACTTTTACAGATTTTCATAATAAAATGAACTTTGTACCTGTGCTTAGTTGAATACTGGATAATATTTTTTGTTTTGTTTTGAAATGATGTAATATCTGTTGAATCAAGTGTTGCAGTATGAAACTACGATTAATTCACACTTCCTTCTGTTTCCAGTCAGTTCAACTTCCACTGAGTTTGGAGATTTCTTGTTAGTTCTTTCGGCCTTTATTCTTGGGGAAGATGTGATGATCTTGAATAAGTTTCTTGCCTTGTAATCATTTTATCACCTATCAGTTCTAAAGTTCAGGCATCCACAACATGTTATGATATATGGTTGCATATACTTCAGTATAGACTGGATTACATAAGAAAGAACTTCATTTTATACACAGAAAAAGGGTTTTAAAGTTCAAGATGGATCTCCTATAGACTAACTGCGGATACAAAGGTAGCATCTAACTTTTACCCTTTACTGCAAACTCTAATTGCATAGACTAGTAGGGCTGAGACAAAGGAAGTCTAGTTTTATATCGCCTATATTGTTCTGCTTTATCCTTGGAGAAACCATCTCTTGAGTCCTTATCTATTTTAGCCACTATGCCGGCTGATTCTTTTCGGCTCCATGCTAGGACTCTCTTTTTTTCACAGAATAAAAGAAAGAAAGAAGGAGACGATGTTCTGAACATAACATACTCTTGCAGCACTGTGTTTGATGGGCGAATTCAATATATTTCTAATTAGTTTGCAGTATCGGCCGATATCGATACGATACGGCTGATACCGATACGATACGGCCGATACCAATACGGTTTGGAATGTCCCGATACGATATCGGCCGATATTGATACGATACGGCGGATACCAATACGGTTTGGAAAGTCCCGATACGATATCGGCCGATATTGATACGATACGGCCGATACCAATACGGTTTGGAAAATCCCTCTCTTTTTTCTTTCATTCTAATGATAGGTTTTCCGATTCATGTGATTCACATGCTTACTAGTGTATTCCTAGTCACTTTCCTTGATATTGGTATTTGGGTTCTGATTAGTTTTATCGAAATATTATATCTTCGAATAATGTAGTTTCTCTAAGTCAAATTTGCTTATACAGACACCAGAAGCACATGCTTCAACATGGGAAACTCTAAAGGTACAACTCTAATGGATAACCTTTTCAATTATGAGATACTTGTGGCATATGTTGACATTTCTTTTTTTACTTCAATAACTTAAACATCCAGGTTGCAGATATCTGTTATAGAATATTCCAGATATGTATGTGTATCTGTTAGTCTTTCTTTTTTTGCAGATCCTGTTGTTATGATGTAAAATTGCAATCTTTCCCTGAATGACATTTTGTCTCCGTTTATTGTGTAACGATTAGGTTTTGGGATTAGAAAGGGCAAATTGTGAAGAATTCGACTCTCAAACACCACATCTTGTTGTTATTTCATGTTTGAGGTATTTTATTTATCACTCTTTACTTTGTGCTTCAACCACTAAAGATGGGAGTACTTCACCACGTCAATTTGTCAATGCAGGGATCAAGAACACATGGGAAGTAGAATGAGATTGGGTCCCGGATAATATTTTTTAAAAATCCTGACTGTGTCACTTCAAAGTTGTAAGCTTTTTCTTCTACCTACTAATCTATTCTCATACAAGTTAGTTTGAAAAAATATAAAATGCAACCATTTGCTAATGGATAATCCTTTAGTGAGACGGAAAAGTTACAATCATCCATCTATTGAAATTCTTTTCAATCGCTGTAATTAACAAGCTACACCATGTTAGGCTTTCCTACATTCCTTTGTTGCATGCTCTCTGAAGCCATCAGTTGAATGGATTGCTGCATTAGATCTAGAAGATGAAAGTGAATTTTTTATTAAATATATCTTAATGAGTGAATTTTTTTTGAGTTCGTAAATCTATGGGTAGCAGATACAAACACGTGTGCCATAATTTGAAATGGGATGGTGAGGCAACTCTCCAATCCATACAAGGATACAGCTATATGTTTATTATCGTAAACATACATGCACAAGATAAACATTTATGTGATTGTGTTTGTTTATCCTCGTAAATATACATATATGTTAAGTACATTTTATACAAAATTGAAATTAAGTTTCTTATGGTAGTAACCTCTAAGAACATGCATGTTAGACTGATAGCCTACCAATTTAATTTCCGGGTCGTTGGTACCTCCTAAGGTGCTCCGATGCAAAAATGGAAATTGATTGCAGAAACCTGCATCTTAGCTTGCTGCCATACGAGTCTGGCCTAATATTGCCACTCCTAGACTCAAATAATTACTCCCCTTTGGTGCATCAGATGTTTTATATTTGGTGCATTAGCATCACATCTTTTATAGATACTATTTAAAGTTATTATCTTGAAGTGTATAAAATTATTATATTATACTAATAAAGTTCTTTGCATTTGATTTGTGATGATTCCAGGCACACATGACAATCTCTAGACTGCTAAGAGATTGAGGATATGTTGGATGCGATAGATTAATTGACTGCAGAATGGTGAACAACAAGGTGCTATTGACATACAAGCGGAAGCGTTTCTCTCAACCCAGTCTTTCTCATGGTGCCAAAAGCTCCAGATTTGTCTTAAAAGTCTCCTGTTGGGATACCTCCAAGGATACTAAACCCAAATTATGAGTCCAATGCCTCCAACGAAAAGCTGAAGGAAAATTCAGTTTGTTTGCTAAACCCACTTATAATTTTAGATGCATTTTAATATTGCATTCCTAATCAGAGATTCTGTTAGCAATTATGTTTTATTCATCATTGAAGGTACCATCAGCAATTCTTGTCTAGGTAGTTCTAAGACAATTCTATATTTCTCAGTTTTAAATCCACTACTTAATGTAGGTATACAATAAATTTAGGTTATGAAACAAAAATGTATAGATGGCAGAAATAACCAATACTGAGTCTGAAATAGCTACTATAGAGACAAAGAGGAGAAGCCATTCAAAGAGTAGTGGCATAGGGCATTGATTACTAAGGGATTGTGAAGCAGAAACTACATTATTTGCCTATATTCTTGCAATTAACCTCGAATCAATTACCACATATATTATTATGTAGAAGTGTGAAAATTTCTATATTGGAACCATCTTTTCACCTGTCCAATTATCATTTAACAATTTCATCTGATACTCAATGAGTATACATTCACTGTACCCATGCTTAATTGATTATCATTTCATCATTTCATTTTGCAGTATGGTCAGTGATTTTCCAAAAAAATTAGTATTGGATCCTCTAAAGAATCAACTCTTGCTGATCTTCAACTGTGCCCTTTTGAGTTAAAAACTTTCTTACATTTTGCTAGAAACCAAGATAACTCGTGCCATTATTCCTGTCACATTGTTTAGGTGAATTTGTTGGGAAAAAAAACTGTCTGATGTTCATGATTATGTTCATCTTGTGTGAAATTAACTTGTATCCTTAGTTTCTCATAGCATCTGTTTGCCATCCAATTTTATTTTCTATTGTTCCAGGTTTGTAGGCTGACAGTGAGTGGGTCCGAAGTCGCTTTCACGCCAAGCTTATGTTAATCATTTGGGTTTGATCCTTCTCAAAATTTTGAAATTGCTAATCCTCGTTCAATGCGACTAATTTCCACTACAGGTACATTGCTATTCGTTCCTCATTTTTGTACTTTCTTGTTATAGTTTATGATAATCACCCGCCACGTGACTGAGATTGTTCGCCAGAAGCTGAAGATCAACAAGAAGCAGTTCAGAAAGTGCTGGGATGTTCTCATCTATCTCAACCTGGATTCCAAGAACAGCAGGTGTATCGAAAACTTCAAGGCTTGTATCTCGGACCATGTTAGAGACGACATCCTAGATAAGGAATCTGAGACTAACGGGAAGCGTTTGATTGAAGTGCCTAATGGTTACGATGAAGAAACGAGCGAATCGTTAGTATATCGGTCTGTATCGGCCGAGCCAAGAACAATGCTAGGATGAATAAAGTACTGTGCAGCCAGGGGTGGGTGGCTTTTGGAACTATGTTTTTTTTCGGTGCATAGGTGCCAAAACTTCAGGTCAGTAAGGTTCTAAAAAAAACCTGGAGACCCAGGTGGAAACATGTGACCTCTCTTGGATACAACTTCAGCTCGGTTATGATGATGGCTGGCTTCTTCCTCTCCCTCTCTGTCTGTACACTACACCATTGCCCAAAGCCCAGAGATCTCAAAGAAAATAGTTTGACAAGTTTTTTTTTTTGGGTTAGTGCTTAAACTCTTTGTATTCACATTTGTATACTTTGTATATATCATTCTTGGATGTTTGTGATGTACAAACTTTGTATTTGTGATCAATAAAAAGTTTGTGTATTATAATATTATGTGTGTTGTAACTGGCATATATTGATATTATGTGTGTTTGGTAATTGGATTCTGGAATATATGATATTATTGTAAACATGTTTATCTTGACGATTGCAAAACGTCAAGAAAATTCATTTCTTGACGGTTTTTAAACATCAAAAAATTTTCCTTGACGGTTTTTCCCGTCAAGAAAGACTTTTCTTGACGGTCATTAGCCGTCATCTAGGCCCCCGTCAAGAAAAGTCGACACTTTTCTTGACGGTTTTTTTTTTTTGTTTTCTTGACGGTTTAAAATCGTCAAGACAAGCTTGTTTTCTTGACGGTTTAAAACCGTCAAGAAAACAAACAAAAAACCGTCAAGAAAAGTGTCGACTTTTCTTGACGGGGGCCTAGATGACGGATCCAAAACCGTCAAGAAAAGTCTTTCTTGACGGGGAAAAACCGTCAAGAAAAGCCATTTTTCTTGTAGTGAAACCTAACCCAACAAGTCTTACTAGGCCTAACCAAGACTATCCTAGCAAGCACACACCATCACAAGTCATAGAGAACACATATTACATATATATACATGCTTACATTACATTCATATATTTGAACTTGCATTCATTCAATCATAGGCATATTTACATAGATGCTTGTATTTCTACATTCATTCATGCATTCATTTCAACATATATGCATTACATTTGATTATTAGTTCATGGCATTTATGCATACATATATATATCTATCACATATGTTATCTAAACATGCATAATACATTCATCCATTCTATTCTTTATATATATGCATTACATGATTACATGTCATTACCTACATTAATGCTTACCTGTACATTACATTTCATATGTTATCCAAACATTGCATTTATAACTTGCATATATATACCACTCATTAACTTACACTATCACAAACATTGTACACTACATTACATTTCATATCATTGTCTACATACATGCATTCCTACATACTAGCATATATATACATGGCATATATTTCATAACCTCATGCTTGCCTACACACACACACACACGCACACACACACATATATATATATATATATATTATATATTATATATATATATATAATATATATATATGTCACGACCCGCACCCACTGTGAGGGTACGAGAACGTAACAACGTCCAGCCTACGCCGCAGCGTCGGCGGTAGAACGCTGTCCTAGGTCACAACATCTAACAATATATATCTAAACAGTTTATACTCCCCGAATGGGGGTGACATAGCAGTAAACTCAATCACAACTAAGGAAGAGATAGCACGATCTGAAATAGAACTCAAGGAAATAAATAGATGAAAAGTAGTCTAAGATAATCCCAGCCATATCCAACAGTACAAGGTCTCAGATACAGAATGAAAGAATATATACAACTCTGAACTCCAAATAAAGTCTAGCTAACATGTCCCATGACTACATAAAAGATAGATAAGCCTAACTAATCTAATCTAGGCAAACGGGGTGATATCCTCAGCTAGAGCTGGGTCCTCCTGAGGGTCCAGCTCGCAGGTGTCATCTAAGGCTGTCCCGTAGTAAGTGTCCAGGCAAGCCTCCTTCTCGTCCTCTGTAATATTTTCAACAGGTCCAGTCAGGACAAGAGCGAGTACAGTACATCTCAACAGTTCATAGCAGGTTAGAAGATATAATCATGCAGTAAAGTAAGATACAAGTACTGAAAGAAGTGCAGTATGTAAACAGTGAGAGAAAGCTGTAATAGAAATATCTACTATAATAGAGAACTATCATGTGACTAGTGAGTCAGAGTACAACATAGACATGTAAATGGCATAGGAGATTCTGATAAGACACTGTGGAAGAGATTCTGATAAGATACTACTTGGGTATTATTCACATGTCCATTTCTACTCCCCCGTACCCCCAATCAATACACAAGGATCCAGCCAGGTTATGTTATGATTCCATGCAAGGCCCCCGAAGGGTGATACATGGATGCCCATAAATGGGTGATTCTAGGAGATTCTAGGATACCCAGTGAATGGGATAAGAGATTATAGGAGACTCTGCGATCATAAGAGTATATGTCGCAAGTGATCAAAGAACCAGTGAAGCATAGTGATACGCCATGTAAGTAAAACGCACAGAACATGAAGTACCCGATGCTCCCTAAGGATAACATCTCAAGAAGGGATCCATATAGTACCAATCCGTGTGACCATCGTGACAGTACAAGTAAAGTAATCTACTGCAGGAAATAATTCTAAGCAGGATATGAAATGATCAGAGAATGTACTCGCCTGTATCTGAGTGTCCAATATAAAAAGTACCGTCCGAGGAGTGGTGTCTGGCTCCTAATCAGAACAGCACAAGTCACAACAAGTCTAAAATGACAAAATGAAGTTCTACTATGCATTCTACATGATTCTAGGTCAATCTAGGCTAAAGTCAACTCTTGGTCAACTCTAGTCAACCCTAGAAGTCAACCTAGGTCAACCAAGTCTAATCTAGGTCAAACTAGTCTACACTAGACTAAACTAACCTACACTAGCTAGCACAACCCTTACAAGGATGCAAGCCTATACTAGCTATATCACAATATAGCTACTAGCTATAACTAGAATATATCCAACATTCTAACATCACTCCTATTACACCCATTGGTTAATACTTTACATATAGCCTATAATACAGTTCATTTAGGACATCACATTTATATATATATCTAGGCTAAGTACTATACCTACAAATATACATCACACATAGTACATATGTATACACATTATTCATAAAATATTGCACACTCCACATATAGATATTCATATCTAAAATATATACATACATGTGCCTATAGAGAGAGGGAAGGCCTGCGTGTGTAGGCAGGAGAGTGCAATATGAGAGCAGTGTATAACAGGACTTTATGTGTGTGTATGAATGTAGCTGTGTGTGTGCGTGCTATACATTGAGGCATACATGAAGCAATGTGCACATAACTAGTGGGCAAAAACTGGAAAACAGTTCAAGCATTCAACCAGTGTGTGTGTGTGTGTAAACCAGTGTGCAGGAATTAAAATCAGTGAACAGTAATGGGGAGTGCACAAAACAGTGTGTGTGACTGCACTGGACTGAAACAGGAATGTAAATGTGAAAGGGAATCAACCATGGTTCATGATAAAACACAAAATCAATCACAACAGTTTATAATTCAGTTAACATATTGAAACACCAATACCCTTTGTTTAAAACTCAGCTTTTCAGTTATAGGATCGATTCCCAGCTCCTCTTTCAGGTTCTACAAGATTCATGAATCAATAGCTAACAAGAAAATAATCCATACAACTAGAGTTGGTTTCAGATCAAGGTAAGGGTGTCCTCGAGTTTAAGAATTAATGAACCATCCAAATAACTTCAGTTAATTGACAGTTCAAGAAAAGGAGACTTGCATCTCAGGTTTCATATCTCATTAGGAATCATTCATAACCTCAATAATCATAAGAAAACAGTTCACATAATCTAGTTTGCAATGAAATCCCAGGTTTCATATTAACAGTGAATAACCTATTCTCAGGTTTCCATCTTAAAACAACTTAGGAAACATTAGAATCTATGTTGACAGTTCATCAAGGACTAGGTAATGACAGTTAGCAATTTAATGAACCCACCCATTAGCCAAAATCCTATTCTCATAATCAAAGCCTATAATCATTTGTAAAATCTTAGTAAATAGGAAATATAACATGTGGGAATCATCACAGTTAAGAACACATCATCAACCAAGGAATAAAAATATTAGGAAAACTGGAAAACAGTGTCAGTGTGTATCAGTGAACCCAAAACCCATGCTCGAGACCAATATCACCCCAATCATTAAACTACTATACAAACCTAATCTATTACAGATTATTAGACATATTAGGATCTTGATTAACAATTTAAAACACAATTAGAACTATTAGAATCGAATCAAAATAGAAACAAGTCCCAGCTACTGAACCACACAGCGCACGATACGTGCACCACGATTTCCTACCTAGACACGACACGGGGACACATGGGGCTTGACACAGGGGTGTCAGTCATGGCCCCATGCCACGTGTCAAGTCTCGTGTTCATACAAATCGTGTCGGGTCCGCTACAGACCCCGTGTAGCAGGGGATCCCTGTAGCACGCGCGCGAGCGTGTGCACGCGCGTGTCCAAGCCGTAAATCCGACACGAAATGACACTACTACCACAGCAGATCAAAAATGCATAAGCAATCATGAAACTAAATTTCCTATTCAAAAGCAAATCGAAATAATACCAACAGCCCCTTTGTGGCATTTTCATAAACACCAGTGTAGGGACATAGACACGTGTCCAAAACGGACACAAAACCCATGACACCCGACACGAATCCTATCTAGACTCTTAGGGGACCCTTAGGGCTTCCTATTGATGAAGACAAAATGAAAATCCATGGAGAAGTGGAGAGATTACCTATTCTTGAACTATGGGTAAAAAAGCCCCAAATGGAAAGATTTCCTCAACCACCAAAATCTCACAAATTATTTCCTTCCTGCAAACAATCAATAACAACAGCAAGAACATTGATATTAGGATCTAATGCAACTAGTTTGGGGGAAAAAGGACCTAAAATGGATTTATAATGAATTTCTAAAGATAGGAACTCACCTCTTTCTTCTTGAAATAATTTTCCTAGGGAAATGAGGCTAGCCCTAGAATTTAGGAGGGGTTTTATAGTGGGGGAATCCCTATGTGGATGGGGTGGCCGGCCATGATGGGCTAGGGATTAGGGTTTGGTAGTTTGGGCTTGGGCCATGTTACATAAGCTATGGTTGATTTGATTAATAAGGACTCTAAATCATAAGTCATGGCTTATGGCTTTCTAATTTCTATAGCTAAATAGGTTCTAATGACCAAACCATAGATTAGTCTAGGTTAGACTAGAGTCACAAATCCTAACCAAGCTCATACTAACTAGGGTTAGCTCCTAGGTTGGTCTACATGGGTCCAAACTAGCCAAAATCAATCTAGTCCAAACAATTCCAAAATAATTCCTAAAAATTCCCATAAATACTAATTAATTCTAATAAATTTAAAATACCCCAAAAATGACAAAAATATCCTCACACTAGAAATGTGGTAGTGACAAATCTACCCTCCTTAAAAGAATTTCGTCCTCGAAATTGAAAGGCGAAATACAACTGATGAGAAGGATAGAAAGCATACCTCACGGTCCAAAAAGATAAGGGTAGCGCTTGCGCATCTCATCCTCCCGCTACCAGGTAGACTCTCCTGGAGAATGATGCCTCCATGCGACGCGCACCAAAGGTATCACCTGGTCCCTCAGAACCTTCTCCCGTCGATCCAGAATCTCCACTGGCTGCTCTGGATAGCTGAGAGAAGACCCAACCTCTATCTCTGAATGATCGAGCACGTGGCTAGGGTCAGCCATGTACCGTCTTAACTGTGATACATGGAATACGTTGTAGACCCCCACTAGTACAGGCGGCAAGTCTAGCCTGTATGCAACGTCACCGACTCTCCCGCTGATAACGAAAGGGCCGATGAAGTGCGGGCTAAGCTTTCCGCCTCCACCGAAACGTATCGTACCACGAGTCAGAGATATCCTCAAGAAAACCTAGTCTCTGACCTAATCAAACAAGGTCTCAATTAATATAATAAACAAACATGATCAAAATCACAACAAACAACCTAAATATAATCCTACTCTAATCTGTACCTCAAAATCTAAGGGCCTCCGGTGGCTATCGGCCCAGTGCTGATGTTTGTCCTGCGCCACGCGAAGTCTGTCCTTGATGAGCTTCACCTTCTCAGCCGCATTAACAACCATCTCTGGCCCCAGTAAAGCTCGCTCACCAACATCATCACAGGATAAGGGTGTACGGCACCTACGCCCGTACAGAGCCTCGAAAGGTAACATCTCAATGCTGGCCTGGTAACTATTGTTGTAAGAAAACTCCACCAAATGAAGATGATCCTCCCAGGAACCTCCAAAGTCCAGGACGCACGTCCGCAGCATATCCTCAAGGGTCTGAATAGTTCGCTCTGACTGTCCGTCCGTCTGGGGGTGGTATGCAATACTAAACTTGAGCTGAGTGCCCAAGCTGGTCTGCAGACTCCTCCAGAAATGGGAAGTAAAATGGCTATCCTGATCTGAGACGATGCTGACCGGAACTCCGTAGATCCTGATTATCTGCCACATATACATCTCCGCCAGCCTCTCTGTAGACGTACCCACCTTGAATGGCAAGAAGTGGGCCAATTTGGTCAACCTGTCAACGATGACCCAAATTGTGTCTTTTCCTCCTGGAGTACGCGGCAATCCTGAAATGAAGTCCATCGTGATATGCTCCCATTTCCATTCGGGAATGGACAACGGCTGCAACAATCCACCGGGCCTCTGTCTCTCTGCCTTGACCTGCTGACAGACCAAACACCTAGCCACGAAGCGAGCCACCTCCCGCTTCAACCCTGACCACCAAACATGCTCCCGCAGATCTTGGTATATCTTGTTGGCACCCGGGTGTATAGAGTACTGAGATCTGTGGGCCTCCTGCATAACCTGCTCCCTGAGATCTCCACTGGGTACACATAACCTGGAACCGTGCCTCAAGGCACCATCCTCTGCAAGAGAAAACTCGCCCTCCAGCAATCCTGCCTGAACCTGCTCTCGGAGATACCGCAGAGCAACGTCCTCAAACTGTGCCGACTTGATCCTCTCCACCAAGTCTGACTGAATCTGCATCCCCCATAGCTGCATCTGCACTCCAGGCACGATCACCTCAATCCCAAGGCTCTCCAAGTCGGCAAGCAAATGCCGATCCATGGTCAAAAACATGGCTGTCGGATACCTACTCAAGGCATCGGCAACCACGTTGGCCTTCCATGGATGATACTGCAGTGCAATGTCGAAGTCCTTCATCAACTCCAACCATCTGCGCTACCTCATGTTCAATTCCTTTTGAGTGAACACATACTTTAAGCTCTTGTGATCTGTGAAGATCTCCACCCTCTTACCATACAGATAATGCTTCCACAGCTTCAAAGCAAATATCACTGCTGCCAGCTCCAGGTCGTAGGTAGGGTAGTTCTTCTCATGGGAACGCAATTGCCTGGAAGCATAGGCAATCACCTTCCCGTGCTGCTGCAACACACAACCTAGCCCCTTCCCTGAAGCATCACTATAAATAGTGAAACCACCTGATCCTGAAAGCAATGTCAGAATCGGAGCTGTCGTAAGCCGCTTCTTCAACTCATCAAAAGCTGCCTGACACTCCTCTGACCAAACGAACTCAGCATCCTTCCGGGTCAACCGAGTCAATGGCTCTGCAACCCAGAAGAAATCTTGCACAAATCTCCGATAATATCTTGCCAGCCCCAGGAAACTCCTGATCTCTGCAACTGAAGTCGGCGCTGCCCATGCCTCAACTGCTACAATCTTCTTGGGGTCAACTGAGATACCATCTCCAGTTACCACATGCCCCAAGAAGTCCACCCGATCCAAGAAGGACTCACACTTGGAGAGCTTCCCGTAAAGCTGCTCCTTCCTGAGAGTCTCCAGCACGATCCTCAAATGCTCCTCGTGCTCCTCCTCAGTCTTGGAATATACCAAGATATCGTTAATAAACACCACCACAAACTGATCCAGATACTGGTGGAACACCTTATTCATAAGGTTCATAAACACTGCTGGTGCATTGGTTAGCCCAAACGGCATAACCAAAAACTCGAACTCCGTACCATATCCTAAAGGCGGTCTTGGGAATATCCTCCCTCTTCACCTTCACCTGGTGATATCTCGACCTCAGATCAATCTTGGAAAATACCCGAGCTCCGCTCAACTGGTCAAATAGATCGTCGATCCGCGGCAGTGGGTATTTGTTCTTGATCGTGAGGTTGTTGAGTGCCCTATAGTCAATACACATGCGTACTGACCCATCCTTCTTCGGCACGAACAATACTGGTGCACCCCATGGTGACGAACTCGAGCGGATGAAGCCCTTGTCCTGTAGCCATCCACCTGCTTCTTCAGCTCCACCAGCTCGCTGTTGTTCACCCGATAGACATGCTGAGAGATGGGTTCCGCTTCTGGAACCAAGTCTATCGAGAACTTATGTCTCTGTCTGGTGGCAGTCCCGGCAACTCCTCTGGGAAAACATCCATAATCTGCTATCAAGGGGTATGGAATCGTCTGCTCCTCGACCGAGACTCCACAGAAGACTCTGCTCTGCTCTGCCTGACGTCTGGAGTACTCGAACTCTGGCTCCCCCGGTGCTCTGAAGAGAACTCTACCCCCTCTGCAATCAATGCTGGCGTGGTGCCTGCTCAACCAATCCATGCCTACTATATCGTAGTTCGGCAATGGCATTATGAGCAGGCTCACCTCCAACTCACGGCCTCCCAAAACTACTCTCCGACCCTTACAAACATCACTCACGAGGATAATGCCACCCCCGGTCGTGATCTTGTAAGTCCTAGGCAACGATTCAGCTATGATACCGTGTCTAATCGCAAAGATACTGATATGAAGCTATGCGAAGCACCAGAATCGAATAATGCAAATGCTGGACTGGAGTCGAGAGAATCGAACCTGCAATCAGCTCTCCTATCACCTCTGCATCCCCAGCTGCCATGGCGAAAGCTCGCCTGCTGGCCTCCCCTGGCCTGCTGCTGGTGCTGGACGAACCTCTGCTGCTGGTCGGCAGGGCTGGTCCCCTCTGCTGGCCTGCTAGAGCTCTGGCTCCTCCTTCCGGGCCTGCTCATACTATGCGGCACTCCCTCATCTGGTGGTTTGCTGAGCCAACACCATGCAAGGCCCAGCCTCTTCCGGCTCATTGAAGACGTGCCCAGGCTTCTTGCAGTAGGCACAAGTGACTCCCTGTCTCTGACCCTGCTGGTGCTGTGCTCTCGGCTGCTGCTGCTAAACTGGCCTCTGTGGATCAGCTGCGGCTGAAACTGCCTCAGCTGTTGATGCTGAAAGTGGGGCCTCTTGGCCTGGCCCCCGCCGCTGCTGCCTCTAACTGGGTCTCTCCCCCTCTTGAGCCTAAGCTCAAGATCATCCTCTGCCAACAGGGCTCCTGCCAAGATCTCCTCGAACGTAGCATCTCTGCTGCCCTTGGTCAGGGACTTGACCTCCTTGACCAGACCTTCCGGAACCTCTGAGCCTTCGCTGTCTCGCTCAAACCCTCTACAAACCTGTCGAGACGACCAAACTCTCCACCATACTCTACTGAGAGGCTCCCCTGGACCAAGCTCTCAAACTGTGACTCTAAGGCTGATGCTGAATCTGGAAAGAACTTCTTCTTGAAGAATCCCTTGAACTGCTCCCAAGTCTGCCCCGGTATCCCACTCTGGGGTCTGACTGATACCAGGTGCAAGCAAGATCTCGCATCGGCTAGCTGCGACCTCGATCTGAAGGTCTGCTGGAATCCTGGCCAAGCGGAAGATCTCCTCTATATGCTCGATCCACTCATCGGCATATAGGATCCCCTCTGTCCCCAGAAAGTCTCTGGGGCTCATCTTCTGAAACTGTTCGATCTCCGGTGTCCTCGGCTGCTGCACCACTGGTCGAGCTGGGGCTGTCGTGACGGCCAACTCTATGCCTCTGTCCTGTCGAGCCTGCTGTCGGTCCATGAACTGCTGGAAATACGCGAACATCTGAGCTGCGTCCACGTGTCCTGGAGGCAGTGGCTGCTGAAAGGGATCCTCTGGAATGACCGGGTCCTGCCTCCCAGTCGGTGGATGCATACCCCCTGCTGCGGCTGCCGAGGTCTCACGAGCTGAGTGGTGGCAGAAGCTGCAGTCCCCTGCCTCGCCGTGTTGGCTGAGAGGTAGCAGTCCCCTCTATAGCATCCTCATGAATGGCACACTGCGATCTAGTCTCTACCATCCTGAAGATAGACAAACAAGAGTATCAATTTCTGAGAAAGAAGCAAAATAACAAAGGCGGAATTATTCAAAGGATCAGCTGACAAAAGGATTTAGATGGCATAAAAGAAATTTTCCTAAAGTGATTGAGTATCTTAAAATTAATGTCCTATATCCTACTGCAGGCTGTAGTGATACTCTAATTCGAATACCACTGCACTTCTAGTCTAGACCTGCATGGGCCACCACTAAAAACGTGTCACGACCCGCACCCAATGTGAGGGTACGAGAACGTAACAACGCCCAGCCTACGCCGCAGTGTCGGCGGTAGAACGCTGTCCTAGGTCACATCTAACAATATATATCTAAACAGTTTATACTCCCCGAATGGGGGTGACATAGCAGTAAACTCAATCACAACTAAGGAAGAGATAGCACGATCTAAAATAGAACTCAAGGAAATAAATAGATGAAAAGTAGTCTAAGATAATCCCAGCCATATCCAGCAGTACAAGGTCTCAGATACAGAATGAAAGAATATATACAACTCTGAACTCCAAATAAAGTCTAGCTAACATGTCCCATGACTACATAAAAGATAGATAAGCCTAACTAATCTAATCTAGGCAAACGGGGTGATATCCTCAGCTAGAGCTGGGTCCTCCTGAGGGTCCAGCTCGCAGGTGTCATCTAAGGCTGCCCGTAGTAAGTGTCCAGGCAAGCCTCCTCCTCGTCCTCTGTAATATTTTCAACAGGTCCAGTTAGGACAGGAGCAAGTACAGTACATCTCAACAGTTCATAGCAGGTTAGAAGATATAATCATGCAGTAAAGTAAGATACAAGTACTGAAAGAAGTGCAGTATGTAAACAGAGAGAAAGCTGTAATAGAAATATCTACTATAATAGAGAACTATCATGTGACTAGTGAGTCAGAGTACAACATAGACATGTAAATGGCATAGGAGATTCTGATAAGACACTATAGAAGAGATTCTGATAAGATACTACTTGGGTATATTCACATGTCCATTTCTACTCCCCCGTACCCCCAATCAATACACAAGATCCAGCCAGATTATGTTATGATCCATGCAAGGCCCCCGAAGGGTGATACATGGATGCCCATAAATGGGTGATTTTAGGAGATTCTAGGATACCCAGTGAATGGGATAAGAGATTCTAGGAGACTCTGCAATCATAAGAGTATATGTCACAAGTGATCAAAGAACCAGTGAAGCATAGTGATACGCCATATAGTGAAACACACAGAACATGAAGTACCCGATGCTCCCTAAGGATAACATCTCAAGAAGGGATCCAATAGTACCAATCCGTGTGACCATCGTGACAGTACAAGTAAGTAATCTACTGCAGAAAATAATTCTAAGCAGGATATGAAATGATCAGAGAATGTACTCGCCTGTATCGATGTGTCCAATATGAAAAGTACCGTCCGAGGAGTGGTGTCTAGCTCCTAATCAGAACAGCACAAGTCACAACAAGTCTAAAATGACAAAATGAAATTCTATATGCATTCTACATGATTCTAGGTCAATCTAGGCTAAAGTCAACTCTTGGTCAACTCTAGTCAACCCTAGAAGTCAACCTAGGTCAACCAAGTCTAATCTAGGTCAAACTAGTCTACAACTAGACTAAACTAACCTACACTAGCTAGCACAACCTTACAAGGCTATGCAAGCCTATACTAGCTATATCACAACATAGGTACTAGCTATAACTAGAATATATCCAACATTCTAACATCACTCCTCATTACACCCATTGGTTAAATACTTTACATATAGCCTATAATACAGTTCATTAGGACATCACATATTTTATATATCTAGGCTAAGTACTATACCTACAGATATACATCACACATAGTACAATGTATACACATATTCATAAAACATTGCACACTCCACATATAGATATTCATATCTAAAATATATACATACATGTGCTATAGAGAGAGGGAAGGCCTGAGTGTGCAGGCAGGAGAGTGCAATGTGAGAGCAGTGTGTAACAGGACTTTGTGTGTGTGTATGAATGTAGCTGTGTGTGTGTGCTATACATTGAGGCATACATGAAGCAATATGCACATAACTAGTGGGCAAAAACTGGAAAACAGTTCAAGCATTCAACCAGTGTGTGTGTGTATGTGTAAACCAGTGTGCAGGAATTAAAAATCGTGAACAGTAATGGGGAGTGCACAAAACAGTGTGTGTGACTGCACTGGACTGAAACAGGAATGTAAATGTGAAAGGGAATCAACCATGGTCATGATAAAACACAAAATCAATCACAACAGTTTATAATTCAGTTAAATATTGAAACACCATACCCTTTGTTTAAAACTCATCTTTCAGTTATATGATCAATTCCCAGCTCCTCTTTCAGGTTCTACAAGATTCATGAATCAATAGCT